>CM073003.1:102218258-102818258 GCA_037038555.1 Rhynchonycteris naso
ATGACCCCTGGCTTAAACTGGTGGGACCTTATTCAAGCCAGATTAGCCCATGTTCATGACCTCAGGGTTTCAAACCTTGGTCGTCTGCGTCCTAGTCCAACTGCACCACCACCTGGTTAGGCACATTATTTTTAATTAAATTCTTTTTTTGCAGGGGATGTTGTATGAGTTGTTGTTTTTTAAATTTTATTTTTCTTTCCATAAATTTTTATTTCAATTCAGTGAGAGGAGGGGAGGCATAGACAGACTCCTGCATGCACCCCAACCAGGATCCACCCAGTGACCCCAGTCTGGGGCAGATGCTTTGCTCATCTGGGGCAGCTCCCAGCTGAGCTATTTTTAGCACCTGAGGAAGCCGCTCCACAGAGCTATCCTCAGCACCTGGGGCCAACAGGCTGCAATCAATTCAAGCCATGGCTGCGGGAGAGGAAGAGAGAGTGAGATAGAGAGAGAAGGAGGACAGGGAAGGGGGTGGAGAATCAGATGATCACTTCTCTTGTGTGCCCTGACCAGAGACTTGCACCTGCTGGGTTGACACTCTACCATTGAGCCAACTGGCCAGGGCCTGATTTGTCTTTTTCTTAAATTCCTCCTGATTTTGACTAATCCATGTCTTTGATCTTTTTATTGTTGTTGTTCATTTTTGTTCTGAGTTAATTTTGTTGATTCATGGTATTTTTTCATATCACCAAATGACTGTTTAAAGTTATTTAATTCAGTCTGGAGTGTTGTGGTTCAGTTTCTCTGTTTCATAGTTAGATTTTTAAATATTCTAATTTTTTGTTGTCTTTATATAATATTACCCTGCCATTTTCTGTTCACCTTGAAGTGTCTTTATTTTCCAGTTTCAGCAATTGCAAATGAATCAGGCAGTTGGATGTTCTAGCAGGTCTCTTAGTTCAGGAGTTCCCTCTATTGTTGGTAGAATGAAGTGCATTTTTTTCCATATAGAAGGTACTTTTTTTTGGGTGGAGCCCAGATTGATAAGTATTCTGATTTTGTGGTTCTCTTTCATCTCTGTGATAGTCTTCATTTTTACTACATTTTTTCTTTTTATTCTTCACCATCAAGCCCTCAAGGATTCCTCCCCTTCAAGTCACCTCCTTACTTCAGATCAGATGCCTACCCAAGATTGGCATTTCTGGTCTGAAACACTTTCAAGGCCCTCTTTTAAAGTCTTCAATTTCTTTCATCCACCAGGTCTCAGACCTACTGTGAGGTCTGATAAGCAGGGACTCTTTTTTCTGGTGTTGATTTTATCTATCTTCCATTATTGCTATGCCCCTGCTGCTCTCTTGTCTTTTCTGTACCATCTTGGCCTCTCTTCCACAACATGGCTTTATACCTGCCTCTGCTGGTTTAAGATATATACTTACCTGCTTATATGTAAAATGCAATAATACTCTCTGTCTCCAAATTATACTCCAGCCTTAGGTGGTTTTAATAGCTTTACTTTTTGTTTGGTTTTAGAATGGATCGAGAAATTCAAATTTAGGTGGCTGGCATTATTCCGTGGGAACCTAGAAGCCAGCTTTTTTTTTTCCCTTAAAATATTTTAAATTTTTTATTTTTTTACAGGGACAGAGAGAGAGTCAGACAGAGGGGTAGATAGGGACAGACAGACAGGAACAGAGAGAGGTAAGAAGCATCAATCATTAGGTTCTCGTTGCCCTTGCGACACCATAGTTGTTCATTGATTGCTTTCTCACATGTGCCTTGACCACGGGCCTTCAGCAGACCAAGCAACCCCTTGCTGGAGCCAGCGACCTTGGGTCCAAGGTGGCAAGCTTTTTGCTCAAGCCAGATGGGCCCACGCTCAAGCTGGCAAGCTCGGGGTCTCGAACCTGGGTCTTCTGCATCTCAGTCTTACTCTCTCTATCCACTGCACCACTGCCTGGTCAGGCACCTTAAAAATTTTTAATTGTGGTGAAACATGTACAACATAAAATTTATCATTTTAACCATTTTTAGAGTAAAGTCAATGGTATTGAGTACATTTACATTGTTATGAAACCATTAACATCACCCACCTCTACAACTCTTTTCATCTTGCAAAATTGTAACTATTAAACAATAGCCCCCTCTCTATCCCCTAGCAACCACCATTCTGTTTTCTGTCTCTATGAATTTGACCAATCTAGGTACCTCATATTTGTAACAAGTGGAATCATACAGTATTTGTCTTTTTGTGACTTGTGTATTTCACTTAGCATTATATGCTCAAGGTTCATTCATGTTGTAGCATGTGACAGGATTTTCTTTTTTTTATGGCTGAATAATACTCTATGTATGTACCAGAGAATTTTATATATGTATATATACATTTTGCTTATTTATTCCTGTTTTTTAAAAAGATTTTATTTATTTACTTATTTATTAGAGAGAGAGAGACAGATAGGAAGAGAGAGATGAAAATCATCAACTCATAGATGTGGCACCTTAATTTTTTATTGCCATGGACCTTTGGGCTTAAGCCAGTGACCTTAGACTCAA
Source organism: Rhynchonycteris naso (assembly GCA_037038555.1). Lineage (NCBI taxonomy): Eukaryota > Metazoa > Chordata > Mammalia > Chiroptera > Emballonuridae > Rhynchonycteris > Rhynchonycteris naso. Next base: position 102,220,752 of record CM073003.1, read on the forward strand.
GCCAGTGACTTTGAGCTTCAAGTCATCAACCTTTGGGCTCAAACCACAGCAATGGAGTCATATCTATAATCCCACACTCAAGCCAATGACCCCGCGTTCATGCTGGTGAGCCTGAACTAAAGCTGGATGAGCTGGCGACCTCAGGGTTTTGAATCTGTGTCCTCACCATCCCAGGTCAACACTTTATCCACTGTGCCACTGCCTGGTCAGGCTAAAGACTTTATTTATTGATTTTACACAAAGAGAAGAGAGGGTGGGGGGAACAAGAAGTATCAACTCATAGTTACTTCACTTTAGTTGATCATTGATTGCTTGTCATATGTGCCTTGACCAGGCAAGCCCAGGGTTCCAAACCAGCGACCTCAGTATTCCAGGTCGATACTCTATCCACTGTGCCACTACAGGCTCATTCATCTGTTCATAGAAACTTGTGTTGCATCCATCTCTTGGCCATTGTAGATAATGTTTCAGTTGGCCACACAAGTATCTTGTCATGATCCTGCCTTGAATTCTTTTGGATATATACTAAGAAATGGAATTGCTGGGTCATAATTCCATTTTAGTTTTTCCTTTTTCTTTTCTTTCTTTCTTGTCATAATTCCATTTTAGTATTTCTTTTTTCCTTCTTTCCTTCCTTCCTTCCTTCCTTCCTTCCCCTTCCCTTCCTTTCCCTTCCCTTCCCTTTCCTTCCCTACTCCTTCCTTCTTTCCCTCCCTCCCTCCCTCTTTCTTTCTTTCTTTCTTTCTTTCTTTCTTTCTTTCTTTCTTTCTTTCTTTCTTTCTTTCTTTGTTCTTTCTTTCTTTCTTTCTTTCTTTCCTTCCTTCCTTCCTTCCTTCCTTCCTTCCTTCCTTCCTTCCTTCCTTCTTTCTTTCTTTCTTTCTTTCTTTCTATATTTTTCTGAAGTGAGTAGTGGGGAGGCAGAGAGACAGACTCCCAAATGTACCCAGCTGGGATCCACCTGGCATGTCCACTAGGGGGCGATGCTCCACCCATCTGGGGCATCACTCCATTGCAGCCAGAGCCATTCCAGCGCCTGAGGCGGAGGCCATGGGGCCATCCTCAGCACCTGGGCCAACTTTGCTCCAATGGAGCCTTGGCTGTGGGAAGGGAAGAGAGAGAAAGAGAGGAAGGAGAGGGGGAAGGGTGGAGAAGCAGATGGGTGTTTCTTCTGAGTGCGCTGGCCAGGAATCGAACCTGGGACTTCTACATGTTAGGGCAATGCTCTACCACTGAGCCAACCATCTAGAGCCATTTTAGTTATTAAAAAAAAAATTATTTTATTTCAGTGATAGAGGAAGGGGGGGGGGAGAGAGAGAGAGAGAGAGAGAGAGAAGAACACCAAGGTGTTTCTGTATGTGCCCTGACTGGGAATTGAACTGGCAACCTCTGTGCCTCGGGTGATGCTCCAACTAACTGAGCTAGTCAGCCAGTGAAAGAGATAAGATGCCGGAGATGTAATAGAAAGTCGTTCTTTTTAGTCTCATTTTTCTTTTCTTTTTTAATGTTTATTTATTGATTTTAGGGAGAGAGAGTGACAGGAACATCGCTCTGTTCCTGTATGTGTCCTGTGATCATCTGTACTTCGGTACCATTTTTAGTTTTTGAGGGACCTCCATACTGTTCTCCATAGTTACTGCACTTTTTACATTCCCACCAAAGTTCACAAGAATTCCAATTTCTCTACATTTTTGCCAACACATTTTAATTTTTTTACTTTTTCTTGAGAGAGACAAAAAGGAGAGATATGAGAAGAATCAACTGTAGTTGCAGCACTTTAGTTGTTCCTTGATTGCTTTCTCATATGTGCCTTGACCAGGGGGCTCCAGCTGCGCCAATGACCCCTTGATCAAGCCAGTGACTTTGGGATCAAGCCAGCAACCTTGAGCTCAAGCCAGCGACTATGGGATCATGTTGATGACCTCCCACTCAAGCTGGTGAGTCTGCGCTCAAGCTGATGAGTTTGCGACCAAGCTGGTGACGTCAGGGTTTCAAACCTGTGACCTCAGTGTCCCAGGTTGATGCTCTATCCACTGTGCCACCACCTGTCAGGTAACACCTAATTTTTAAATAGCAGTTATCTTTTTATTTTTTTAAATTTATTTATTCATTTTAGAGAAGGGAGAGAGAGAGAAGGGAGAGAGGATCAGGAAGCATCAACTCCCATATGTGTCTTAACCAGGCAAGCCCAGAGTTTTGAACCGGCGACCTCAGCGTTCCAGGTCGACGCCTGATACACTGCGTCACCACAGGCCAAGCTAAACAGCAGTTATCTTAATAGGTGTGATGTGCTTCTTCTTTATTCTTGCATGTATATTTTCTCAATTTATCTGTATACTAAAATGTTGGTATTTTTATTGGGAACATATTAATTTATCTATTAATTATGAGAAACAGAGAGTAGAATGGTGGTTTCCAAAGGTAGATATTGATCAAAGGGCACAAACTCAGTTATAAGATGAATAAGTTCTGGGGATCTAATTACAGCATCACGACTATAGTTAACAATACTGTACTGTATTGTATACTGAAAGTTACCATGAGAGTACGTCTTTAGTGTTCTCACCAGAACAAGCTCTCACACCACAATGGAATTAAACTAGAAATTGGTAACAGAAAGACAGATGGGAAAATCCCAAAAACACTTGGATATTAAACAACAGATCTCTAAATAACACGAGTTAGAAAAGTAGCCACAAAAGAAATTTTAAAATGTTATGAACTAAATACAAATATTACATAGCAAAGTTTATGGGATGCAGCAAAAGCAGTGCATAGAGGGAAATTTATAACATTAAATATATATATTAGAAAATAGAAGATGTATAATCAATACTCTAAGTTTCCACATTAGGGAGCAAGAAAAAAAAAAGAAAATTCTACTCTCTGTTTCTATGAGTTCAACGTTTTTAGATTATGCAGTGTTTCTCTTTGTCTTATTTCACTTAGCATAAGGCCCTCAAGTTCTGTCCATGTTTTTGCAAGTGGGTTGGCTCACATGTCACTTTACAGGAGAATGGTACCAAGCTATTTTTGTGTGTGTGCGCGTGTGTGTATGTGTGTGTGTGTGATAGAGACAGAGAGAGAGAGACAGAAAGAGGGACAGATAGGGACAAAGAGAAAGGAGGGAGAGAGATGAAAATCATCAATCTTGTTGTGGCACCTTAGTTGTTCATTGATTGCTTTCTGATATGTGCCTTGACCAGGGTTGGGGAGGGGTGGGCTCCAGCCAAGCCAGTGACCTTGGGCTCAAGACAACGATCTTGGTCTTCAAGTGAGTGACGTTTGGGCTCAAGCCAATGACCATGGGGACATGTCTCTGATCCCACGCTCAAGCCAGTGATCTCACGCTCAAGCTGGTGAGCCTGTGCTCAGGCCGGATGAACCTATGCTCATGCTGGATGAGCCCATGCTCAAGCTAGCAACTTTGGGATTTCAAACCTGGGCCTTCTGTGACTGAGGCCAATGCTTTACCCACTGTGCCACCACCTGGTCAGGGTTAAGTGGACTCCAGAGCTCTTCCAGAACTTTTATTATACATGACTAGCTGGCTAATTGTTGATTTTTGTGGAGGCAGTCTCAACTACTTCCTTCAAAAACCTGATCATAAGTATATACGACTTTTTCTTGAAGCAGTTCCAAACCTGGGGGAGGGCACTTTTACTATCTACTATGTGAGAATGAGTTAGAGTTTGTGGCAACCATGAGAATGTGCTCTTGAATCTCCAAATACAAGGTAATTGACCAAAGGCCCCAGCTCCTGTTCTCTGAAATCTATCACCAAATCTGCAGGCAGAAGCCATGCTTCCCACAGGCTCTTACTAGCCAAGAATTGAGCTGAGTAAGGATACTAAAACAAGCCAGACTTGGAAGACATGGAGCTCCTCTGTGGCCAACTTTGGTTTGAGGATTCCCTCACTACCCTGATGAACCTTCCTTAGACAGTTGGGAAGTACTGGATGTTTCCATCCAATCTTTCTTCTCTCTCCTTCACTGGGGTCAGAGTTGCATTGTGTTCTCACAGCTTTCCTCCCAGACTTTCCTGACTCTCTCTTTAATTTCTCTCATAAATATTTTCCTTTAAACACTTACACATTCAATTCCATCTTGATGTTAGCTTCTTAGAGGACCCAAGATTTCTGCAGAGTAGTGACCTGAAGAAGCAAGAGTAAGTCAGAGACCTTTTTGGGAAAGAGACTGAGGTGCAAGGTCTCACATCTAGGGCTGTAGAAATCTGACACACTCAGATGATACCGACTTTCTGGAATTGAATGCTACCTCTAGCTCCCTCTAGGCAAAACTTGGGAAGGTTTTGTTGAATGTATGAAGTCAGGTTGACAGAGCTCTGGAAACAGTTCATGATAACTAATCTAATAGAGCAGAGATAAATGACATAGAGCCTTAAAAATTACAAAATAAATAAATAAAATCAAGATCTGGTTCTTGGAAAAGATAAGATTGAGAAATCATTAACCAGACTCATAAAGAAAAAAAGATAACACAAATAAGTAAAATCAGAAATGAAAGAGGAGGGCTGGCCGGTTGGCTCAGTGGAGGAGCATCGGCCCGGCGTGTGGTAGTCCCAGGTTCGATTCCCAATCAGGGCACACAGAAGAAGTGCCCATCTGCTTCCCTACCCTTCCCCCTCTTCTTCCTCTCTATCTCTTTCTTCTCTTCCCAAAGTCAAGGCTCCATTGGAGCAAAGTTGGCCCTGGTGCTGAGGATGGCTCCATGGCCTCTGCTTCAGGCACTAGAATGGCTCTGCTGCAAAGGAGCAACACCCCTGTTGACAGAGCATTGCCCCCTGGTGGGCATGCTGGGTGGATCCCGGTCCCGCACATGCTGGAGTCTGTCTGACTGCCACCCGCTTCTCACTTCGGAAAAATATAAAAAAAAGAAAAGAAAAAAAGAAAGAGAAGAATTAACAACTGGCAGCACAGAAAAACAAAGTATTGTAAGAAATATTATGAACAACTATATGCCAACAAATTGGACAACCTGGTAAAAATGGATAAATTCTTACAGACATACACTCATCTGAAACTGATTCAAGAAGAATAAAAAAATCTGATCAGCTAATGAAATTGTCAGCAAACATAAGCCCTAGACTGGATAGTTTCACAGGTGAATTTTATTCAAAGAACTAACACCTATCCTTTTCAAACAGTTCCCCAAAAATTCAAGAGAAGGTAAAACTCTCAAGCTCATTTTATGAGGCCAGCATTATTCTAATTCCAAAACCAAGTAAAGACGCTACTAAGAAAGAAAAGTATAGGCCAATATTCCTGATGAACATAGGTGCAAAAATCCTCAACAGAATATTAGCAAACTGGCTCTGGCCAGTTAGCTCAGTTGGTTAAGAGCATTGTCCTAAAACGACAAAGTTGCAGTTTGATCCTGTTCAGGGCACACATGGGAAGCAACTAATGGATGTATGACTGAGTGGAATAACAAGCGAATACTTCCTTTCCCCTTCCCCTCTCTCTCCCTTCTTCTTTATCTCTAAAAACAAACAAACAAACAAACATGTCCTGGCTAGATAGCTAGGTTAGAGTGTGGTCGTAGAGTAGTTGCCAGTCTGATTCCCCAGTCAGGGCACATACAGGAGCAGCTTGATGTTCCCTTCTCTCTCTCTCTCAAAATAAATAAATAACCTGACCAGGCGGTGGCGCAGTGGATAGAGCACTGGACTGGGATGCGGAAGATCCAGGTTTAAGACCCTGAACTCGCCAGCTTGAGCACGGGCCCATCTGGCTTGAGCAAAAGCTCGCCAGCTTGTACCCAAGGTCACTGGCTCCAGCAAGGGGTTGCTCGGTCTGCTGAAGGCCTACGGTCAAGGCATGTGTGAGAAAGCAATCAAGGAACAACTATGGTGTCGCAACGGCAACGAAAAACTAATGATTGCTGCTTCTCATTTCTCTCTGTTTCTGTCTGTCTGTCCCTATCTATACCTCTCTCTGACTCTCTCTCTGTCCCTGTAAAAAATAAACATTAAAAAAAAATTATAAGAATAAATAGATAAAAAAATATATTTATATTAACAAACTGGATCCAACAAAAATTAAAATAATCATACACCATAATCAAGTGGGTTTTATTTCTGAAATGTAAGATTGCTACAATATTTACAAGTCAATTAATGTAATACATCACATAAACAATATGAAGGATAAAAATAACATGATCATGTCAATAGATGCAGAAAAGGCATGTTATAAAATTCAGCACCCATTTATGATAAAAACTCTCACCAAAATGGGAATACAGGGAACATACCACAACATAATAAAGGTCATACATAAAAAACCCACAACTAACATTTGCTCAATGGGGAAAACCTACAAGCATTTCCGTTAAACTCAGGAATAAGATAGGGATGTTTGTTTTCACTACTCTTCTTCAACATAGTACAGGAAGCCCTTGCCACAGCAATCAGACAAGAGGAAGAAATAAAAGTCATCGAAATTGGAAAGGAAGAAGTAAAACTTAAATTTTTTGCACATGACTTGATACAGTATATAAAGAACACTAAAGACTTCACCAAAAAAAGTACTAAAACTGATCAAATAAATTCAACAAAGCAGCAGGATACAAAATTAATATTCAGAAATTTATTGCATTTTTATATACCAATAATAAACTATGAAAAAGAGAAACTAAGAAAATCCTATTTACAATTGCACCCCCCAAATACCTAGGAATAAATTTAATCAAGAAGGTAAAAGACCTGTACTCAGAAAATTATAAGACACTGAAGAAAGAAATCAAAGAAGATGCAAATGAATGGAAGCACATACTGTATTTATGGATAGGAATAATTAACATCATTAAAATATCTATACTAACCAAAACAAGCTATAGATTCAATGCAAAATATCAGTGGTGTCTTTTGCAGAACCAGAACAGATATTCAAAAATTTATATGAAACCACAAAAAACCCTGAATAGCCCCAGCAATATTAAGAAAAAAAATTAAAGTTGGGGGGTATTGCACTACCTAAAATTAAACTATACTCCATGGCCATGTTAATTAAAACAGCATGGTACTGGCATAAAAACAGACATACAGATCAATTAAAATCATAGAGAGCCCAGAAATAAACCCGTGTCTATAAGGTCAATTAATATTTGACGAAGGAGGAAAGAACATATAATGGGGTTAATTTAAGATAGTCTATTCACCTGTTCCGCCACCACTGCCTGTACCCTGAGTGTTTCACCAAGTAGTGATGAGAAATTCCAGATGATGAGAACACACAGCTCCAACCCGATATGATGTCCAGTGAAGGCTCTGTGGTTCTGCCTTACAGTTGTGGCCTGGACACCTGCTGCACTCCAGTATGCCTGAAGAAACAAGGCTATGATGTCATTGCCTACTTGAATAATATTGGATGGAAGGAAGACTTGAGGAAGCCAGGAAGAAGGCACTGAAGCTCGGGGCCAAAAAGTGTTCATTGAGGACATCAGTAAGGAGTTTGTGGAGGAGTTCACCTGGCCCACCATTCAGTCCAATGCACTGTAGGAGGACCACTACCTTCTGGGCATCTCTAGGACCAGGTCCTGCATTGCCTGCAAACAAGTGGGCCAACTTTAGGGAGCCAAGTATGTATCCCATGGCACCATGGGAAAGGGGAATGACCAGGTTCAGTTTGAGCTAATCTCCTACTCACTGGACCCCTAGATTAAGGTAATCATACCCTGGAGGATGCCTGAGTTCTACAATCGGTTCCAGAGCCACAACAATCTGGTGGGCTATGCAAATCAACACAGAATCTCTATTCTGGTCAACCTGTGGATGAGAACCTCATTTACCTCAGCCTTCTGGAATCCTGGAGAACCCCAAGAAGTAATTATCTCCAACTTGGAGGCTCCAAGCCTTTACACTAAAACCAAAAATCCAGCCAAAGGTCCCAACAGCCCTGACATCCTTGAAATTGAATTTAAAAAAGATGTCTCTATGAAGGTGACCAACGTCAAGGATGGTGCCACCCACGCATGTCCTCGGAGCTTTTATTTACCTGAATGAATTTTCAGGCAAGTATGGCATGAGCTGCATCAACACTGTGGCGAACAGCATCATCTGCACAAAATACCAGGGTACCTACAAGACCCCACTGGGGACGGTCTTTTACTATGCTCATTTAGACATTGAGGCCTTCACTATGGATCAGGAATAGCGCAAAATCAAACAAGGTGTGGGCTCTTAATTTGCCGAGCTGGTGTACACCAGTTTCTGACACAGCTCCGAGTATGAATTTGTCAGCTACTGTATAGCGAGTCATAGGATCTCCTGGAGAGGAAAGTTCTGGTGTCTCAAGGGCCAGGTACACATCCTCTGCCGGGTGTCCCCACTGTCCCTAGGATGAAGAGCTGGTGAGCATAAACAAGCAGGGTGAATATGAGCCAATTAATGCCACTGATTCTATCAACATCAACTCCCTGAGGCTGAAGGAATACCATCACCTATAGAGCAAGGTCAGGGGCAAATAGACCAGCTTACAATGAGGAACCAAGCCTACTCACTTTGCCCATCTCTCACATACAGGCACTAATTGTGATAATTTTGCAGTTGTGACTTCCTTTCTGGGATGGGCCTCATAGTATAGTAGGGGTGCCAGGCCCCAGCTTTGTTACCTGGTCCCCTATAGCCTACCAAAGTGGTCAGTGAAGGGAAGAATGGGGGTTGGCTATTGTGGGATCTATAAAACAACCATTTAAAAAAGATACATTAGCTCTGGTGGGTTGTTCAATGGTAGAGCACTGGCCCAGCGTGTGGATGTCCTGGGTTCAATTCCCAGTTAGGGCACACAGGAGAAACACCTATCTGCTTCTCCATGCCTCTCTCCCTTGTTTCTCTCTCTCTCTCTCTCTCTCTCTCTCTCTCTCTCTCTCTCTGTCTCTTCCTGCAGCCATGGCTTGATTGGAGTGAGTTGGCCCCTGGCACTGAAGATGGCTCCATGGCCTCTACCCTCAGGTGCTAAGAAGAGCTGGGTTGCTGAGCAACAGAACAATGCCCCAGATGGGCAGAGCATCACCCCCTAGTGGGCGTGTCCAGTGGATATCCCTCAAAGCGCATGTGGGAGTCTGTCTCTCTGCCTCCCCTCTTCTCACTGAATAATAATAATAATAAATACATTAAAACAAAGACAGTCTATTCAACAAATGGTGCTGGGAAAATTGTACAGATACACACAAAAAAATGAAACGAGACCACCTTCTTACACCATATACATGAATAAACTAAAAATGGATTAAAGGCTTAAATGTTAGACTAAAACCATAAAAATTCTAGAAAAAAACATAGGCAGTAAAATCTCAGACATTTCTCATCGCAATATTGTTTCTGATATATTTCCTTGGGCAAGGGAAATAAAAGAAAGATAAACAAATGGGACAATATCAAACTAACAGATTTTGCACAGCAAAGGAAAACATGAAAAAAAATGAAGAGACAACCTATTAAATGGAATAACACAGTCACCAATGATACATCTAATTAGTGGTTAATATCTAAAATTTATAAAGAACTCATATTAATCAACATAAAAAATTCAAACAATTTATTTATAAAATGGACAGAGGACCTGAATGGACACTTCTTCAAAGAGGATGTACAGAAAACCAACATACATATGAAAAGATGCTTAATGTCACTAATTCTCAGAGAAGTGCAAATTCAAACCACAATGAGGTGTCACATCACACCCATCAGAATGGCTTATTATCAATAAATCTATAAATTACAAGTGTTGGGAAGGATGTGGAGAAAGAGGTGCTGTTGGTGGGAATGCAGATTGGTATAGCCACTATGGAAAACAGAATGGAGTTTCCTCAAAAATTAAAAATGGGCCAGTCTTATGACCCAGCAATTCCACTTCTGGGGATTTATCTGAAGAAACCCAAAACACTAATTGAAAGAATATATGCACCCTTATGTTCATTGCTGTGGAACATAATACAATGGAATATTGTGCAGCCATAAAAATAATAAAATCTTACCATTTGCATGGATAGATCTAGAGGGTATTATGCTTAGTGAAATAAGTCTGTTAAAAAGAAAGACAAATACCATATTATTTCATTTATATGTGGAATCTTTTTTTTTTTTACAGGGACAGAGAGAGAGTCAGAGAGAGGGATAGATAGGGACAGACAGACAGGAACTGAGAGAGGTGAGAAGCATCAATCATTAGTTTTTCGTTGCCGTTGCGACACCATAGTTGTTCATTGATTGCTTTCTCACATGTGCCTTGACCGCGGGCCTTCAGCAGACGGAGCAACCCCTTGCTGGAGCCAGCGTCCTTGGGTCCAAGCTGGCGAGCTCTTTTGCTCAAGCCAGATGGGCCCGCGCTCAAGCTGGCGAGCTCGGGGTCTTGAACCTGGGTCTTCCGCATCCCAATCCGACGCTCTATCCACTACGCCACCGCCTGGTCAGGCTATATGTGGAATCTAAAGAACAAAAATAAAACGACCAAAATTGAAATAGACATAGAGAGAGAACTGGTGTGGCTAGAGGGGAGGAGTGTTCAGGTGAGTGAAAGGTGGGGAGGGGATTGCAGGGACGGGTGAAAAAGGCGAAAGGATTAAGAAGTACAAATTGGCAGTTACAAAAGGTCATAGGGGTGTAAACTACAAAATCTACAGGCAATCATAGTAACAACTATGTTGGTGTTAGATAGGTTTTAGATTTATTGGGGTGATCACTTAGTAAGTTATATAACGTCCAATAACTGGATTATATACCCAACACTAATACAATATTGTATGTCAACTGTAATTGAAAAGTAAAAAATTATTGAGTTATAAAATTCCACAAAGCCCTAGTTGGGTGACTAGGTGGATAGAACATCCTCCTGGCAGGATTAGGTCGCAGGTTCCATCCCTGGTCAGGGAACATACAAGAAGAGACTGATGAGTGCACAACTAAATGGAACAAGTGAATGCTTCTCTCTCTCCATTCTCCTCTCTCACTCTCTCTTTTCCTCTCTCTCCAAATCAATGAAAAAAATTTAAAAACCCACAAAAATTCAATAATTATGCTTATTAAGTATCAAACATTCCTCTTTGCTACCACGTATTAACCCAAACAACAAATCTATAGCATAAGTGTAGTATTATTATTAGCCCCATTTTGTAGAAGGGGAAATTGAGGCACAGAAAACTAAATTGCCCAGGGTTAAACAGCAAGTGAATGGTGAAGCCCAGTTGGCCCTTGAGTCTTTGCTTTTTATCATTACACAAGTACTTATCAAATTTTAATGACAAATGATTCGTCTGAGTCTTGTTAAAATACAGATTCAAATGAAGTAGGTCTGGGTAGGCCCAAGGTTCTGCATTTACAATAAGTTCCCTGGTGAAGCTAAGTCAGCTGGTCTGAGAACCACATTTTGAGTAACAATACACTCTCTATTAGTCCTGGTCAGTTGGCTCAGTGGTAGAGCGTAGACCTGGTGTGTGGATGTCCTGGGTTCAATTCCTGGTCAGGGCACACATGAGAAGTGAGTATCTGCTTCTCCACACCCCTCCCCACCCATGTCTCCTTCTCTCCCACAGCTATGAACAGCCATGGCTTAATTGGTTTGAGTGTGAAATACAGAAAAGAAAGGCCCTTAGCATGAATGACTCTTAGCAGAACTTATTGTCTCTAAAACAAAGAGACTATTGGCAGGACTTACTTTTCTAAAAAGACTCCCTATTCCTGGTCTTGAGGCTGGTCTCCCACACTGTGGCCTTGGGCTAGCTTTGCAAGGTTGCAGGTGTTCTCAGAATGTTTCTCCCTGAATTAACCCTATAGATAAACATCGTAAGAAAGCTTGTTTTACTGCTTTGTCCTACTGCTATGTTTCCTCTCCTCCCCATTCCTCAGTATGTAATTTTGCCTTTAAAACCACACATCTTGCCTGACCATGTGGTGGCGCAGTGGATTGAGCATCGGACTGGGATACAGAAGACCAGGGTTCGAGACCTGGAGCTCACCAGCTTGAGCGCGGGCCCATCTACCTTGAGCAAAAACTCGCCAGTTGGACCCAAGGTCGCTGGCTCCAGCAAGGGGTTGCTCGGTCTGCTGAAGGCCCCCGGTCAAGGCATGTGTGAGAAAGCAATCAATGAACAACTAAGGTGTCGCAACGGCAATGAAAAACTAATGATTGATGCTTCTCACCTCTCTCCGTTCCTGTCTGTCTGCCCCTATCTATCCCTCTCTCTGACTCTCTCTCTGTCCATGTAAAACGAAAAAAAAAACAAAACATACATCTGGAGTCAGTAGTGTTTTTTTAATTTTTATTTTTATAGGTACAGAGAGAATCAGAGAGAGGGATAGACAGAGACAGACAGACAGGAACGGAGAGAGGTAAGAAGCATCAATCATTAGGCTTTTGTTGCCGTCGCGACACCTTAGTTGTTCATTGATTGCTCTCACACGTGCCTTGACCGCGGGCCTTCAGCAGACTGAACAACCCCTTGCTGGAGCCAGCGACCTTGGGTTCAAGCTGACAAGCTTTTGCTCAAGCCAGATGGGTCTGCGCTCAAGCTGGTGAGCTCGGGGTCTCGAACCAGGGTCTTCTGTATCTCAGTCCGATGCTCTATCCACTGCGCCACCACCTGGTCAGGCTGTAATTTTTGCCTTTAAAAGCTAGGTCTAGACTGTGTTCAGGACCTCATGATTTAAAAGGCTTCGGTCTCTGTGTAGTTGCGCTGCCGGCATTAATAAAGGCTCCTTAATTTGGCTTCCTAAATGTGTGGGAGGACATCTGGAGAAAGAAGTGGGAATTGAGAAGAAATAACATCTTGCTCTATATATTTCTATCTTGTTTATTTTTAAGAATCAGATATAATTTGAAGAGCTGATATATTTAAAACATAGAGTGGAAATTCAATTCTTGCTTTTAACCATTATATAGTTCATGGGACTTTAGCACAGAATAATAGTTTATTATTATATTTACCCAGATATTTATCACTTCTTTCACTTTATTTCCGAAGTTCCAAATTTCTCCCTGGTATAATTTCCTTCCATCTGAAGATATTTCTTTAGTATTTCTTTTAGAGCTAGCCTACTGGCAAAGAATTCTCTTAGTTTTTCTCCATCTGATAATGTCTTTACTTCACCTTCCTTCCTGGATAATACTTTTGCTGGATACTCAATTCTGGGTTGACTGTTCTTTTCTTATTGTGCTCTAAAAATATTCTGATTTCCCTGGCCTCCATTGTTTTTGATGAGAAATACATATGCACTTGAATAGTTGTCCACCTATTTATTTATTTACTTATTTTAGAGAAGGAGAGAGAGACAAACAGGAAGGGAGAGAGATGAGAAGCATCAACTCATAGTTGTGGCACTTTTGTTGTTCATTGATTGCTTTCCCATATGTGCCTTGATGGGAAGGCGGGTGAGGGGCTGAGTCAGTGACCCCTTGCTCAAGCAGCAACCTTGGGTTCAAGCCAGAAACGTTGGGCTTCAAGCAGCGACCATGGGGTCATGTCTATGATCCCATGCTCAAGCCGGGGACCCAATGCACAAGCTGGTGAGACCACCCAAGCTGGATGAGTCTGCGGTTCAAGTGGCAACCTCAGGGTTTCGAACCTGGGTCATCAGTGTCTCAGATTAACACTCTATCCTCTGTGCAACCACCTGGTCAGGCAGTTGTTCACATATTTAAAATGCATTGTTTACTCTGGTTCTGGATAAAGCATCAGTGGCATATGGACGTCCTGAGTTCAATTCCTGGTTAGAGCACACAAGAAAAGTGACCATCTGCTTCTCTTCCCTCCCTCTCTCCCCCTTCTTTCCTTCTTCCCCCCCTGCAGCCGGTGGCTTGATTGGTTCAAATGCCAACCCCAGAGGATAGCTTGGTTCCAGTCTTATCCTCAGATGCTAAAAATAGGTCAGTTGATTCGAGCATTTGCCCCAAATGGGGATTGTTGGGTGGATCCTGGTTGGGGCACATGCGAAGTCTGTTTCACTGTCTCCCCTCCTCTCACTTAAACCCCTCCCCCCAGTAAATAAAATACATTATTTTCTCTGATTGCTTTTGGTGTTTTTGTTTGTCTTTTATTTTCAGCAGTTTGGTAATGATGTCTCTGGGGATGTAGTTCTTTGATTTTATCCTGCTTAGGGTTTACTAATCTTGTTTATGTGAATTTGTCCTTGCTAAATTTGAGAAGTTTTGAGCCATAAATTCTTTAAATATTTTTCTGCTTCATGTTTTTTCTTCTCTTCTTCTGGGATGCTGATGACACAAATGTTACCCCTTTTGATATTACCCTTCAGGTCTCTGAATTTTTGTTCTTTCCCACTCCTTTTTTCTCTGTTTAGATTGGAATATTTCTCTTGGTATGTCTTCAAATTCACTGGCTTTTTTCTCTGTCATCCATTCTGCTATTGAGCTATTTAATAAATTTATTTTGGTTATTGTATTTCAGTTCTGATACTTGCATTTTGTTCTTCTTTGTATCTTCTATTTTGTTGCTGAAGTGTTTAATATTTTACAAGATTTTTCACTCTTAATTTCTAGAGCACAGTTATGAGTTCTGCATTAATATCTTTGTCTGATAATCTCAACATCTTAATCATCTTAGACTTGGTGTCTGCTATTGAACTTTCCCTTGTGATTTGGTAGCTTCTTGGTTTTTCACATGCCATGTAATTTTGAATTCTCTCCTTGATGCTTTGAATAAAATGAGATTCTTGGTCTTGTTTATATCATAAGAAGAATGTTATGGGTTTGTTTTTTGTTTTGATTTTAGGGAGTGGCTCCTTACATTTCTTTTTTTTAGATTTTATTTACTGATTTTTAGAGAGAGGTGAAGAGAGAGAGAGAAATAGGGGGGAGAAGCTGGGAGCATCAATTCATAGTGGTTGCTCCTTGTATGTGCCTTGACCAGGCAAGCGAGGGTTTCAAACTGGTGACCTCAGTGTTCCAGGTCAATGCTTCATCCACTGTGCCACCTCAGGTCTGGCACATTTTTATTAAATAGAAGTTTAAATCAATGTAGAGCAATGTGCACATTTTCAAAATATCCTTTTCAACTTTATATTTTTAATATTAAAAATTGTATTGAATTTATTAGGATGACACTGGTTAATAAAATTATACAGGTTTCAGGTGCACAGTTGTACAATACATTTTTCGTTGCCGTCGCAATACCTTAGTTGTTCATTGATTGCTTTGTCACATGTGCCTTGACTGTGGGCCTTCAGCAGACCGAGCAACCCCTTGCTGGAGCCAGCGACCTTGGGTCCAAGCCCATGAGCTTTTGCTCAAGCCAGATGGGCCCACACTCAAGCTGGCGAGCTTGGGGTCTTGAACCTGGGTCTTCCGCATCCCAGTCCGATGCTCTATCCACTGCGCCGCTGTCTGGTCAGGCTATAAGTTTTTTTCTTTGCTAAATCACTTCACCTTTACCACCCAGTCCCCCAAAGCTCGGCCTTTCTGACAGCTGTCAGTCTATTTTCCATTTCGATGAGTTGGTTTCTGTTTTATTTGTTAGTTTATTTTGTTCATCAGATTCCATGCATAGGTGAAATCATATGATATCTGTCTTTCTCTGACTGGCTTATTTTACTTAGCATAATAATCTCCAGGTCCATCCATGCTGTTGCAAGAGGTAAGATTTCCTTCATTTTTACAGCTGAGTAGTATTCCATTGTGTAAGTGTACCACAGCTTTTTTTTAAAATAGATTTTTAAAATTAATTTTAATGGGGTGACACCAATAAATCAGGGTACATATGTACAACGAAAACATCTCCGGTTATCTTATCATTCAGTTATGTTGCATACCCATCATCCAAAGTCAAATTGTCCTCTGTCACCTTCTATCTGGTTTTCCCTGTGCCCCTCCCCACCTCCCTATCCCACCCTTCCCTCCCTCCCCCCCACCCTTCCCTCCCTCTCCCCACCCCGTAACCACCACTCTATTGTCCATGTCTCATAGTCTCACTTTTATGTTCCACCTATGTATGAAATCATGCTGTTCTCAGTTTTTTTCTGATTTACTTATTTCACTCCGTATAATGTTATCAAGGTCCATCCATTTTGTTGTAAATGATCCGATGTCATCATTTCTTATGGCTACCACAGCTTTTTTATCCACTCATATACTGATGAGCACTTGAGGCTGTTTCCAAATCTTGGCTATTGTAAATAATACTGCAATGAACATAGGGGTGCATATATTCTTTCCAATTGGTATTTCAAATTTCTTTAGATGTATTCCCAGAGGTGGAGTCACTGGGTCATAAGGCAGTTCAATTTTTAATTTTTTGAGGTAACTCCATACTGCTTTCCACAGTGACTGCACCAATCTGCATTCCCACCAACTGTGCATGAGGGTTCTGTTTTCTCCACACCCTTGCCAACACTTGTTGCTTATTGATTTATTGATGATAGACATTCTGATAGGTGTGAGATGATAGTTCACTGTGCTTTTAATTTGTATTTCCCTGATTATTAGTAACATTGAGCATCTTTTCATATGTCTATTGGCCATCTGTATGTTTTTATTGAAGAAATGTCTGTCCATGTTTTTTGCCACTTCTTAATTGAAATAAAAATTTTTTTTCAAATTTTTTGTACCAGCTTTATTTATTTATTTATTTATTTATTTATTTATTTATTTTTGTGTATGTGTGTGTGTGTGTGTATTTTTCCGAAATGGGAAGCAGGGGGTGGCAGACAGACTCCCGCATGTGCCTGACTGGGATGCCCACTGGCATGCCCACCAGGGGGCGATGCTCAGCCCATCTGGGGCTTTGCTCCGTTGCAACCAGAGCCATTCTAGCGCCCGAGGCAGAGGCCATGGAGCCATCCTCAGCGCTCGGGCCAACTTTGCTCCCATGGAGCTTTGTCTGCGGGAGGGGAAGAGAGAGAGAGAGAGAGAGAAAGGAGAGCAGGAAGGGTGGAGAAGCAGATGGGTACTTCTCCTGTGTGCCCTGGCTGGGAATCAAACCCAGGACTGCCACACACTGTGCCAACGCACTACCACTGAGCCAGCAATCTCAGTGTTCCTGGTTGATGCTCTATCCACTGTGCCACCATAGGTCAGGCAGGATTTTAATTTTGATGTTGAGTTTTATAAGTTCCTTGCAAATTTTGGATATTAAGTCCTTATCAGATGTGTCAGCAATTATATTCTCCCATTCAGTGGGTTGTCTTTTTATTTTGTTGATGGTTTCCTTTGCTGTGTAAAAACTTTTTAGTTTGATGTCATCCCATTTGTTTACTTTTTTTTTTGTTTCCCTTGCCCAATGTGATTGATATATCAGTAAAAACTTATTGTTACAAGAAATATCCAAGATTTTACTGCCTATGTTTCTTCTAGAATGTTTATGGTTTTGACTCTAACATTAAAGTCTTTAATCTGTTTTGAGTTTATTCTTGTGCATGGTGTAAGAAGGTGGTTTGGTTTCATTTTTTTGCATGTGTCTGTCCAATTTTCCCAGCACCATTTATTAAATAGATTTGAGTTACTCATTGTAGGTTCTTGCTTCCCTTGTTAAATATCGACTATGCAGGCATGGTTTTCTATTCTGTTCCATTAATGTATACATCTGTTCTTATGCCAGTAGCAGGCAATTGAGCACTGGACAGATAGCTCAGTTGGTTTGAACATAGTCCTGATGTGCCAGGGTGGCTGGTTCAATTCCTGATCAAGGCAAATACGAGAACAGGCCAATGTTTCTCTATATCTCCCTTTCTTTCCCTTTCTCTCTTTCAAAAATAAAACAGCATGATTTCATACATAGGTGGGACATAAAAGTGAGACTATGAGATATGGACAAGAGAATGGTTGGTGGTTACGGGGTGGGGGGAGGGAGGAGAGGGTGGGATAAGGAGAAGGGGAGGGGCACAGGGAAAACTAGATAGAAGGTGACAGAGGACAATTTGACTTTTGGTGATGGGTATGCAACACAATTGAATGATAAGATAATCTGGAGATGTTTTCATTGTACATATGTACCCTGATTTATTGGTGTCACCCCATTAAAATTAATAAAAAAATCAATTAAAAAAAGAAAGAAAGAAACAGGTAATGACCAGGTTGGATTTAGCCCTCAAGTTTTAACCTGCCTTCTATTGATTGGAGTTTTAAAGTCAGTTCTGTTTTCAAAATAATTGCAGTGTTACGCTTTTTGCATCAAGCCTGTAGGTGCGCCACCTTGTGGTCAGTGCATTGATCTTGGACCTGGGCAGTGGTCTGCTCTGTGCCTCAGCTCTTAAAGCGTGTGGCGTGCTGTTAGTGAGGTCCACAGAAAATTCAGACATTAACATCCTCATACATTTGTTCCTTTATTTACCTGTATGAGAATTTTTTTGTTTGTTTGTTTAATGCATGTGCAAGAGAGACAGGAAGGGAGATAAGAAGCATAAATTCTCCATTGCGGCACCTTAGTTGTTCATTGATTGCTTTCTCATATATGCCTTGACTTGGAGGGTGGGGGGGGAGATACTGCAGAGCGAGTGACTCCTTGCTCAATTCAGCAACTTTGGGCTCAAGCCAGTGACCTTCTGGGCTCAAACCAGCGACTATGGAGTCATATCTATGATCCCATGCTCAAGCTGACAGCCCCATGCTTAAGCCGGTGACCTCCGGGTTTCAAACCTGGGTCCTCAGCATCCCAGGACAGCATTCTATCCACTGTACCACCACCTGGTCAGGCTGTATGAGAATTTCTTTTAGATACAGCACTGGAATAAAACTGATGGTTTACAGAGTATTCGACTTAATTTGCTTAAATAGCTCCATCAGACTATGCTCTCAACAGCAATTCATGAGGTTTCCTTTATCCCCACATACTTTCCCGCATCGGGAATTACTGTCTTTCATGTTTTTGGCATTCTGATAGGTGTAAAGTGTTATATAATTTTCATGTCTTTGGCTATTAATAGCTATTAATAACGAGGATTAACTTGGGGAGATTGTCTTATATATTACATCTTTTTTGATTTTGCATTTTGGCCAGTGGTCTGTATTGTTACTATCTTTTTGTTGTTGACTTTATTTTCCAGACATCAGTTTCTTGTTTTTTCAGACATTGAAACTATATTCTCCTTAGCTGTTGTCTGTTTACTTTCCTGTGGTTTCTTCATTGAACAAAACCCTACATTATTATGTGTTCCAGGACTTGGTCCTTAGTCCTATTCTCTACCTTATCTACATTCATTCCTTTCATAGTGTCATTTAATCTCATTATTTTAAGTGGCATTTATATGCCAACAATTTCCAAATTTATAACTTCTTTCCATATATTTTCTCAAAGTACAAGCTCACATACAATTGTATATGAGACAGTTCCATGAGGAATGGCTAATATACATCTATAATTTAATATATCTGGATCACACATGATTTTTCCCCACATTGCTCTTCTCACAGTTTTTCCTACTTGAGTTGAAGGCAACTTTACTGTCTTTGTTGCTGAATCAATAAATTGTTGAATCATTCTTGGCTCACTTTTTAAAAAAATCTCAGGTCAAAACTAATATATAAATTTCACTATAGCCCTGGCTGGTTGGATCAGTGGTAGAGACCCAGGTGCTGAAAATGGTTCTGTGGCCCCTGCCACAGTGCTAAGAATAGCTCAGTTGCTGAGCAATGGAGCAATGCCCCAGATGGGCAGAGTATTGCCTGTCAGGGCCTTGCCAGGTGAATTCTGGTCAGGCACATGCAGGAGTCTGTCTCTGCCTCCGCTCCTCTCACTTAATAAAAAAAATTCCACTATAATAATTTGTCTTCATTAACAGACATGTATTGACTATTTAGTATGTACTAGGCACCCTTCTAAGAAATGTGTGTATATCACTGAACAAAATAGACAAAAAACCTGACCCTTGAGGAACTTGTATTTTGAGAAGGAAAGACAAACAATAAATAAGAAAATAAGTGAATTATAATTAGTAAGTTGAAGATAATATATGCTTTGGCACAAAGAAAGGGTCGAACAAATTAGAAGGATCAAGAATCTGTGGGGGTTGGGAGGTACACGTTGAAATATTAAATAGCTGAATAGGATAATCATCATAGGTCTCATTAGGAATTACTAAACTTAAGCAAAGAGTTGAAGTAGGGTGAGGGAATTAGCCAAATGCTTTTCTGGGGGGACACATTTCAGGCAGCAGGAAAATGTAGAGCAAAAGCCCTAAGGAAGATCTGTGCTTATTGTGTTCAAGAAACAGCACTGATGTTGGTGTGGTTGAAGCAGAGAAAGATGATAGTCAGGAGAGCAGTAGGAAATAAGGTCAGGATGGTAATGGGAGAACCAGACAATTTGGGCTGTGTTATAGTAAGGCTTTGCCTTATGCTCTGAGTGAAACAGAAAGCTAGAATTTTTCTTTTCAGGACAGGAATGATATGGCTAAAGTCTTTCTGACTGCATGTTGAAAATACAATGTAAGGAGGAAAGAGTAAAATCAGGAAGATACAATAAGGTTATTTTAATAATCCCAATGAGAGATTATGAAGACTTTGGCTAGGGTGATAACAGTGGGGAAAAGAAGTCAGATTTTTTATATTTTTTTAACTGTTGAAAAATGTCAAATCTCCAGAAAACTTGCAAAAATATGACAATGAACATTCATATATCTTTCACTTAAGGTTCACCAATTGTTAACATTTGCCATATTATATATACAACTATATATGGAGATATCTATTTAGAGAGATCAAATGTTAAATGACGTTTACAATGTTACATAAAATTTAGAAATGTTAAGTCATTTTTCAGTCAAAGATATAATACGCATACTGTAATACTTCACGTACCTGTCTTCTAAGCACAAAGACATGCTGTGATGATTAATTTTGTGTATCAACTTACCTGGGCCATGGGGTAACCAGGTATTTGATTAAACATTGTGTATGTGAGTGTGTTTCTGGATATTAACATTTGAATTGGTATACTGAGTAAACAAAATTGTCTTCCCCAGTGTAGGTGAACTTTATCCAATCTGATGAAGGTCTAAATAGAACAAAAAGCTGAATGAAAGAGAATTCACGCTCTTTGGCTAATAGTTTTTCATGCAGGGACATTACTTTCCTTCTGCATTCAGAGTCAGACTGGGACTCACACCATTAGCAGCTCTCCTGGTCCTCAGGCCCTTCAGACTGCAGATCTTGGGGCTTCTCAACCTTCATAATCATGTGGGTCAATTCCTCTTTATTGTGTTGACTTAAAATTCATTGATAATTCATTGAAAATTCTTCGGTTAAATTTTAGATTATTTAGTTGCCTTAAAATCCAACTGGAATTTTGATGTCAATGATTTTCTTTTTTCTATAGGGACAGAGAGAGAGAGTCAGATAGACAGGAACGGAGAGAGATGAGAAGCATCAATCATCAGTTTTTTGTTGTGACACCTTAGTTGTTCATTGATTGCTTTCTCATATGTGCCTTGACCGTGGACCTTCAGCAACCGAGTAATGCCTTGCTCGAGCCAGTGACCTTGGATCCAAGCTGGTGAGCTTTCTGCTCAAGCCAGATGGGCCCGCACTCAAGCTGGCGAACTTGGGGTCTCAAACATGGGTCTTCCGCATCCCAGTCCGACGCTCTATCCACTGCGCCACTGCCTGGTCAGGCATGTCAATGATTTTTAATTTATGGATTAATTAGGGTAGTTGTATTTTACATCAATGAATGACATCTAACCACAGAATGTTGCTCTACTTAGAATTTTCTCTGTACTTTAAAAGCATATTATATTTTCCTTCTTTGATATCTTGTATATTCTTAGTTAATTTCTAGATGATTTATAGCTTTTTTGATATTGTGAATAATATATTTTTAATGGTTTTTACCTATTGATCAGATAGTAGAATACTATTAATATTTTAAAATTGATCTTTATTACAAAAAACTTTCTGATATATCTTATTAGTTCTTAAAATTTATCTTTTGCTTATGTTGTTTTTTCTAGATAGATTATTAAATCAATAGTAAAAAATGATAATTTTCTTTCTTTCTTTTTCTATCTTTTTTTAAAAATAGTAATGTGGCCAGGACTATGTTAAACAGTAGAGGTAATGGTTAGCATCCTTATTTATTATCATTCTTTAAGATAATGCATGTAAATTTTCTGTATCAAGTATAATTTCTACTGTAATTTTTTAATATGTAGTTTCCAAGTAAAGAATATTCCGAAGACTTTTTAAAACCAGAATTTTACATTAAATTTTATTGAATGCTATAGTGACCCCCCAAAAAGATATGTCCATGTCCTAATACTTAAAATTTCTGAATCTTACTTTATTTTGGTTTGAGGTGAGTGTTTTCAGATGTAATTAAATTAATAATCTTAAGATGAGTACATCCTGGGTTACCCAGGTGGACCTTAAATCTCATAGCAAGTGTTTTTATAAGAGACAGAAGACAATACAAAGAAGAGAGACCCATATTAAGATGGAAGGGGAAATTGGAGTGATATAGCCACAAAGTATACTGACAGTTACCAGAAGCTAGAAGAGGTAAGGAATGGATTCTCTCCCAGAATGTTTTTTATTTTTGTTTTGTTTTTCTTCACGTACCTCTTTCCCCCCCAATTCAACTACCATTCTAGTCACTCATGGTCCAACAATATTCAAATAAACCAAAAAGGAACAGATGTTAAAGATTGGTCTTCGAACATTATAGCCAATGATGTCATGCTTGCCTATGATCTTGCTGACATAAAACCACATTCACACCTCAGTAGCCACTAAACCATTCAGCAGAGCTTCCCTAACTGTGAGCCATTTGAAGCTACTCATTTAAGCATTACTGACTATTTTTTCCAAGTTCTGAATAGTTGTAGGGAATCTCAGCAGGGGTTAGAGGAACCAGTTTAACCTTGGCATAATGCCAAAGTGTGGCCCACTCGAGTCTGAGTCTCTGAGTAAGTCTGGGCAGTGTTTATAAGAGCAAAGACCTTCTCCCTGAGATTATGAACAAGTTGGGCCATGTTTCTAGGATGGAAAGTCTGTAGCCTTGAAAAACCAGCTGAATGTCACCACCCCCAAAAGGACCCTCCCCTAGAGCCTTTGGAGAGAGTGAAGCTTTGCTAACACCTTAACATCCTAATATGGCCTCTAGAACTGTGAGAGAATAATTTTTTTAAAGCCATCAAGTTTGTGGTAATTTGTGGTAACAAATTATTAATTTAGGCCCTGGCCAGTGGCTCAGTAGATAGAACATTGACCTGACGTATGGATTTACCAGGTTCAATTCCTGGTCAGGGCACACAGGAGAAGTGACCATCTACTTCTCTCTCCATCTCTCTCCTCCTTCTCTCCCTCTACCCCTCCCACAGCCAGTGGCTCAATTGGTTTGCGTGTTGCTCCAGGCACTGAGGATAGCTTGGTTAGTCCCAGCGTGTCAGCCTTGGGCACTAAAAATAGCTCAGTTGATTTAAGCATCAGCCTCAGACAGGCATTGCTAGGTGGATTCTGGTCAGGGCACATGTGGGAGTCTACATCACTATCTCCCCTCCTCTCACCTAAAATATGTGTGTGTATATATATATATATATATATATATATATATATATATATATATATACATGTATACATATATATATACACACACATATAAATTTATCCTAGCAAATCAACACAAATGCTTTTCTGTGTTAATTGATATTTATCTTTCAGTTTATTTATGCAGTCAGTCTAGTCAGTGTTGTGGACCAGAATCCAACAATTACAGTTATTTTTATTGGGAAGATATTCATATGGGAAATATTATGCTTACAAGGTTATGCTTCACAAAACTAGCTTTCTAGTAAAACTATTTCTTCTGAGAATACTGTTAAAGGTATATCAGTTCAGTTCTGGAGCTTATTCTATTACCACAACAGTCTTTGGGCTCAGAATTAAGGAGAGTGGACATTAATATGTGATCTAGGAATTAGGTACTCAGATTAAGAAGTAATACACTTGACCACAAGATCTCTGTTTGAAATGACTTAAAGTGTGAGAGAGAGCATGTTTGAAAGGTGTCAGGTTTCTCAAATTTTTTTTTTTTTTTTTACGGGGACAGAGAGAGTCAGAGAGAGGGATAGATAGGGACAGACAGACAGGAACAGAGAGAAATGAGAAGCAATCATTAGTTTTTCATTGCTGTTGCAACACCTTAGTTGTTCATTGATTGCTTTCTCACATGTGCCTTGACCGTGCGCCTTCAGCAGACTGAGCCATCCCTTCCTGGAGCCAGCAACCTTGGGTTCAAGCTGACGAGCTTTTGCTCAAGCCAGATGGGCCCGCTCAAGCTGGCGAGCTCGGGGTCTCGAACCTGGTTCTTCCACATCCCAGTCCGACACTCTATCCACTGTGCCATTGCCTGGTCAGGCTCAAAAAATTTTTTAACCCAAAATTTTATCTACGAAAACGACCACTTATAGAATTCTCTCATTTTATAACACATAATTTATAATAAGCAGAAACTCTGTAAGAATATAATAAATATACATTTTTCCAAATTGAGTGAAAATTAGCTCTAATTAAAAAAGTATAAAGAATGTGAAATGAGCTTCAGTAAAAAGTATCTATTTATTCAACTCAGAGAACTCATACTGGTAAAACAACCCAAGGAATGGGAATGTAAAAAGATGTTTAAATTTAATTCAGTCTTTACCACATCATAGAGAATTCATACTGGTGAGAATTTTATGAATGTTAAGAATGTGAGAAAGTCATTATTTTTGTGGGTAATTTAGTGAATACCGGATAATTCATACTGGTGAGAAATCCTCTGAACATAAGAAATGTAGGAATGTTCTAGAAACTACTTGAATTATTTCTGAAAACCAGAGAATTTATATTTATGTTAAACTTTATGAATATTAGTAATGTAGAAAATCCTTCTTTGTGTGCATACAAGTTACTTAACATTGAAAATTTATAAAAAAAGAATCTATACTGATGAGAAATATGCTGAATGTAAGAAATGTGGAAAGATGTTTAGACAATTCAGTTCTAATGATAGATTAGAGAATTCATACTGGTTAGATGCTTATAAATATTAGAAATGCAAAAAGCTTTATTGTATGTGGACATATTATTCACTTCAGAGTAGTAATACAGGTGAGAAACCATAAGAATATAAAGACTGTGGAAAAGTCTTTAGATCTGATTGAGTTCTTTCTTCAAACCAAAGAATTCATATTGGCGATAAATTTTACAAATGCAAGGAATGAAGGAAAGCCTTTACTGTGTATGGACAAGTTAACAAACATCTGAGAATTTATACTGATGAGAACTCACAGGAATATAATGAATGTGGGAAGGTCTTTGGACCTAATTGAGTTCTTTCTTCAAGACAGAGGATTCATACTGATGATAATAATGATGAATGTAAAAAATGTAGGAAAGTTTTGATTGCATGTGGACAAATTACTCAGTATCAGAGAATTTATACTGGTGAGATATTTGATTAAAATAATAAATGTGGGAAAATATTTAGACTTATTCAGTCCTTACTGTATATTAGAGAATTCATACTGTCGAGAAGCTTTAAGATTTTAGAAATTCAATAAAGCCATTAATGTATGAAAAACTTTCTCAACATCAGGTCAATTAATATTGAGGAAAAAAACCCCTTATAATTGTAATCTAAGTGGGGAAATCCTTACCATATATCAACAAGTTACTTAAGAATAGAGTACTCATATTGGTAAGAAGCTCTTCAAATGCAAATAACATGTGAAGACTTTTAGATATAATTCAGCCCTAAACATATGCTGATGAATTTATACTGGTGTGAATTATAATGGATGTTGTGAATGTGAGAAAGTCATTAGTCAGGGAAGACATCCTAACATGTGATAGAGAATCATACTGATAAAAACATAAATATAAAACATGTGGAGGATTAAAAAGCTATGGTACATATACACTATGGAATACTACTCAGCCATAAGAAACGATGACATCGGATCATTTATAACAAAATGGATGTACCTTGATAACATTATACGGAGTGAAATAAGTAAATCAGAAAAAAAGAAAAACTGAGAACAGCATGATTTCATACATAGGTGGGACATAAAAGTGAGAATATGAGACATGGACAAGAGAGTGGTGGTTACGGGATGGGGGGAGGGAGGGAAGAGTGGGATAGGGAGGAGGGGAGGGACACAGGGAAAACCAGATAGAAGGTGACAGAGGACAATTGGACTTTGGGTGATGGGTATGCAACACAATTGAATGATAAGATAACCTGGAGATGTTTTCATTGTACATATGTACCCTGATTTATTGGTGTCACCCCATTAGAATTAATAATAATAAAATATATATATTAAAAAAAAAGACATTTCAGCATGACCTTGAAGATAAGTGGAATTGTGAAAAGTGGATTACAGGTATGGGGATAGAAATAAAGAGGCAGTATAAACAAACAAACAAACAAAAAACATGTGGAGAGACTGTAATTAGTGACTATCAAATTATCTCAGAAAATTCATACAGGGAAGGAATTCTATAAGTGCAAGATATGTGGGAAGACCTTTATTTATCTTAGACATCTTAGTTTTTATCAAATAATTCATTCTGGTGACAACAAATTTAAGGAATGTAGGAAGGCTTTTAGAAAACATTTACATCTTTCTCAGCATGAGGTAATTTATAATATAACTTAATTAACTAAGAAAAGCCTTCACTTTTTTTAATGTGAGAGAAAGATATATAGAGAGACCCTCACCTGTGCCCCAACCAGGATACACCTGACAACTTCCATCTGTGGTCAGTCCTTGAATATACTGAGCTATGTGCCTAAAGCCAAGGTTCAAAGCAATTGAGTCACTGGCAGCGAGAGGGAGAAAGGGAGAGAAGGGGGAGGGAGAGGAAGAGAAGCAGATGGTCACTTCTCATGTGTGCCCTGACCGGGAATTGAACCCAGGACATCTGCACACTGGGCCAATGCTCTATCCACTAAACCAACAAGCTAGGGCCTAGAACAGATTTTTTTTTACAGTGACAGAGAGAGAGAGAGTCAGAGAGAGGGATAGATAGGGACAGACAGACAGGAATGGAGAGAGGTGAGAAGCATCAATCATTAGTTTTCCGTTGCCATTGTGACACCATAGTTGTTCATTGACTGCTTTCTCACATGTGCTTTGCGGGCCTTCAGCAGACCGAGCCACCCCTTGCTGGAGCCAGTGACCTTGGGTCCAAGCTGGCGAGCTTTTGCTCAAGCCAGATGGGCCCATGCTCAAGCTGGCGACCTCAAGGTCTTGAACCTGGGTCTTCCACATCCCAGTTCGATGCTCTATCCACTGCGCCACCGCCTGGTCAGGCTAGAACAGATATTCATTTTTTTCTTTTTTTTTTTTTAGTGACAGAGAGAGGGAGAGACAGACATACAGGAAGGTAGAGAGATGAGAAGCATCGACTCATAGTTGCGGCACCTCAGTTGTTCATAGATCACTTTCTCATATATGTCTTGACTGGGAGGCTCCAGCTGAGTCAGTGACCCCTTACTCAAGCTAGTGACCTTGGACTTCAAGCCAGTGACCATGGGGACATGTCTATGATTCCACACTCAAGCTGGCAACCTCGGGGTTTCGAACCTGGGTACTTAGTGTCCCAAGCCAACACTCTCTACTGTGCCACTGCCTGGTCAGGCTATATTCTTATGTTTTATAAACAAATCATAAAAAGTGAAAGCTGGTTTTGGCTAGTTTACTCAGTGGATAGAGCGTCAACCTGGCCTGTGGACATCCTGGGTTCAATCCCCGGTCAGGGCACACATGAGAAGTGATCCTCTGCTTCTCTTCTTCTTCCTTTCCCTCTTCTCTCTCTCTTTCCCTCTAAAAGCCAGTGGCGCAGTTGGTTCCAGTGTGGGCCTCAGATGGGGGTTGCTGGATAGATTCCGGTCCAGGCCCATGCCAGGAGTATGTCCCTCTATATCCCCTCCTCTCACTTAAAAAAAAAAGAATATCTGTCCAAGAAAAATATTGGACAATGCAGAAATTCTTTATGCTAATTTAAGCTTATATACCTCTGGCACAATTTTACTAGTAGGACTTGGAATTACAGTTGTTACTTTGGAGAACATTTGATGTGAACTAGATTGTACATTTTGAGGCACCTTAGACTAAAAAGGAAATAAAACTTATAGTTCCCAATGGCATGCTCTCTTTAATTGGAAGGAGGAGTATTTCAACTGAAATTGGACTTAAAATTGCTTTACTAAACAACTTTTTAGGTAAAGTGAGTTAAAAATATGAGAAACTTAGAACTGCCTCATTCAAGAGCCATAAAAACCCATTACATTGCTTTCCCTGTCTTTTTACTCTTTCCTTAACCCTCCTTCACTTCCAGAACATTGTTCAGCTCTCATTGATTCCTTACCTTTACTGCTCCCTCGGCTTTCTTTTTTTTTTCTTTTTTTTTTACAGGGACAGAGAGAGAGTCAGAGAGAGGGATAGAAGGGATAGATATGGACAGACAGACAGAAACAGAGAGAGGTGGGCTATTCCATCTGGAAAGATTTTTTTGTTTTTGTTTTTTTAATAACTAATGCTATCTCTTCACTTGTTATAGGTCTAATCGAATTTTCACATTTCTTACTGACAAAATTTGATAGATTGTGTTTTCCTGGAATTTAAAATTTTTATTTATATTATATAATTTGTTGGCCTACAGTTGTTCATACTATAATCTTATTCTTTTTATTTCTATCAGGTAGAATACATACATACAACTGACTAATGTCTCCTCTTTCACTTCTAATTTTAGTAACTTGATTTTTATCTTCTTTTATTGTCAGTTGAGGTAAAGGTTTGTAAATTTTATGGACCTTTTCAAAGAACTTTATTCTATTTTCTGTTTATCAATATCCACTCTAATTCTTATTATTTTTTTCCTTCTGATTGCTTTGGGTTTAGTTTTCTTTCTTTTTTTCCCCTTTCGTATCTTAAGGAAGAAATTTAGTTTATTGATTTGAGATCATTCTTCTTTTTGAATATAGCCATTTACAGTTATAAACTTTCCTGCAAGTACTGTCTCCCATAAGTTTTGGTATGCTGTTCTATATTTTAATTTACATCAAACTATTTTCTTATTTCTTTTGAGATTTCTTCTTTAATCCATTTGTTATTTAGTACTATATTGTCTAATGTTTACACATTTCCCAAATGTCTTTGTTACTGATTTCCAGTAAAGGGGAACATCCTTTTATGACTTAATTTTTAAAATATTTTGAGGCTGCTTTGTGGCCTAGCATATGGTACCTAGCATTCTCTAAAACCTGGAGAATGTTTCAAGTGCACTTGAGATGATTGTGTATTCTGCTGTTGTTGGATGGAGTTCTCTGTAGAAGTTTGTTAGTTCAAGCCTTCTATTGCTTTGTTGATCTCTCAAAGTAGTTGTTTTATACACTATTTATGGTGGAGTATTGAACTCTCTGTTTATTTATTTATTTTGAGAGACAGGAAATGAGAGAGACAGAAGGGAGAGATGAGAAGCATCAAGTTGTAGTTGCTTTACTTTAGTTGTTCATTGATTGCTTCTCATATGTGCTTAGACCAGGGGGCTCAAGCAGAGCTAGCAACCCCTTGCTCAAGCCAGCAACCTTGGGCTTATGTTAATCATACCTGTGCCCAAGTTGGTGAGCTCACACTCAAGCTGGCAACCTTGGGACTTCAAACTGGGAACCTCAGCATGCCAGGTCAATGCTCTTTTCTCTGTATCACCACTGGTCAGACTGTTTACTGTTGACTTATTTCTCCTTTCAGTTCTGTCAGCATTTGCTCTATGTATTTCAAGACTCTTTGTTAGGTAGATATATGTTTATAATTTTTATAATTTTAAGATGGAGTCACCTTTTTATCTATATAAAATATCAGTCTTTAGTTCTAGTAATATTTTTTTGATATACAAAAAATATCTAGTAATATTTTGTCTGATATACAGTAGTATGGCTACTCCAGCTTTAGTATGGTTACTGTTTGCATAATATATTTTTTCCCAATTTTTTACTTTCAACCTCTTTGAATCTAAAGTTTGTCTTTTATAGACAGCAGAGAATTGGATCATTTGACCCTGGCCAGTTGGCTCAGTGGATAGAGTGTCAGCCCAGCATGTGGACATCCTGGGTTTGATTCCTGGTCAGGGCACACATGAGAAGCAACCATCTGCTTTTCTTTCCCTCCCTCTCCCTTTTCTTTCCCACCCTTTACCCCCCGCAGCCAGCGGCTTGATTGGTTCAACCATCAGCCTCAGATGGGTTGTTGGGTGGATCCCTATCCAGGCACATGCAGGAGTCTGTCTCTCTATCTCCCTTACTCTCATTAAAAAAATGAAAAAGGAATTGAATCATTTAAAAATCCATTCTGCCTTTTGAGTGGAGAATTAATCCGTTTACATTTAGAATAAGAGAATACTGATAAGGAAGTATTTACTTCTGCCATTTTGCTATTTGTTTAATGCATATCTTATAGCTTTTTTTTTTGGTCTCTTATATACTCCATTACCAGCTTATTTGATGTTTACTTGATTTTTTGTAGTCATGTGTACTGATTTCCTTCTGTGTCTTTCTATAGATATTTTTTTTTGTTATTACCATGGAAATAACATATAACACCCTTCCAACAGTCTCATTTCAATCAATATGAAGTTAACTTCAATTACATACAAGAACTTTATTCATATGCACCTCCATCTCCCCTTCCTTTATATTTTGATTTCACATATTACATCTTTATACATTGTATGTCCAATAACATATTTAAGTTATATTTAGTCTGACTTGTGGTGGTGCAGTGGATGAGGTGTCAAACTGGAATGCTGAGATTACCAGTTTGAAAACCCAGGCTTACCCAGTTATGGCATATATGAAAAACAACTACTATGATTTGATGCTTCCCACTCCTCCCTGCCTTCTCTCTCTTGTCTCTCTCAAAATCAATAAATAAAATATTTTAAAAATCATATTTATGTATTTGTTTTTTAAATTATGTAGGAAACAAAAAGTGAAGTTACAACCAAAAATTTAAAAATATTGGCTTCTATATATGTTCATGTATTGACATTTTCTGGAGATCTTTATATCTTCACTTATCTATAAGTTACTGCGCCTTTGATTTCAACTTGTAGGACTCTCATTATCATTTCCTGTAGGACAGGTCTAGAGGTCATAAACTCCCCTGCTTTTGTTTATCTTGGAATGTCTTGTCTTCTCCCCTATTATTGGAGAACAATTTTGCTGGACATATAATTCTAGGTTGACAGAATTCTCCCTGCCCCCAATTATAAATATATCATCCACTGACTACTGACTTTTAAGGTTTCTGATATGAATTCAGTTGTTAATTTTATTGAGCATCCCTTGTGCATGCTGAGTAGTTTCTATTTTTACTGCTTTCAAGATTCTCATTGCCTTTTGATAGTTTAATTATAAGATTGATTATAATGTGTCTTATTCTTTAGATTTATGCTACTTGGAGTTCATTGATTATCTTGGATTTGTAGGTACATATATTTCATCAACTTTGGGAAGTTTGGGAAACATTTAAGATCTTGCTTCCTATTAACTGTTAGCTTTGGCTTACATAAATTCATAAACATTCCTTAAAAAAACTTTGGGGCCCTTGCAGGTTGACTCAGTGGACAGAGCATTGGCCTGGCATATGGGCATCCCTGGTTTGATTCCCAGTCAGGGCACACAGGAGAAGTGACCATCTGCTTCTCCTTGCCCCCTATTTATCTCCTTCTTCCCCTCCCACAGCCTCAATTGGCTCAATTGGTTTGAGTGTGGCCTGGGGCACTGAGGATAGCTCAATTGGAGCACATCAACCTCAGCCACTAAAAATAGCTTGATACTCAAGCATTGTCCCCATATGGGGTTGCCGGGTGGATCCCTGTCCAGTCGCATGCAGGATTCTGCCTCACTATCTCCCCTCCTCTCACTAAAACAACAACAACAACAACAACAAGAATCTTCCAAACTGTCTTTCAGAGTGGCTTGTTATTTAACATTCTCACCAGCCATGTAAAATGATCTAGTTTCTCTAAATTTTTGCTAACGTTTGATGTTACAATTTTTTTATTTTAGCCATTCTTATACTGTGTTTCCCTGAAAATAAGACAGTATCTTATATTAATTTTTGCTCCTAAAGACATGGTAGGTCTTATTTTCAGGGCATGTCTCATTTTTCCATGAAAAAGAATTCACATTAATTGTTGAACAAAAAATCAACATTTATTAATATACTGTAGTCATGTCATCATAAACATCAGCATAACCAGCCAAACTCTGAATTCCATCAAGAATTTCTTATGACTCTATTTCCATGTACAACAATCTACCCTGTTTCCCCGAAAATAAGACAGTGTCATATATTAATTTTTGCCCACGCTCAAGCTGGCGAGCTCGGGGTCTTGAACCTGGGTCTTCCTCATCCCAGTCCGACGCTCCATCCACTGTGCCACTGCCTGGTCAGGCTAAAAGTTTTAGAGTTTTATGTTTTACTTTTAAATTTGTGATCCATTTTGAATGAATTTTAGTATAAGATATGAGACTTAGGTAGGTCAAGGTTTATTTACTTATTTTTGCCTAATGAAGTCCAATTGCTCCAACACCATTTGTTGAAAATGCTACTTTTCCTACCTGACCAGGCAGTGGCGCAGTGGATAGAGCATCGGACTGGGATGCGGAAGACCCACGTTCGAGACCCTGAGCTTGCCAGCTTGAGCGTGGGCTCATCTGGCTTGAGCAAAGGCTTGCCAGCTAGGGCCCAAGGTCGCTGGCTCCAGCAAGGGCTTGCACGGTCCGCTGAAGGTCCGTGGTCAAGGCACATGTGAGAAAGCATTCAATGAACAACTAAGGTGTTGCAACGGCAACGAAGAACTAATGATTGATGCTTCTGACCTCTTTCCGTTCCTGTCTGTCTGTCCCTATCTATCCCTCTCCCTGTCCCTGTTAAAAATAAAAAAAACCCCAAAAGCTATTATTCCTGCATTTAATTGATTTTGCACCTTTGTCAAAATTCAGTTAGTTCAGCACTACATGTGACTATTTTTTGGGTTCTTAGTTTTGTTCCATTGCTTCATATATCTATTCATCTTCAAATACCACAGTCTTTTTTAAAAATTTTATTTTAGAGAGAGGAAGGGAGAGAGAGAAAAATAATACATCAATTTGTTGTTCCATTTATTCATGTATTCATTGGTTAATTCTTATATTTTCCTTGACTGGGGATCAAACTTAAAATCTTCGTGTATTGCAATGATTCTCTAACTAACTAAGCTATCTGGCCAGGGTCCAATACCACAGTCTTGATTTTTGTAGATATACAATAAAATTTACAATAGGATACAGGGTTCCTTCTACATATTTTTTTGTTTTTAAAAATTGTTTTAGATATTCAGGTTCCTTTACTATTTCAAATAATCTTGTCTTTATTTACAGAAAAATCTTATTGGAATTTTGGTAATAATTGTGTTAAATCTATATATTAATTCAGGGAAAATGGACATCTCCCTATGGCATGTTGAGTTATTCAATTCACAAACACATTATGTCTCTCCGTTTATCTAGATATTCTTTGATTTTTTTCATCAGTGTTATATTTTTAAATCTTTTTTCTTTTGTAAATTATATTTAGAAAACCAACTTTAGCAAGGTGACATTGATCAATAAGAGTATATAGGTTTCAGGTAAACATTTCTACATAGCATTTGAACTGTTGATTATGTTGTATACCTATCACCCAAAGTCAAATCATTTTTTAAAAATATTTTATTATTAATTCTAATGGGGTGACACCAATAAATCAGGGTACATATGTACAATGAAAACATCTCCAGGTTATCTTATCATTCAATTGTGTTGCATACCCATCACCCAAAGTCAAATTGTCCTCTGTCACCTTCTATCTGGTTTTCCCTGTGTCCCTCCCCTCCTCCCTATCCCACTCTTCCCTCCTTCCCCCCATCCCGTAACCACCACTCTCTTGTCCATGTCTCATATTCTCACTTTTATGTCCCACCTATGTATGAAATCATGCTGTTCTCAGTTTTTCTTTTTTTCTGATTTACTTATTTCACTCCGTATAATGTTATCAAGGTACATCCATTTTGTTATAAATGATCCGATGTCATCATTTCTTATGGCTGAGTAGTATTCCATAGTATATATGTACCATAGCTTTTTAATTCACTTGTCTTCTGACGGACACTTGGGCTGGTTCCAGATCTTCGCTATTGTGAACAATGCTGCCACGAACATGGGGGCACATTTCTTGTTTTCGAACAGTGCTATGGTGTTCTTAGGGTATATTCCTATAAGTGGGATAGCTGGGTCAAAAGGCAGTTCGATTTTTAATTTTCTGAGGAATCTCCAAACTGTTTTCCACAGTGGCTGAACCAGTCTGCATT
This sequence comes from Rhynchonycteris naso, assembly GCA_037038555.1. Classification (NCBI taxonomy): domain Eukaryota; kingdom Metazoa; phylum Chordata; class Mammalia; order Chiroptera; family Emballonuridae; genus Rhynchonycteris; species Rhynchonycteris naso. The sequence continues at coordinate 102,255,098 of CM073003.1, forward strand.
CCCACCAGCAGTGCAGAAGGGTTCCCTTTTCTCCACATCCTCGCCAGCACTTATTCTGTGTTGTTTTGCTGATGAGTGCCATTCTGACTGGTGTGAGGTGATATCTCATTGTGGTTTTAATTTGCATTTCTCTAATGATTAGTGATGGTGAGCATTTTTTCATATGCCTATTGGCCATCTGTATGTCCTCTTTGGAGAAATTTCTATTCATTTCTTTTGCCCATTTTTTGATTGGGTTGTTTGTCTTCCTGGTGTTGAGTTTAATAAGTTCTTTATAAATTTTAGTTATTAACCCCTTATCAGATGTGCTGTCGAATATGTTCTCCCATTGTGTGGTTTGTCTTTTTATTCTGTTCTTATTGTCTTTAGCTGTGCAAAAACTTTTTAGTTTGATATAGTCCCATTTGTTTATCTTGCCTTTTATTTCATTTGCCCGTGGAGAAAAATCGGCAAATATACTGCTGCTACAGATGTCGGAGAGCTTGCTGCCTATGCTTTCTTCTAAGATGCTTATGGTTTCACGGCTTACATTTAAGTCTTTTATCCGTTTTGAATTTGTTTTTGTGAATGGTGTAAGTTGATGGTCTAGTTTCATTTTTTTGCAGGTAGATGTCCAATTTTCCCAACACCATTTGTTAAAGAGGCTGTCTTTACTCCATTGTATGTTCTTTCCTCCTTTGTCAAATATCAGTTGTCCATAAAGCTGTGGGTTTATTGCTGGGTCCTCTGTTCTGTTCCATTGATCTATGTGCCTATTCTTATGCCAGTACCAGGCTGTCTTGAGTATAATGGCCTTATAGTAAACCTTGATATCTGGAAGAGTGATACCTCTGCTTTATTTTTTCTTTTTAGGATTGCTGAGGCTATTCGTGTTCTTTTTTGGTTCCATATAAATTTTTGGAATATGTGTTCTATATCTTTGAAGTATGTCATTGGTATTTTAATTGGTATTGCATTGAATTTATAAATTGCTTTGGGTAATATAGACATTTTAATGATGTTTATTCTTCCTAGCCATGAGCACGGTATATGCTTCCACTTGTTTGTATCTTCCTTGATTTCTTTTATCAATGTTTTATAATTTTCCAAGTACAAGTCTTTAACCTCCTTGGTTAAATTTACTCCTAGGTACTTTATTTTTTTGGCTGCAATAGTGAAGGGGATTGTTTCCTTAAGTTCTTTTGCTGACAGTTCATTGTTGGTATATAGAAATGCCTCTGATTTCTGAGTATTAATTTTATATCCTGCCACCTTGCTGAATTCATTTATCAGGTCCAGTAGTTTTTTGACTGAGACTTTAGGGTTTTCAATATACAATATCATATCATCTGCAAATAGTGACAGTTTTACTTCTTCTTTTCCAATTTGGATGCCTTTTATTTCTTCTTCTTGTCTGATTGCTGTAGCTAGGACTTCCAGAACTTTGTTGAATAAGAGTGGTGAAAGGGGGCATCCCTGCCTGGTTCCTGATCTTAAGGGGATTGCTTTTAATTTTTGTCCATTTAGTATGATGTTTGCTGTGTGTTTATCGTAGATGGCCTTTATCATGTTAAGGAATGATCCCTGTATTCCCACTTTACTGAGAGTTTTGAGCATGAATGGGTGCTGGATTTTATCAAATGCCTTTTCTGCATCTATTGAAATTATCATGTGATTTTTGTCCTTCCTTTTGTTTATGTGATGAATCACATTGATTGATTTGCGAATATTGAACCAGCCTTGCCTCTCCAGAATAAATCCCACTTGATCATGGTGTATAATTTTTTTCATATATTTCTGGATCCAGTTGTCTAATATTTTGTTGAGAATTTTAGCGTCTAAATTCATCAGGGATATAGGCCTATAATTTTCTTTCTTTGTGTTGTCTTTGCCCGGTTTTGGGATCAGAATTATGCTCGCCTCATAAAAGGAGTTTGGAAGTCTTCCTTCCTCTTGAATTTTTTGAAATAGCTTGAGGAGGATAGGAGTTAGTTCTTCTTTGAGTTTTTGATAGAATTCACTTGTGAAGCCATCAGGCCCAGGACTTTTATTTTTTGGGAGTTTTTTGATAACTGTTTCAATCTCATTTGTTGTAATTGGTCTGTTTAGGTGTTCTGATTCTTCCAGATTGATTTTTGGAAGATTATATGATTCAAGAAATTTGTCCACTTCATCTAGATTGTCTAATTTTTTGGCATAGAGTTCTTCATAGTATTTTCTTACAATGCTTTGTATTTCTGTTGTATCAGTTGATATTTCTCCACTGTCCTTTTTAATTTTATTTATTTGAAATTCTCTCTTTTTTTCTTGGTGAATCTAGTTAAAGCTCCATCAATCTTGTTTACCTTTTCAAAGAACCAGCTTCTGGTTTCATTGATCCTCTGTATTGTTTCCTTAGCCTCTATGTCATTTATTTCTGCTCTGATCTTTATTATTTCCTTCCTTCTACTTGTCTTGGGTTTTATTTGTTGTTGTTTTTCTAGTTTTTTTAGATGCAGGGTCAGGTTGCTTATTTAGGCTTTTTCTAGCTTCCTATAATATGCCTGTAGGGCAATGAACTTCCCTCTCAGTACTGCTTTTGCTGTGTCCCATAAATTTTGAGTTGATGTATGCTCATTATCATTTGTTTCTAGAAACTTTTTTATTTCCTCTTTGATCTCATTGTTAATCCATTCATTATTTAATATCATGCTATTTAGTTTCCAAGTGTTTGAGTATTTTTCAGTTTTTCTTTTGTGGTTAATTTCTAGTTTCATGACATTGTGATCAGAGAAAATGCTTGATATGATTTCAATCTTCTTAAATTTATTGAGACCATTTTTGTGTCCTAACATGTGGTCTCTCCTAGAAAACGTACCATGAGTGCTTGAGAAGAATGTATACTCTACTGCTTTAGGATGAAAATTTCTGAAGATATCTATTAAATCAAGTTGATCTAGTGTATCCTTTAAGTCTGCTGTTTCTTTATTGATTTTCTTTCTTGAGGATCTATCCAGTGTTGTTAGTGGGGTATTGAAATCCCCTACTATGATAGTATTGCTGTTAATCTCGCCCTTTATGTCCATCAAAGTCTGCTTTATGTATGTCGGGGCTCCTATATTTGGTGCGTAGATATTTATAATAGTTATATCTTCCTGTTGAATTGTTCCCTTTATCATTATGTAGTGTCCCTTTTTATCTCTTACTTCAGCCTTTGTTTTAAAGTCCATTTTGTCAGATATAAGTATTGCTACCCCAGCATTTTTTTCATTTCCATTTGCATGAAATATATTTTTCCATCCTTTTACCTTCAGTCTATGTGCATCTTTTGTTTTAAGGTGTGTCTCTTGTAGACAGCATATGTATGGGTCCTGTTTCTTTATCCACGCACCTACCCTATGTCTTTTGATTGGATCATTTAATCCATTTACATTTAAGGTTATTATTGATATGTAGTTGTTTATTGCCATTTTATTCTTTAAAGCTGTATTCTTCTTTTGCTATATTCTTTCCTCCCTTTGAACTGTTCACAACAGGCCCCTTAGTATCTCTTGCAGAATTGGTTTGGTTTTAATGAATTCCTTGAGGCTTTCTTTGTCTGGGAAGCTCTTTATTTCTCCTTCGATTTTAAATGTTAGCCTTGCTGGATAGAGTAGTCTTGGTTGTAGGTTCTTGTTCTGCATTACTTTGATTATATCTTGCCATTCCCTTCTGGCCTCAAGTGTTTCTGTTGAGAAGTCCGATGCCATCCTTATGGGGGCTCCTTTGTAGTTGATAGCCTTTTTTTCTCTAGCAGCTTTTAAGATTTTTTCTTTATCCATTAGTTTTGGTATTTTAACTATGATGTGTCTTGGTGTAGATCTTTTTGGTTTTCTCTTTAATGGAGTTCTGTGTGCTTCTTGAACGTGTGGAATGTTTCCCAGCCTTAATTTAGGGAAGTTTTCTGCTATGATTTGATTGAACACAGTTTCCATTTCCTGTCCTCTTTCCTCTTCTTCAGGCACCCCTATGATGCGAATGTTGTTTCTCTTCATGTTGTCACAGAGCTCCCATAGAGTTTCCTCACATTTTTTGAGTCTCTTTTCCTTTTTCTTCTCTGCTTCTGTGCCTTTGTTTATTGTGTCTTCTAACTCGCTGATTCAATCCTCAGCGTGATTCATCCTGCTTTTAATTCCTTCCATTGTGGTCTTCCGTTCTGATATTGTATTTGTCATTTCTGTCTGATTCTTTTTTATTATTTCAATTTTGTTCTTTATACTTGTTATCTCTTTATTTAGGTGTTCATAGTGACTATCCATTGTTGCTCTAATTTCTTTGAACATCCTAACTATCATTATTCTAAATTCTGCTTCTGGTAGTTTGGTTATATGTGGTTCATTCAGGTCCTTCTCTGGGGATTTCTCTTGATTCATTTGGTTTGCATTCCTCTGCCTGCCCATTTTATCTGTGTATAGGCAAGTTGTGGCCACTGGAGTCCAGTAGGTGTTCCCTTTGTGTTCTTTAGGTGTGGTCTGTCTGCAGGCCTGCCACCCCCTCTGCTGCTGCCTAGGGTGGTTGGGTATGGGCGTTGCCAGTGACAGCCTACTGCGGCTGTTGCTGTGATTTCCACCTCTCCTCTGTGGGTGGGGTTGTCACTCAAGCCACAAGCCTTAGCACCAAGGGCAGAGGTGAGCACCTTTGCTCAGCTGCGGAACCAGCCCATTTCCAGAAGGCTTACGCCCAGCCCCCGCAGTCAGAGCCTGCTCGCCACAGTTTTGCGGGTTGGGCGGGGCTTTTGATGTGCTCTCAGCTGTGAGCCTTTGCCCGTCCAGAATTTAGCCCCACCCTCGAGGCCGGGGCCCTCCTGCGTAGGGTTGCAAACTGCGGTTTATTGGGCCGGGCGTGTTTGCTGGCGTTAGCTCAACTGCTAGCTTCCCATCGACCCGGACTCTACCACGCCCCCACGTTCGGCGCCAGCTCACGCACGTAGGGTGGCCAACCGCCGGGATTTCTCTGGCCAGGTGGGGCTAGTAGCGTGAGCTCAGCCGCGAAAGCCAGCTCTGGGGCACGTAGGATTTCAAACCCCCGCGGTTTCTCCGTCCGGGCGGGGTTGGCAGCGTGAGCTCACCCGCGAGCCGCGAGCCCGACCCTGGTCCTAGCCCCGTCCCCGTGGTCAGGGCCGGCTTGCGCAGGGTCGCAGAGCCGATCTCTGCCCGTATTTTTCCTTACAAGTGGGGTCACAGGCGGCCCGCAGCTGCCAGACCACTTTCGCGCGTCCCCTCCACCCCTACTGGGCTAGACTGAGCTCGCATCGGTTGTGCCTCCGTCCACGCTGACAGGACCGCTTTTCAGCGTCCTGCCGCCAACATCCCTTCAGCAACCCTCAGAGAGATGGCAGTGTCTTAAGTCTCCACACTGTAGGCTTGGGAGCTCCCTCCCTCTAAGCAGCTCTGCTCTAATTGCCGCGGGAGAGCTTGTTTGGCTAGTGTCCTGTCTCTCTTTGCTGGTATTGCTAGTTCCAGGGGAAATATTCGTTTTTGATTAGGGAAATGACTTAGCCCAGGGGTCAGGATGGCTGTCCCTCAGAGTGTCCTCGTGCCTTCAGTCCACTCTCTGTTCCCGCTGCTCTGTTCCTCTCCTCTGTCCCCGTTCCCCGGAGCCCCGGGTGTGTGGTTGTGAGAGAGGGTTTCTGCGCTGTCCCTTTGAAAAGATTCTTGGGTCTGAGAAAACTTTCTCTTTTTCAAAAACAGTATCCTCACTTGCTTCACAGCTCAATACTGTCCATACGCCTCTTCTAGGCTCTGGGACTGCAGTCTGGGGCTTGGTTCCTGGGACCCAGGTCCCTCCCTCTCCTCCAAACTCTCCTCCCGCCACTCGGGTCTCTCCGGGCTGCCGTTTGCTCCGGGGAGCTGGGCAGCCCTCTTCGTGTTTTCGCTATTCCTACCAGTCTCAATGTGGCTTCTGCAGTGTTCCTTGGTTGAATAGTCCACTTAGTTTAGTTCAAAGTTGGTTTATCCAGATGATGGTTCTTAAAATTGAGTTATAATCCACTTTGGTTCTGGGAGTTGGAAGTTGGTATGTCCGCCTACTCTATCACCATCTTTATAATCCTGTGTCCCATAAATTTTGAGTTGATGTATGCTCATTATCATTTGTTTCTAGAAACTTTTTTATTTCTTCTTTGATCTCATTGTTAATCCATTTATTATTTAATAACATGCTATTTATAAATCATTTTTTAAAATTTTATTTTATTCATTTTAGAGAGGAGACACAGAGTGAGAGAGAGAGAGAGAGAGAGAGAAAGGGGGGAGGAGCTGGAAGCATCAACTCCCATATGTGCCTTGACCAGACCAGTACAGGGTTTTGAACTGGCGACCTCAGTGTTCCCAGGTCGACACTTTATCTACTGCGCTACCACAGGTCAGGCCCAAAGTCAAATCATTTTCCATCACCTTATATTTGTCCCTATTTACACCCTTCTCCCCAGACCCTCCTCATCCCCCTCCCCATATCCCTTTCCCCCAGTAACCACTTCACTTTCATATATGTTCATTAAATCTCAGTTTTATATCCTTTTTGGAGCTAATGTAAAAGATATTTTAAATTTATTTTTGGCATGTATGTTTTCATTATTAGTATATGGAGATACAATTCATTTTTTTATGTTTATTGTGACATTGCTTAAATCACTTATCTAGGAGGATTTTTAAAATTTCTTGGGATTTAAATGTACACAATGGTGTCATATGTAAATACATATAGTTTTCTTTTTGTCATACTGTATGTCTCTCTTTATTTTCTTGATTTATTGCACAGGCAAGAACTTCTAGCACTATGCTAAATAAGAGTAGTAAAATCAGACATTTTTGCCTTGTTCCCAATCTTAGAGTGAAAGCATTTAATCCTTTACTATTAAGTATAATGTTAACTGTAGTATTGTCAGGAATGCTCTTTATTGAGTTTAGGAAATTCTCATGGTTTCCGAAGAGAAGTCAGATATAATTGTTTCTCTATAGGAAAAGTGGTCCCCTGCCCCCAAAGCCCAATTTCATTCAGGATTTAATAACATTTTTTATTTTTTAAAGTTTTAAATCAATATGCCTTGGTGTAGATATTTTTTGGCAGTTATCCTGCCTGGTGTTATCTGAGATTCCTGGATCTGTGATTTGATGTCTGACATTAATTTGGGGGGAAATTCACAGTTATCACTATTTCAAATATTTCTTCTGTCCTTTTCTCTTTCTTTCCCTGGTATTCCCATACGTGTATGTTATAACTTTTGTAGTTGGTCCCACAGTCCTTGGGTATTCTGTTTTGGTGTTTTCAGTTGTTGTTTTCCTCAATTTTTGGTTTTCAAAAAATTTATTAATATATTCTTCAGCTCAGAGATGCTTTCCTCATCCATGTCCAGTCTACTAATGAGCCCATTAAAGACATCTGTCATTTCTGTTAGTGTTTTCATTTTATTTCTAGCATTTCTTTTTGGTTCTTTCTTAGAATTTCCATCTCTCTGTTTACATTGCCCATTTGTTCTTGCATTCTGTCTAATTTATCCCCTAGAGTGCCTAACATATTAGTGATAGTTGTTTAAAATTCCCCATCTGATAATTCCAACATCCTTGTCATGTCTGGTTTTGATGTATGTTCAGTCTCCTCAAATTGTGGGCGTTTTGTTTTGTTTTTATTTTTCTTGCCTAATTGGCCTGGCTAGAACTTCCATTACTATGATTATTATGTTGAATAGAAGAGATGAAAGTAGGCATTCTTTCCTTGTTCCTGATAGAGGAAAAGCTTTCAGTCTTTCACTAATGAGGATGATATTCACTCTTGGTTTTTCATATATTGCATTTTATTATGTTGAGGTAATTTCCTTCTATTCCTAGGATTTTGAGTGCTTTTTTCATGAAAGGGTGTTGAATTTTGTGAAATGCTTGTTATGCATCTATTAATATGATTATGGGATTTTTGTTCATTCTTTTAATGTGGGATGGTACATTGGTTGATTTATTTATGTTGAAACATCCTTGCATTCAGGAATAAATTCCACTTACTTATTGCGCATCCTTTTTAACGCTGCTGAAACCTGTTTTGAAATATTTTTTGAGGATTTTAACATCAATATTCATAAGGAATTTTTTTTGCTTTTCATTTACAAATTTTTTGAATTTATTGATTTTAGAGAGGAAGAGGGGAAGAGACAGACAGACAGAAACATTGATATGTTTCTGTATGTGCTCTGACCTGGGATTGAACCAGCAACCTCTGTGTACTGAGACAACACTCTAAGTGAGCTATCTGGCCAAGGCTGAAATATTTATAAGGAATATTGATCCATAGCATTATTTTCTTGTAGTGTCTTTGACTTTGGTATCAGGGTAATGCTGAGCTCATAGAGTGAGTCAGAAAGTGTTCCCTCCATTTCAATTTTTGAAAAAGTTTGAGAAAGATTGGTATTATTTCTTCTTTAAATGTTTGTAGAATTCACCAGTGAAGCCACTGGGTCAGAGACTTCTTTTTATCAGATTTTTAAAATTGTTGATTCAATCTCATTAATGATTACAGTTCTATTCAGATTCTATAGCTATTTTTCTTGTGGTTACCATGGAGATTGCATTTAATATCTTAAAGTTATAACATTCTAATTGGGGTTTATACCAGCTTAACTTGAATGACATACACTCTGATTTTTTTCCTTTGTTGGTACAATCTGGTATTTATTAGTACTTTGATAAGAGAAATCCAAAGTCCACCATACTGTAGGAGTTCTGGAATTCCAGGTTGTTTCTCAATTTTTTAAAAATTGATTTGAGAGAGAGAGAGGAAGGGAAGGAGAGAGACAGACAGACAGACAGAGAGAGATTTGTTGTTCCACTTATTTATGCATTCATTGGTTGATTCTTGTATGTGCCCTGGCCAAGAATCAAACCTGTAACCTTGGCATATCAGGGAGATGCTCCAATCAGCTGAGCTACCTGGTCAGGGCCTCCAGGCTGTTTCTTAGACTGTAGGTTAAAAGACCTCAGCTTGTCATGCTGGGTGAGGTTTGCCTAAACAATAAACCTAAACTTGCATTAGCAAAGATGCTAAGAGAAGAATCATTTTCTTTCTAGCTGGGGCTTATGGATGAGAGATACTGATCTAGATAGTGGAACGAGTTGGATGTTTCATCTTCATCAGAAAAACTGTACAGTTCCATGATTTGCTTTATGTCATAAGCATCAGGGAACAAAGCAGGAACTGTGTCCACCAGACTCTACAACTGAGGATCTTGCATTTGGACGTAACTTGTGGGACTCAGTGATGATAGAGTCCAGTGCCAAGCTGGAAGGGCCTAAGGGCTGAGGTGGAAAGGAGTTACAGAAGTATGAAACTATAGGAAAATAAGAATAAGGACTGGTTGATGTTGTGGGTGAGGTGGGCACATTCTTGGCTGGAAGAATCTGATTTGATTGCTTTAGTGGTAGCTGTTGCTGCTTCCTCAGTAGGAGTCGTCCATTCCTAAACCAAGCTTTTATTGTTGACTCTGGTAAGTAGCGTTTCAAAACAAATTCTTTCTGGAGATTTTTTTTGTGTGTGTGACAGAGAGAGAGAGAGAGAAAGAGGGATAGATAGGGACAGACAGACAGGAAGGGAAAGAGATGAGAAGCATCAATTCTTCCTTGCGGCACCTTAGTTGTTTATTGATTGCTTTCCCATATGTGCCTTGTGCATGGGGTGGGGAAAGGAGGTCACAGCTGAGCCAGTGACCCCTTGCTCAAGCCAGTGACCATGGGGTCATGTTTATGATCCTACACTCAATCCAGTGACCCCAGGCTCAACCTGAATGAGCCTGCACTCAAGCCAGCGACCTTAGGGTTTTGATCGTGGGTCCTCTGCATCCCAGTCTGATGCTCTATCCACTGCATCACCGCCTGGTCAGTCCCTTCTGGAGATTTTCGTCTGGAAACATTGTGTGGCTAAAGACAACCTGAAACTGTTCATGCTGAGTATGCATGAATGAGGTGCGTTTTTGGTGCTTTTTCAATGTTGTGGGAGCAGCTGGATTCTGTGTATCAAGTACATGTTGGAATCATCCATGTGGTTAAAAAGATTTGGCTGGGGATTCTCTGTAGCCATTCTGTTCATCAGAGGTACTGACATCTGGGATGAAAAACTATGATTAACTTTTTCTTGTTGTTAATGGCAATGTTGTTAACACTCATGTAGACAAAAGAGTAAGTCTAAACAGAAGCTCCTCTGTTTATCTGGACACCAGAGGGCTGCATTGCTAGGTCTGTCATGAATCCCTTCAGAGTGCCTATTTTCAAGCGTGCTATATGTGTCTTTCTGAAAAAGTGAAACACTCTGATTTTTTTAAACAGCTTTTTCTGATAATACTTTTTTTTCAAGGCATTTACACTCTCATTTGTTTTTTCCTTGAGGATAGTATTATATAGCTTTTTATTTTCATAATCTTTACCATAATAATAAAGTGCATGGTTAAATATTGTTTTGTTTTAATTGTCATCTGATTGTTGTAATTTATTATTTTATAATATTGAGAATATCTTCAAATTGAGCATTTTTCATAAAAAGAAAGAGGGAGAATCAGTATAAGATGGTCTGTGGTTGAAATTATATTTAAAGATCATTCTAGTTCTCAATATTAATGCATGATAATTATATAATTTTCAGTTAAATTAGATCTATTTTAATAGGTAAAATGAGCCCTGTCTGGTGGAACAGTGAATAGAGCATCCTCCTGGAGCGCTGAGGTCGCTGGTCCAATGCGGTGGTTGCCAGCTGGATCCTGAGGTTCTGGGTTTCAGCTTGTCCCAGCATGTATGAGAAGCAATCGATGGGTGCACAACTAAGTGGAACAATGTGTTTATGCTTTTCTCTTTCTCTGTCTCTCTCCCTTCCTCTGTCTCTCTCGAAAAAAAGTAAAAGGTAAAATAAGCTTTTAACTGTAAAAAATAAAGTATATTTAATTCAACAGTTTTATCTTTAAAATATTTGAATGCCAGTGGATTGTGGTTAGCATTTATTTTATATTTTCCTAATAGTAATAAAATATATTCCAAGGAAATTTATAATACATTAAAGTACCTTGTACATTTAAGTATTGATAGTAGAGTTTAAATCTACTAATATTTAGAAAAGTTCCAAATTCTGAATTTGCTTCATTTTGAGAATAAGAGAATATTGTTGTATCTTATATTGCTGTATCTTTTGTAATAAAGTACTTAATACACTGAACTACTGACATTATATGCTTTTTGAAAAAAGATTTTATTTATTGGTTTTAGAGAGAGGAGAGAGAGAGAAAGGGGGTGAGGAGCGAGAAGCAGTTGCCTCTCATATGTGCCTTGACCAGGCAAGCCCAGGGTTTCAAATTGGCGACCTCAGCATTCCAGGTCAATGCTTTATCTACTGCGCCACCATATGTCAGCCTATATGCTTGTTTTTGAAAAATAAAATAGCATGTTTCATCTATACTTTAATTATCATTGTAAACAATAATTTGCACTTTCTGATTAAAAACACATAATAGATTAATCCTTATTAATAATAATATCCTTAAAAATACATAGTACTTAAGGTGGAAATGTTAAGAACATTCTTTTAAATAGAGAGTATTTGAGATCTTGCTTCCCAACAATGTTAGTTTGGCTCAAATGCATAAAATTTTAAAAAAAATTAACTAGTGATAGTTAACAATCACATACTCAAATTTTGATGTAGTTATGGTGTTATTATTATGAATTGTCCTGAAGTTGAAAAAGAAGTTTATTAATATGTTTTTCTAACATGCTTTCTTCTGAAAATCAAATTAGATTAGACTTACATTTAAAATGTTGACAATGTATTATTATCAAATTCTCAGATATGTATACTTTATATTAATTCAATATTCATATTATTTTAACTGAAATATGGCAATGTTTGTCTTAATAAAAAAAGAAAAATATATAATTTCCTTAAAATTTGATATAGGAATAAGGAGCCAAAGGATACTAATTTGATTTGGAATAATGACTTTGGGGGTCAAAGTTATAAATTTAGCACGTAGATGTTATATATATAACAAGCAACAAAGAGAAGTGTCCCAATTTTTATTATTCTAGGATTTAAAGTGTCATAAAATGTGTAGTTTTTTATGCAACATCGAGGGAATCAAATATCATCAATATTTCTAAATATTTCACCTGTAAGTACTTGGTAATGATACATGATTTAAAAAATAAACATCCAAACTATCCTAGGATAAGTTGAGTTTTAGCAGTCTAATGGTCTTATTTTAAAACTTCAGTGTTCAGTTATAAGTATTTAATAATAAAAATATAAGCTGATAGATCGTTTTAAATAAACAGATGTAGTTATTTATGCATATCGTGATCTCCCCAAATTTAATTGTAATATTTTTGTAAAAACAATTAAAGGAAAATATTGAATAACATAGTCTCAAGTGAAAATTTAAATGTCTGGGCCCTTAAAAGTACGTAAAATTGAAAATGAGTGCCTTGAGTAAATTACAAACGAATATGAGACTATTTGGGGGAAATGAATGAGGGGATCTGAAATCTACACCATCAGCCACATGATGTCGCTGTATACCACAAAGTCCTGTCAATGGAAATGTACTGATCGCCAAAACCAAAGAAGGAAGCTCCATCTTTTTCACCGCCGGAGAGAAGACAAAAACGTTTAGGAGATACATTATTAAAAATATGAAGTAAAAGGCATGATTTTGAGGTAATGTGAGAGAGGTACGAAAGGTGTAGTGCTTTTGCGATGCTGTATCCCAGGAGAGGAGGCAAGGGAGCCCGGAATCTGCTTCTTTCTCTTCTGCTCCTTGCAGTCTGGAAGGCGGGGAGCGGTCAGGTCCACTACTCGGTCCCCGAGGAGGCCAAACACGGCACCTTCGTGGGCCGCATCGCGCAGGACCTGGGGCTGGAGCTGGCGGAGCTGGTGCCGCGCCTGTTCCGGGTGGCGTCCAAAGAACGCGGGGACCTTCTGGAGGTAAATCTGCAGAATGGCATTTTGTTTGTGAATTCTCGGATCGACCGCGAGGAGCTGTGCGGGAGAAGTCTGGAGTGCAGCATTCATCTAGAGGTGATCGTGGAGAGGCCGCCACAGGTTTTCTACGTGGAGGTGGAGGTAAAAGACATTAACGATAATCCACCAGTCTTCAGAGAGACACAACAAAGGTTATTTATTTCCGAATCTAGACGGCTGGATTCGCGTTTCCCGGTGGAGGGCGCTGCTGATGCGGATATTGGTATCAACGCTCTTCTAACGTACACTCTCAGCCCGAGTGATTATTTCTCTTTGGATATACAGGCAAGCGATGAATTGAGTAAGTCACTTTCGCTTGAATTGAGGAAATCTTTAGATAGAGAAGAAACACCAGAACTTCATTTATTATTGACAGCCACGGATGGGGGCAAACCTGAGTTGGAAGGTACAGTTCAACTGCTGATCACAGTGCTCGATGTTAATGATAATGCCCCATTATTTGCTCAGGCCGTGTACAGAGTTCATTTATTAGAAACTACAGCAAATGGAACGTTGGTGGCCACATTAAATGCCTCTGACGCTGACGAAGGTGTAAATGGAGAAATTGTCTTTTTCTTTGGCAGGGATGTTCCTCTTAACATCAGAAAGAACTTCAAAATTGATTCCAGCTCAGGAGAAATTAGGCTAATTGGTAGATTGGATTATGAAGAAAGAAAATCCTACGAAATTCAGGTAAAAGCAGTTGATAAAGGAACTCCTCCAATGTCAAATCACTGCAAAGTTTTAGTGAAGGTGCTGGATGTAAATGATAATGCTCCGGAACTGGCGGTCACGTCCCTTTTCTTGCCTGTCAGAGAGGACGCTCCACTAAACTCCGTCATTGCCTTCATCTCCGTGTCCGACCGCGACTCCAGTGTTAATGGCCAAGTGACCTGCACCCTGACACCCCAGGTCCCCTTCAAGCTGGTGTCCACTTTCAAGAATTACTATTCACTGGTGGTAGATAGCGCCTTGGATCGCGAGAGTGTGTCCGAATATGCTGTAGTAGTGACCGCGCGGGATGGAGGTTCGCCTTCGCTCTCAGCCACCGCCAGCGTGTCCGTGGAGGTGGCCGACGTGAACGACAATGCGCCTGTGTTCGCGCAGCCCGAGTACACGGTGTTCGTGAAGGAGAACAATCCGCCCGGCTGCCACATCTTCACGGTATCCGCGCAGGACTTGGACACGCAGGAGAACGCGCTGGTGTCCTACTCGCTGGTGGAGCGGCGGGTGGGCGAGCGTGCGCTGTCGAGCTACGTGTCGGTGCACGCGGACAGCGGCAAGGTGTACGCGCTGCAGCCTCTGGACCACGAGGAGCTGGAGCTGCTGCAGTTCCAGGTGAGCGCGCGCGACGCGGGCGTGCCGCCTCTGGGCAGCAACGTGACGCTGCAGGTGTTTGTGTTGGACGAGAACGACAACGCTCCTGCGCTGCTGCCACCTGGGGCGGGCGGTGTGGGTGAAGCGGTGAGCGAGCTGGTGTCTCAGTCGGTGGGCGCGGGCCAGGTGGTGGCCAAGGTGCGCGCGGTGGACGCGGACTCTGGCTACAACGCGTGGCTTTCTTATGAGCTGCAGCCGATGGCAGGTGGTGCTCGCAGCCCGTTCCGCGTGGGACTGTACACGGGTGAGATTAGCACGACGCGCGCCCTGGAGGGGGTGGATGCGCTGCGCCAGCGCCTGCTGGTGCTGGTGAAGGACCATGGCGAGCCACCGCTGTCGGCCACCGCCACGGTGCTGCTGTCCCTGGTGGACAGCGGCCAGGCTCCGAAGACCTCGTCGCGAGTATCTTCCAGCGCCGCGAGCTCGGAGGTGGCGTTGGTGGATGTGAACGTGTATCTGATCATCGCCATCTGCGCGGTGTCCAGCCTGTTGGTGCTCACGCTGCTGCTGTACACGGCACTGCGGTGCTCGGCGCCACCGACTAAGGGCATGTGTGGGCGGGGGAAGCCCACGCTGGTGTGCTCCAGCGCGGTGGGGAGCTGGTCGTATTCGCAACAGAGGCGGCAGAGGGTGTGCTCTGGAGAGGTGCCGCCCAAGACCGACCTCATGGCCTTCAGTCCTAGTCTCCCTCCGGGACAGAACATATCGGAAGGAAATGAACAGCCAGGGACAAATTCGGAACTTTCCAGTAATGTAAGTCCAACTTTCAAGATTTTAACGTGTTTATTATTTCTTTTTATTTATTTATATTAGAGAGGAGACACAGAGTGAAAGAGAGAGAGAGAGAGAGAGAGAGAGAGAGAGAGAGAGAGAAAGGGGGAGGAGCTAGAAGCATCAACTCCCATATGTGCCTTGACCAGACCAGTGCAGGGTTTTGCACTGGTGACCTCAGTGTTCCCAGGTCGACGCTTTATCCACTGCGCCACCACAGGTCCGGCCCAACTCTCAAGCTTTGACTTAAATTTTTTAAAAAAATTTTAACTTATATAACCACCTTTCAAATGTGACTTTTAAAAATGTATTCAAAGTGTTCACTAAAATTGAAACAAATCGTACCATTTAATACAAATATTTATTCTATTTGCAGCTGCATTTTGAATGAAACATGGAAACAACAAAAACAAATGTAGGGACAATTTGTCATATTCTTTGAAAAATGAGGATACTTTAAAAAATACGGAAATACAAAGTACTCTTTAACACAAGATCTCAATGTAGCTAAATAAGGCGACATTTTCAGGTTTTAATCTTTTTTTAAAAAAGATTTTATTTTTATTCATTTTTTAAAGAGAGAGTGGAGAGACAGAGAGAAAGGGCTGGTGGTGGGGAACAGAAAACATCAACTCATAGTAGTTGCTTCTGGTATGAGCCTTGACCTGGCAAGCCCAGGGTTTTGAATCAGAAACCTCAGCGTGCCAGTCAATACTTTATCCACTGTGCCACCACATATCAGACAAGTTTTAATCTTGTAGTGAAATGTCAAGCCCTTGACAAAAAATTACACACAATGTTACAGAAGCCATCAGCCTTTCCTTAAGTTTTTAAATTTCAAAGTTGCCCAAAAAAATCATTTTAAGCAAATGTGATTTAATATATATCCATTTGATGATATTTTAATTTTTGTTAAAACATACAGCCATTTCTTCATTGTCATTATGTCCAATATCCTGATGCCATTTACCTTGAGTTCTCCTAGGTCTGAATGGCTTAATGTGGAATGAATTTGTTTAGAGAAACTGGTTAGAAGACACTAATAGCGCACCTTCCAGTTACTCACATTTTCTTTTTATGCAATGAGAGGAGGGGAGGTAGAGACAGACTCTGCATGCACCCCAACCGGGGTCCACCCGGCAAGCCCACTAGGGGGTAATGCTCTACCCAACTGAGGTTTTGCTCTGTTGCTCAGCAACCAACCTCTTCTTAGCACCTGAGATGGAAAGCATGGAACCATCCTCAGTGCCCAGGGCCAACTCGCTTCAATCAAGCCATGGCTTCAGGAGGGGAAGAGATAGTGAAAAATGAGAAGGGGAGGTGTGGAGAAGCAAATGGGCGCTTCTCCTGTGTTCCCTGATTGAGAATTGAACCCAGGACATCCACATGCCTGGCTGACTCTACCACTGAGCCAATGGCCAGGGCCACAAATTTGTTTAAAAAGTCTTTATTTTTACCTCTCTTAACCTTTCCTGTAACTTTGTGAAGTGAATACTTTAGTCTCACTTTAGTCTCCCAAGGGCACCCAAAACTTGCATGTTCTAATGAACTTTATTGCATTTTCATACAATATTTAAGGTAGCTTACAATGGAAGAAATTCTCAAGAATAAAAATTTAAAAATCTGTTTAAAAGCCAAAATAAAAGATCAAGAGAAGGGCACAAGCATTTTATACAAAAATCAAGCATAGGTTGAGTACTATTTCTAATACTCATCTTTCCTGGAAATAAATACCAAAATATGAAAAAGAAAAAGGGAAATCTCTAAACCAACTCTTTAGAAGAGGGAAAAACTCCCTTCCTGCTGTAAATTCAAGGAAGTTATGATTACTGATCATTATGTAAGGGTTTAGCAGTATACTGAACAGTATATTTGACAGCAGTTTTGTAAAACCAGCTAAAACATATTTAATATAGATATTGTATTTGCTAGCCATTCAGTCAAGAGCATAATAAATTTTATTTCTTATGTTTAACCTGAAGTTACACAAACAGTAAAGGAATATATTTTTGTTTGTAAACATTTAAATAAACATACAGAAAAAGCCCCATGAAAGTCCTCTTGTGAAAACATTCTATAAGAAAGTAGTATAATTTGGTAGTTGTTTCCAGAAATTTAAGATGGCAGAGAGCTAGCTGTTGCTTAGAGCATTGTAAGAAATAGGCTGTTGCTCTGGCTGGGTTTGCTCAGTTGGTTAGAGCACCACTTGAATATACAAGGTTGTGGATTCCTGGTCAGGGCACATACAAGAATCAATCAATGAAGTGGAACAACAAATCAATCTCTCTCTCTCCCTAAAATCAATAATTAAAAAAATAGGCTGTAAACCATTTCTGTAACTTTTCAAGTATTAATTATCATAGACTTTTGGCAAAAATAAGCAAAAAAATAATGTTATAGTGAGGTTGCTTAGGAACCTTCCCAGTGAGATAAACTTCAGAATTATAAAATTTGGAAAGATAGATTAGGAATTCACAAAATAATCTGCAACTGCATCTTGAATGAGGCATGGAAACAAACAAAAACCCGCACAAATGTAGAGACAAATGGTCATATTCTTTTTAAAAGTTAGATACTTTTTAAAATACTGAAATATTAGGTAGTCTTGATTATATTTAACATGGTCAAATACGGTGACGTTTTCAGGTTTATTTGTTACCTTAATCTTATAGTGAAATGTCAAGCGATTAACAAAAAACTATTTTCTCTTGCCCATTCGCATTACTATGTCCCCATAGCTGTATTTGCTAATGTCCAGGCTTGGGATTTCCTCTGCAGGGGTGCCCACACTTTTTCAGCTTGCGAGTTACTTATAAGATGACCAAGTCAAAATGATCTACCTACAATAAAAATGCAAAACATTAATTTATTTCTTCTATATTATCATTATTTAAGTTACTATTATTACTATTTAATATTGTGTGTTCTTCTTTCACCTTTCTCCTTCTCAGCTCTCTTTTCAGAGGAAAGTCAATGTGATAGTTCTATATGTTTGTTTGTTTGTTGTTGTTGTTGTTGTTTTTACAGGAACAGAGAGATAGTCAGAGAGGGATAGATAGGGACAGACAGACAGGAACAGAGAGAGGTGAGAAGCATCAATCATTAGTTTTTCATTGCCGTTGCAACACCTTAGTTGTTCATTGATTGCTTTCTCACGTGTTCCCTGACCGGGGGCCTTCAGCAGACCGGGCAACCCCTTGCTGGAGCCAGCGACCTTGGGTCCAAGCTGACGAACTTTTGCTCAAGCCAGATGGGCCCGGGCTCAAACTGGCGAGCTCCGGGTCTCAACCTAGGTCTTCCTCATCCCAGTCCGACGTTCTATCCACTGCGCCACCGCCTGGTCAGGCAATGTCATAGTTTTTATGAACAGTCCGATCCACATTTTTCTTCTCTGGAAGAGCAATGGCACACAGACAGATGAGGCAAACGCACTTAGAATATGACATAGTGAAAAAATCCCCTCCCATTCTGTATGAAAATGGTAGGTTTTAGGCTTCTTACTCGGACCAGCTACGGCACACATTTTTATACCCTTTGTTGTATTTAGTTTAAATAAATTGAAGGCTAACTACGTAACAATGTAACTGAACAAGTTAGTGCGGTTTAACGGGCATGCATAGGGTGTCAAAAGTTCAGACGTCAGATTGGCTACCCTGTATGCCAATCAAAAGACAAATGTCTTTTTAATGTCATGCGATCTACCCACACTTCCTTCGGGATCGACCAGTAGATGGACGTATTGAGCACCCCTGCTCTAGAGACTCTCAACATTCACCTATGGGTCCATTCCACACATACATATGGAGAGCCTTCTGTATACTAAACCCTGTCACAGAACCCAGGGAAATAGCAACAGTGAGGATTTCATTGTATTTAAAATAATTTTAAACCTATTTTTTTACCTATTTAAAATAATAATTAGATTATGAAAAGACTTGGGTTTGGTGTGATATTGCTTTTTCCATTTTCTTTGTATAACCATGGTGTTTATAAAAGAAGGTCTTGTTCTATTCACAATTTTTTAAAAAGTGGCAATAAAATGCTTACGATTGTTATCAGCAAGTTTTCTTAGAAACAAAAGAGATGAAGGTTGTCCCTGAATATGTGAGTAGTACTCAGAAATTATGTGTAATTATCATTGCCTTAGCTAAAAAAAAATTTAATGAAGTAGAGGGAAATGCCTTGGAAAGGGGAATTAAGATTAAAGATAATTAAACAATTGAGATAGATAGAGGAAACTATATTTCGAGTCCAAAATAAAGTCATAAATGGTATGGAAAAAAAGTAAATATTTTCTTATATCAAGCCAGAAAAACTTGAGTTAAAGGATGGCATTTGAAGCTAATATGGCACAACTTGTTTCTTCAGGTATTTATATTGTTTAAAAAAGGAGTTATCTAAGAATACTTCACTGAGTGATTAACAGTAAAATTATTACTAATATTGAGCATCATTTAAGGAATACCAGTAAACTTTTAAATTTGGCATGAAGACAATCAGGCATGCCTTCACACAAATACATAGGGATCACGGATGAAAACAAAATTTTAGATTGGTGCATTATGGATATAAGAATGACTAAACAGGCTTTTCTGTATAATGACTATTCCTGTAAAGGTTAAATGTTTTCTGGGTTAGTTGAGGTATTAACTTGACGGTGAATCTCAAATATTACTTAATGATCACTAAATCAAAATAAGTGTATTTCAAAAGGTGATTTTCAATGAAAAGTTAACTCTGGATTGGAGAAAAAGATTATTGTGGAGGAATATTGTTATTTAGCATTTGTTTATTTTTGATCTTTTTAAGTTGAATTTTTATTTAGAAATAAAATTTAATGGGGTGATATTGGTCAATAAGAGTACATAGGTTCAGGTGAACATCTCCATGGCATTTGACTCTTGATTGCATTGTGTGCTGATCACCCAGAGTCAACTCATTTTTCATCACCATGTCCTCTGGCCCCCCTTCCCCTGGTAGCCACTTCAGTTTTAGCTATATCCATGAGCCTCAGTTTATATCGCACTTATGTGTGAAATCATATAGTTCTTAGCTTTTTCTGATTTATTTATTTCACTTAGTATAATGTTCTCAAGATCCATCCATGTTGTCATAAATAGCAATATATCATCATTTTTTTTTATGGCTGAGTAGTAGTCCATGATATATATGTACCACTTCTTCTTTATCCAATCCTCTGTCGAGGGACACTTTGTTTCTATGTCTTGGCCACTGTGAATAATGCTGTGATGAACATGTGTATTTGTGTACTAATATTTTCGAGTTTTTGGGTAGATACCCAGTAGAGAGATTGCTGGGTCATATTGTAATTCTATTCTTAATTTTTTGAGTTACCACTATACTGTCTTCCATAATGGCTGTACTAGTTTACATTCCCACCAGTAGTGAATGAGGGTTCCTTTTTTCACCCACAACCTCTCCAGTGCTTGTTATTATTTGTCTTGTTGATAACAACCACTCTAGCAGGTGTAAGGTGGTATCTCATTGTAGTTTTGACTTGCATTTCTCTAATAGCTAGTGAAGATGAGCATCTTTTCATATATCTGTTGGCCATTAGTATTTATTTTAATATAAGTAAATGAATGGATTTCCCATTGGTAGTTAATATTCTTATCTCATTCAGAATCTTTGGGTAGTTAACACAACTTTCAATAGTTTTGTCTTTATAAGATTTCTTTAAGGAACTGTATTATATTAATTCCTCTCTCCTTTATAAAGATGAACCAGTTCTTTATTCTCTTACTTTTTCAGCCATTCTTTTTTATGATTAATGTGTTATTCACTGACTATTTAGTATTATATAAAAGCAAGAATAAATTTTAAGAGGAGAGTATTACAACTGAGAGAACATTATTATTGCCCTTTTTACTAAGCCATCTAACTATTAAGCAGATTAGGTAACTTGGATTCCATGGAAAAAGCTTTTGTATGTTGTGATTTCTTTTTCTTATATGTGAAAGGTAGTAGAACAAAAACAGTAAACAACTAAAAATGTTTTAGGCACCTCTTCTTTTTCTGTCTTGCCTAGCATTCATTTTCCATTCCCTTTTTTTCATTCTAAGGCTTTTTATTTGTAGTTTTGTGAAAGACTGGGATGAAGATATTGCAAGAATAAATGCTGAGACACATGAACCTTAGGGAACTGATAGTTCACTTTGATAAATGTGAAGGGTTTAATTTAGCAATGGATACTATATTAGTTTCATTGAGCTGCCATATAAATTACCACAAACAACAGAAATGTAGTTCTCACAGTTCTAGAGCTTAGAAATCCAACGTCAAGGTGTTTGTTGGCAGAGCCACATTCGCTCTGAAGACCCTAGAGGAGAAATCCTTCCTTGCCTCTTCCAGTTGCTGGTGATTCCAGGCATTACTTGTCTTGTGGGAGCATAACTCCAATTTCTGTCTTGGTCATCACATTTCTTTCCTGTGTCTTTGTGTATCTTCTCTTTTTCTGTTTCTTATAAGGACACCTGCCTTTGATTTATGGTCAACCTTAATCTAGGGTGAGGTTAGTGTTAGAGTTACTTTAATTATATCCACAAACACTGTTATTCCAAATAGAGCCACATGCTGAGGTTCTGGGTGGATATATTTAGTGGGGTTAATATTCAACCCACTATAGATACCAAGAGATATCAAACTGGGTGGTATTTTTTGAGCATGCCTTCTCAATCTTCTTTCTCCATTGGGAGAAATATGCTTGGATTTCTGGTGGTGACACTCTATCTCTCTAAGGGATGAAGAGATACACTGAATCTTCAGAAACCCTGAATAACAGCAGATTATACCTCATATACCCAGCTATGTCATTTTGTAAATCCAGAAAAATTATCTTAAAGAATTAAATTTTTTCTAACAACTAGATTCTACATAGAATTTAATAATATGTCAACAGTATACAATATGCTGGCCACTGGTTAGTATGTCAAAATTACTGGGTATTATAAACATGCAGTTGCATTATAACTATGTTGTGATATAATGGCCAGTCTGTAGCTATGTGCATTCAGCTTAAGATTCAGGAGAATTTGGTTTCATGGGGCCTTGCACTGGCCTTTATTTCACAAAAACAACCTCCTCATTTCCAGTTCACATGATTTAGGCATGGCTTATTTCATCTCCTGGATTCAACAATAAGTAAAGGACCCATATCTGGCCAAGAGAGAACCATCACAACTATTGACTAAAGAAAAGATATGACTTCTCAACTGGGTCAAATGAAATGATATTGAAAGATTTTCTTCTGGGATTATTAGGAAAAGTGTGCTTTCTGTTGAGAGTCACTTAATGTATCCTAAAAAATATGTATCCTAAAAGCGACTTTGGCCATTTTGTCATCATATGGGAAAAGCCTACCTGATAAAGGTCAGCAGAGGGAAGTGAATCATAAATGAGGAGATATATATATATTTTTACAGGGACAGAGAGAGTCAGAGAGAGGGATAGATAGGGACAGACAGACAGGAAGGGAGAGAGGTGAGAAGCATCAATCATTAGTTTTTTGTTGCCGTTGTGACACCTTAGTTGTTCATTGATTGCTTTGTCACATGTGCCTTGACTGCGGGCCTTCAGCAGGCTGAGCAACTCCTTGCTGGAGCCAGCGACCTTGGGTCCAAGCTGGCAAGCTTTTGCTCAAGCCAGATGGGCCCACGCTCAAGCTGGAGAGCTCAGGGTCTCAAACCTGGGTTCTCCGCATCCCAGTCCTATGCTCTATCCACTGCGCCACCACCTGGTCAGGCATAAATGAGGAGATATTAAAGTGTGTATACACATCTCTGCCTGAAACCAGTAAATAATTATCCATTTCCATGTTTAAGACAGTAAATGATGTCTGTTTTAAGTTAGTTCACTTGGATTTCATTTTTAGAATATGGTTTTTATAAATATACACTTTCATACATGGTGTGATTAAGTATTTTAAGATCTTGAATCAGAGGAGAAATTTGTATTGGTTTTCAGCAGTAGGAAAAGCTAGTTTTTGTTTAGCAAGGATTTTGCTTTTTTTATGGGCACTGTAAAACTTGCAATTATTATTTTTTGCCTCTTTACTAAAAACACAATTTGTGACCTCCTCAGAATAACTGAAAATAATTATTATGTATTTTGAACACTGACCCACCCCAAAATTTATTTTATTTTATCCCCATGTTATCTTTAACTTATTTTCATATTGTTTGCATGTGAAGGGTCTAGCTAAGAACTATTAAGAAATGCACAAATAATTAGCACTAAGAAATGGATCAATTGTACTATTAAAATATCCAAATACAGTATAAAATGTAATATTCCTAAATTAAAAACACATTATTCAAGTGTGAAACAAATTATTAACTATCAAACATCTCAAAACAGTTCAGAAAACAAAATTAAATCACATACACAAGAAAACAACTGACTGAAAATGCCCTTTGATTCCTATGTATCTCACTGAAGAAATGATAAAAAAAAAAGTTAATGTAGTCAAAAGAGTGAAAGCAGGGTCTCAAAGATAGATTTTTACACCCATGCTCATGGCAGCATTATTCACAATAGCTAAGAGATGGAAACAACTAAAATGTCCATGGACAGATGGATGCATAGATAAACAAAATATAATATATAAACACATTTAATAGAATATTATTCAGCCTTACAAAGGAAGGAAATCCCATCGCATGCTACAATATGGGTGAAACTTGAGGACATTATGCTAAGTGAAATAAGCCAGTCACAGACAAATACTTTATGTTTCCAAGAATATGAGGAATTCAAAGTGGTTAAATTAATAGAAACAGAAAGTATAATGGTGGGCAAAGAGGTGTGAAGGAAAAGGGGGAGTTGGCTCATGAGCATAGAGTTTCAGATTTGCAAGGTAAAAAAAAAATTCTGGAGATCTGTTTCACAACCATGTGAATGTACTTAAGATACTAAACTGTGTATCTAAAAATGGCTGAGATGCAAATTTCATATATTTTAACACAATAAAATGGAAAATTATATATTTCAGAGTTTAAAAATAGCTATTTTTCAAAGATGAAAGTTATGAATAAACTTGGATCAGACAATAGTCTAGTTTTAAATCTACAGGATGCAGTAGTAGAGCGTACATTTTGGCCACATGATGTCGCTGTCGACCACTGAGTGTTCTCTAGGAAGACAAATACCCAGAGCCCCTTTGTCACTCCAGAAAGGCGAAACAATAAGAGAAGCTGCAGGAGACTAGAAGATAATATTTTAAATATTGCAAAACATGATTTTCTAATTTGATCAACTCACTGAGGATTGGTAATGGTGTCTTCTATGAGAAGGGACCGGGAGGTCGGGCGTCTGCTGTTCTCGCTTCTGTATCTAGCAGCCTGGGAGACAGGGAGCGGCCAGATTCACTACTCGGTTCCGGAGGAGGCCAAACACGGCACCTTCGTGGGCCGCATCGCGCAGGACCTGGGACTGGAGCTAGCGGAGCTGGTACCTCGCCTGTTCCGGATGACGTCCAAAGAACGCGGGGACCTTCTGGAGGTAAATCTGCAGAATGGCATTTTGTTTGTGAATTCTCGGATCGACCGCGAGGAGCTGTGCGGTCGGAGAGTGGAGTGCAGCATCCACTTGGAGGTGATCGTGGAGAGGCCGCTGCAGGTTTTCCATGTGGAGGTGGAGGTGAAGGACATTAACGACAATCCGCCGATATTTCCACTGGCGGTAAAGACTATCCGGTTTCCCGAATCGAGGCTGCTTGACTCGCGGTTTCCTCTAGAGGGAGCAACTGATGCAGATATCGGAGTAAATGCTCTCCTTTCCTACAAGCTCAGCTCCAGTGAGTTTTTCTTTTTAGATATACAAACAAATGATGAGCTAAGCCCGTCTTTGTCTCTTGTGCTTAGGAAATCTCTGGACAGAGAGGAGACTGCCGCGGTTAATTTGTTACTGGTGGCTACCGATGGCGGCAAACCTGAGCTTTCGGGCACTGTTCAATTGCTTATTAAGGTATTGGATGTGAATGACAATGAGCCTGTATTTGACCAATCAGTTTACAAAGTACAGTTGTTAGAGAACACCGCAAACGGAACGTTAATAATTCAACTAAATTCTTCTGATGCAGATGAAGGATCAAACAGTGAGGTTGGGTATTCATTTAGTAGTGATGTCCCCTCAACTATAAAGACCAAGTTTGAAATAGATCCCAGCACAGGAGAAATCAGAACTAAGGGACAATTAGATTATGAAGAAACGACATCCTACGAGATTCAAGTAGTTGCATATGACAATGGAACCCCGTCGATGACTGGGCATTGTAAAATTTCAGTAAAAATTGGGGACATCAACGACAACACACCAGAAGTCTCAATAACATCTCTTTCACTTCCGATCCGAGAGGACGCTCTGCTGGGGACCGTAATAGCCCTCATCATGGTGTCCGACCGCGACTCAGGAGCCAACGGACAGGTGACCTGCTTACTAACACCTCATGTCCCCTTCAAGCTGGTGTCTACCTTCAAGAATTACTACTCACTGGTTCTGGACAGCAATTTGGATCGCGAGAGTGTGTCCGAATATGCTGTCGTAGTGACCGCACGGGACGGGGGTTCGCCTTCGCTATCAGCCACCGCCAGTGTGTCCGTGGAGGTGGCCGACGTGAACGATAACGCGCCAACATTCGCGCAGCCCGAGTACACGGTGTTCGTGAAGGAGAACAACCCTCCAGGCTGCCACATCTTCACGGTGTCCGCGCGGGACTTGGACACGCAGGAGAACGCGCTGGTGTCCTACTCGCTGGTGGAGCGGCGGGTGGGCGAGCGTGCGCTGTCGAGCTACGTGTCGGTGCACGCGGACAGCGGCAAGGTGTACGCGCTGCAGCCTCTGGACCACGAGGAGCTGGAGCTGCTGCAGTTCCAGGTGAGCGCGCGCGACGCGGGCGTGCCGCCTCTGGGCAGCAACGTGACGCTGCAGGTGTTCGTGCTGGATGAGAACGACAATGCGCCCGCGCTGCTGCCACCTGGGGCGGGCGGTGTGGGTGGCGCAGTGAGCGAGCTGGTAGTGCGGTCTGTGAGCGCTGGCCAGGTGGTGGCGAAGGTGCGCGCGGTGGACGCGGACTCTGGCTACAACGCGTGGCTTTCTTATGAGCTGCAGCCGATGGCGGGTGGTGCTCGCAGCCCGTTCCGCGTGGGACTGTACACGGGCGAGATCAGCACGACGCGCGCCCTGGAGGAAGTGGACGCGCTGCGCCAGCGCCTGCTGGTGCTGGTGAAGGACCATGGCGAGCCGCCGCTGATGGCTACGGCCACAGTGTTGCTGTCCCTGGTGGACAGTGGGCAGGCGCCAAAGACCTCGTCGCAAGCGTCTTCTAGCACCGTTATCGCGGAGACGGCGCTGGTGGATGTGAACGTGTATCTGATCATCGCCATCTGCGCGGTGTCCAGCCTGCTGGTGCTCACGCTGCTACTGTATACGGCGCAGCGGTGCTCGGCGCCGCCCACAGAGAGCGAATGCGCGCCGGGGAAGCCCACGCTGGTGTGCTCCAGCGCGGTGGGGAGCTGGTCGTACTCGCAACAGAGGCGGCAGAGGGTGTGCTCTGGGGAGGGCGCACCTAAGACTGACCTCATGGCCTTCAGCCCCAGCCTCCCTCAAGGTCCAAGCTCCGCAGAAGATAGGCAACAACCCTCAGCATCAGAGCACTTAGGGATGGTGAGTCTTTTAATTATTTCTTGTTCATCCCAAATATGCTCTATTTCTTTTATTCTTTATGATACTATTAATTCTTTCGATTCAGAGCTTGCTTTTATTTTATATCATTATCTTATTGTGCAACACATATAATGGATTAGAGATTTTTTTTTTTTACATTAAGAACAATTTACGCCTGACCTGTGGTAGCGCAGTGGATAAAGCGTCGACCTGGGAACACTGAGGTCGCCAGTTCAAAACCCTGTACTGGTCTGGTCAAGGCACATATGGGAGTTGATGCTTCCAGCTCCTCCCCCCTTTCTCTCTCTCTCTCTCTCTCTCACTCTGTGTCTCCTCTCTAAAATGAATAAAATAAAATTTAAAAAAAGTTAAAAAAAAGAACAATTTACTTAAATGGTTTTGTTATTTTTGCATTTTGGCTTTTGCATAATTAAACCTCTCTATCAATAATAGAATCTTTAAGGATTCGGAAAAATCAGCACAATTTTAAAAGTTAATATTATTTGTAAATATTGTTTTCAAATTAAAAGAGCCCCTTCTCTATATTTTTTAATTAAATAACATTAACATTAAAAAAATCACATAGTGGGGTGGCCAGGTGATGAGACTTTTTCTTCACACAAGTGGAGAGTACTCTAATCTAGTTTTTATGTTAACTCATCCTCAGTCATTTTTCCAATATCAGTATCACTAAGCTAATAACGTATGCAGGCCTCCCACTATGTAGAGCAGGGGTTCCCAAACTTTTTACACAGTCCCTCAGACCATTGGAGGGCTGGACTATTAAAAAAAAAAACTATGAACAAATCCCTATGCACACTGCACATATTTTAAAGTAAAAAAAAACAAAACGGGAACAAATACAATATTTAAAATAAAGAACAAGTAAATTTAAATCAACAAACTGACCAGTATTTCAATGGGAACTATGGGTGTGGATGCATCTTGTGCTCCTCTCACTGACCACCAATGAAAGAGGTGCTCCTTCCGGAAGTGCGGCGGGGCGGATAAATGGCCTCAGGGGGCTGCATGCTGCCCAGGCAGTAGTTTGGGGACCCCTGGTGTAGAGATTGATCGCCTTCCTTTGGCACCACATTTTGTGCCTAGGATAAAGTTTTCTATGACTGTGAGCTCACTCAGTTTCACCTGGCAGCATCCATATTCCTAATGAAGTGAAAGTTTTTTCGAAAGGTATGAACAAGTATTGGATCACTTTATGTTCTTTTTAAAATAAAGATGTTATTTATCGATTTTACAGAGAGAGGAAGGGGGAATTGAGAAGTATCTTCTCATAGTTGCTTCACTCTAGTTGTTCATTGATTGCTTGTCATATGTGCCTTGCCTGGGAAAGCCCAGGATTTCAAACCAGTGACTTCAGCATTCCCAGCCAATACTCTATCCACTGTGTCACCACAAGTCAGGCATGGAAACTCCTGTCTTCGGTAATTGAAAAATTAAACTTGACAAGTAAATGTTACACTTGAGAATTAAATTTTTTAAAAATTCAACCAAAAGAAGATGTCTTGAGATGAAATGACTGTACAAAACTGTCTTCTGCTATTTGGTTCTTAGTTATTTGCTGTCTTCCTCCCACCAATGTATATGGATATTGGTGAATCAGAGAAATAATTTCCACTAAGTGATCCTAGCCATAGCCTCTTCACAGATAGGCCAGAATATTAACTTCCATCTGAGATCTTCTTTTACAGAAATTGAGGAGTTAGGTGGGGAGATTTTGAATTCCATTTAAGGATAGTCTGTTCCTATGGGACTTACCAGCTCCTTAGCATTAATAAGTCTCAAAATTCAGAGTGTATATTTCCCTGGAATCAGAAAAGTTCACCTGAGGCTTTATAAATTTACAGAGAAAAACAAATAGCTTGAAGAAATGAGGAAGAAGCTTTTTCTTTGAAGGAGTCATCCCACCTAGAGTATCATAGCTAATCACCACTTTAAGATTTGTGTGTGCAATGTATGAATGGTCAGGTGGAATCCTTCCTACTGGAGATCTGGCCACTACATTTCTACTAGATTTAAATGGTAAGCTTTAAAAAACTATACCCAGCCTGAGCAGATGTTGGCGCAGTGGATGGAGCATCAGACTGGGATGCTGAGGACCCAGGTTTGAAGCCTGAGGTCGCTGGCTTGAGCATGGGTTTACCACCTTGAACACTAAGTCATTGGCTTGAACGTGAGATTATAGACATGACCCCATGGTCACTGGCATGAAGCCTAAGATCTCTGGCGTGAGCCCAAGGTCACTGTCCTGAGCAAGGAGTAACTGGCTTGGCTGGAGCCCCCAGGTCGAGGCACTTATGAAAAAGCAAATCAATTAACTACTACAGCGCCACAATAATGAGCTGATGCTTCTCATCCCTCTCCCTTCCTGTCTGTCTGTCTCTCCTGGTAAATTAAAAAAACAAACAATATTCATGGGCCCAGATCAGGAGTCACCATTTATTTCTATATAAGTTTTTAGGGTTTATTATTCTTTATTTACATTTTTCTTAAGTTGCCTTAGTACATGTTTAAATGCCATGAAATGTGTGGTATTTTAATAAATTGCCAATTAATAGGGTTACAATTAATATGAAGTCCATGATGATTTAAAATTTTAAGTTGTTCTCTTATTTTAAAACTTGCTACCTTTTAAGATTTATCAAAGAACTAACATGTTACTCTCTATAATTATTTCTTATTTTTAAATGTTTACTTCTTTCTATAAACTTGTACAATGGAATCAGCTAGAAATTATATAAATTTGGTATTAACAAATATTATTAATGTAACTTACCTGTTTACTTATATTACTTGAGAAAGTTAATTTAAATATTTTATTCATTAAAACACCAATTCATATTCCATTAAAATATAAATTAATATTTATATATTAATATTTATTCATTAAAACATTAATTGATAATTTATTCTATTTTAAATATGAATGATAAAACATGAGTAAGGTGCAATCCTGGCTTGCATTCAATGAGTACACAAGAAAAAGATGGTTTGAAATATTTTCTTATAATACTAAATTCACATGTTTGATTTCATTTAAAATAGGTCTGAGTATAAGCAAAAACTTGGACATACTCTTACCTCTCTAAATTCAACCTCTTCACATGGATTTTCTCTACTCAACTTTCATGTGCTCAGAGAACTCATGCCTCTCATTGAAATCACAGAGATCTTAGAATATTTCATAGCCTCATCTCATATATGTTGAGAAGTTAATCATAAACTAAAGTCACTTTTCTCTTTTTACTGATTGGTTATATAACCAATTCTTCCAAGTAAGGATGTTCTAAGAAACTGGAATCTAGAAATTCATCCAGAGTGAAGATAATTACATACACAATTACCATTTAGGATATATTGGTAAATTCAAGCATATAAATGATGTGGAAATGTTAAAAACTAATGTACTCTTATTTGATGTGATGTGAGTGTAACAAATCACAATATCTTGATGTTTTGATGTTCACAAATATCAATGGCCTGATTTTTCTATAAAATATAGACTTAGAGGCCAACTGGTTAAAGTTATGTCTCTTCATTCAGATTAGATTCCACCCAGACATTACCAGTTAATATCATTTTTAAGTTACTTAACCAATATATGCTTCTATTTCCTTGTTTGTATAAAGTAAAACATATTAATATTTATCTAAGAGGGTTATTATGAAAATTTAATTGCATAATCCCATTAAAACAAATATAACAATACTTGTTAAGTGGGAATATTTCCAATAGATGTCCATTGCTATAATAACAGTGATCAATATTTTATTATTTTATACTCTATACCATGGATTGGCAGAATTGAAAGTAATGAATTAGCATAAAATGATCTCAGGATATATTTTGATAAAATATAAAGACTTTGAGGACTACTTGAAGGCAATTACAATGAAAATAGAAATTTGGTAAAATTCAAATGAAGTATAAGGAAAAGAATTTTAATACTTAAAATGCACAGTTAGCCACATGATGTCGCTGTCCACCACAAGGTCTTTCACCACAAAAGATATACAGTACAGCGTTCATCATATACACAGATGCCGCTTTTGCTCACCATTTCTGAAATACCGGTATGGAGGTATGGTAAGCTTATTTAAGAAATGAAGAATAAGAAACTCAAATTGTTTTTTAAAATTTTGTATTGATGCAAGAGACCAAATATTTGGGAAAAGGTTGCAATGTTTTTTTCCTGGAGAGAAGGTCTAGAAGCCCAGCGACTACTGCTTTCGCTTCTGCTCCTCCCAATCTGGGAGGCTGGGAGCGGTCAGGTCCACTACTCGGTCCCGGAGGAGGCCAAACACGGCACCTTCGTGGGCCGCATCGCGCAGGACCTGGGGCTGGAGCTGGCTGAGCTGGTGCCCCGACTGTTCCGGGTGGCGTCCAAAGAACGCGGGGACCTTCTGGAGGTAAATCTGCAGAATGGCATTTTGTTTGTGAATTCTCGGATCGACCGCGAGATGCTGTGCGGGCGGAACGCAGAGTGCAGCATCCACCTGGAGGTGCTTGTGGAGAGGCCGCTGCAGGTTTTCCATGTGGAGGTGGAGGTGAAGGACATTAATGACAATCCGCCGGTTTTCCCAGTGGCTGTAAAAAAATTGTTTATTTACGAATCCCGGCCACCTGGTTCTCGGATTCCGCTAGAGGGCGCTTCAGATGCAGATATAGGAGCGAATTCGCTGTTGACTTACATTCTTAACTCCAATGAATACTTTACCTTGGATGTTAAAAAAAATGATGAGGAAATTAAATCTCTTGGACTCGTGTTGAAAAAACTTTTAAATCGGGAGGACACTTCTGAGCATCACTTACTAATAATGGCAGTTGATGGTGGGAAACCTGAGCTCACTGGCACTACTCAACTGATGATCACCGTTCTAGATGTAAACGACAACGCCCCAGAATTTGAGAGGTCGGTCTACAAAGTCAGAATATTCGAAAACGCACCAAACGGTACCCTAGCAGTGATTGTTAACGCCTCTGATTTGGATGAAGGAATAAATAAGGAAATTGTATATTCTTTCAATACAGACACGCCAGCAGATACTTTGTCAAAATTCCACTTAGATCCGGTTAATGGATACATCAGTATAAAGGGTAATTTAGATTACGAGGAAATTAAATTATATGAAATCCAGGTAGAAGCAAGAGATAAAGGAAATCCCCCAATGGCAAATCACTGCACTGTTCTAGTGGAAATTTTGGACACCAATGATAATATACCTGAGTTGGTTATCAAATCACTGTTGTTGCCTGTATTAGAAGATGCTCCACTAGGAACTATTATCGCCTTGATTAGCGTGTCTGACCGCGACTCTGGTGTCAACGGACAGGTGAACTGCACCCTGTCATCCCACGCCCCCTTCAAGCTGGTATCTACCTTCAAGAATTATTATTCGCTTGTGCTGGACAGTGCCCTGGACCGTGAGAGCGTCTCGGACTATTCTGTAGTAGTGACTGCGCGGGACGGGGGCTCGCCTTCACTATCAGCCATAGCTAGTGTATCCCTGGAGGTGGCCGACGTGAACGACAACGCGCCAGCGTTCGCGCAACCCGAGTACACACTGTTCGTGAAGGAGAACAACCCGCCGGGCTGCCACATCTTCACGGTGTCTGCGCAGGACTTGGACACGCAGGAGAACGCGCTGGTGTCCTACTCGCTGGTGGAGCGGCGGGTGGGTGAGCGTGCGCTGTCGAGCTACGTGTCCGTGCACGCGGACAGCGGCAAGGTGTACGCGCTGCAGCCTCTGGACCACGAGGAGCTGGAGCTGCTGCAGTTCCAGGTGAGCGCGCGCGACGCGGGCGTGCCGCCTCTGGGCAGTAATGTGACGCTGCAGGTGTTCGTGCTGGACGAGAACGACAATGCGCCCGCGCTGCTGCCGCCTGGGGCGGGCGGTGTGGGTGGTGCGGTGAGCGAGCTGGTGTCTCGGTCTGTGGGCGTGGGCCAGGTGGTGGCGAAGGTGCGTGCGGTGGACGCGGACTCTGGCTACAACGCGTGGCTGTCTTATGAGCTGCAGCCTGTGGCCGGTGGTGCTCGCAGTCCGTTCCGCGTGGGACTGTACACGGGCGAGATCAGCACGACGCGAGCCCTGGACGAGGCGGACGCGCCGCGCCAGCGCCTGCTGGTGCTGGTGAAGGACCACGGAGAGCCACCGCTGACAGCCACGGCCACAGTGTTGCTGTCGTTGGTGGAGAGCGGCCAGGTGCCAAAAACTCTATTGCAAGCATCGGCAGGCGCTGTGAGTTCTGAAAGTACGTTAGGGGATGTGAACGTGTACTTGATCATCGCCATCTGCGCGGTGTCCAGCCTGCTGGTGCTCACGCTGTTGCTGTACACGGCGCTGCGGTGCTCTGCGCCGCCCACCGAGAGCGCATGCGCGCCGGTGAAGCCCACGCTGGTGTGCTCCAGCGCTGTGGGGAACTGGTCGTACTCGCAGCAGAGGCGGCAGAGGGTGTGCTCTGGGGAAGGCCCACCCAAGACCGACCTCATGGCTTTTAGTCCTAGCCTTTCAGCTGGTCCGTTTAGTGGGGATAGAGAAGATCCCCTGAATGTGGAGGCTGATATTTCTGCCAAAGTGAGTAATTTTTAAAATCCTTTCAATGATATTTTTCATTTATTTCTCAATGTTTTTACTGCTTTGGAAGCATTGTCAATTAATTATTTTATGTTTTTGGTAATTAGCGTTTTCCAGGTCTGGGTTTTGTGATTGAAATTTTTGAAAATCTTGTGACTAATGTTTTTGAACAGAATCAGCAATAAGAAGTGAGAACCACACTTGTAGGATTTGTGTGTGTGTGTATGTGTGTGACTAGGTAAAATAGTAGCACTATTTTATCACTAAATGTCTGGATGGAAAATAGATATATTTTCCTGGGTGAATTGTGCTATTTAGAATATTCAACACTAAATATAGTGTGCTAATTCCCGCACAATGCTTCAATAGCTTTGCCAATTTTCACTTGGAGTTTCTACAAGATTTTAGTTCAAATGTCACTGGCTCACTTTATGAATCCACCTTAAATGCTTACCACTCCCTTTTTTATTATGTTATTATATCTTCAGTTTCAATATTAGTTATGAAACCTGTTATCTCTTATGGAGCTTTTATTGCTCACTTATTCATTTTTCTGGAGTCTCAGTTCTTTTCCCTACTTGAACATGATTTATTTCAGTCCTTGTGATCACATTTGGCAATATGTTTATTGTTGCTAGTTTCCCAACTGAGTAAAAAAGTATAAACAGAATAATTTTATTGCGTTTAGAATTGTTTCTTTGTTCTTCATTTTCTCACTACTTTTAATAGTAGGCATTACAATTCAAAAGGAAGTAAAGTTGAAACACTTCTTTAATATCACCATTTAGAAAATATTATTTTTCAAAGAATATTATTAATCTAGTTAGAAAGTATTATTTTCTATCTGAACAATTTGTTGAAAGTAATACTTACATGTAATTTAAAAATTATTCTACTAGAAAACTTATTAATCATAACATCTCTTGCATAGAGTATTAAGGATGCTAATGCCCCAAAAGTTTAATAAGTCAAAGTCATTACTATTAGAATCCTCCTCTGAATGTCAACCTGTTTAGTAATGTGTGTCATGTAGGAAACACAAAACTCCAAGTATCTTGCACCAGATAAAATTGAAGTGAGATCATTTTTCTCAGTCATTCTTTTATTTGATATTTGGTCATCTTCCCTAGCAAATAGTTGGACTACCATTCAAGGTTCCTTGCCACCAGAAGCCAAAGCTTGGACATAGTAGAGACTGGAGGACAGTCTAGTATTTCTAAACCATAAAAAGACAAAATGAGAACACCAACCTTGCTCATAGGAGGTGAATGGATTTCAGTGTATACAATTATATGAAACACTAACACTATATGAGCCTAACATATAAAACACTTAGAGATCATCCTTTCCTTTCTCCTTTTCATTTCATTTTTTCTGGCACTATCCTTTGTTGCTCCCTGTCTAGTCAGTATTGGCCACAGCATTTCCAGTCTCAATTCACTATTTATTTTATTATGCCTCTTTTCATCCTATTATAAATAATATGGCCATGCAAAGTTCTTGTCTACTAGGATATGGGACTTCAGTCTTCAAATCAAGCTCTTCTCTTTAAACTATTGACTAAGAAGTTCTCAGCTAATAAGACATTTTAAAGACTTTTGAGTTTTTCTCGTTAAAAACATTGCTGCTATATCAGGTAAATACTGAATAGTTTTTGAATAAATATCCTTTCTATTCTGTTGTATTCTCATCTATGTATTTAATTATTTTGCAAAGTACATGGGCAAGGGGTCCTTTTCACTTTCTTCCAGTGTGTTTAGCACCTATGATCACTTTGTACAAATTTACAGTTTGGGTCCTAAAAAAGTGAAACTACTCTGATTATGTTTTAATTCAGAAAATAATTGTGGGTGTAGCTCTTCATAGAATGGGAGACTAAAGCTATTTTCACGACACTGATTTTTTTTTTTGGTCCTAAACAACCATGGGGGAAAGAGGTTTATGAACATAAGAGGCAAAGAAAATCTAAAAATTGCTTCCAACATTTCCTTCTATATTGAGTTTCCTTATGTCAGGAAATTATATTGTGCTGTATTAACTGAGACTTATTCATCAACTGTTAAAACTCAGATGTATCAAGGATTATGATTACCAAGAACTGGAAAAAAAACTAAACTAAGCTAAACTCCAGGTTTTCAATATGAAAATTAATATTTTAATTAAGGTAATGTCTAAGGATAATATTTTCATACCTCTGGAAAATTACAGAGACTGCTGAGGTATCATATTTTCCTAACTAGCTATGTGATCACCTAAATTTAATGCATTTTATTAGCCAATTGAAGAGAACCAAACTGTTCTATTAAGGTAGATAGTTGGCAAATACTACTTAAGTGTTCTAAGCTATCAGACTATTGAGAATTAATTATTCTTTATAAAAGTTTATATTTCAAAAAAGGATTAGACATACATACAAAATGCCCAAAAAAGAGAAATTAATGTAATACATGGCACAAGTGATCCAATCTGGATGGTATAGCATGTAAAAGAAATTAAAGATGTCTGCCCCACTGGTTTAATCTTGAAATTCTTCATCAGTCAGGGAAGTTTTATATGATTATAAAATAGAGAATATGGCTTTGCTAAGAGTTTGGAAGTGATGATATTATTTAGGCAAGGGACAAAATGAGTATGTTTGTTTATTGAAAATTTTGTTGGAAGCAAGGAAGTGACCGACCACTTTGGCTAAAAATAGATGAGCAATATAGGAGAAAATAGAAGTTTGGGTATATTAGACACTGGAAAATGAGCAAGTATTTATAAACCATGAAATGAAATGTAAT
The DNA here is from genome assembly GCA_037038555.1 of Rhynchonycteris naso. Classification (NCBI taxonomy): domain Eukaryota; kingdom Metazoa; phylum Chordata; class Mammalia; order Chiroptera; family Emballonuridae; genus Rhynchonycteris; species Rhynchonycteris naso. The sequence continues at coordinate 102,291,282 of CM073003.1, forward strand.
TACCAGTCTTGATCATGAGAAGTAAATAGGCTCCAGTCAATAATATTTTTTGGAATACTTTTTTGCACAAATTATATACCATAGCATCCTACTTCTTTGTTAAAGCTTTCTTGCACCGTCAGCCTTTAGATGATTTAAGGAAGACTTTCAATTAAATGCTGGACTTTGCTTCCTTTTTTGAACATTTTCAAAATTCTGTTTCAATGACTTATTCTTGGGATCAAAGGTTCCCTATAGATGGATTCTCTGAAGACTCAACACCCGAAATATGAAATTTAAAGATGAAGAGTGTGTCATTATTAATAGCAGACTTCCTGCATTCTTAGGAACACAAGAGTCCTTCTAACCATCTTTACAATGGTATGTTTACAAAGTTTATGTAACTACAGTTGAATCTCTGTAAATACTTAACACCTGTATGAAGAAAGAAATTCTACAGAACTAAAAGCTGCCCCTGTGGTGAACCTAAGTTCATACAAGACGTGTACCTCAGAAGTACAAAATATTGTCCAATGGCATTAAAGTATGCGGGACGGCTGAAAGAAGTAAGATTTAGCAGCTTAGAGTATGAATTTCCGGAGCCCGTTACTTACGGTTTGGAGCCACATGATGTCGCTCTCTACCATAAAATGATCTGATGGAGAAAAGAAGAAAAAAAAAATCCGTTCCATTATTGTAAAGAAGCTGCATCCACTATCCAGATGCTGAAATATGGAGGATGCAGCGACACTGGACTGAACAGTCAGAAGATATCTTTTGATTCTAAAATAATATCCCTTAACGAGAATAAGTACTGTAGGCTTGTGATGGAGTTTTCCTGGGGAAGAGGCCAGGAATACCGGCGTCTGCTGCTCTCCCTTCTGTTCCTCGCAGCCTGGGAGACTGGGAGCGGCCAGGTCCACTACTCGGTCCCTGAGGAAGCCAAACACGGCACCTTCGTGGGCCGCATCGCGCAGGACCTGGGGCTGGAGCTGGCGGAACTGGTGCCGCGCCTGTTCCGGGTGGCATCCAAAGAACGCGGGGACCTTCTGGAGGTAAATCTGCAGAATGGCATTTTGTTTGTGAATTCTCGGATCGACCGCGAGGAGCTGTGCAGGCGGAGTATGGAATGCAGTATCCATCTGGAAGTAATCGTGGAGAGGCCGCTGCAGGTTTTCCATGTAGAGGTGGAGGTGAAGGATATTAATGACAACCCGCCTGTGTTCCCAGGAACACAAAAGAATCTGTTTATCGCGGAATCGAGGCCGCTTGACTCTCAGTTTCCACTAGAGGGCGCATCCGATGCAGATATCGGGGAAAATGCTCTGCTGACTTACAGACTGAGCCCCAATGAGTATTTCTCGCTGAAAAAACCATCCGAAGATGAGCGGGCAAAACGTCTTGGACTTGTATTAAGGAAACTTCTAGACAGGGAAGAAGCTCCAGAGATTTTTTTAGTGCTCACGGCCACTGATGGCGGTAAACCTGAGCTGACTGGTACCGTTCAGTTACACATCACAGTGCTGGACGCCAATGACAACGCCCCAGCTTTCGACAGAACACTCTATGTGGTGAAATTACCAGAAAATGTTCCTAATGGGACGTTGGTAATTAAACTTAATGCCTCAGATTTAGACGAAGGTTTGAATGGAGATATTATTTATTCATTCTCAATGGATATTTTACCAAATGTAAAATCCAAGTTTCACATAGATCCAGTTATTGGAGAAATTGTGGTAAAGGGATATATCGATTTTGAAGAAAGCAAATCTTATGAAATTCTTGTAGAGGGCATTGATAAGGGACAACTTCCACTCTCTGGCCACTGTACAGTTATGGTGGAAGTTGAAGACACCAACGATAATGTCCCAATAATGGAATTCAAGTCCCTGTCACTCCCAATCAAAGAAGATGCTTCAGTGGGAACTGTCATCGCCCTGATTCGAGTGTCCGACAGCGACTCTGGTGTCAACGGGCAGGTGACCTGCACCCTGTCATCCCACGTTCCCTTCAAGCTGGTGTCTACTTTCAAAAATTACTATTCTCTGGTTCTGGACAGCGCTCTGGACCGTGAGAGCGTCTCGGACTATGCTGTAGTAGTGACCGCGCGGGACCGGGGCTCACCTTCGCTATCAGTCACTGCCAGCGTGTCGGTGGAGGTGGCCGATGTGAACGACAACGCACCAATGTTCGTGCAGCCCGAGTACACGGTGTTCGTGAAGGAGAACAACCCGCCCGGCTGCCACATCTTCACGGTGTCCGCGCGGGACTTGGACGCACAGGAGAACGCGCTGGTGTCCTACTCGCTGGTGGAGCGGCGGGTGGGCGAGCGTGCGCTGTCGAGCTACGTGTCGGTGCACGCGGACAGCGGCAAGGTGTACGCGCTGCAGCCTCTGGACCACGAGGAGCTGGAGCTGCTGCAGTTCCAGGTGAGCGCGCGCGACGCGGGCGTGCCGCCTCTGGGCAGCAACGTGACGCTGCAAGTGTTTGTGCTGGACGAGAATGACAACGCACCCGCGCTGCTGTCGCCCGGGGCGAGCGGCGAGGGCAGCGCAGTGAGCGAGCTGGTGTCTCGGTCTGTGGGCGCGGGCCATGTAATGGCGAAGGTGCGTGCGGTGGACGCGGACTCTGGCTACAACGCGTGGCTGTCTTATGAGCTGCTGCCGGCGGCGGGTGGTGCCCGCAGCCCGTTCCGCGTGGGGCTGTATACGGGTGAGATCAGTACAACGCGCGCCCTGGACGAGGCGGATGCGCCGCGCCAACGCCTGCTGGTGCTGGTGAAGGACCATGGCGAGCCGCCGCTGACAGCCACGGCCACAGTACTGCTGTCGCTGGTGGAGAGCGTCCAGGCGCCAAAGACTCTGTCGCAAGCGTCGGTGGGCGTCGTGAGGGCAGAGAGCGCGCTAGTGGATGTCAACGTGTATTTGATCATCGCCATCTGCGCGGTGTCCAGCCTGCTGGTGCTCACGCTGCTGCTGTACACCGCGCTGCGGTGCTCTGCGCCGCCCACCGAGAGCGCGTGCGCGCCGGGGAAGCCCAAACTGGTGTGCTCCAGCGCGGTGGGGAGCTGGTCTTACACGCAGCAGAGGCAGCAGAGGGTGTGCTCTGGGGAGGGGCAGCTCAAGACCGACCTCATGGCTTTTAGTCCCAGTGTACCTGACTCAGGGGACCGAGAAGATCAGCAGCCAGCAACGGGGGATTCCATTTCAAAGGTTAGTTTATAAATATTCTTTATTTAGTTTGAATAATTTAATCTGAAGTTTTGTTTTATTTTATCAATTTTTTCTTAGTTTAAAAGATATTTCAGAATCAAATTTCTCTGACTTAAATTTCTTTACTTTTTCTTAGGCATTTTAGTTAAAATATTACAGAATTACAGGACACAAGGCAATATATGTTGATATATATATATATATATATATATATATATATATATATATATATATATATATATATTACAGGGACAGAGAGAGAGAGTCAGAGAGAGGGATAGATAGGGACAGACAGACAGGAACGGAGAGACGTGAGAAGCATCAATCATTAGTTTTTTCGTTGCCGTCACAACACCTTAGTTGTTCATTGATTGCTTTGTCACATGTGCCTTGACTGCGGGCCTTCAGCAGACTGAGCACCCCCTTGCTGGAGCCAGCGACCTTGGGTCCAAGCTGACGAGCTTTTGCTCAAGCCAGATGGGCTCACGCTCAAGCTGGCGAGCTCAGGGTCTCTAACCTGGGTCTTTCGCATCCCAATCCGACGCTCTATCCACTGCGCCACCGCCTGGCCACCTGGTCAGGCAACTTGTGGTTACTTCTTATATGTGCCCTGAACAGGCAACCGGTGACCTCAGCGCTCCAGGCCAATGCTCTATCCACTGCTCCACCACAGGTCAGTTCATACCTATTTTAAGTAGGGCTGCCATAATTATATTCGTTAAAATTAGTGCCAATATAAACACTTTTCTCATTTAAAAATTTTATTTTGTTTTTTCTTTTACAGGGGCAGAGAGAGAGAGTCAGAGAGAGGGATAGATAGGGACAGACTGACAGGAACGGAGAGAGATGAGAAGCATCAATTCTTCGTTGCAGCACCTTAGTTGTTCATTGATTGCTTTCTCATATGTGCCTTGACCAGGGGTCTACAGCAGCGCAAGTGACCCTTTGCTCAAGCCAGCGACCTTGGGCTCAAGCTGGTGAGCCTTGCTCAAACCAGATGAGCCTGCGCTCAAGCTGGTGACCTCGGGGTTTGGAACCTGGGTCCTCCGCATCCCAGTCTGAGGCTCTATGCACTGCGCCACCGCTTGGTGAGGAGGCACTGTCTGATTATTTAAATGGTTACCATTTTGCTGAGTGTGTTAGGTATTCCCATTTTATATCTCTTGATGTTTAAATGGGGTTGAGCACCTTTCTGTATTATTGAACATTTAAAAATACTATTTTTTGCAACAGCTGTTCACAATTTCTACCTATTTTTCTATTCTGTTGCATTTTCTATTACTTTTTATAGTTTTTTTACATTCTCCTTTATCGGTTTTGCACCTTTATACTCTGTCACTTGGGGTTGAGATTAATTTTTCCCCAAGGACATTCAACTGGACCAAGATCATTTTTAAAAAATAAGTTCCACAAAATTTTACAAAATAATTGTCCATTATATAAGGATTGTGTTTTTCTCTTCTAACCTATTTAACTTTTTTTCCTCCATCAATGCCATGTTGCTTCTTTAATTTCCACCCAGATTTGTACATAAATTCCATAAAAACAACTTGGTAAATTTTTTATTTGTTGTACATTAAATCTAGTACTGAGCAATATGAAGCTACTTGGCATATTTACAATAATGAGTCATCAGTTCATGAACATGGTCTATTTATTTAAATAACCTAATTTTTTAAAAGTATTTTATAATTTTCTTATGTAGAGGTTTTATGTAGATGTATAGAAATACATCTTTCATTAGTCTTAGGTGTTTGCAATTTGTTGTCATAAATATCAGCTTTAAGTTAAAATTTTATTTCTGTTTAATAATGATACGTATAAATATGTGTTGTATTTCTGTTTTATTTCAACATGTTATTAATTCTAGTAATTTATCTATAGATGCTTTGTATTTTTCAATATAAACGATCATTTTGTTAGCAGATAATAATGATGGTTGTATTTTTTCCTTTCCAGTTCTTATACGTTTTATATCTTTTGTGTGTTTTATGGCATCAGGTGGTACCACTAGTACTGTATTACATAGAATATTAATACTATTAATATTTCTGGTGGTAAAGAATTCTCTAAGTTTTGTTAATATCACAAATATGCTTATTTCACCATCACTTTTGAAAAATAGTTTTGCTGAGTTGGAAGTTTTTCCCCCCTAGCACTTTCAGGATGACATTCCATGGTCTTCTTTTGAAAAGAGAGCTGTCAAGTTGATTGCTCAAGCAGTTTGCACTTTTTTCTCAAGCTGTGTTTTTTAAAACAGGTTTTCTTTGTTTTTGATTTTTCAATACCTTTATTATATACTCAGTTTTAGCTTTCTTTGATTTTTATCTTGCTTGCACTTTTTTTTTTTAACTGGACAGATAGAGAGTCAGAGAGAGGGATAGACAGACAGGAACGGAGAGAGGTGAGAAGCAACAATCATTAGTTTTTCGTTGCCGTCACAACACCTTAGTTGTTCACTGATTGCTTTCTCACATGTGCCTTGACCGCGGGCCGTCAGCAGACCGAGCAACCCCTTGCTGGAGCCAGCAACCTTGGGTCCAAGCTGGCGAGCTTTTGCTCAAGCCAGATGGGCTCGTGCTCAAGCTGGCGAGCTCGCGGACTTGAACCTGGGTCTTCCACATTCCATTCCGACGCTCTATCCACTGCGTCACCGCCTGGTCAGGCTTGCTTGCACTTTTTAAAGCTTTTTGAATATGTGGTTTTATGTCTTTCAACAGTATAGAAAAGACTTCAGCAGTCTGCCTTCAAATATTGCTTCTGCTTCATGTTGTTTTTTCTCCTCTTCTGTAACTCAGGGAATATGTGGGTTACATTCCCCCCATATATCTTATCTCCCTGTGCTCTATCTGTTCTTTTTGAAATCACATTTGATTTTTTTGTTACATGTTGGATTTTTCTTTTCTTTCTTTTCTTTTCTTTTTTTTTTTTTTACAGGGACAGAGAGAGAGTCAGAGAGAGGGATAGACAGACAGGAACGGAGAGAGGTGAGAAGCATCAATCATTAGTTTTTCATTGCTGTTGCGACACCATAGTTGTTACTTGATTGCTTTCTCACACGTGCCTTGACCGCGGGCCTTCAGCAGACCGAGCAAACCCTTGCTGGAGCCAGCGACCTTGGGTCCAAGCTGGAGAGCTTTTGCTCAAGCCAGATGGGCCCTCGCTCAAGCTGGCGACCTCGGGGTCTCGAACCTGGGTCTTCCTCATCCCAGTCCAATGCTCTATCCACTGCGCCACCGCCTGGTCTGGCGGATTTTTCTTTTTGACCAATGTTTATTTCAGCATTTTTTTCTTCTTAGTTCAGCCTCCCATTAAAATTACCGATTGAACCTAAACTTCAATTATGACATTTTTACTTTACAATTTTAATTTTCCTTTTAAAAATAGATCACAGCTCTGTGGTGAATTTTTTAAACTTATTATGCATTTATTTCAGTACATTAATCATACTTTATTTTTGACCTGCTGGATCACTGTAATAATCAGATCATCTGCATGCCTTCTTTTACTGTTCATTTTTTTCTCATGATGTTTTTGCTCAGCCTGATGATATTGTATTGAATTCTCAATATTATTTATGAAAGTTGTATCTTCTAGATGTAGTTATATTTCTCCAGAGATTGATAAGAAACTTATAAAAATCAGGCATTTATGGATTTAGGCTATTTATGAGAAGACTTAAGATAATGATTTTTTAAATCTACTACAGTGTTTATTTTTACAAATCTTCCAATTATTTTATTTTTATCTCTTGTACTTCTCAGTTTGATTTTGTAGTCCCTGTACAATCAGTAGAATAATGATTTTAGTTTTATTTTAAAGGCTTCTTCATTCCTTTCCACAATTGAAATAATAAAAAACAAGCGTATTGAAGTTTATTACTATTTAATTACTCTACTTTTTTTTTTATTCTGAATACTGGTTAAATGGTATTGGAATTGTGTACCTTACTAAGTTCCATTCTCTTGATCTAGAATTTCAAAACTAAATATGATGTAAGAGATTGTAATTTCTCTTAATTTAATGATGAATAAACTGTGGCTCAGAGACATAAAAATCTTGCCTAAGACCACATGGATATTAATGTGAATACATAGAATAACTCCTAAAATTCTAGAGTTTAGCTCCATTTTCCCTTTCCACTATTAAACGATCTCATTTGGCACTAATGAAGGCAATGGGATTGTGAGTAAAAACTATGCTTAATTTAACTTATTCTCTCAGAGATACTTTAGTATTACTCTTAGATTTTCTCTTCAGAATGAATATATAATATAAATATTTTAGCTCAATATTTTATAGAAAAGTTGAACTTTTATAAAAGTAATGTAAAGATATGTATGATATATGCAATGAGTTTTCATAGGATAAATTATTTTCCTTACAGAATTAAATTTTTAGTCATATTTGATGCAGCTGCATGAATTGTTTATAAAATCTTTAAAAGATTGCTTCAACTTCACCTGTTATTTCTCAGCAGTGTGGGTAAGCATATAATTTTCTACAGGTAGAGAAATATAGCTTATTAAAATTTTATTCCGGTTTTGTTGGAAATAAAGGACATCTGGACTCCAATGCAAAATTAAATTCTCTAGCGTAAAATCTTCCTAAATGCTTCCCAGTAAATTAAAAAGAGACACCTCCAAACACTACCTGGTTTTATTAACCTAAATTGATTGTAATGAACGAGTTTTATTTCCGCAGTAAGGTTTAAATATAATTGAAATTTCCAGAGAAACCAGCTAGTGAAAACTTCAGTCAATAAAGTAAGCTATAATATTTGATTGAAAGAATGGCTTGAAAAAAGATTTTAAATTTTTTCTTTATCTTTGCAGTCATCTATGGAATTAAAACTAGAAAGTAGCCTGACCAGGTTTGACACAGTGGACAGACTGTTTACCTGGGAGGCTGAAGTCCCAGGTTGGAAACCCTGAGGTTGCTGGCTTGAGCACGGGCTCATAGGCTCACTAGTTTGAGCACAAGGTTGCCAGCTTAAATGTGGGATCATAGACACAAGCTCAAAATAACTGGCTTGAAGCCCATAGTTGCTAGCTTGAGCCTAAGTTTGCTGGCTTGAGCAGAAGATTGCTGGCTTGACCAAGGGGTCACGGGCTCAGCTGGACCTCCCTGGTCAAGGCACATATGAGAAAGCAATCAATGAACAACGAAAGTGCCTCAACTATGAGTTGATGTTTCTCATCTCTCTCTCTTCCTGTCTCTCTTGAAAAAAAATTGTTGAGAAAGTAACTTTCATAAACAGAGTTGAGCAGTGGAAGAAACTTACCAAAGATAATTCAAAGACTTAATACAGGGTGGAGCAAAAGTAGGTTGACAGTTGTGAGCATGTGAAACAGAGTTTATGTTTGTATTATTATTTATTATTATATTATTTTTCATATAAACAACTGTAAACCTACTTTTGCCCCACCCTGTATAATCTAACGGACATGATGTTAGGTCAGATGTCAAGAGTTTTGTTTTCTCCTGAAATATCTTTATATTTATATGAAAGTTATAAACTAAGAGAAGCATATGATAGTGTTAATGACATTTTCTCCATTTAGTGTTTTTTTAAAAATACTTAAATATATATTGAAAATATTCTGTGCATATAATTACTATATATACTCTGTAAACACCACACTGTCAGTTTGGCTGTTAAATTAATATTTACTTTTTGCAAAGTAAATTTATTTATAACATAGTTTCATAGTTTCACATTAATTATGGTTCTATAACAGAAGGTGTATCAATGTTAAGTATAATATTTTGACACATTTATTATTATTTTTCTTTATACCATTGCATATTAAAAATTTTAAGTTATTATCAGTTAGGTAAGTAGTCTTGAAAATTGATTAATGTTTAAATTCTTTAGTGTTTTGATGTTATGAATGCTAAGTGGAATGTCATAACATTAGAGATAGTGAGAATCTTTCAAAAATAAATGGTAAATATATTTTAATGATTATATCAGAATTAGATTTGGTCTTATGTCCTTACCACTACTTTGAATACTAGGAAGCAAATTAATTTCAATTGACTTTATATTTTCCTAGTAACTTCTTATTGCTTTTCAAGCTATATTTTTATATTACCACTAACCACATTTGTTTTCTACATTGACACAGAAAAACATACTGTGAGTCCCACATACAACTTACTCCAGAATTAAGGAAATATATTTGGGGTTTATGCTTTACATGTAAAGTGTCAAGTTATAGAATTATTAATTTCCTGGACCCTATTGTCTTCACAGATAAGGAAGATTTTGTAATATTTAAGTAATTCTAGGAAGTATATACTCAAGTAGAATGTTAAATATACTTTCAATGGAAAGATTGGCAAGTTTTTGAGGGAACATTTTCTTTTGACTATACTTGTTAAGTGATGTCCAAGTGATATCATGCAGTAAATCAAGTGAAAGATTCAAAGAGATGAAATCAGTATAGAGCTAGCACAGCTAATAATATGATTTCTTTTCACTGCTTTAATTTTTACTGGAACCTAAACATTTTATGGAGCAGTATATCTATAGATATTAAGATTTTTATTTGCTGCATAAAAGCAAAAATATGTGTGTTCACAATTTGTATCAACCCTTACTTATCAATAAAACAACATGAAGAAATACTGTCTAAATCTATATGATTTAAAAATTGTGCTAAGATGCTTACCTAAATTGATTTACTATGATTTAGGCTTCTAGAAAACTTAAATCTACACATTATTATTTCCAGTGAACACTAAAAGTAGGTAGGTGTTATAGAGACATTTAAAAAAATAGATTTTCAGCAGTTTGAAAATCAGAGTTCCAAAACGGAACTCATACAAGAATGCTATTCAAATATCTTTATTTACTTTGAAAATAACATCAACAGAAGCCAATGTGAAATGCTGCAAACAGGAATATAACTCTTTTATCTGGAACATAAAAGTAGCATACAACCATGCCATCAACATAATAAAGAAAACATCAAGAATTTTTATTAACATATATTTTAATATGGGAAGACATGAAAAACAAAAACTTTTAAAGTCAGTTTATGAATATATAAAGTCTCTCCCTAAATAGAATAAACCAAAACAAATCACTTCAGTAAAGATTGGTGCGGAACGACTTCTGTAGTACTGATTTTGCTAATTTTTAGTGAAAAATTCTTCTTTACTCAAGTGATAAGGCTATATTTTGATTGGAGATAAGAAAAATAAAGAATACAAGAGTCATTGAAATTGGGAAATATTTAAGGAATGTAAGGTAAATAAAGCACAACCAAGTAAAATACTCACTGTTTCATCCACATGATGGCGCTGGAAACCGCGTTTGTATTCTTTTTTTTTTTAACAACAAAGGAATACAGTGAGTTTATATTCCTTAAAAAAGAAAAAGGCCACTCCATTTTTTACTCTGCGGCTGAAGCTAAAAAGGTGAGCAAATAAAAATTATAGCAAATTAGAAATTAAGTTTCCAAAAGCTATTGCGTTGTAGTGCAAAGACATTTGAAAATTGCACCAATTTTGCGATGGTATATCTCCAGAGAAGAAGTAAGGGAGTCCAGCATCTGCTGCTCTCGCTTCTGCTCCTTGTAGCCTGGGAGGCCGGGAGCGGTCAGGTTCACTACTCGGTCCCAGAGGAGGCCAAACACGGCACCTTCGTGGGCCGCATCGCTCAGGACCTGGGGTTGGAGCTGGCGGAGCTGGTGCCGCGCCTGTTCCGGGTAGCGTCCAAAGAACGCGGGGACCTTCTGGAGGTAAATCTGCAGAATGGCATTTTGTTTGTGAATTCTCGGATCGACCGCGAGGAGCTGTGCAGGCGGAGAGCGGAGTGCAGCATCCACCTGGAGGTGATCGTGGAGAGGCCGCTGCAGGTTTTCCATGTGGAGGTGGAGGTGAAGGACATTAACGACAACCCGCCAAGGTTTTTCCGACAAGAACAAAGATTATTTATTTTAGAATCAAGAATAGCGGATTCCCGGTTTCCGCTAGAGGGCGCATCTGATATGGATATTGGAGCAAATGCAGAATTGAGGTACAAGTTAAATTCTAATGAATATTTTCATTTGGATGTGAAAACAAATGAAGAAGAAACAAACTTTTTAGAGCTAGTATTGAAGAAGCCAGTAGATAGAGAAGAAACTCAAGAACATCATTTATTATTGATTGCAGTTGATGGAGGAAAACCAGAACTAACAGGTACTGTTCAGTTATTAATTAATGTATTGGATGCAAATGATAATGCCCCGGAATTTGATAAATCAATTTATAACGTTAGATTACTAGAAAATGTACCGAATGGGACGTTAGTTATTAAGCTGAACGCCTCAGATGCAGATGAGGGCATTAATAAAGAAATAGTATACCTCTTTAGTAGTCTTGTTCTTGACAATGTAAAATCTAAATTTACAATCAATTCTGATAGCGGGGAAATAACAGTAAAGGGAGAGCTGGATTATGAAGACTGTAATTTATATGAAATTAATATTGATGCTGTAGATAAAAGTGCATTTCCACTAACTGGACACTGCAAAGTAATAGTGAAACTCCTGGATGAGAATGATAATACCCCAGAGATGGTCATAACTTCCCTATCTCTGCCTATCCAAGAGGACGCTCCACTGGGCACTGTCATTGCACTGATCAGTCTGTCCGACCTTGATTCCGGTGCCAACGGGCAGGTGACCTGCACCTTATCGCAGCACGTTCCCTTCAAGCTGGTGTCCACCTTCAAGAATTACTATTCAATGGTGCTGGACAGCGCCCTCGACCGCGAGACTTTGCAGAACTATGAGTTGGTGTTGACAGCGCGGGACCAGGGCTCTCCATCTCTGTCAACCACCGCCAGCATGTCCGTGGAGGTGGCCGACGTGAATGACAACGCGCCAACATTTGCGCAGCCCGAGTACACGGTGTTCGTGAAGGAAAACAACCCACCCGGCTGCCACATCTTCACGGTATCCGCGCAGGACTTGGACGCCCAGGAGAACGCGCTGGTGTCCTACTCGCTGGTGGAGAGGCGGGTGGGCGAGCGTGCGCTATCGAGCTACGTGTCGGTGCACGCGGACAGCGGCAAGGTGTACGCGCTGCAGCCTCTGGACCACGAGGAGCTGGAGCTGCTGCAGTTCCAGGTGAGCGCGCGCGACGCGGGCGTGCCGCCTCTGGGCAGCAACGTGACGCTGCAGGTGTTCGTGCTGGACGAGAACGACAATGCGCCCGCGCTGCTGCCGCCTGGGGCGGGTGGCGTGGGTGGCGCAGTGAGTGAGCTGGTGTCTCGGTCGGTGGGTGCAGGCCAGGTGGTGGCAAAGGTGCGCGCAGTGGACGCGGACTCTGGCTACAATGCGTGGCTGTCTTATGAGCTGCAGCCGATGGCGGGTGGTGCTCGCAGCCCGTTCCGCTTGGGGCTGTACACGGGCGAGGTGAGCACGACGCGTGCCCTGGACGATGCGGACGCGCCGCGGCAGCGCCTGCTGGTTCTAGTAAAGGACCATGGTGAGCCGCCTCTGGCGGCCACTGCCACGGTACTGTTGTCGCTGGTGGACAGCGGCCTGGCGCCGAAGGCCTCTCGAGCGACTTCAGGGTCTGTGAGAGCGGAGGCGGCGCTGGTGGACGTGAACGTGTACTTGATCATCGCCATCTGCGCGGTGTCCAGCCTGCTGGTGCTCACGCTGCTGCTGTACACCGCGCTGCGGTGCTCCGCGCCACCCACAGAGAGCGCATGCGCGCCGGTGAAGCCCACGCTGGTGTGCTCCAGCGCCGTGGGGAGCTGGTCGTACTCGCAGGAGAGGCGGCAGAGGGTGTGTTCTGGGGAGGTGCCGCCCAAGACCGACCTCATGGCCTTCAGTCCCAGCCTTCCTCAAGGTCCCAGCACTGCAGACAACGTGAGTCGCGAATATTTTATTCACAGTGATTTTTAAATCATAAGTCTTTAATATTAAGTAATTAATATTTTCCTCCATCATTTTCATTTTAAACAATAACTGTGCTTATTCTTTTAGATGTAAGTTCTCTGTTGGTACTAAGTCAGTTACTTTAAATCATGCTTATACTAAAATTCACTTTAATTCATTGGAGATAATTGCTTTGCCCTATAGTTTATTTCAGTAACAGCCCCCCTCCCCTTTTAAAAGATTTTATAGAAAGTAGAGAGAGAGAAAGAGAAGGTGGTGGGAGGAGGAGCAGGAAGCATCAGCTTATAGGTAGTTGCTTCTCACATGTGCCTTGACCAAGCAAGCCCAGGACTTCAAACCAGTGACCTCAGCATTCCAGGTCGACACTCCATCCACTCCACCACCACAGGTCAGGCTGAATACTTCAAATATTGCAATATCTTGGTTATGTTTCTGAAGGTATTTTCTTCATATACAAATAAACTTCCTTCTCCTATTTTAATCCATAATATTAATATTGGTTTTCCTCTTGGCTTCTTTAATCAACACATCTTGGTGATCCTAACATATCGTTACTTAAGGTAATGTCTCATTTTCTTTCAGATCCATGGTGTCATATTTTGTGGATATAATAATTCCCCTCCTTAACATCAACATTTAGTGGAGCAATGATTAGTTTTGGTCCAACTTGCATTTTTTTCAACTTACAAATTATTTTGTTGGTGAGAAGTCATTGTGAAATCTCATACTTTGGAAAATCTTAACGTTTTGAAGCAGCAAATTTTGTTTAAGGTTGCTTTTTTGTTTTTAGATTAAAAAAATAGGTGTACCATGATACAAATTTTCCTCTTGAGTTAGTTATTTACCAATAAAATTGTGTAAACAATTTTAACAAAGCTGTACATTTGAATCTACCATATATGCAAGGATGCTCTCCATTTCAAATACAGAGAATTCTTTTCTACACTTGTATAAAAACTGTGGGTTTAGCAGAGTTATTATTTCACATTTCATATGATAAAAGTAAATTCCCTTTTTTATTGTTTTGCTTATTTTTGCATCTCAAATGTATTTAATTTTACAAATACACTTGTATACACTATTCAAATATTTTTAATACCCCATTTCTTTGCTGCAATCCTAGGAAGTGAGAAGAGAGTTCTCACCACTGTGTGAATTGGTTTTTAACAATTAGCAGATTTTTAAAATTCAAGTTAATTTAGTTTTAAAATAGAAATTATTTGATTTATGTTCTAAATGAAATCCTTTTTTATTTATTTATATGGGGGGAGAGGAAGTTGTTCTTAGGCTGATTAAACCTTTTTTTCTCTAGCTAATCTTCACCCTTGACTAGTATGAATTTTATTTTGTAAATACATGAATAATTATATAAGTCGTTTCTCATGAGAGAACCAACATTTTTTTCCCATGTTAATTTATTTTGCATAAGAGATTTCAGTAACATTGTATTTTTTTAAATTAAAGCCAACAAACAGAATTATTATAACTGTTCCACTTACTTGGATTAAATAATAAACTTTCTGGAAATTGCTAGGAACTGCAATGGAAAGATTTGATACTTTAACTCATTAGGAAGTTGAAATTTGAAGGGACTCTTCACTTAGGTAAAAATTTATGAAACACTTTAACAAGTACAGAAAAACTTTAACCATAAGACCGCAGGTCAATATATCTTTTGTTCAAGGCTTAATCTTCCCGCAAGCAAGGGAAACTTTTCATTTGGGAGTTATTATTGGTTAGTAGATGAACTCTTTGTTTACCCATAATAACTGCAATGGAAAGTCAGTGATAATAATTACTACATAGATCTAGGTTATCATTTTAAAGTGTAATTTATTGGAGAGAGCTTTGATTACAGTTATCTTGAGTATTTTACCCATATATCAAAATTTTGAGAGAGGGTGGGTGCTGGCATATGTCCATTTGAAAATTTGTTTTTTGTGCTGCTGATTTCTCTTTTTGAGAAATAGTTTAATCACCTCCAGTTGATGACATTAAGAATGAATTCAGGGTGAAATGGAAATTTGGGCTTTAATTTGATATAAAGGTAACATTTTTACAGGTAAAAATGGAGGAAATTTTATAAAAAGGGCTCGAACAAAGATTGTATTGAAGAAGAAGGTATTGTCTACAGAACAGAATTCACATTGAGGAGTAGTTGAAATTAACACTGGGAAACTTGGCTTGTGATCATATATCAGGTAATGTAGAAGTGATCCTAATGCCTTAGGATTTCTGAGTTTAGTGCAATTCAATAAAAACCATTGTTATGAAGATAAATATGGTGGTATGTGAAAAGAAAGAAGGACTGTAGGTAGACTTTAAATAGGGCCAGTAATGTAGAAGTGTAATAAACAAGGTCATATTGTTGACATGGAGAATATTCCTGCCAGTAAAATAAAATGAGAATTTCATGGGTTGAATTTGGGGGTTATTAATAATTTCTCTTCACAATCTTCAAATTTTAATTAAATTATTTTTTAGGAGTTTTAGCATATATGAGTGAAAATGATAATTATATCCATAGAAATGAGATAAGATGTGAGTTTGGGAATACCTTCAGTAAAGCATTGGAAGTGGGTGAGGACACTTAAAGGAAGGCATGTAAAAAGTTGAGGTTGAGAGGAAAAGATGAGGTAATTTAGGGCAGCTGAATGATCACAGCGTCAAAGAACAATGGGTAGAAATTTCACTAGAATTAGCAATAATGAGAAGTATATGAGAGAAAATGTTTTAAGGGGGAAGCCTAATATAAACTGCAGAGAAATTTAAAAATGTAAATAATATACACTAAAATCTTTATCTGCCGCTATTAAATAAAATAAACATTCACAGGGCCATTTGATATTCATTGAATGAAGAAAGAATGGACTTCAATTAACATAAGATTTTGGATAAAATTTGTTAATTTAAAATGACATCTTTTCCCAGAGCAAAGTATAACCGCATGTCCTGTGACAGAAACATATGCAAATGTTTTCATCTCTACATAAAAAGTGTAAGATAGTTTGTATTTGTAAGTCCCAAAACTAGTTTGAATCACACTTAAATTTTCTAAATGGGTTGCTAACAGTATTTAAATTATTGGAAGGGAAATTGTTTCACTACGAGTAATTTGATCTTTTACCCTACTCTAAATTATAAAGGAAGTCAGACAAGATGAAACCGACTCTGCAAATTACACACGTGAAGAGATTTACTATTAAAGTAAGGAAAAAAATATTTTAATTTAAAGAACTATAGTATAGCGCGGTTATCTTTTTCTTACTTACCCTTTGGAGCCGCATGATGTCGCTGTCTACCATGAAATTACATCTAGCTATTATTCAAACACATCCCTTCTATTCTTGCATCGTCTCACCAGTACTGAATAATGGCAGGCGCAGAAGATTTGGATTAACAGACTTGGATCGTACAGTATTTCATCTCAATGCCGAGAGGTCTTCTGATGGAAATAAAACAAGTATTTGATATGGTTATCACCCCGGAAGGCCGACTGGGATCCCAGTGTCTGCTGCTATTGGTAATGTTCTTTGCAGTCTGGGTGGCTGGGAGCGGTCAGGTCCACTACTCGGTCCCCGAGGAGGCCAAACACGGCACTTTCGTGGGACGCATCGCTCAAGACCTGGGACTGGAGGTGGCAGAGTTGGTGCCACGCCTATTCCACATGGCGTCCAAAGGCGGTGGAGACCTTCTGGAGGTAAATCTGCAGAATGGCATTTTGTTTGTGAATTCTCGGATCGACCGCGAGGAGCTGTGCGGGCGGAGCGTGGAGTGCAGCATCCACCTGGAAGTGATCGTGGAGAGGCCGCTGCAGGTTTTCCATGTGGACGTGGAGGTGAAGGACATTAATGACAATCCTCCTGTATTCCGGGTAAAGGAACAAAGAGTGTTGGTTTACGAATCTAGGCTGCCAGATTCTCTATTTCCACTAGAGGGCGCGTCAGATGAGGATGTGGGCACAAATTCCATTTTAACCTATAAACTCAGTTCCAGTGAATATTTCACGCTAGATGTGAAAACAAACCGTGATGACAATACAGAAATTGGACTTGTGTTAAAGAAATCTTTGGATCGAGAGGAAACTCCTGAACATAACTTATTGCTCATGGCCACTGATGGTGGCAAACCTGAGCTCACTGGCACCGCTCAGCTTCTGGTCATTGTGCTGGACGTGAATGACAATGCTCCCAGTTTCCCACAGACTGAATATGAAGTAAGAATATTCGAAAACTCAAACAACGGAAGAATAGTTATCAGGTTGAATGCTTCTGACCCTGACGAAGGGGCTAATCGGGAGATTTCTTACTCTTTTAATAGCCTTGTTCCTCCCATGGTTATTGACCAGTTTAGCATAGATTCAAACACTGGAGAAATAACAATTCGAAAGAATCTGGATTTTGAAAAAGTGAATTTCTATAAAATCCGCGTTGACGCCACGGACAGAGGCCACCCACCGATGGCAGGTCATTGTACAATTTTGGTAAAAGTCTTAGATATTAATGATAATGTCCCTCAGATTTCCTTGACTTCAATGTCACTTCCAGTCAGGGAAGACGCTCCACTCGGTACTGTCATTGCCCTGATCAGTCTGTCCGACCGCGACTCAGGGGCCAACGGGCAGGTGACCTGCACCTTGTCACCACATGTTCCCTTTAAGCTGGTGTCCACCTTCAAGAATTACTATTCACTGGTGCTGTCCAGCGCCCTGGACCGCGAGACCTTGCAGAACTATAAGTTGGTGGTGACAGCGCAGGATGGGGGCTCTCCATCTCTGTCAACTACTGCCAGCGTGTCCGTGGAGGTGGCCGACGTGAACGACAACGCACCAATGTTCGTGCAGCCCGAGTACACGGTGTTCGTGAAGGAGAACAACCCATCAGGTTGCCACATCTTCACGGTGTCCGCGAGGGACTTGGACGCGCAGGAGAACGCGCTGGTGTCCTACTCGCTGGTGGAGCGGCGAGTGGGCGAGCGTGCGCTGTCGAGCTACGTGTCGGTGCACGCGGACAGCGGCAAGGTGTACGCGCTGCAGCCTCTGGACCACGAGGAGCTGGAGCTGCTGCAGTTCCAGGTGAGCGCGCGCGACGCGGGCGTGCCGCCTCTGGGCAGCAACGTGACGCTGCAGGTGTTCGTGCTGGACGAGAACGACAATGCGCCCGCGCTGCTGCCGCCTGGGGCGGGCCGAGAGGGCGGCGCGGTGAGCGAGCTGGTGTCTCGGTTGGTGGGGGCAGGCCAGGTGGTGGCGAAGGTGCGCGCGGTGGACGCGGACTCTGGCTACAACGCGTGGCTGTCTTATGAGCTGCAGCCGACGGCGGATGGTGCTCGCAGCCCGTTCCGTGTGGGGCTGTACACGGGCGAGATCAGCACAACACGCGCCCTAGACGAGGCGGACGCGCCGCGCCAGCGCCTGCTGGTGCTGGTGAAGGACCACGGAGAGCCGCCTCTGACAGCCACAGCCACGGTGCTGCTGTCCCTGGTGGACAACGGCCTGGTGCCAAAGACTTTGTCTCGAGCATCTTCCGGCGCAGCAGTGGGGGAGAGGGCGCTGGTGGATGTGAACGTGCATCTGATCATCGCCATCTGCGCGGTGTCCAGCCTTTTGGTGCTCACGCTGCTGCTGTACACGGCGCTGCGGTGCTCGACGCCGCCCACCGAGAGCGCACGCGCGCCGCCGGTGAAGCCCACGCTGGTGTGCTCCAGCGCGGTGGGGACATACTCTCAGGAGAAGCGGCAGAGGGTGTGCTCTGGAGAGGGGCCGCCTAAGGCCGACCTGATGGCATTCAGCCCCAGTCTTCCACCCTGTCCTGTAGTGGTGGATATAGGCCAACGCCAGGATTTAAATGATGATCATTGTGCCAAAGTAAGTGAAATTTCATGCATTACAGTTGCTTGTTTTTTTGAAATATTATAATTTTGTCTTTTTACACTTTTATATTCTTAAAAAATTAAATAATTTCACAATATATACATCTTTTTCTTTTAATTATAGTCTTGTTTTGTTATCAATCTTAGCTTAAAGTGGAGTCAGATATTACTTTTATTATTATTAATATATGTATTTTTATTCAGTGAAAGGAAGAGAGGCAGAGAGACAGACTTCTGCATGTGCCCCAACCAGGGTCCCCTCTACAAGTTTATTAGGGGGTGATGCTCTGCCCATCTGGGGCATTGCACTATTGCTCAGCCACCGAGCTCTTCTTAGCGCCTGAGGTGAAGGCCATGGAGCCATCCTCAGCACCTGGGGCCGTCTCTTTAATCTGAGCCATGGCTGCAAGAGGGGAAGAGAGAGAGATAGATAGAGAGAGAGAAGTGAGAGGGGGAGGGATGGAGAAGCAGATGGGCACCTCTCTTCTGTGCCCTGACTGGGAGTCGAATCCCAGATGTCCACACACTAGGCCTAGGATCTATTACTGAGCCAACTGGCCAGAGCCTGGAATCGAATATTATTAACATCATTCTACACCACAAGAATCTTGTCTTCTTTTTTCCCTTTTTTTAAAAATAAAAACTTTACTTATTAATTTATTATTATTTTTTCTTTTTAATTTATTTTTATTTTATCCATTTTAGAGAGGAGACACAGAGTGAGAGAGAGAGAGAGAAAGAGAGAAAGGGGGGAGGAACCGGAAGCATCAACTCCCATATGTGCCTTGACCAGACCAATACACGGTTTTGAACTGGCGACCTCAGTGTTCCCAGGCTGATGCTTTATCCACTGCGCCACCACAGGTCAGGCACTTATTTATTTTAGATAGGAGATAGAGAGAGAGAGAAAGAGAGAGAGAAGGGGGGAGGCGCAGGGAGCATCAACTCCCATATGTATCTTGACCAGATAAGCCCAGGATTTTGACAATGACCTCAGTGTTCTAGGTTGAAGCTTTTATCCATCGTGCCACCACAGGTCAGGCCAGAATTTTATCTTCAAACTCAAATTTTTCCTTTGATATATACATTTCTGATCTTTTAAAAATTATTATCCATACTAGTATTTTTTTCTCATTAATCCTGTAGAATTACATCTTTCCATTTAAATTTCAGGAAAGTTATTTCTCATTTACTCATTTTTAAATAATATATTGACATTTTAATACTACTTTATTACTTACTCTTTTATCCTTTTGTTTCTATTATTCATTTCTTCTTTTCTTACTGGTGTATTTTATTTAACCAACACTTTTAATTTATCCATTTAGTGTAAAAACTGTTTGCCCATCTCATTTAGAGTCACTCCCCTTTGGCCCCAGTGATTCCAAGAGTTTGTAACATTTACTTATTATTGGTCTTTTAAACTACTTACAAATAATAAATGGAACATTTATTATCAGACTGCGCACTTCTGACTGGGATGAAGGAGTGAAAGGGAGACTTTATACTCTTAAATATTTTTTATTAATTGATTTTCGAGAGAGGAAAGAGAGAGAAAGGGGGAGGAACAGGAAGTTTCAGCTCATACTTAGTTCTCATATGTGCCTGTGTGCCTTGACCAGGCAAGCCCCAGGTTTCCTACCAGAGACCTTAGCACTCCAGTTCAAGGCTTTATTCCAGGGGTTCCCAAACTTTTTACACAGGGGGCCGGTTCACTGTCCCTTAGACCGTTGGAGGGCTGGACTATAAAAAAACTATGAACAAATCCCTATGCATACTGCACACATCTTATTTTAAAGTAAAAAAACAAAACGGGAACAAATACAATATTTAAAATAAAGAACAAGTAAATTTAAATCAACAAACTGACCAGTATTTCAATGGGAACTATGGGTGCGGATGCATCCTGTGCTCCTCTCACTGACCACCAATGGAAAAGGTGCCCCTTCCCTTCCGGAAGTGCGACTGGATAAATGGCCTCAGGGGGCCGCATGCGTCTGTGGGCCTGTAGTTTGGGGACCTCTGCTTTATTCACTATGCCACCAGAGGTCCAGCATGAGACTTCATATTTTTTTAATAACCAGGTGACACCCATGTCATTGATCAGGGATCAAAACATGGGAGAAATAGTAATTCAAGGGAATCTAGACTTTGATCAGGTAAATCTGTGTAAAATCTGCGTTCCTCAGACACTGTCAATCTTTCGTTTGTTTGAATTTTAGTTGGTGAATATTTTTAATGAAAAGCTGTCTTCTAATTATTTCACTATTCTTTCTGTATTATGATTTTAAGCATTCACTATTCCTTTACACAAAGGCAGCAGATTGTAGTGTTAAGTGTTGTGTTTTTTTGTTTTTTTTTTGGTTTTTTTTTACAGGGACAGAGAGAGAGTCAGAGAGAGGGACAGATAGGGACATACAGACAGGAATGGAGAGAGAGGTGAGAAGCATCAATCATTAGTTTTTTGTTGCCATCACAACACCTTAGTTGTTCATTGATTGCTTTCTCACATGTGCCTTGACCGCGGGCCTTCAGCAGACCGAGTAACCCCTTGCTGGAGCCAGCGACCTTGGGTCCAAGCTGGCGAGCTTTTGCTCAAGCCAGATGGGCCCGCGCTCAAGCTGGCTAGCTCGGGGTCTCGAACCTGGGTCTTCTGCATCCCAGTCCGACGCTCTATCCACGCCACTGCCTGTTTAGGCAAGTGTTGTGAGTTTTGAAGACATTCTTCCTTGTCTAAATTTCATTCCTACCAATTTTGTTCTGTGAGGTATGTATTAACTTTAAACTCTCAGTTTTCAGATTTCTAGTTGTAAAGTTGGTATGATAACCAATACCTATCACAAATAGTTTGAAGTATTTAGTAAATTGATACTTATAAGGAACTCCTAATAGCATTAACTAAATAGTACATTTTTAGGAAAAATTAGCAACTATTTTCTGAAGAATAAAAAAATCTAAACTGTCACAAAGTTGCCATTTTGGCTTCTATATTATTTTAATTCTTTGTAAAAATTACATATTTGTTATTCATGGGGGGTATAAATATCAAATTAATTCAAGATATCTGTAACATTTTGAATGAAAAAACTTTAAATCAGTTTCTCAAAGTTGAAAATTGAAGTAAGACTTTGGCATAAAAATAAAAGCTTGGATTCATATAAGACATTTGAGCTGCTGAGCTCTCAGTGCTTTGCTAAGGGTGATTTTAACTTCTTGTGTTGTTCAAGGTTTTCCAGAAAATACCAGGTATCTTTAACTGGAATGGTGTATTTTCCCACATTCAAAAGTTGCTCAAGGCCCATTAGAGGACTAAGCTGGGATTTTTGCTTGTCAGCATATTGATTTTCCATCCTTGAAATTGCAAAATTTTTAATAATGTTTTCTGTTTTGAAAAAATAAGTAAGCATGCAATGATTTTAAAACATATACTTAAAAGTGACCAAATAGACCATTGTTAAACTAATCAGTAAAGAACATCATTTATATAGAAAGTTATATTTAATAATGTTATAAACAACATGTTTTTTTAGGAAATGGAGAACCAGAGTCATCAATCTTTGTTGTTGTTTTAGATTTTATTTATTGATTTTTTTGAGAGAGAGAGTAATAGAGAAAGAGGGGGAGAAGTGGGAAGCATCAACTCATAGGAGTTGCTTCCTGTATGTGCCTTGACCAGGCAAGTCCAGGATTTCGAATTGGCAACCTTAATGTTCCAGGTTGATGCTTTATCCACTGTGCCACCACAGGTCAGGCCATAGCCATCACTCTTGAAGAAATATTTTTGAAAAGGTACTTGGTGGGTCTCCAAGAACATTATGTTGCACCAAAACTCATTGAATTAACAGGACCCAGTGCCTGGCTTCAAAAAGTTTACAGAAAAATAAAGATATATGTCATATATAAATCTGACCATTTTAAAAGGAGGAATATTGTGAAGCGCAAGCAATGTAAATTCCTATGGTTGGAATTAAAAAAAAAACTCTCAAAAAAAAACAACCCCACACCTCTCCTATTTCTCTTGTCAAAGGAGCCTTTCACTAGTGATGATGTTTTTAGTGGTTTTAAAATGCAGACGTTGCCTGACCTGTGGTAGCACAGTGGATAAGGTGTCAATCTGGGACGCTGAGGCCGCCAGTTCAAGACCCCTGGCTTGCCCAGTCAAGGCACATATGAGAAGTAACTGTGAGATGGTGCTTCCCATTCTTCCTTCTCCCTAATTTTTTCTTTCTTCTCTTTAAATCAATAAAATAAAAAATCCAAAAAATAAGAAAGAAAGAAAGAAAAAGAATTAAAATGGAGACTTTTCTCTGGGAGAATATTAAGTGTAATAGATATTCTTGGGAATATTGGGAATAGAGGAATTTAAGTAAATGAGTACACAGAAAATTCCAAAGGTACCTGGAAACAAGGAATAGTTTGTTTTAGTCAAAACATACGGTTCTTTTAGGAAAGTGTATGAGATAAGGCAGGAAAGTTAATATGAGAAAAATCTCTTGGGTAAGTTTGAGTACTACCCTAATAAATTTTAACACACTTCTAATGTACTTTGGAAACAACAAAAAACGTGTAAAGTGGTAAGAATAAAAGGTGTTTTTCAGGAAAATGACTGTCAACGTTAAGTGAAGAATAAATGGGATTGTGACAAGATGACACACTCAGAAGCAACTACAATAATCCAGGACAGCAGCAACATCTAGAACTCCCTAGGTAGATATCAGACTTGGAAAGCCTAGAATGCAGATGTCATTATGTATTTTACTTGAAGTAAGAACATGAGAGTGAACATTAAAAACACGCTCTGTTAGGTTCTATAACTAAAAAAGATAAAACACCTCAGGCTTGATTAAAGGACTCTCTAAGTATGACGGAAAAGTACCAACATTTATCTAATGAAATAAACTTTTATAATAAAATAAGTAATCTAAATCGTATTGGAGATTATAAAAGCAGCAGATATATATTAAACATGAAGCTTAGAGAGAATGGAAAGGATAAAGAGATACAAGAACTGTGAACTTCTGAAGCAGAATATATAAATTCTGATAAAAAGGTGAAACTCAGCATTCTTCCTCCTTACAAAATTCACTTAATACAAATTATTTTTCTTCAAACATCCGTAAAACCAATCACTGTATTTACTTAATAAAACTATATAAATTAGTTGCTTATATTCCTCGCTTCCTAAAAGCAAACAACCTTTTTCTAAGTTCTCTTTCACTGGTAGAGTCTTGAGATCCCGAGTTCCCAGAGAAACCAAGAATTTTTTTTTTTTAAATCAGAAGTCTAAGAAAATTAGTTTTCCTAACTTTGAACGAGGATTTTAAAACTTAGTGTTGCTAATGCGATTCGCTCTATTGTCACTTAGACTTTTTAAAATTAAAAACTTTGTAGAAATGCCTATTTTCAAGGCATAGAGAAACCACATAGTAACGCTAAATAACCAGAAATTAAGTTTCCTAAGAATGCCTTCAGCAAGCATAAGGATGTTTCCTTTAACAAAAATAAAGGAAAAATTTTAGAGGTTGAAATAAAACTTTGCATCTTATTATATATATAAATTAGATTTTTATAATTCGTACTTACTATTTGGGCCACATGATGTCGCTCTTTACCGCGAAATTCTTTACCGCAAAATTACTCAAGACAAAACTAAGGCATCCGTTTTCATATTGGAAAGACTCGACACTGTTACACTCTCTGGAATTTGAACAATGGCGAGCAAATTAGAATACTAAAGAAGGGATAAGAAGATTTCTATATGTTTTGAGACAAGTTACGCTGATTAAAATTTAAAACCAGTAATTTGAAATGGTGGATTCGAATCCAGGAGACTTGGGAGACCGACATCTACTGCTGTTGTTCATGATTCTCACAGCCTGGGAGATTGGGAGCGGCCAGGTTCACTACTCGGTCCCGGAGGAGGCCAATCACGGCACCTTCGTGGGCCGCATTGCGCAAGACCTGGGGCTGGAGCTGGCGGATCTGGTGCCCCGCCTGTTCCGGGTGGCGTCCAAAGAACGCGGGGACCTTCTGGAGGTTAATCTGCAGAATGGCATTTTGTTTGTGAATTCTCGGATCGACCGTGAGGAGCTGTGCAGGCGGAGCGCTGAGTGCAGCATCCACTTGGAGGTGATCGTGGAGAAGCCGCTGCAGGTTTTCCATGTGGAGGTGGAGGTAAAGGACATTAACGACAACCCGCCTGTGTTCCCGGGAACACAAAAGAATCTGTTTATTGCGGAATCCAGGCCACTTGACTTTCGGTTTCCACTAGAGGGCGCATCGGATGCAGATATCGGGGAGAATGCTTTGCTGATTTACAGATTGAGCCCCAATGAGTATTTCTCTCTGGACACACCAACCACCGACGACCAGGTAAAAACTCTTGGACTTGTATTAAGGAAACCTTTAGATAGGGAAGAAGCTCCAGAGATTTTTACAGTGCTCACGGCCACTGATGGCGGCAAACCTGAGCTGACTGGCTCTGTCCAGTTACACATCACAGTGCTGGACGCCAATGACAACGCCCCAGCTTTCGACAGAACACTCTATGAGGTGAAATTACCAGAAAATGTTCCCAATGGAACGTTAGTAATTAAACTTAATGCCTCAGATTTAGATGAAGGCTTGAATGGAAATATAATTTACTCATTCTCTAGTGATATTTCTCCAGATGTAAAATCTAAGTTTTACATAGACCCCATAAGCGGAGAAATTCTAGCAATAGGACAAATCGATTTTGAAGAAACGAAAGCCCACAATATTCGAGTGGAGGCGATTGATAGAGGCTACCTACCACTTGCTGGTCACTGTACAGTTCTTGTGGAAGTTGTGGATGTTAATGACAATGCTCCAGAGTTGACTATCACTTCCCTGTCTCTTCCTATCTCAGAGGATGCTCATCTGGGCACAGTCATAACCTTGATTAGTGTGTCTGACCGAGATACGGGAGCCAACGGACAGGTGACCTGCTCCCTAACACCTCATGTCCCCTTCAAGCTGGTGTCCACCTTCAGGAGCTACTATTCGTTGGTACTGGACAGCTCCTTGGATCGCGAGAGTGTGTCGCACTATAAATTGGTGGTGACTGCACGGGACGGGGGTTCGCCTTCGCTGTCGGCTACCGCCAGTGTGTCGGTGGAGGTGGCGGATGTGAACGACAACGCGCCGGTGTTCGCGCAGCCCGAGTACACGGTGTTCGTGAAGGAGAACAACCCACCAGGTTGCCACATCTTCACGGTATCCGCGCAGGACTTGGACACGCAGGAGAACGCGCTGGTGTCCTACTCGCTGGTGGAGCGGCGGGTGGGCGAGCGTGCACTGTCGAGCTACGTGTCGGTGCACGCGGACAGCGGCAAGGTGTACGCGCTGCAGCCTCTGGACCACGAGGAGCTGGAGCTGCTGCAGTTCCAGGTGAGTGCGCGCGACGCGGGCGTGCCGCCTCTGGGCAGCAACGTGACGCTGCAGGTGTTCGTGCTGGATGAGAACGACAACGCTCCTGCGCTACTGCCACCTGGGGCGGGCAGTGTGGGCGACGCATTGAACGCGCTGGTGTCTCGATCGGTGAGCGCGGGCCAGGTGGTGGCGAAGGTGCGCGCGGTGGACGCGGACTCTGGCTACAACGCGTGGTTGTCTTATGAGCTGCAGCTGACCGCGGGTAGTGGACGAAGCCCGTTCCGCGTGGGACTGTACACGGGCGAGATCAGCACGACGCGCGCCCTTGAAGAAGCGGACTTGCCGCGCCAGCGCCTGCTGGTGCTGGTGAAGGACCATGGAGAACCGGCACTGGCTGTCACTGCTACCGTGCTGCTATCGCTGGTGGACAGCGGCCAGGCTCCGAAGGCCTCGTTGCGGTTGTCGACGGGGGCTGCTGGCCCAGAGGTGGCGCTGATGGATGTGAACGTGTATTTGATCATCGCCATCTGCGCGGTGTCCAGCCTGCTGGTGCTCACGCTGCTGCTGTACACCGCGGTGCGGTGCTCGGCGCCGCCCACCGAGAGCGCATGCGCGCCGGGGAAGCCCACGCTGGTGTGCTCTAGCGCGGTAGGGAGCTGGTCGTACTCGCAACAGAGGCGGCAGAGGGTGTGCTCTGGGGAGGGTCCGCCCAAGACCGACCTCATGGCCTTCAGCCCCATTCTACCTCAGGGTCCCAGTTCTGCAGACAACGTGAGTTTAAAGAAATTTTATTTTCAGCAATTTAAAATTTATTTTTTAAGGTTTTCTCATCAAGTATTTCTCATACTGTATAATTTATTCTGCTTTTAGTTGCTAGATTTATATAAATTTTTAATTTTAGTGTTATTGCTTTATTTACACTATTTCTTTACTTTCAATTACCTTTATGATAAATATGCACTTTTGTTTTTGAAGTGTCCAATCATGTAGGTTAAAATCGGCAGTTTATATTAGTTACTTTCTATTTTTACTGAAGTTTTTACTAATTGAAATAGGTTCACTTTCTATTATATAGTGGAATTCTCCAACTGAATGTTTACATGACCACATTTTGTTATGAAATTTTTATAATTATTTTTTACAAAGTTGATATATTTTACATCTTCTATACATTCTTATTTTTTAAAGATAGACTTTATTTATTTTTATTTTTACAAGGACAGAGAGAGAGAGTCAGAGAGAGGGATAGATAGGGACAGACAGACAGGAACAGAGAAAGGTGAGAAGCATCAATCATTAGTTTCTCATTGCCTTTGTGACATCATAGTGGTTCATTGATTGCTTTCTCACATGTGCCTTGACCACGGGCCTTCAGCAGACCGAGCCACCCCTTGTTGGAGCCAGCGACCTTGGGTCCAAGCTGGTGAGCTTTTGCTCAAGCCAGATGGGCCCGTGCTCAAGCTGGCGACCTGGGGGTCTTGAACCTGGGTCTTCCGGCATCCCAGTCCAACGCTCTATCCACTGCGCCACCGCATGGTTGGGCTACATTCTTATTTTTTAAAATTTATTATTTTATTTTATTTTATTCATTTTAGAGAGGAGACAGAGTGAGAGAGAGAGAGAGAGAGAGAGAGAGAGAGAGAGAAAGGGGGGAGGAGCTGGAAGCATCAACTCCCATATGTGCCTTGACCAGACCAGTACAGGGTTTTGAACTGGTGACCTCAGTGTTCCCAGGTCGACGCTTTATCCACTGCGCTACCACAGGCCAGGCATACATTCTTATTTTATGCAAAACATTTCAACATCATCTGTTCAATATTGCCTTTTTATATGTAGTCTAGAACTCGCATTATTAATTTATTCTTATTATGCTGATTTATTTTCTTTCTCAATCTTATTTGTCTAGTAACTGACTATTAAAAACTTACTCTGTATACATTTTATAACTTAAAAACATAGTTTAAATGAAATTTTAATAGTCTAGTATATAGTGACAAGTCTTACTCTCACCCTAAACTGTTCACTTTAAACTCTCTGAATTCCTAAAACATTCTAAATATTTTTAGTTTTCTCAAAGATTCTATATGTATTTATGTATATATGTATACATACAATCTGCCTTTAAAAAAAAACCAAGTGATTGCACTTAACCTAGTTTTCTGTACTCTTATTTTTTCCACTATATCTTGGTATATATGCCATATCAACTTATAAAAAAGGTTCCTGGTTGTTTGTGTTCTCTTTTTTAAAATATCTGCACCTTGTTTTATTGTATAGATATTTAAGAATTTATTTATTCATTTCTCTGTTTATACATTAGTGGAACAATACTTCAATTACACAAACTCATAACCACTGTACCTTCCACTTTTACAGTTGGTAAACTCTTAGCATACCTTAGGAATTTATTTTAGGATGTCTGTTTATTGTTTTCAGTGTTCTTTTACATATAGGTAGATATATGATAACTCAAGAAACAATTTCATAGTCAATGGAATTATTTGCTAGTGAGCAGTAATTTGCATCCACCATAATCAGACCAAATTTGTTGCTCTGTTGAAAGAATAGTACAATTTTGTAGAAAAACTTATAAATATTCTAACTCTTGATGGAAATTGTAATTTAATTTTTATTACTTTATTTTTCTTTTATTCTCACATACTTTAAAATTTATTTTACAAGCGTATTTTAAGAAAAATTTAAAATTCCACTTCTGGGGTAATTACTTTAAGTTGATACACTATCCTTCTTTATACTCCAATCTTTATTCACTAATTATCAGTTCTTTATTAAGGTAATTACTTTTTAGAAATGGAAACTTTCACCTACTAAGGCTGGAATTTTTCTCTTGTTTGTAAAAAGTTGTAACAAAAATATTGAGTAATGGAATTATCTTTACATAATCTAGCTGTCTCATTATTTAGAATAAACTATAGAGATAATCTTTGAGTAGTTTAAGTGAAGACAATGTAAATAGTTTCACAGAAAATGCTTTTATTTTTCTTTTCTACATTACATGCGTTTATGTTAAGATTTTATTTTAATGTAAGGACTTTAAATATGTTTATTTGATTACCAAAATATCACTATAATTACATATTAATAGCATTCTCACACATCTGGTTTGCTAGGGACTTGAGTAAAAGCCATATGTGATGCTTTACTTAAATTTTAAAAATCAGAAATCTTCAGTTAGGGCCAATTTAATGAAATCTTTTTATTTCCCAAGAAGACTGCCAGTGTAAAAGATTCTGGCTAATACATATTTTATAGTCTTTTCTGATTGTAAGAAAAAGGGTTCTTTGTTGTCCCAAAAGAACTAGAATAAAAGGTCAGTAATAAGCACTGCTACAGAGATTTCAATTAATATAATAAGACAGATCTCATTAAATAAAGGTATATTTTAAAATCACAGTCACCTGTGAGGCTATTTCAAGTATGCCAAAATCTTGGGAGGATCACAAGTTACTTGAAGACTCTTTGCCATTGAGAATTGCTAATATACCAAATAAAAGGAGAGCATACTCACCTATTATTGGGACATTTAAGATGAATAAGCAAAGTACTAATTTTGAGGTGGACATATCAATATTTACCAAAATATTAGGATGAAATTTCTTTCTTTGTAAAATACAAGATCTCCAGCTGGAACAAAATTAATGTAAGGAGCCAGGCGGTATAAATGCTTCTACAACTGATAAAGGTGAAGATCTAATGCTAAGGATACGGGAAAATAAAATATTCATTGGGATAAAAAGAACCCCATTATAGTAGAGGTAAGTGAATTAAATAATTATTACTCTTCAGAGCCGCATGATGTCGCTGTCTACCAAGAAGTTCCGTCTAGCCAAGATCCAGACTTCCTCAAGCAGTACTGTATCCGTCTTTAAATGCTGAACAAAGGCGGAGACACCGGAATTGGATTAAAGATTCCAGGCAATGCAGTAGTTCGTCTTTATAGCAAACAAGCTTTTTGATAGCAATAAAACGATTACTTGACATGGTGTTTTCTTGGCGAGGAGGCCCGGAAGCCCGGTGTTTGCTGCTCTCGCTTTTGTTCCAGGCAGCCTGGGAGATTGGGAGCGACCAAATCCACTACTCGGTCCCGGAGGAGGCCAAACACGGCACCTTCGTGGGCCGCATCGCGCAGGACCTGGGGCTGGAGCTGGCGGAGCTGGTGCCCCGCCTGTTCCGGGTGGCGTCCAAAGAACGCGGGGACCTTCTGGAGGTAAATCTGCAGAATGGCATTTTGTTTGTGAATTCTCGGATCGACCGTGAGGAGCTGTGCGGGCGGAGAGCGGAGTGCAGCATCCATCTGGAGGTGATCGTGGAGAGGCCGCTACAGGTTTTCCATGTGGAGGTGGAGGTGAAGGACATTAACGACAATCCTCCTGTGTTTCTGGTAAAGGAGCAAAAGTTATTTGTTTCAGAATCCAGATTGCCAGAGTCTCGGTTTCCGCTAGAGGGTGCTTGGGATGCAGATATTGGAACTAACTCCGTTTTAACCTATCGGCTTAGTTATAGTGATTACTTCATGCTACATGTCAATTCAAAGAATGAGGAAAATAAACAAGTGGAGCTTGTGTTAAAGAAGTCTCTGGACCGAGAGGACACTCCTGAATATAACTTAATATTGATGGCTACTGACGGAGGCAAACCGAAGCTCACAGGCACTGTTCAGGTGCTGCTAACGGTGCTGGACGTGAATGACAATGCTCCCAGTTTCCCACAGACTGAATATGAAGTAAGAATATTCGAAAACTCAGACAACGGAACAATAGTTATCAGGTTGAATGCTTCTGACCCCGACGAAGGAGCTAATCGGGAGATTTCTTACTCTTTTAATAGCCTTGTTCCGCCCATGGTTATTGACCAGTTTAGCATAGATTCAAACACTGGAGAAATAACAATTCGAAAGAATCTGGATTTTGAAAAGGTGAATTTCTATAAATTCCGCGTTGACGCTACGGACAAAGGCCACCCACCGATGGCAGGTCATTGTACAATTTTGGTAAAAGTCTTAGATATTAATGATAATGTTCCTCATATTTCCTTGACCTCACTGTCCCTCCCAGTCAGGGAAGACGCTCCACTCGGTACCGTGATTGCCCTAATTAGTGTGTCCGACCACGACTCTGGGGCCAACGGTCAGGTGACCTGCACCTTGTCGCCGCACGTTCCCTTCAAGCTGGTGTCCACTTTCAAGAATTACTATTCACTGGTGCTGGACAGCGCCCTGGATCGGGAGACCTTGCAGAACTATGAGTTGGTGGTGACAGCACGGGACGGGGGCTCTCCATCTCTGTCAACTACCACCAGCGTGTCCGTGGAGGTGGCCGACGTGAACGACAACCCGCCAACGTTCGCGCAGCCCGAATATACAATATTTGTGAAGGAGAACAACCCGCCAGGCTGCCACATCTTCACGGTGTACGCGCAGGATTTGGACGCACAGGAGAACGCGCTGGTGTCCTACTCGCTGGTGGAGAGGCGGGTGGGCGAGCGTGCGCTGTCGAGCTACGTGTCGGTGCACGCGGACAGCGGCAAGGTGTACGCGCTGCAGCCTCTGGACCACGAGGAGCTGGAGCTGCTGCAGTTCCAGGTGAGCGCGCGCGACGCGGGCGTGCCGCCTCTGGACAGCAACGTGACGCTGCAAGTGTTTGTGTTGGATGAGAATGACAACGCACCCGCAGTGCTGTTGCCTGGGGCGGGAGGCGCGGGCGGCGCAGTGAGCGAGCTGGTATCTCGGTCGGTGGGCGTGGGCCAGGTGGTGGCGAAGGTGCGCGCAGTGGACGCGGACTCTGGCTACAACGCGTGGCTGTCTTATGAGCTGCAGCCGACGGCTGGTAATGCTCGAAGCCTGTTCCGCGTGGGACTGTACACTGGCGAGATCAGCACGACGCGTACCATGGACGAGGCGGACTTGTCGCGCCAGCGCCTGCTGGTGCTGGTGAAGGACCATGGTGAGCCGGCGTTGGCTGCCACTGCCACCATACTGCTGTCTCTGGTGGACAGCAGCCAGGTGCCAAAGGCCTCGTCGTGGGCATCTACCGGCGCTGCGGTTGTGGAGACAGCACTGGTGGATGTGAACGTGTATCTGATCATCGCCATCTGCGCGGTGTCCAGCCTGCTGGTGCTCACGCTGCTGCTGTACGCGGCGCTGCGGTGCTCGGCGCCGCCCACCGAGAGCGCATGCGCGCCAGGGAAGCCCACGTTGGTGTGCTCCAGCGCGGTGGGGAGCTGGTCGTACTCGCAGCAAAGGCGGCAGAGGGTGTGCTCTGGGGAGGGCCCACCCAAGACCGACCTCATGGCTTTCAGTCCCAGCCTTCCTCCAGGTCCTCCTGGATCTGCAGTTGGAATGGCAGATTCAGAAGCTTCTTTTGAGTCCTCTGGAAAGGTGGGTTGTTCTTATAATTTATCAATATTTTATTTATTTAATCTAGAAATTATTATTACTTCTACAATAAATTTAAATAGTTTTTAATGATCTATTTTGGACATCTGGCCTAATTTTAAAATGTAATGCCAGAAAGTATTTTAAATTTATAGCTATTCTTGTGTTTGTTTCCACTTCCAATTGAGTATGCCTAAAACCATACATTGAACAGTTAGTTGTTAGGTGCTGAATCACTTTTATTTAAAACCTGTTATGGTAGTCGTAGAGTCATACTGAATTATTAAATAATGACGTCACTGTACCTGAAAAGGATTTGCTGAAAATAAATTTAGTTGTTACACATTAAGTAAAGTTCAACACCCCTATATCATTGAATCATTTCTAAGGTATGGATAATATTTTACTCTAATAGTATTGTTTATAAGAAACCTCATAGCAGATATATATAGTAATGTTATCTATCTTGTCAGCTATCTCTGGATGGAGAACTTTCTAGAGACCTGGTTGGTCAGCACTACTCAATGTCTATAACTTCAATGTGTAACCTCCAGCATATGCCTGAAAACAGTAGCTTAACTTTAGAAATCTAATTCTAACAGTAAATGTTACAATTACAAGTCTTACTAAAACTGTGTAAAATATGTTTCATTTTGTCTGAAAATGTAGATCATAAGAAAATGTGATTGAGAATATTTTCTATATTTAGAAAATTTAATGAAATTTATATTTCATCTGATATTGAAGAAAATACTTCCTGACTGGTATTTTTTTTTCTTCATGAAGACTTTCTCTTTTTTATAGAAATTTTTTGGTAACAGTATGATGCTTGGGCATTAAAGATTCACCTACATTCTACACTGTAAATTCTCTTGAAATTAATACCCTGGAATTTAAAAATTCTACCCGTACCCATTTGTATGAGTAGTTACTCTTTTTCAATGTTCCAAAAGATAGAAATCTGGACATTAGATGATACAGCTTCACAGTCACTGCATGGTAAACCTATATTTCCTGAACTGTGGATTGTCTTTCAAGCTGATGGTTTTTCACACTCTATTGTTAGTTAAAACATTTGTTTTCTTTTCTAATTTATATTTTTAAAACTTCCTTTGTACTTATGTTGAGTTTTGCTGACATGATAGATATTCCTATTAAGATATTTCATTTAAAAAAATTGTGTTAAGTATTTTACAATGTGTTTCTTAATTAAAAATTCAGTGGAGCAAGAGCAGAGCAGCCTCTGGAATAGAGCCACAATAGTATAGCCATGAAAATGCAAGTAAAATTAAAGAAAATATTTCAGTAATTTTTATTTTATTCTATAGAACTCATGTCTGGTATATGCTACAAAACAATCTATTTTTTAAATTCTATTTTGTTTAAAACTTGAATAGTTTCAATTTCTGTGGTAAAACCTGTCTATGTATGTCAACACAACTCATCTTAAATCTAGACTTTCAAATCTAGACACTTTCAAATATCTCTGACCTGGCACTTTTCCCCCAGGTTCCATATGTTACTTGAAGTTGGGCTGAGGTATTTGCATAAGTTATATTGATTAAAGAATGCTACAGTGGTCATTGACCCTCAAAACCCACCTTTAATTTTTTAGAGCTAATATTATTTATTAAGTACTTAAGTATTCTATAATTATATATTTTATTCTTTATTATTGATGCTGTATTGATATAATTGGTAATTTATTCTTTCATATCAATCTTGATTATCTCCCAGAATATGAGCTGTCATCATATGCAAAATTTCAGAGCAATAGGTGAACACGTAGTAATGAATTTATCTTTTTGGTCATCAGGAAGTTTGAGTATATTGGGATCTAGGAAGATTAGGATTCAAAAGAGCTTGGGCCCTCGCCCAGTAGTTCAGCTGGTTAGAGAATCATCCTGGTACACCAAGCTTGTGGGTTCAATCCCCGGTCAGGGCACAACAAGCATCAACCAATGAATGCATAAATAAGTGGAAAAACAAAATGATGTTTCCTTCTCTCTCTCTCTAAGATCAATACATTTTAAAAAGTATAAACTAAAACATCTTGGAAATTGAAAATATAAAAATGAGAGCATAGAAGAAACTTTAGTATTGTGCCTGATAGCTGTCCCTCTGTGCTTCTGTAGGTAGTATTTCCCAATTCTAGCCAGAATCATGAAACAAATGATGAAGCCAATCTCTAAATTGTAGTTTCTGGATAGGGCTAACTAAAGTATAAGGCAACCATGACACTTTTGCGAGTAAACAGAGCACTATGCATAAGTATACAAGACCACAATATTAATATAGCATATCTCAGGCAAATTGGGGCCTGTGGTCAGCTCATTATTAGATTTGATAGCCAACTGCATTAGCAACAGGTTGAGTCCTTCTGGATCCCAGACTTCACTATTTCTGAAATACGTGGTACTGGCAAATTTGCATGTTAACCATCACCTCTCGTGATTCTTATCCAACTGAAGTTTTAGATCCAATAGCCCTATGAGGCGCTTGGTAAATCCAATTCTATCAAATATGGTGGAATGTAATTTAGCCTCTCCCTACTTTTTACTCATTATTGGATATTTATTTTTCAGATATTTATGTTATTACCTGGTATTAACAGGAATGTAGTTTAGTTTATGTTGTTACCTTATGTTGGGATGATTAATCATTGATAACTTGTTTTAAGACTGCAGATAGTAGCTAAAATGAACATTGGTATTGTGGATAGATGGATAACTCATTATATTTTTATTTGTGATTTATAAGAAAAGTAACTCTTAAAATCAATATTTGAATGAACTTTGATATCAGAGTCATTCTAAATAAGCAGAGAAGTATAAAAAGAGAATTTAGTAGCATACATAAGTCAATGAACCCAGTAACCTTATTTCTGCCAGTTTTCTTGTTCATAAATGTCACTCTATTTTCATTCTTAAATGACATCTACAAGTTCAAAATTATCAATCTCTTAAAAATATCTCTTTTGTAAATCATAACGCCATTAAAGAAATTAACCTTTGGAGAAGCCCAAATATCCTTTTTTGGAAAAAGATTTTTTCAGTAGCATACATATATTAATGGAGAATTTAAGTTACTGAATATTTGATTCTAAGAAAATATTTTTATGACAGGTGATGAAAAACTTTATTGACAACAATAAAATTATTAGATAATTTCAAAACTGTATATTTGGGTATTTGAAAAGCTTAAATATAACAAAGAAAGTAGATGTTATGAAAGTGGAAATAATATATTTTTGAATTATTTTATTTGTAATTACAATTAAGGCTCTTTTTGCCCCTATAAAGTGTGTATAAAGAAGTGAAATGTCTCCCCCTATAGCTAATTTCTCAATAAAAACCTTTTAATGTTTTCTTAAAGATAGGAGCCTCAACTCAACCTGAGCAGTAGTAGTAGTGAAGGCATTGTAGAGGGATAATAATCTATTGGTAATAAATTTCCCCAAATGACCTATTTAGATCTTCAGCATTATGAAAATAAATGTAGCTAAATTGAAGCCTGAGAAGAATTGCCATTTATGAAGCATTTATTCTCCTTAAGGTACTATTCTAGGCACTTAATTTTCACAACCACCATGTTATCCAAACATTATAAAAGTGGGAACCGATACCAAGAGATGTTAAATTCTTTTCCCCAAGTCACACAATTATTAAGTTGAAGAATAGGAATCAGAATGGAGAAATTTCTAATGTTGGAGCTCGTGTTCTCTTTTAGAATGTGCAAACAGAGAATTGATGCTTGAGATTAATGTCTGATTAGGTTTATTTCATCTCAAAGACAAAGAAATGAATTAAGTGTCAGAAAGTGAAGATACATGTTTGCATCCAACAAAATATGAGTACACTCATTATGATACAGATATTAAAGATATTTTCAAATTTAGCTAATAAAATGACAATCATGGTTAGGAAAAGAATTCTCTAAGAATCTCTAAGATTCTGCATTTTCTAGGGATTTGCACTAGCAATGGACAATAATTGTTATTTCTAACAAAACAGAATAATGTGAGGCTTTGGCAATTCATAGAGATTAAATACTGTACATAAAAATTGAGTGGACAGTCTGGACAACAAGGCCCTCAGTGAGAGCTCAAACCAGGCCTTTCTGGGCGCCCTCATCCTGGATAGCATCAAGGAGGGCTTCTTCCAGCCCAAGCTGCACTCCCCAGGTGCCTCAAGGGGAGCCCTAACCCCTGCCAGACCCCTGAAGTTTTCACCCTTTGAGAGGTTCCTGTTCAGCCCCCACCCACCAGAGCCCATGGAGTGCCCTGTACCTCTTCCGAGGCCACCACCACCCTCGATCACTGTTCTTCCCTTTCAGGGACCCAGAAGTCCAAGAAGGGCTATGGGCGCCCTGGGCGCTGGGAGGACTGGTAGGGATGAGGACAGGTGTTGAGGCTCCTCCCGCAGGCCGTGAGGGCAGCAGGACCCTGGGGCGAGTATAGGGGTACAAGAGTGAATGTGTTAGAGAATGTGGCGGTGTTGGAAGTGGCTGTGCCTCTGAGTCATGAGCATGAAGGGCTGGTTGCAGGGGTTGGCTTCTGGTGAAGGGGTCTCCTGCCGCTGAACTGTGTCCCCTTGCAGAATTAAAGTATCAAATCATGGTGGGAATAAAGATTTGAATGAAAGAGAAATTAACTAATTGAATTGTACTTACACATTAAGCCACCGGATGTCGCTGTCTTCCACAAAATGGGTTTTAGAACAAAGGCAAAATCCTGTTTCTCAAGGAGTAGGAAGGAACTTCATTCTGACATCTTAGCCATTTCGATAAAATTGAATGTAAGAAATCCAACAGGAAATTTACACCGTGTGAGTCGTCCAGAGCGCTGATTCATAAATTTGTAAAACGGGGAAAAGGTGTATATAATGTTGTTCTACAGACCCATCGGCCTGAAATCCCGGCATCTGCTGCTTTCGCTTCTGCTCCTCGCATCCTGGGAAACCGGGAGCTGCCAGGTCCATTACTTGGTCCCCGAGGAAGCCAAACACGGCACCTTCGTGGGACGCATCGCGCAGGACCTGGGGCTGGCGCTGGTGGAGCTGGTGCCCCGCCTGTTCCGGGTGGCGTCCAAAGAACGCGGTGACCTTCTGGAGGTAAATCTGCAGAATGGCATTTTGTTTGTGAATTCTCGGATTGACCGCGAGGAGCTGTGCGGTCGGAGAGTGGAGTGCAGCATCCACTTGGAGGTGATCGTGGAGAGGCCGCTGCAGGTTTTCCATGTGGAGGTGGAGGTCAAAGATATAAACGACCACCCCCCAGTATTTTCCGTCTCACAACAAAAGCTCTCAATACCAGAATCACGACTGCCTGACTCTCGATTTCCACTAGAAGGCGCGTTTGATGCGGATGTTGGAGAAAATGCAATGCTTACATACAGACTCAGTCCAAATGAGTTTTTCATTCTTGATATTATAAACAAAAAAGACAAAGGCAAATTCCCAGTACTTGTTCTACGAAAATTGCTGGATCGTGAAGAAAATCCTCAGCTTCTGTTGTTATTAACGGCAAGTGATGGAGGAAAACCCGAACTTACTGGATCTGTTTCACTGCTGATCCTGGTGTTGGATGCCAATGATAACGCCCCCATATTTGATCGATCCATTTATGAAGTTAAGTTGTATGAAAATGCACCAAACCAAACGTTAGTAATATGGCTAAATGCTTCTGATGCAGATGAAGAAATAAACAAAGAACTGACATATTCGTTTAGCTCTTTGGTTACACCCAGCATAAGAAGAAAATTTCTAATGAATGAAAGAACGGGAGAAATCAGAGTAAATGATGCCATTGACTTTGAGGATAGTAACACTTATGAAATTCATGTAGATGTTACAGATAAAGGAACCCCACCTATGGTTGGTCACTGCACCGTCCTAGTGGAAATCCTGGATGAAAATGACAATTCACCTGAGGTGGTTGTCACTTCACTGTCTCTCCCAGTGCCAGAAGATGCTCAGGTGGGCACAGTCATTGCCTTGATCAACGTGTTTGACCGTGACTCTGGCGTCAATGGGCAGGTGACCTGCTCCCTAACACCCCATGTCCCCTTCAAGCTGGTGTCCACCTTCAAGAATTACTACTCATTGGTTTTGGACAGCGCCTTGGACCGCGAGAGCTTGCTGAACTATGAGTTGATGGTGACAGCGCGAGACGGGGGCTCTCCATCTCTGTCGACCACCGTCAGCGTGTCGGTGGAGGTGGCCGACGTGAACGACAACGCGCCGGTGTTCGCGCAGCCCGAGTACACGGTGTTCGTGAAGGAGAACAACCCGCCAGGCTGCCACATCTTCACGGTGTCCGCGCGGGACTTGGACGCACAGGAGAACGCGCTGGTGTCCTACTCGCTGGTGGAGAGGCGGGTGGGCGAGCGTGCGTTGTCGAGCTACGTGTCGGTGCACGCGGACAGCGGCAAGGTGTACGCGCTGCAGCCTCTGGACCACGAGGAGCTGGAGCTGCTGCAGTTCCAGGTGAGCGCGCGCGACGCGGGCGTGCCGCCTCTGGGCAGCAACGTGACGCTGCAGGTGTTCGTGCTGGACGAGAACGACAATGCGCCCGCGCTGCTGCCGCCTGGGGCGGGCGGTGTGGGTGGCGCGGTGAGCGAGCTGGTGTCTCGGTCAGTGGGCGCGGGCCAGGTGGTGGGGAAGGTGCGCGCGGTGGACGCGGACTCTGGCTACAACGCGTGGCTGTCTTATGAGCTGCAGCTGACGGCGGGTGGTGCGCGCAGCCCGTTCCGCGTGGGACTGTACACGGGCGAAATCAGCACGACGCGCGCCCTGGACGAGTCGGACGAGTCGCGCCAGCGCCTGCTGGTGCTGGTGAAGGACCACGGAGAACCCACGTTGGTAGCTACGGCCACCGTGCTGCTGTCCCTGGTGGACAGTGGTCAGGTGCCAAAGACTGCGTTGCGAGCGTCTTCCAGCGCCGCGAGCTCGGAGACGGCGCTGGTGGACGTGAACGTGTATCTGATCATCGCCATCTGCGCGGTGTCCAGCCTGCTGGTGCTCACGCTGCTGCTGTACACGGCGCTGCGGTGCTCGGCGCCGCCCACCGAGAGCGCATGCGCGCCGGGGAAGCCCACGCTGGTGTGCTCCAGCGCGGTGGGGAGCTGGTCGTACTCGCAGGAGAGGCGGCATAGGGTGTGCTCTGGGGAGGGTCCGCCCAAGACCGACCTCATGGCTTTCAGCCCCGGTCTTCCAACTTGTCCAGTTCCAGTGGTGGAAGTGGAAGAACAGTCTACTGGAGAGGACCACTCTAAGAAGGTGGGTATTGCCTTTTAATTTTCATATTTTGTTTTGTGAATAACATTTTATTTCTCAATTTTCCCCCTAAAATACATGTCTTGGAATGTCTTTTTCTTTTATCTATATAGAATATTTTCATAACACTTTAAATATATATAGTAATTCCGATTGTAACAGTTTATTTTTAAAGTTCATTTTATATTTTATCTATATTACCTTGTGCATAAATTTTTGCTTGATACTTCACTTTTTAAAATATTCTATTTATCCTGAATTTATTTGTATTTTTAAATACAAATATTTAATGTTGGTTGTAGGTTTTTACATGAACCATTATCTTTCTAATGTTATAAATATTTGCAGGTTAGTACTTTAATTTACAAGTTTACTTATTTTTTAAATCTAAAATTTAAAATGACCCTGTTACAGTAACAAAAATACTGACCTGATCAATTCTTTTTATAGTAAATATGTGCTTT
Source organism: Rhynchonycteris naso (assembly GCA_037038555.1). Classification (NCBI taxonomy): domain Eukaryota; kingdom Metazoa; phylum Chordata; class Mammalia; order Chiroptera; family Emballonuridae; genus Rhynchonycteris; species Rhynchonycteris naso. The sequence continues at coordinate 102,331,770 of CM073003.1, forward strand.
TTGCTCCTTAAGTAATTAATATGTGTGTGTAATAAACTTATAATGCATAATAGATCTGTAATATTCAATATTTAAACTTTATTCTTAGTGCAGTTTGTAGTCTGAAAGTTCATTCAGAAAAATGTTATAAGTTGGAATTAAGTTGTTTTGAGCTTAATTTTTTAAAGATTTTATTTCAGTGTGATGGTGCCTGTGTGTGTGTTATTACTCACTTATTTTAGCAGCAGAAAAATGTTTCATAGTTATTTATATAAGTTTGTTCTTCTACTATTAAATTTATCAGAATGAAGACTTGCTTGGCCCTGGCCAGCTGGCTCAGTGGTAGAGAGTAGGCCTGGTGTGTGGAAGTCCCAGGTTCGATTAATGGCCGGGGCACACAGGAGAAGCACCCATCTGCTTCTCCACTCTTCCCCCCCCCCCATCTTTTTCTCTCTCTCCTCCTCCTGCAGCCAAGGCTCCATGGGACTAAAGTTGGTCTGGCACTGAGAATGGTTCTATGGCCTCCACCTCAGGTGCTAGAATGGCTCCGGTTGCAACAGAGCAACATCCCAGATGGGCAGAGGATCATCCCCTAGTGGGCATGCCGGGTGGATCCCGGTCAGGCTCTTGGTGGGAATCTCTCTGCCTCCTTGCTTCTCACTTCAGAAAAATACAAAAAAAAAAAAAAAAAAAAAAAGAAAGAAAAAAGAATGAGGACTTGCTTATGATATAGAAGTACTAACTAGCTTGGAGGAAGTAGTCCTAATTATGTTTCCTAATGGAAAGCATTAGAAAATTAATTTTAATTTTAGAAGATTGAAAATTATTACTTTCATCTAAATTAATATTAGGAATTTGGAGAGAAAATAGAATTATCCTCTTAGGATGTTTTCTACTGATTTGATGCCATATAATGCAATTTAGTTTGATAATTTTTCTAGTATCCTTAAACAGGGTTGTGTTAGATGAGGTAGAACCAGAAATGCAGGACAATTAAGTTGCATGGTGGCCAACACTACGCTATTGATTATGCTTTTTTGAAATAGTTTGTTACTTAATACCTATAACTTTGTTTAAAATTTTAAATTCATTTCAGCATTATCAAATAGCAATGCAACTTCTTTATCATCCTGATTCTGGTTTTTAGCAATTAATTTTTTATTTCTGTATGTAGACTGAATTTTTACTGTATGTGCTTCATAAATAGCTTCCAGTAGTGCTTGGCATCTCTATGCAAGTTTTGGAAAATAAGAAAAGAGAATTGTGGTAGAAATTTAAGCATGGCATTGCCTTCTAAATTAATACTTTAATGACCAGTCTCCAACTCCTAGATATTATAGTTATGCAGAGCATTTAAATTTGTGTATAGAATTCACTCCTCTTGTATCTGTTCTCTCTTTCACACCCTTTAGACAAGGCCTCTGCAGAAAATCCTTCTCTAAAGATAACTCTTGATATGTGCTATTAGTGAAACATAGAATTGTATGTTTACCAATTAGGTCCCATCTCTTTTACTTTGCATATTTTGGACATGTTTTATTTAAAAATACAAGTATTCACAAAAAAATTAACATAACAAGTTAAGATTTTATTGAGCAGTGTAATAATCTTAAAGTCTATGCATGCAGAAAGGAGATAAAATGTGGAGCTAGTTCAGAATGAGAAGTTGAGAGATAGCAAGGACAAATATTTCTGATTTTAATTTGACATTGTCTTCCTCTGGCTCTGTTATAGAGATAAGTCTTCTTTAAAACTTTGTGAACAGTGTTTTTTTCCATTCAATGCAGAACGACAGACTTTTTAGGAAAAAAGCAGAAATTTTCTCCAATCAAGGATTGCTTTTAACATTCTTGCCCCTGCAAAAAATTAGTCCATTTTTATAATCAGGTCTAACTTGCTCTTTATTAGATAATATTAAAATGAGGCTAATCATGTGTGGTCTTTAGCTCTGGTGGTATTTTTGATAGTCTGTTTCAAGATGAGTAATCAACCCTTAGCTTTTTGACATACTAAAGATACTTAGCAATATGATAGCCTTGGAATTTGGGGTTTTAAAAACTATCTTTAATATATACTTAATTAATGAAGCAACCCTTTAAACCAAAAATGGAATGGTACTTCAGCATGGAGTCATTCTCAAGGGACTAAATGATTTCAATTAGCAAATGAGGTTTATTTTCTAATTGGGCCTTTTTCTGAATTTAGTCACTTGTATGTGCCAAAATTTTTCTTGCCTTTTTTTCTTGCTCTTCTAGGAAAATACGTTAATCTTAAATTTATAGCTTCCACAATTTAAAAAAAATTTCAAAGTAGTTTGAATTATAAATCTTTGGCACAAGTCATTGAATCAGTATTTTAAAAAGTGTTTAAAATGAAGATTGTACTTTTACATAAAACCTTAGATTCTCTTGGGTATCTATTTACAACTTTTTTTAGTAGAAAAATTTGGGATTTTCCCACTGGTTGCCATCTTCATGGAAGGATTTCAGATATTGAATAGTTGGTTCCTTTGTATCCTTGAGAATGATTAAAATATTTTCCTTTTTAAAAATACAAAATTGATAACCTTTATTGCAATTGATAAATTATAAAAATTTATTATTTTTTTGTATTTGAGATGAAAACAGGAAAATGGAATGAATGAGACTTTGGAATACATTTTATGCCATAGTCTCCTTAAGACAACTCTGGATTGAAATAGTTATAAACAAATAGACAAATATAAATTGAACTCCTAACTTAGTGTTTAGTGATGTTTTTTGTTTTAATTAGAAAGAGGTTATTTTTATAAATAGCAATGTATATGATGCAAATTTAACTTGTCCCTCAGGATGAAAACCATTCACCCAGAACAGAAACAAGAATTGGAAAAAGCTTTAAAATGAGACAAAGAGAGGTATACATTGTATTTCAGAAAACCAGTACTTGGTAAATTCATTAACATTAAAGCAATTAAATCTTTGAATGAACTGATAAATCACTTACACATTAGCACTAATTTAAAATACCATTATGTTAGAGGTAAATTAGAGAACGTGCATCTAGAGTTAAACTCGACACAACTGGATTAAATGTTTAGAATAGTTAAACATGGCATAAGGATTAAGCAATAGAAAATTATAGAATGTTAGCAACAGAGTAAAGAAAATAAGAAACCATTCCAAAATGATCAATTTATAAAAGTCTAAGAGAACATTATTACCAGTAACCTACAATATAGTTTTCATCTTCATATACATGATAATATAGTTGTGTGGTAGTACATGTTTTTAGACGTCTATATGCAAGACAAAACTATTCTTGGAATTATAATTTATAAAACAAAATTAACTTTAAAGAACAAGTGGTCACAAACAAGGACTATACAAAGAATTAAAGGCCCACAAAGAAAAACAGACCAATATGAAGGAATCACGGAAGAAGCAATATAAGTGAAAGAAATACTAGTATAAACGCAAACGTACTTCCATTTTGAGCCACAGGATGTCGTTGTTCTCCAAGGAGAGGATTGTTTTAACAAAGACAATTACGCTTATTCCCAGGACCAGAAAGATTCTCCACAGTTACAGAGCTTTAAAGATTATAAACACACCCATGTTTTAAGATCACCTGGGATCTCAGGAGTAAAAACTCATAAGAAAGATCGCAAAAGGACTACATCTTTCTACTCATGAAATGTTGATTTACTAACCAGAATCAAGGCGTGATGTTAGCTTCAGAGTCAGGTGACCAGGGAGCCGGGTTCCTGCTGCTCTCGCTTCTGCTCCTCGCTCCTCGGGAGATCCGGAGCGCCCAGGTCCGATACTCGGTCCCCGAGGAAGCCAAACACGGTACCTTCGTAGGACGCATCGCACAGGACCTGGGACTGGAGCTAGCGGAGCTGGTGCCCCGCCTGTTCCGGGTGGCATCCAAAGGCCGCGGAGACCTTCTGGAGGTAAATCTGCAGAATGGCATTTTGTTTGTGAATTCTCGGATCGACCGCGAGGAGCTGTGCAGGAAAAGCCTGGAGTGCAGCATCCATCTAGAGGTGATCGTGGAGAGGCCGCTGCAGGTTTTCTACGTGGAGGTGGATGTGAAGGATATTAACGACAACCCGCCTGTGTTTCCAGCGACACAAAAGAATCTGTTTATTTCCGAAACTAGGGCTCTTGACTCTCATTTTTCACTAGAGGGCGCATCCGATGCAGATATTGGGCTCAATGCTCTGCTGACTTACAGACTAAGCCCCAATGAATATTTCTTTCTGGAAATACCGACCAACGACGACCAGGTAAAACCACTTCAGCTGGTACTAAAAAAAACTTTAGACAGGGAAATCGCTTCGGAGCTTCTCTTGGTGCTTAAAGCAACAGATGGGGGCAAACCTGAGCTGACAGGTACAGTAGAGTTACAGATCACAGTGCTGGATGCAAACGACAATGCCCCAGTGTTTGACAAAGCAGTCCATCATGTAAAGTTACAGGAAAATGTGAGGAATGGTACACTGGTTATTAGACTTAACGCCTCGGATTTAGATGAGGGTTCAAATAGCCATATTCTTTATTCCTTTGCAACTGATGTCTCATCCGATACAAAAGCAGCTTTTCGCATAGATTCAGCCAATGGAGAAATAAAAGTAAATGGAGAAATAGATTTTGAAGAAACTAAATTATGGAAGCTTCCAATAGAAGCTGTTGATAAAGGAAACCCTCCAATGTTTGCTCACTGCACAATCTTGGTAGAAGTCCTGGACATCAATGATAACGCTCCAGAGTTGCTAGTGACTTCACTATCACTTTCTGTTCCTGAGGATGCTCCTCTTGGGACTGTCATCGCCCTAATCAGTGTAACTGACCGAGATGTCGGTAACAACGGACAAGTGACCTGCTTACTAACACCTTATGTCCCTTTTAAGCTGGTGTCCACCTTCAAGAATTACTACTCACTGGTGCTGGACAGCGCCTTAGACCGCGAGAGCGTGTCTAACTATACTGTAGTAGTGACGGCACAGGACCGGGGCTCGCCTTCGCTCTCAGCCACCGCCAGCGTGTCGGTGAAGGTGGCCGACGTGAACGACAATGTACCAACGTTCGCGAAGCCCGAGTACACGGTGTTCGTGAAGGAGAACAACCCACCCGGCTGCCACATCTTCACGGTGTCCGCGCGGGACTTGGACGCACAGGAGAACGCATTGGTGTCCTACTCGCTGGTGGAGAGACGGGTGGGCGAGCGTGCGCTGTCGAGTTACGTGTCGGTGCACGCGGACAGCGGCAAGGTGTACGCGCTGCAGCCTCTGGACCACGAGGTGCTGGAGCTGCTGCAGTTCCAGGTGAGCGCGCGCGACGCGGGCGTGCCGCCTCTGGGCAGCAACGTGACGCTGCAGGTGTTCGTGCTGGACGAGAACGACAATGCGCCCACTCTGCTGCCTGGGGCGGGAGGCGCGGGCGGCGCGGTGAGCGAGCTGGTGTCTCGGTCGGTGGGCGTGGGCCAGGTGGTGGCGAAGGTGCGCGCAGTGGACGCGGACTCTGGCTACAATGCGTGGCTGTCTTATGAGCTGCAGCCGACGGCGGGTGGTACTCGTAGCCCGTTTCGCGTGGGGTTGTACACGGGTGAGATCAGCACGACGCGCGCCCTGGAGGAGGCAGACGCGCCGCGCCAGCGCCTGCTGGTGCTGGTGAAGGACCATGGCGAACCGCCGCTGATGGCCACTGCCACCGTTCTGCTGTCGCTGGTTGACAGTGGCCAGGTGCCGAAGACCTCTTCGCGAGTATCTTCAGGCGCCGCGAGCTCGGAGACGGCACTGGTGAACGTGAACGTGTACCTAATCATCGCCATCTGCGCGGTGTCCAGCCTGCTGGTGCTCACGCTGCTGCTGTACACCGCGCTGCGGTGTTCGGCGCCGCCCACCGAAAACGCATGCGCGCCGGGGAAGCCCACGCTGGTGTGCTCCAGCGCGGTGGGGAGCTGGTCGTACTCGCAGGAGAGGCGGCAGAGGGTGTGCTCTGGGGAGGGTCCGCCCAAGACCGACCTCATGGCCTTCAGCCCTAGTGTTCCTCCTGGTTCGAGTTCTGGAGAGAGTGGAGAGCAAAAGGAAGTTTTCGGGAATGTAAGTACAGTAATTTTGGGGTATATTTCATGCCTATTAATATCAATCGCATAGTAAGTAGTTCATCAACATATTACTGTCAATTTTATTCATCTATGTGTTTTGACTTTTTTCTTGTGATGGCTTATTTAAAAGACACCGGGAGTTCAGCTATTTTTATTAGTGTTTATCAGTTTTCAAGAACACATCAGGAATATTAATTGGTAGAAATAATAGCAGTAATAACAGTAATAAAATATAAGGCTGAAGCTTTCTGTAAATGTATAAATTTGTCAGGAAGGAGGCAAGAATCTCTGATGAGAAATGGGGGATGTGGGCAAGGATCAAATCTTCTATTTCTCAACTGCAGCAAGTTCATTCTTTTTTTTTAAATTTCTTTTTATTTCTTTATTTTAGAGAGGAGACACAGAGTGAGAGAGAGAGAGAGAGAGAGAGAGAGAGAGAGAGAGAAAGGGGGAGGAGCTGGAAGCATCAACTCCCATATGTGCCTTGACCAGACCAGTGCAGGGTTTTGAACTGGCGACCTCAGTGTTCCCAGGTCGACGCTTTATCCACTGCGCCACCACAGGTCAGGCAGCAAGTTCATTCTTCCTATTCATTTTTGTATTCTAAGTGGTGTCCTTCATTCATTATGTTTATACCTCTAAAGTTACCATAATGATGCATAATTGAGTTAATTTGAGTTCAAACATGTTTAAATTGTGCTTCCTATAATCTATAAATTCACCTTTTACTAATGGGTGTGGGCTAGTGAAGTGGCATATTATAAACCATTTTGTTTCTTCATAATCGATGACATGCTTCTTTCAGATAGTGGGTGGAGTTTCTCCTTGACTTTGGGGATAACTTTACTTCTTTTTGTCTTCAATCTCCCCCACATTTCAAGCTCATTTTGTTCATGGTCTTCAGCTGCTTTAGATAGACATTTTCCCCTTTATTTTCTAATATAAAGTCAGGTTTGCCAATTGCTTGCTGAACCCATTGCTGTGGTTCTCTACATTAATTTATTGAGCTTCACTATTTTATTTGGAAGATATTTTTGAGCATTGATTATATTTATATTTCTTTCATTCATGGTACTTGCCGCGAGGCTATGTAGAAATATTTTAGGGTAGAAAAATTCATACTTCTTTGTGCTTTGAGTTTAAGACAGTCTTCTCACTTATGGGCTATGTGTTCACCAAGCAACTTGATCTTCAAAATGGCATTGCTTTAAATAACTTAAGCATAACAATCATGGAACTTCTACTTGGCACTAATACTTGACAATGATGTTGTTGATTGCATTTCAGAATTTAACACTGTATACATTTGATACATTTTATGCAAACTTTTTTTGGTCACAAAGCTATATTTGTGTGAATTTTCTTTAAAAAGACCACAAAGAATTTTTATTTAGAGCTGTAAGTTTGTGAATTAAATAATGTGGAAGTTTTATTTTGTTCTGTTTGGCTCCAGTATACAAATTAAAGACCCTTTATTTGGACTGTGTGGAGAAAATAAATTATATATCATAATTTTATATGTGGAGGAGAACTATGTCATAGCAGATAGGATGAAGTTAATAAAAATGCTGAAAAGGCAGTAGCAGTCACTTTCTGCCTAAAAAGTAGGATGATTTCCACGAAGATGAACATTACAAACTCTTCAGAGGGCCTGGCTGGGTAGCTTACTTGGTTAGAGAATCATCCCAATAGCCATCAGTTTGTGTTTGATCCCAGATCACCGTACTTACAAGAATCAACCACTGAATGCAGTGATGGGGGAGGGGACAACAAATCTCTCTCTCCTTCTTTCTCTCTAAAATAAATAAATAAAAATTTAAACAAAAATATTCAGAAAAGGAAAAGCCATGCCCTAGTTACTGTACTGGAATTGTCTTTATCCTTAGCAATAGGACAGAACGGGAACAAACATTGGTCACTATAATAAACTACCATGGTTTGAGCTATTTCAGTTTGTTAGATATGGTGTGAATGTAAAGGGCTTAAAATACATGATTTTATTTAATTCTTATAATGTGTAAATTTCACATGAATATCCAATTATATTTTATTTTTTAGCAAGAGACAGAGAAGAATAAATAGAGATGAGAAGTATCAACTCAGTTGTGGCACTTTAGTTTATTGATTGCTTCTCTTATGTGCCTTGATGGTGGGGTGGGGGTTGGGGGCTCAAGCCAAGCCAGTGACTCCTTGCTCAAGCCAGCAGCGACCTTGGGCTTCAAGCCAATGACCTTTGGGCTCAACCCAGAGACCATGGGATCGTGTTGATGATCCCATGCTCCAGCCAGCAATCCTGCGCTCAAGCTGGTTGGTGAGTCTGCACTCAAGCTCAAGGTTTTGAACCTGGGACCTCAGCATACCAAGTCAATGCTCTTCTATCCACTGCGCCAGTACCAGTCAGACATTACTATCCAAATTTTAAAGATGATATGAGATGGTGAGATATCTGTCTTGTCCACTGCCATCCAGCTAGCTAGTACATGATAAAGATGATACTCAATTTATATATTTTATATTCCATACTTCTTCTTTTATTCTAAAGTGTTATGAAGTAATTTCCCCCCTCTAATCAGGCATAGGAAAATCAAGCACAGCTGTATACAGGTGAATTTTCTATGTTTTGCTTAGAAAAAAACTTCATGATTATCTTCATGACTAATTTTGTACAATGCCACAGGATTTAAGATATTTTTATGTTGTTAAGTGATTTTTCCTTAGAACAGCTTGTGATTATTGTCAGTTGCGTTAATGCCACATTGAGACAGGTATTTACAGTATTAAATTGATAAATAGTTAAGAGTTGTCTTATAAGGACTATGGATCAGTTGTTTGTAAGGAATATGAATAAGAAGCTATATGAGAAAAATCAGAAGACTGTGGTCTGCACTGTTTTTGCAGAACACCAAAGCCAAATGGCACATATGAAAATCACCTTGTCCTTTTAACACTGTGAATAAGGATAATGATTTAGACAAATATAAGTGGTAATATGGTTATTCCTGGAACCTAGAACATCAACAAAGGATTCAATTAATTGTTTCCAAATTCATATTTCAATACAGCTTTAATGGTATGTTTTCCTCATGAGAATCTTTTAAGGTGTTTAGGTCTTCCAGGATTCAGTGTTCTTCAGTCTATTGTTGTCTGAGATTTGTGTCAACTGACAACTTAATTAGTGATCAAATAACTATATATACAGTGTGTCTGTAAAGTCATGGTGCACTTTTGACTGTGTGACTTTACAGACACACTGTAGTTGAATAAGCCATGATGGGACAGAGTGAACATCACTGAATATATCCTATAATTTTGTTAATACAATTGTTGAATGGTACTTCTAATCTATTGAGTTTGAGAAACCTCCTGGTTTCTAATAATGACTTCAATATTTATTTCTTTTTCATGTTTTCAATCAATAATAGTACTAGATCTATTATGAAATATTGGTGGATGATGAGGATAAGGGGAACATTAAGCCATGAACTAATCTAATACATGACTAGCACCTAGTTGAATTTAAGACTAACCAGATAAATATAGTAAATGTCAGGCACAAAATTTCTGTCTTTTCAATCAACTTTACAGAACCAATATATTTTTTATATTGGTGTGGGTTCTTGGCATTAACTTATTGCCAGATCTCAGACCCATTTCCAAAGATGAGTTCAAATATAGCACAATCTCTTCTAAAGGGGCTAGTTGAGATGGTGATCGCTGAACTATCACAGCCAAAATGTGAAATATGAGTCATTAGTTTACATATATATAAAACTCTTTTGGCCCTTGCTGGTTAGCTCAGTGATAGAGTGTTGGCCCTGCATGTGAATGTCCTGGGTTTGATTCCATGTCAGGGCACACAGGAGAAGCACCCATCCGCTTCTCCACCCTTCCCCCCTCCTACTTCTCTCTTTCTCTTCTCCCTTTCTCTCTTCCTCTCCTGCAGCCATAGTGAGTTAGCCCTTGGCGCTGAGGATGGCTTCATGACCTCTGCCTCAGGCACTAAGAACAGCTTGATTGCTGAGCAAGGGAGCAACACCCCACATGGGCAGAGCATTGCCCCCCCTTCCAGTGAGCTTGTTGGGTGGATCCCTGTCGGGGCGCATGAGGGAGTCTGTCTCTGCCTCCCCACCTCTCACTTAATAAAAAACAAAACAAAAACTCTTTTATGACTTGGTGTTTGTCCAGTGGCACTTCATATATTCACAAAATACAATGTCACTGGAAAGTCATTCTTAAACTAACACCTGGTTTTAATTTAGACATATAACATCATCGCCCTTGGGTAAACTTTCTCATGTCCATCTCTATCTACCTTTGAAGACTTCACATTTCACATCCCATCTCAATCTCCAATTTCCATAATGAAATGGTTGAAGGTCTGTTGCTTCCTTTTTCTCCAAAATAAATCTTAATAAACTTCAAATATCATGTTAAACCCACTGTTATCTAGTGTAATGTTATATTTCGATTAGAGGCCCATTTGACTGTTTAACAGATGAATAACATAATTCAGGGTTATAAAAGGTGACAAGTCTGCTTTATTAGTTTATTTTTTTGACAGAGTCAGAGAGAGGGACAGATAGGGACAGACAGGAAGGGAGAGAGATGAGAAGCATCAATTCTTCGTTGCAGCACTTAGTTGTTCACTGAGTGCTTTCTCATATGTGCCTTGATGGTGGGGGGGAGCTACAGCAGATCGAGTGACCCCTTGCTCAAGCCAGCAACCCTGGGTTTGTTCAAGCCAGAAACCTTTGAGCTCAGGCCAGCAACCATGGGGTCATGTCTTTGATCCCATGCTACAGTTGGCAACCTCGGGATTTTGAACCTGGGTCCTCTGTGTCCCAGTCCAATGCTCTATCCACTGCACCACTGCCTGGTCAGGCTGCTTTATTAGTTCTTAAAGAAAAAAATTCCGTTTACTTTAATGAGTTCCAGCAGAATAATACTATCAGGAAAAGGGTAAATTTGAAAAAAGTGAAGCAAGGCCCGAATTTGGAAATAGAATACAGGGTGGGGCAAGTAGGTTAATAGTTGTAAGTACACAAAAGTTTCTTCTTGTATATTATTTATTAATTATTTTATCATTTTTTATACAACAACTGTAAACCTACTTTTGCTCCGCCGTGTATTTATACTTATGTGTATATTCAAAGAAAAGAAAAACATTAACAAATAAGTATGCTAGTAATTTTTTTCATATCACCGCAATGTTTTTAGATTAGAGATGAACCATCAAAACTATACAATCAAATACTCAAGCTAAAAGAATACATTCTGAATCACTTTTACTCTTCTGCTTCCATTGTATCCTCCCCCCCTACCCTTAAGTCTCAAGGAGATATGAAAACACAAAGGTCATGTAACCAAATTACAACTTCAGACAATAAAAACTTACATCAACAATGAGCACTTTTTACTTAATATTTTATGAAGTTGAATTTTCACAAACATTAAAGTCATTTGCCATTTGGTTAGATTGTTTGATTTTTTTTTTTAGTGCACCATTAGGCTCCTGAGGGAGATTAAATTAGAAATTATTTCCCTTGTTTTGGATAAACTTACAATCGTAAACCTAAAATTCTTTCAACAAGAAACAAGTCAGCTATTTTACGAATATATCTTAACTAGATATACAAAAACCAATGTAGGTGATTTGGAAAAACCAATATAGTATAGACACTTTCATGGCAATCTTTATTTTCTTGAATGATAAATTTATTCTATAGTTGAAAATCACTTTTGTGACCTGGCTGGGTAGCTTAGTTAGTTAGAGAACCATCCCAGTCATGGCACATACAAGATTGATTCAACCAATGAATGTATAAATGGGTGGAACAACAAGTCAATTCTTTCTCTCTCTCTAAAGTCAATCAATAAAAAATATGCTAAAAAAATAAAGATGACTTGTTATATCATTGATACTGTTATGTGAAGTGTCATTTTGATACCTTATATTATACTGTTAGCAATGCAACTTACATGAGAATATAAAATTTATAGGAAATATAAATTTCATCTACATCGATAAACTTTTCCCTGGTGAATTCTGTTTTAAACTACCAAATTTGAAAATATATTTTTGGTTTTCTTATGTTCTCCAATGAATATATAAGTGTTTACAAAGATCACAACAAAATGTAAATAATAAAGAATCAGAACTAAGGAAAATATGAGTAGAAGGCAAGTGCATAGACATAGAAACACAATGTGCAGGACTTAAAAACTAAATAGTTATTAACACTTTAATTTTGTCTTTGAGTTTCCTAGCAGCCAAAATAACAAGAGAGACTAAAAGTAAAACAATTATATTTTGATAATATTTTTATATGAGGAGCAATATCTTTAAGAAGCATTTAACTATAATTTTTCATGAAGTTACCCTTAGGATTGATCTCTCTGTATATCTGTAGATAAGTAAAACAATAATTTTATAACTTTAAATTAAACTTAGAAACAAACATTTCAAATTGATGTTAGTCAATATTAAAATTCCATTGCCTCATATCGTCAATTTTAATATAACTTAAAATCTGAACATTCTATAAATAAGAAACGATACTTTGGGGTTAAAGTAGCATGAAACAAGAGAAATTAATTGTTTTTTTCTTTTTAAGTAAAATTCTGTGGAATTGGATATAGTGTACAGTACTCACATTTCAGGCACAAGGTGTCGCTCTTTACTTGGCGGAAATAGTTTATTGAAGGGTTGGTCTGACCATCCAGGAACTCCCCATACAAAACAATTCCATCATGCCGGTCGCTACTGCTAACAGATCCTTTAAAACTTCTAAAAAATTCAGTGAGATTTTTAACCCGAAACTGGAGTCTCTGGTACTGTAAGTGTAACGAATCTTATTTTGCAAGTCAATATCGTATGCGATGTTTGGGTTTCAAAAAAGGGGATTGGGCATTCATCAACTGCTGCTGTCGCTTCTGCTCTTCACACTCTGGGAGGCTGGGAGCGGTCAGGTTCACTACGCGGTCCCCGAGGAGGCAAAACACGGCACCTTCGTGGGCCGCATCGCGCAGGACCTGGGGCTGGAGCTGGCGGAGCTGGTGCCCCGCCTGTTCCGGGTGGCGTCCAAAGAACGCGGGGACCTTCTGGAGGTAAATCTGCAGAATGGCATTTTGTTTGTGAATTCTCGGATCGACCGCGAGGAACTGTGCGGGAGGAGCCTGGAGTGCAGCATCCACCTGGAGGTGATCGTGGAGAGACCGCTGCAGGTTTTCCATGTGGAGGTAGAGGTGAAGGACATTAATGACAATCCGCCGGTGTTCTCTCACAGAGAACAAAAGCTGCTGATATATGAATCTAAGCAACTTGACTCGCATTTTCCTCTAGAGGGCGCTTCTGATGCGGATATAGGAGAGAATGGTCTATTGACTTACAGATTAAGTCAAAATGAGTATTTTTCTTTAGATTTACCAACAAATATTAAGCAGACTAATAGACTGTCACTTACATTAAAGAAATCTCTGGATAGGGAGAAATCTCCGGAAATTACTTTGTTACTGACGGCGGCAGACGGGGGGAAACCAGAGCTAACTGGCACGGTTCAGCTTTTCATCCATGTCTTGGATATTAACGACAATGATCCGGAATTTGAGCAATCAGAATACAAGGTGAGATTAATGGAAAACGCAGCTAAGGAAATGTTTGTAATAAAGTTGAACGCTACAGATCGAGATGAAGGAGTCAATGGGGAGGTAACATACTCCTTGTTGTCGGTTAAGCCCAATGGAAAATCGTTATTTAAAATAGATGAAAATAACGGAGAGGTGAGGGTCAATGGAACTTTAGATTATGAAGAAAACAAGTTTTATGAAATTGAAGTACAGGCCACAGATAAAGGAAATACCCCAATGGCAGGTCATTGTACAGTCTGGGTAGAAATCCTAGATGCCAATGATAATGTCCCTGAAGTCACCGTGACTTCCTTGTCTCTCCCAGTACCAGAGGATATTCAGCCTAGCACCGTCATTGCGTTGATTAGTGTATCCGATCGCGACTCTGGTGCTAACGGACAGGTAATCTGTTCTCTAACCTCTGAAGTACCCTTCAAGCTAGTATCCACCTTCAGAAATTACTACTCGCTGGTGCTGGACAGCGTCCTGGACCGCGAGAGTGTGGCGAGCTATAAGCTGGTGGTGATAGCGCGGGACGGAGGCTCGCCTTCGCTGTCGGCCACCACCAGCTTGTCCGTGGAGGTGGCCGACGTGAACGACAATGCACCAACGTTCGCGCAGCCTGAGTACACGGTGTTCGTGAAGGAGAACAACCCGCCAGGCTGCCACATCTTCACGGTATCCGCGCAGGACTTGGACACGCAGGAGAACGCGCTGGTGTCCTACTCGCTGGTGGAGAGGCGGGTGGGCGAGCGTGCGCTGTCGAGCTACGTGTCGGTGCACGCGGACAGCGGCAAGGTGTACGCGCTGCAGCCTCTGGACCACGAGGAGCTGGAGCTGCTGCAGTTCCAGGTGAGCGCGCGCGACGCGGGCGTGCCGCCTCTGGGCAGCAACGTGACGCTGCAAGTGTTTGTGTTGGACGAGAATGACAACGCACCCGCAGTGCTGCCATCGGGGGCAGGCGGCGTGGGCGGCGCAGTGAGCGAGCTGGTGTCTCGGTCCGTGGGCGCGGGTCACATAGTGGTGAAGGTGCGCGCTGTAGACGCGGACTCTGGCTACAATGCATGGTTGTCTTATGAGTTGCAGCTGGAGGCGGATGGTGCTCGCAGCCCGTTCCGCGTGGGGTTGTACACGGGAGAGATCAGCACGACGCGCGCCCTGGAGGAGGCGGACGCACCGCGCCACCGCCTGCTGGTGCTGGTGAAGGATCATGGAGAGCCGCCGCTGACCGCCACAGCCACTGTGCTGCTGTCGCTGGTGGACAGTGGCCAGGCGCCAAAGGCCTCATCGCGGATGTCGACGGGGGTTTTGGGCCCAGAGGTGGCGCTAGTGGACGTGAACGTGTATCTGATCATCGCCATCTGCGTGGTGTCCAGCCTGTTGGTGCTCACGCTGCTGCTGTACACCGCGCTGCGGTGCTCGGCGCCACCCACAGAGAGCGCATGCGCGCCGGGGAAGCCCACGCTGGTGTGCTCCAGCGCGGTGGGGAGCTGGTCGTACTCGCAGGAGAGGCGGCAGAGGGTGTGCTCTGGGGAGGTGCTGCCCAAGACCGACCTCATGGCCTTCAGCCCCAGTCTTCCTCCGGGCCCGGGTAGAGAAGATGGAGAAGAAAGGCAAGAGGCAGGATCAAATCATCCTGGGCTGGTGAGTTCTATAGATTCCCACTATTTCGAAGTCTAAGTTAAATATTTTAAAATCCAGTTTATATAGAAAATTTTAATGAATGCTGTATATTTTGAGAATTCCTTTAAAAAACAATGTTTGTTAGTAAAATACCATATGGTGCAATTTTGATCTTATGAAGAGTCTGGTTTTTGAAATCAATAAATATCCTATTTCTTCTAATATTTTGTTAGAAAATGCAAGATTGACTTTCCTGCTATCATTTCATTAGAAATATTTCTAATTATCACTGATCTACTCAGTTTCCTTTATTTTATCTCTAATCCTCAGTAATGTAGATAATCACTATGGATTCTCTTTGTCTTTTAACAGCCTTTTGTCTTGATAGTTGCATATTATTATATCACTTGACTTTTCTCACTTTAGGCTTGTATCAAAAATAGGACACTCTCTTTATTAGAATTGAAAAGGTTTACCTTTCTTTCTTTATGGTGTTAAACATCCATCATACATTTATTGCCCATTAGACAATCTTTAGTTTTGCCTCTATTAATAAGATAAAACCCACTTTAATGTTTGCATTAAAAAATACAGTCTTGCATTCTAGTATGCTACTTTCATTGAAAAATATAATTAAAAGTTTCATTTGTTCATTTATTTTATTCCATAAATAGGCATTTATCTACCTATACTCAATCAGAACTCTCAGATTTATGCTTCCAAAGTAAACTAGGCAAATAAAGTTTTTATGTTAATGAAGTCATTCAAACTTGCTTAAGGCATGTGTATAAGCTTATAATATCTGTAAAAGATGTTAGCTGGCATTTTTTCTTTAGTATTTTTAGGATTATCTAGAAAGGAAAAAAGTTAACTTAATGTGAAGCTTATTGATAATGAAAGTTTCATCCATCTTTCTTTTTAAATTCTGTATCTTTCAATAGTTTGTTTCTAATGTTTGTAAAATTATCTTTCCACTTGGTATAACTACATCTGAAGATTCTAGGGAAGATAATTTACCTTTCAGTCACTTTTCTAATCCAGTGATTCTTTGCTATGTGTAAGGTGGTGGTATCACTGACCCCTTTGAAAATCAAACAGAAATCATATGTAGTCATGTCCTCTTAAATTTACACAGCATACCATTTATCATAATATTCAAAGACCCCATGATGAAGCCCATTCTTGGACCTCTGGTCATGAACATTTGTACCTCAATATTAATTGGCTCATACCATCATTTATTTCAGAGTAAGCAACCTTTATTTCAAAGACTTAGCCTGAACTGTGGTGGCACAGTGGATAAAACATCAACCTAGAATGCTGAGGTCGCTGGTTTGAAACCCTGGGTTTGCCTGGTCGAGGCACACATGGGAGTTGATGCTTCCTGCTCCTCCCCCTTCTCTCTCTCTCCTCTTTAAAATGAATAATTTTTTTTAAATGTTAAAATATTTCAGACTTGAAAGTGAGTAAGTCATCATATTTTTAAAGTGAAACTGTAAATATAATAAATGTGCATGTTAGGTAAGGCATACATTATTACCTATCTCTAAATGATGTTCTTGGAATGACTTATGGTCCTTTAAATTTAAGATATTAAAATATTTTAAGTAGTTTCAAATTTTGCAAATCATTATATTTACAGTACATAAGTAATCAATGCACATTTTAAATAATTTAAAACTATGTGAACTAATTTATACAAATTTAGTGTTTTTATATTTATTCTATTTAAGGATTATATTCTCATTTGTAAAATTATAATTTCAACTTATTTTCTAGTTCAATTGTTTAGGTAGCAAACTAAACTTAGATATTTCTATCTGTTTGGTAATTTGATTATATCTAACAATGTGAGAACTACATAATACATCATGTTTATAGTAAAGTTTTCAGCATTTATGGTACATTGGCTATTTTTGAAAAAGGAAGATAGAAGATGAAGAAGATACATCAGAATAAGAAGCTTTTGCACAGCAAAAGAAACTGACAACAGAACAAACAGACAGCCAACTAAATGGGAGATGATATTTTCAAACAACAGCACAGATAAGGACCTAATATTAAAATATACAAAGAACTCATAAAACTCAACAACAAACAAGCAAAGAATCCAATAAAACAATGGGAAGAGGACATGAACAGACACTTCTCTCAGGAAGAAATACAAATGGCCAACAGATATATGAAAAGATGCTCATCTTCATTAGCTATTAGAGAAATGCAAATCAAAACTACAATGAGATACCACCTCACACCTGTTAGATTAGCTATTATCAACAAGACAGGTAATAACAAGTGTTGGAGAAAAAGGAACCCTCATCCACTGTTGGTGGGAATGTAAAGTAGTACAAGCACTATGGAAGAAAGTATGGTGGTTCCTCAAAAAATTAAAAATAGAACTATACCATATGACCCAACAATCCCTCTACTGGGAATATATCCCCATAACTCAAAAACACTGGTACGTAAAGACACATGCAGCCCCATGTTCATTGTAGCATTGCTTACAGTGGCCAAGACATGGAAACAACCAAAAGTCCTTCAATAGATGATTGTATATAAAAGATGTGGTACATATATACTATGGAATACTACTCAGCCATAGAAAATGATGACATCGGATCATTTACAACAACATGGATGAACCTTGATAACATTATACTGAGTGAAATAAATAAATCAGAACTAAGTAAATCAGAACTAAGAACTATATGATTCCATATATAGGTGGGACAAAAAAATGAGATTCAGGGACATGGAAAAGAGTGTGGTGGTTACTGGGGTTGGGGGTGGGGTGGGGAGGGAATGGGAGGAAGTGGGGAGAGAGGAGGGGCACAAAGAAAACCAGATAGAAGGTGACGGAAGACTATATGACTTTGGGTGATGGGTATGCAACATAATCAAATGTCAAAATAACCTGGAGATGTTTTCTCTGAACCTATGTACCCTGATTGATTAATGTCATCCCATTAAAATTAATTAAAAAATAATGAAGCTTGAGTTAATATTAGGTACAGTGGTACCTTGAGATACGAGTTTAATTCATTCTGTAACCGAGCTCGTAAGTCAGTCAACTTATATATCAAACAAATTTCTCCCATTTAAAATAACTGAAATAAATTTAATCCATTCCAGCTATCCTAAACATCCCCAAACCATCCTAAATTATGAAAAAATACATGTTTTTAATTAAGAAACACACATGTATACTTTACCAGTGCATAACAAAATATATGAAATAAAAGAAAAAAGTGTTATTTAGTACTGTATTCTTACCTTGGAGACAGACGAGTGTGGCTAACGGAGTTGAATGGCGGAGGAGGAGAGAGGGAGGAAGGGATGCAGACACTGTAGACACGTAAACTAAAACTTCACTTTCTTAACACTAAATGTAAACTAAAACTGCATTTATTTATTTTAAACAAAACTAAAACTGCATTTTCTTAAAATGAAACCTCAAAAACTTAATTGTAAAAACTTGAACTTTCTTAACTTTAAACTTAATCTAAGCTCAACATTACGTATTTTTCATTTAATCATCACCTGTTTTTGCCTTTTTGGCTGCACTTTCGGCACTTTCACTTGCAGGACTTTTGAATAAAAATCTATCCATAGAGGTTTGTTTTGCCTGCCTTTTAAAATGTTACGGAAATGTGACAAACAAGTGTCATTAAAAAGTGCTGAAGCACGACCAGTTGAAACTTTTTCTGGGTGTTTCTTTTCAATGAAACTTGAAAGCTTCTCCCACATTGCAAGCATGTCTTTAATTTCACTTGTAGAAATCACTTCCTCCGACTCTACCTCCTCCTCACTACTAACCTCTTGCAGAAGCTCCGTATGTTGCATCATGTGTAGCTTCTTCAACTCCTCAGTTGAGAGTTCCTCCTCATGTTCTTCGCCGAACTCATTTACCACCCTCATCTACCTCTAGACCCATCAACTTTCCAACAGACACAATCTCCTCCAATGTTTCTATCTCAGTCTTGGTTTCTGGTTTGAATCCTTCGAAGTTCCTGTCTGCAACAACATCAGGCCATAACTTTTTCCATGCCAAGTTCAAGGTTCTTCTTGTAACCTCTTGCCATGCCAAGTCAATAACATATCATGATGTTGTAGTGATCTTTCCAAAACTCTCGAATGGTTAGAATTGTATTCTCAGTCACCTCAAAGCAGTGGCGGAACAAGTGCTTTGTGTAAAGCTTTTTAAAGTTGGAAATGACCTGCTGATCCATAGGTTGCAAGATTAAAGTCGTGTTGGGTGGGAGGTAGAGGGCTTTCACGAATTTGAACTCATCGAGAATGTCATCTTCAAGACCAGGTGGGTGGGCTGGAGCATTATCAAGGATTAGTAATGCTTCCATCGGGAGTTTATTTTCTTGAAGATATTTCTTCACTGCAGGACCAAAGACGAGACTTACCCATTCAATAAAAAACTGCCAAGTAACCCATGCTCTAGCATTGGTGCACCACATAACCTGCAGTTTTTCTTTAATAATCTTGTAAGTCTTAAGGCTCAAGGATTTTCGGAATGATACACTAGCAGTGGCTTTACTTTACAGTCACCGCTAACGTTTGCACACAATGCAAGGGTCAGACAGTCCTTCATGGGTTTATGGCCTGGCAGCTTCTTCTCCTCTGTGGTGATGAAAGTCCTCTGGGGCATTTTTTCCAAAACAATCCTGTTTTGTCACAGTTGAACACTTGTTGGGGGATGTAGTCTTTCTTTGCGATAAGCGCAGCAAAATGTGCGATGTACTCCTCAGCTGCCTTAACATCAGCACTCGCAGCTTCACGCCTCTCCACCGAGTGGATGCCAGATCTCTTCTTGAAATTTTCAAACCAGCTGTGACTTGCCTTAAACGTATCTTCTGCTGCCTCTTTTGAGGTTGATGATTCTTTCTTCTTCAAGTTGCCATAAATAATATGTGCCTTTTCGCATATTACAATCTCCGTCACTGTATCTCCTGCCAGCTCTTCCTCTTTCACCCACACCAGCAGAAGCTTCTCCATTTCTTTATGGATATTTGTCCTTAATTGGGACAGAATTGTAGTTCCTTTTGCTGGATTTGCACTTTTGATGGCATCCTTTTGTTTAAGAATGGCACAAATTGTAGACGTATTGCGGTCATACAGCCTTGCCAGTTCAATCTCTCGTACATCACGCTCATGTTTTTCTATTATTTCTTGCTTTACTTCTATTGACATCATTCTTTTCTTCTTCTCACCACTCTCCTTTATGCTCACTGTCTTTGGCCCCATGATAGCACAAAAAAAAGTTAGTAAAACATGCAAAAATGATGCAAGAACAAGTACAGCGCATGAGATTCAACTTGATTCTGCGGGTGACACGTGAGAAAGAACGAGATGCTGGTGTTCTGCTGCCAATACTGGACCTGTGTGCCACCACATCAACTAGCGGCAGCTTCCCGAATCACGACTCATATCCCGGAAATTTGCTCGGATCTTGAACAAAAATACAGACCAAGTCGCAGCTCATATCTTAAAATTCGTATGTTGGTCTGCTCATACCTTAAGGTACCACTGGTAATTTAATAGTTTGATGGCATAAAATTAAAAGTTAATCAGTATTTTTTATTAATTAAGAGCCAGTTTTACAGTTGACTTAAGTTATCTTATACTTGCAGAATCATTCTTGGTTATTGTTTTTGGTTCTATAAAGATTTCATATCTTAATTTTATTAATTATTATTATATGTGGAATAGATGGTGACAAATTATGGGTTCAAAGATTTTTGACTTGAATTTTAGTGAGTTTATAAAACCTATATTTACTTGTTCGCAACTAGCTGTGAGATTTTAGTTTTATGTTCCCTTAAAGCTGGTCTTAAATTAATAAATCATAAAAAGTCTTTTGATTTTCTCTTTCATCATAGTCACCTAATATTTATGAGAGGCATATTCTGAGTGACTACTAATTTTTGGAAGAGAAAAATTTAGAAGAAAGCCAAAAGATTATTTATTATGAAGTTCATACTCTCTCAACTTTAGTCAATGAGCTTAGGTACCAAAACATTTCAAGGGATCTCTACTACCACTTCAGAATACTGGGAAATTTGGAGACATTGATTTAACATTTTAAGTGAAAACCTTTACACGTGGTAGAGTAAAACTTGCCAAAATCTGTACATAAACTTCATCTTAATATGTTACAGGAATGAGAGCAATTTTATAAAAAAGCTTTGCATTAAAAAAACAAAAACAATGACGTCTTCCATATTTATGACGAATTCTAATATTTACCAGATTTATGAATAAAATATTGTTTCTTTTTCTTTACTAATTGAGAGAATTCCTTACTTTCTTCTGAAGTTCTACAGTGAGGTGCTTCTGTGGGATAAAAGTCATTACAAGTGCAAATTATAAGCAATATAGTAGCAGGAGTGATGTAGATTAATCTTTATTTTATTCTCCATGATAGCTAAATAGTATATAAAATTATTATAAACAGTAGCTTCTGACATATCTACATCAATTACTCTTTTATAATAGACATTGAAGCAGAATTTTGAAAAACTGCAGAATGATAAAAGTGTTTACTGTCACTAATATATATTAAAAACAGAAATTTACAAATGATCCATGAAAATATTCAATGTCAAAAACAATTTGACATGATCTGGGAAGTGTTTAAACCAAAAAGAACCTCAGGATTTTTCTTGTGCATACACAATCAGTCACATGATGTCGCTGTACACTCAGAAGGTGAAAAGAGAAAATTTTGTCTCTAAGTCTAGATTCTAACTATTTACTGAATAAGATCGACTCCGTATCATCCGGAATTCTGGGTAAAATTTACTAAATGTTCTTATGGCAAAGGCAGACTTCTCTTAAGCGTTCCTGACGAGTGTCCCCTTAAAACCCACACTCCTACTTCAGAGATCTCTGTTTCTGCAATAGTGTTAACCTGGAGAGGAGGCCCAGGAACAAGGAGCCTGCTGCTCTCGCTTCTGCTTCTCGCAGCCTGGGAGTTTGGGAGTGGCCAGGTCCACTACTCGGTCCGGAGGAGGCCAAACACGGCACCTTCGTGGGCCGGATCGCCAGGACCTGGGTCTGGAGCTGGCAGAGCTGGTGCCGCGCCTGTTCCGGGCGGCATCCAAAGAACGCGGGGACCTTCTGGAGGTAAAATCTGCAGAATGGCATTTTGTTTGTAAATTCTCGGATTGACTGCAAGGAGCTGTGCGGGAGGAACCTAGAGTGCAGCATCCACCTGGAGGTGATCGTGGAGAGGCCGCTGTAGGTTTTCCATGTGGAGATGGAGGTGAAGGACATTAATGACAACACGCCTGTGTCCAGTGGAGAACAAAAGGTACTTATTTCTGAATCTGCACCTCTCTGGAGTCTCATTTTCCTCTAGAGGGCGCTTCTGATGCGGATATCGGGGTAAACTCTTCTGACTTACCTACCGGTTAGGTCTAAATCAGTGGTTCTTAACCTTTTTTGAGGTACCGAACCCACCAGTTTCATATGTGCATTCACCGAACCCTTCTTTAGTGATAAATAAAATATGATTTTTTTTTCCAAATTCAAGACATAGGTATATGTTTTTTTACTGGTGCACAAAATGAGCCGTGCATGAACATCACCTTGCTCAAAGAACAAAACCAACAAAGTGCATGAACTCACAACAAATTACGGTATTACTTTATTCTGGCCTCCGCGGCAGAGGCTTCTCTGAACCCCTGAGACCTACTCATCGAATCCCTAGGGCTCGATAGAACCCAGGTTAAGAACCACTGGTCTAAATAAATATTTCATTCTTTAAAAAATCACAAAAAACGATTAAAGTATAATGCCTGAACTGGTTCTTCGGAAGTCCTTGGATAGAGAGGAAACACCAGAAATTAATATATTGCTGACCGCCTTGGATGGCGTTAAACCCGAGCTAACAGGCTCTGTTCATATTCAAATAACCGTCATGGATGTGAATAACATTGCTCTAGAGTTTGATAAGCCTGGTATATAGTACTGCTGTTTGAAAATGTCCCAAACGACACGAGAGTGATTCAACTACATGCTTCTGATCTAGACGAAGGACCGAATAGAGAAATTTCTTATGGAATCAGAATGATTTTGCCAGCGAATAAGAAAGGTTTATTTTCAATAAATTCAGAAACAGATGAATCAGAATTTCCGGGAAACTGGATTTTGAAGAGAATAATGAATATGAAATTCATGTTAACACCATTGATAAAGGGATTCCTTCCATGGCAGGTCATTGCACAGTCCTGGTGGCAGTTCTAGACCTGAATGACAATATACCCAAGGTAACGGTCACTTCTCTGTCACTCCCAGTTCCAGAAATAAGTGGGCACCGTCATCGCTTTGATCAGCGTATGACCCAGGACTCTGGAACCAACGGGCAGGTGACCTGCTCACTAACACCTCATGTTCCCTTCAAGCTGGTGCCCATTTTCAGGAACTACTATTCAGTGATGCTGGACAGTGCCCTGGACCGCAAGAGCGTGTCCGAATATGCTGTAGCAGTGAGGCTCGCCCTCGCTGTCAGCAACGGCCAGTGTGTCCGTGGAGGTGGCCGACGTGAACGACAACACACTAATGTTAGCGCGGCCCGAGTACACGGTGTTCGCGGAGGAGAAGAACCCTCCAGGCTGCCACATCTTCACTGTGTCCGCGCAGGACTTGGATGCGCAGGAGAACGCACTGGTGTCCTCCTACTCGCTGGTGAAGAGGCAGGTGGGCGAGCGTGCGCTGTCGAGCTACGTGTCGGTGCACGCGGACAGCGGCAAGGTGTACGCGCTGCAGCCTCTGGACCACGAGAAGCTGGAGCTGCTGCAGTTCCAGGTGAGCGCGCGCGACGCGGGCGTGCCGCCTCTGGGCAGCAACGTGACGCTGCAGGTGTTCGTGCTGGACGAGAATGACAATGCGCCAGCGCTGCTGCCGCCTGGGGCGGGCATGGGAGGCGCCTCAAGCGAGCTGGTGTCCAGGTCGGTCTGCGCGGGCCAGGTGGCGGCGAAGGTGCGCGCGGTGGACGCGGACTCTGGCTACAACGCGTGGCTGTCTTATAAGCTGCAGCCGGCGGCGCGTGCTATTCGCAGCTCGTTCTGCGTGGGGCTGTATACAGGCGAGATCAGTACGACGCGCTCTGGACGAAGTGGACGAGCCGTGCCAGTGCCTCCTGGTGTTGGTGAAAGATCACGGAGAGTCAGCGCTTGTGGCTACTGCCACGGTGCTGTTGTCGCTGGTGGACAGTGGCCAGGCTCCCAAAACTTCGTCGCGGATGTCGGTGAGGGCCAGGGGTCCAGAGGTGGCGCTGGTGGATGTGAACGTGAATCAATCATCGGCATTGGCGCGGTGTCCGGTCTGTTGGTGTTCCCGCTGTTGCTGTATATGGCGCTGCGGTGCTCTGTGACGCCCACGGAGGGCGCCAGAGCGCGGGAGAAGCCCACGGCGGTGTGCTCCAGCTCGGTGGGGAGCTGGTCGTACTCGCAGGAGAGACGGCAGAGGGTGTGCTCTGGAGAGGGCCCTCCCCAGAGCCCACCCAAGACAGACCTCTTGGCCTTCAGTCCCAGCTCTCCACAATCAGTAGAGGATTGTGTAAATTCTTTCAGTGAAGTAAGTAATTGATATATATTTGTTTCTTTTACTGTAATAACTTTCTGTTAGGGTATAAATACATTTTCTTTTCCTTTCTAAATATATTATTTTTTAAATCGTCAATATGTCCTCTTTTATGGTACAATTATTCTTAGTCATTTAACTTTCCAAGTATTTGCCCAATTTTTCATGTACTGAATGACGGACGTATATAGATGGACTGGAGGCCATTGTTCACCACACTTAAAAAAGTTCTAGTTCTAAAAAAATTTTAGTTCTATCATTTAAAAAAATTTATGAATTATTTGCCTTGAAAATAATAGTACATTAGTATAAAACTGTTTAGGTGTTTGACGACTCTTAAATTTATTTTTAGTTTGAATTTAATTTTATGGTTACAGAAGATTTATACAGAGTTCCCATATACCATTTCCTGGATTCCTTTGTTGTTCTTTATGTGTATAGGCTTGTAAAATAGTCTCTTTGACCCCCATTCTAACTTCAGTACAATCCTCTTACAGATATTATATCAATAATAACTGTATGTTCTTAATTCTAGGATGAAATAATTTTGTTGTTCACATAAAGTGCCTTTATTTTCAAGTAAGATTGGCTCTCATAATACCTTCATTTACATAAGATATAAAGTCATTTCATATTAAAATATAATAAATACCCAAATCAGAATGCATCTTATAATTGATGGTTTATAATAATTTACCTAGCTGTTTCCTTTTTTGGTAGCACATAAATAATAGTGCATCTTACAATTAATGCATTTTAAATCAACAAGATATAAGATATTTATTTTGTCCCTTATTATTTGCAGAACATGTGCTAAGTGTTTAATTGCATGATCTCATTCAATTATCAAATCATCCCTGTGGTGCAGGTAGAATACTTATTATTATCACTTAGTTGATGAGAAACATGAAGATTAAGCCACATAGATAGTTAGAAGTAGCTCAAACCCAGTTTTGGAGGATCCCAAACCCATTACGGCATATTACTGCCCTGAGACTACTATCAGGTGAATGTTCTAACTGAATTTAACATGTTATAACTTTCTTCCATGAAAATATTCCGAGATTTCTCTTTGACCAGAATAAAGCCTTAAATGTCTCAGCCCAGTAGTGAAAGCATTAAGCTTTCCTGCCTTTGCCTACTACTCTCTCACATATCTTCAGGCCACAGAATGTAGTATATATTCAATCAATACTTTTAAAATGAATATATGGTATTGAAATAAGCTGCTTGGATTATTTCTTCCATTGCAGAAGTTCAGGTGGGCTCCAGAGATTAGGCAATGTTTTATTGAAGAGCACCTGAAGGATAGCTAACATTTTGACAGAAAGGTGTTACAGATGGAGAGATAAGAATGAAGAAAATAAATAAAGTTTGCCATAGTGAATGTGGACTTGAAGAACAAGAGCAAGGGAAATTCTGAAAGAAGGAAAGCTAATAATCTTTTATACTATTTTAGGTATCAAGTAATGAATATATAAATTATTACAATAGAACTGGATTGAGAGAAACACATGAAAGAGGCATTGGCAAAGTAGAAGCAGCCAGATAATGACTGATTCAATACAATGATAAGAGAAATATAAAAACAGATGACATTTACTTTTTAAATTTGGTCACCTGGGAGGATAAGATTGCCTTAACCAAGATGTAGAATAGAGTCTGTGTGTGTTTCTGAAGCCAGGGATATTAAATAAAAAATATTACTTTTGAGGTTCTATGAGAATATATTGTGATTGGAAATATGGATCTAGAACTCAGGGGAGATTAGAGATGTAGATTTGTGAGTGATTTCCTTAAGGAAAAAATATATCCACAAAAAAGAATCAAATCACCAAAGAGAAATGAAGAAATGAAAAGCAATCCATCCAAGTAAAAAATTTAGGTGGTAGGTATGTTCCTGGGTCTGTTGTAACAAATTACCAAAAACTGGGTGGCTTAAGACAACAACAGTTTAGTATCTCTGGCCCCCACAGTTTTGGGGGCCAGAGATACTAAATCAAAGTGTTGTCAGGGCTTTACCCACTCTGGAGCTCAAAGGAAGAATCTGTTGTCTCTTACAGCTTCTGATAAATGTCAGAGATTCTTGGCTTATGGCCACACCAATCCATTCTCTGCCCTTGTGGTCACATTGCCTCCTCTTCTTCTCTGTCATATGTTTCTTTGTTTGATTTAGTAAAATAAGGAAATACATTATTGCACTTCAAGGCCCACCTGTATAATCTAGGATAAGTGCGTCCTCTCAAGCCACTTAATTTAATCACTTTTTTTTTGCTAAATAAAGTAATTTTCATAGATTCCAGAATGTGGGCATATCTGTTCAAGGGCCACCACTGAACCTACTATAGTAGGCTTGAAATCAGAAGATGGTTGACAACTGAAATAAAACTCAAAGTGCAATATAGTAAGTAAATGTTAGCCTTAGAGGTTAAGAGTAGGAGATAAAAGAACAGACTTCTTTCCAGAAAGATATATTAATTAATATATGTATTTTAAAGACATTTGAGTGTTTTTGTAGTGTGAGGGAAAAGAGAAGGTAAAGTAGAAGATACTAAGGATGAGACAGGCAGAAAAAGAATGAAGATGAAGAATGAAAAATATGAAGGAGAATAGAATAGAGAATTATTTTAGAAGAATGTAGTGTTGGCCTTAAAAGTGGGGACCATTGGCCTGACCTGTGGTGGTGCAGTGGATCAAGCATCGACCTGGAATGCTGAGGTCGCCAGTTCAAAACCCTGGGCTTGCCCGGTCAAGGCACATATGGGAGTTGATGCTTCCTGCTCCTCACCCATTTCTCTCTCTCTCTCTCTCTCTCTCTCTCTCTTCTCTGAAAAATAAATAAATAAAAAATAAAAATAATTTTAAAATGTGGGGACCATTTTTCACTATAGGGAATAAAAATAGAGACTATAAAGAAAATGTTGATATAGGAAGAGAACAATTGATTTCATATTGATGACTTTTCTCTTTGTGTAAATCATCTGAAATCCACTTGGTGGGAATGAAATTGGCAATTTGAGACAAGAGGGAAAAGAATATTGAAGAAATTCTGTAGGGTTGAGGGAATAGTTATTATGCATTCACCTGAGGTCCCTATTGAGGTAAAAGTGAGCAAACCTATAGAAAATAGTCATCATGGCTAAGTGATCATCTTATACTGAGAAGCTCAATAGCAGAAAGGGAGAAAATGGATAGTTAAGCAGTTTGTTGAAAGCTAAAGAAAATGTTAGCGGTGTAATAGTGTAAGTAGAAAGGGCATGTTTTTTAAAAAAAATTTTTAATTTCTTTTTATTTATTTATTTTAGAGAGGAGACAGAGAGAGAGAGAGAGAAAGGGGGGGAGGAGGAGCTAGAAGCATCAACTCCCATATGTGCCTTGACCAGATCAGTGCAGGGTTTTGAACTAACGACCTCAGTGTTCCCAGGTCGATGCTTTATCCACTGTGACACCACAGGTCAGGTGGAAGGGCATGTTCTGAATGGTTCACTATGGAGTCTAGATTAGGTGGAAAAGTATATGAGACATGGTAAGACTTGATAAACAAGAACAATTAGAAAGAATCAAGAGAGTATTCCCATTACAAGAGGAAAGCAATATTAATAAAAGTAATGGAGCAGAAGAGGAAGATGGAGATAAGAGAATACAAAGTACTTTACTCATATTTCCGGAGCGAAGCAAAGATAGAGAAAGGAACCCAACTACAGTGTGACCAGTCAAAAGTGAACCATGACTTTACGGACACACTATTTCCTGCAGAGTTGTGCACAGAACCGGCAAAACAATTACTGCAGCTCTGCTATAGCTTTCATAGCGCTCTTTCGTTTGGACTTTGGGGCCTAATAAAGATAGGAATAGAAAGAGATAGAAGTAAAATTCCCTTCCTTTCTTCCTTTTGCTAACATGTGTAAGCTTGTTGTTTCTTGGAAAATCAATCAGTCAATTTAAACAATAGTAAGGCTCCCTCCCCCATGATGGTATAAGAAGGGGAAGGAAGAGGTAAGTTTAACCTATCGACAGTTATTTAAATTATTGATAGTAAGTTAAATTCCATCAAATACATGGTTTTTGGCATATTAGTTCTTGGCATGTTTTATACAAAGAGAACCCGGACCTTTGAAGCTTTGTTATATCTAAATTGGTCTAAATTATTGTGTTTATGCAGATGCACATTCACATGTAAACTCCTACACACATTCAAATACAAATATCTTATCCACATTTCACAGACATATATGGGGGAATTTATAAACACATTATATTTATTTAAAATCTAGTTTATCACTTACCATTATTTTTCATGTTCAGCCATTTTATTATGTGATTGGTTATGTTTCCATTCAGAGTCAATGGCTGTTGTGTGAGCAGGTCTCAAAAACTATTACAGGAAAAGGATTTTCCTAACAAAACCCACAAAGCTTCACAGAAGTAGGTGATTTTCAAAAATGAATGTAGGGTATTCCCCCTCTTAAAATTCGGCATGGAAGTTTTACACAATGGAAAAAAATGTATTTGTGGAAAAAGGGAATTCATCAACCAATTTTCAAAGAACAGCCAATGCTGAGCACAATACAGTGATTTATTGTTTCTGGAAAGAACATTTAATCCTCAATTAAGTATCTGTAATAAAATATTATCATGAAATACAAGAGGAAAAAACCCCTACATAAATGGAAAATAGGAGAACGGAATCATTTTACACTTACACATTTATGCGCATGGTGTCGCTCTTCACTGAGAACGTTTCGCGGAAGAAAGCGCCCCCGCTTCTTCCTGGAGAAAATTTGGCATATAGTAAAACCTCTAGCGAATCATCACACAACAGAAGGTCGTAAAATTGGATATTGAGACTCTGTGAGGTAAGGTACTTTATATACTAAAGCTATCTCTGAAGCCTTTTGAATGTACCATGGTGTTTTCCTGTCGAGGAGGCCCAGGAGCCCGACGTCTGCTGCTCTCGCTTTTGCTCCTTTCATCCTGGGTGACAGGGAGCGGCCAGGTCCACTACTCGGTCCCGGAGGAGGCAAAACACGGCACCTTCGCAGGGCGCATTGTGCAGGACCTGGGGCTGGAGCTGGCGGAACTGGTGCCGCGCCTGTTTCGGGTGGCGTCCAAAGACCGCAGGAACCTTCTGGAGGTAAAGCTGCAGAACCGCATTTTGTTTGTGAATTCCCGAATCGACCGCGAGGAGCTGTGCGGACGGAGAGCGGAGTGCAGCATCCACTTAGAGGTGATCGTGGAGAGGCCGCTGCAGGTTTTCCATGTGGAGATGGAGGTGAAGGACATTAACGACAATCCACCCGTGTTCCCAGAAAACACGAAAAAAATAATCATTGCACAATCTAGACCTCCGGAAACTCAGCTTCCACTAGGTGGCGCATCTGATGCAGATATTGGAGTCAACTCGGCCTTGACTCATTGAATCGATCCCAACGATTATTTCGCGTTGGACACACAAGACAATCTTGGACAAGCGTCTTTTTTAACTCTTGTGTTGAGGAAATCATTGGACAGAGAGGAAATTCAGGAACATAGGTTATTATTGACGGCCAAGGATGGAGGTAAACCCGAGCTGACAGGCACAGTTCAACTGCTGATCACAATTCTGGATGTGAATGACAACGCCCCAGAATTTGACAATTCATTTACAAGGTGAGAGTTTTAGAGAACACATTTAACGGAGCATTAGTGTTAAAGATAAATGCCACAGATCCTGAAGATGGTATAAACGGAGACATAATTTACTCATTTAGAAGACCTGTATTATCTGCAGTGTTAAATGCATTTATTATAAATCCCAACAGTGAAGAAATTAGGTCAAAAGGTAAACTGGATTTTGAAGAAAAAAAAATTTTATGAAATATCTGTAGAAGCAATTGACCAGGGGTGGGGAATATTCCAATGGCGGGTCATTGTACCATTTTGGTGGAAATACTAGACATAAATGATAATGTCCCAGAAGTTACAATCACTTCTCTGTCACTCCCTGTGCAAGAGGATGCTCAGGTAGGCACCATGATTGCCTTGATTAGCGTGTCCGACCGTGACTCTGGCATTAACGGGTAGGTGACCTGCTCACTAACACCTCATGTCCCCTTCAAACTGGTGTCCACCTTCAAGAATTACTATTCACTGGTGCTGGACAGTGCCTTGGACCGCGAGAGCGTGTCCGAATATGCTGTAGTAGTGACTGCGTGGGACAGAGGCTCGCCTTCGCTGTCAGCCACCGCCAGTTTGTCCGTGGAGGTGGCCGACGTGAACGATAACGCACCAGCGTTCGCGCAGCCTGAGTACACGGTGTTCGTGAAGGAGAACAACCCGCCCGGCTGCCACATCTTCACGGTGTCCGCGCAGGATTTGGACGCGCTGGAGAACGCGCTGGTGTCCTACTCGCTGGTGGAGAGGCGGGTGGGCGAGCGTGCGCTGTCGAGCTACGTGTCGGTGCACGCGGACATCGGCAAGGTGTACGCGCTGCAGCCTCTGGACCACGAGGAGCTGGAGCTGCTGCAGTTCCAGGTGAGCGCGCGCAACGCGGGCGTGCCGCCTCTGGGCAGCAACGTGACGCTGCAGGTGTTCGTGCTGGACGAGAACGACAATGTGCCATAGCTGCTGCCACCAGAAGAGAGCAGCGTGGACCGCGCGGTGAACCAGCTGGTGGTGCGGTCTGTGGGCGTTGGCCACGTTGGTGGCTAAGGTGCGCGCAGTGGACGCGGATTCTGGCTACAACGCGTGGCTGTCTTATGAGCTGCAGCCAGCGGCGGGTGGTGCTCGCAGCCCGTTCCGCGTGGGGCTGTACACGGGCGAGATCAGCACGACCCACTCCCTGGATGAAGCGGACGAGCCGCGCCACCGCCTGCTGGTGCTGATGAGGATCACGGAGAACTGGCTCTGATGGCCACTGCCACGGTGCTACTGTCGCTGATGGACAGCGGTCAGGCTCTAAAGGCCTCATCGCGGATGTCGATGGGGGCCAGGGGCCCAGAGGTGGCGCTGTTAGATGTGAACGTGTATGTAATCATCGTCATTTGCGCGATGTCCTGCCTTTTGGTGCTCACGCTGCTGCTGTACATGGGTCTGCGGTGCTGGGCACTGCCCACCGAGGGCGCGTGCGCGCCGGGGAAGCCCACGCTGGTGTGCTCCAGCGCGGTGGGAGCTGGTCGTACTCCCAGCAGAGGCGGCAGATGGTGTGCTCTGGGGAGGGGCCGCCCAAGACAGACCTCATCGCCATTAGCCCCAGTCTTCCTCCTTGTATAATTTCTTCAGAGGGAACAGGTGAAGGAGAAGCAGAATCAGAACGTTTGAAAGAGGTGAATTCGTATGTAAAGTTGTCTCTCTATTTTTGCCTTCCTCGCACTTTTTTATTTAAGATTCTCTAATCTTGATTTTAAAGTCATTTTTTCTTGTCGTCGTTATGGTATTTAATGAATATTATCGATATGATGGATTTAATTATTTTTCAGATTGAAATTGGAAGTTAAAAACAGCAAATATTGTCAATAACACTTATCCTGTTTTTATTGTACTCTTAATAGTTGATAAATATTGTGCATGTGAGCATTTGCAAATACATAAATATTTCAAAAACTTTTGTTTAAATGAAACTAACCATAATTAAAAAAAATTAAATATCTTTTAAAAAATGTTTATAGCCTGACCAGGTGGTGGCGCAGAGGATGGAGCATTGGACTGGGATGCGGAGGACCCAGGTTCAAGACCCGAGGTCGCCAGCTTGAGCATGGGCCCATCTGGCTTGAGCAATAGCTCGACAGCTTGGACCCAAGGTCACTGGCTCCAGCTCGGTCTGCTGAAGGCCCACGGTCAAGGCACACGTGAGAAAGCAATCAATGAACAGCTAAGGTGTAGCAATGGCAATGAAAAACTAATGGTTGGTTTTTCACCTCTCTCCATTCCTGTCTGTCTGTCCCTCTCTCTGACTCTCTCTCTGTCCCTGTAAAAAAAAAAGTTTATAATATTTATTTTAGAGAGAGTGAGAGAGGAAGGACAAGAGGGAGAGAGAGACAGGAACATCCATCTGCTCCTGTGTGTGTCTTGATCTGGGATTGAACCGACAACCTCTGGCTCTTAGGGACTATGCTATAACCAACTGAGCTATCTGGCCAGGGCTTAAGTCTCTTTATTTAAAAAACTTATAATATATCCACATACATGTTTTATTTTAAAGTGTATAAAAACATTTTCTATAAATGCCTTTTAAAGGTGCATTTAAAAAAATTCTTTGCTTGGTCCCTCCTTGTTTTCCTCTATGCCAGAAGTCAGGAACCTATGGCTCGTGAGCCAGATGTGGCTCTTTTGATGGCTACATCTGGCTCGCAGACAAATCTTTAATGAAAAAAATAATAATGTTAAAAATATAAAACATTCTCATGTATTACAATCCATTCATTTCCTACAGCTCATGTTCATGGTTGCGGGTGACTGGAGCCAATCACAGCTGTCCTCCGGGATAACACCAAATTTTTATTGGATAATGTGTACTGTACATGGGTTGTTGTGAGGTCAGGAAGTAAACTTCCCTCCTTTTAATCAAGTAGTCAGCTAGCTAATTGCAGAAACCCTTCTGATGAATAAGATGGCTAAAAGAAAAAAAGATGAGGAGTATTGTACTTTTCAGCAGGAATTGACAGAGGAATTTGCCTTTGTGGAGAAAGCAGGTTCTGCAGTGTGTCTAATATGCAATGATAAAATTGCATCAATGAAATGGTCAAATATAAAGTGGCACTTCGACACACGCCATGCTACATATGCATTGAAATATTCAGCGGGGGACAGCAGGAAGAAAGCATGTCAAGAGCTACTGTGCAGAGTGCAAGCTAGTCAGCAGCAATTTCGTGTTTGGACCCAACAAAGTGACTGGAATTCAACTAGCTTTGTTGGTGCTTTAGCAATTGTGAGACATGGCAAGCCATTCACAGATGGGGAGTATGCCAAAACATTCATGCTTGATGTTGCCAACAAACTTTTTTTTTTTTGCCAACGAACTTTTTGACAACTTTTCAGATAAAGACAAGATAGTCAAACAAATAAAAGACATGCCTCTGTCGGCAAGAACTGTTCATGATCAGACCATCGTGATGTCAAATCAAATTGAGACAACACAAGTGAAGGACATAAATGCAGCACCATTCTTTTCTCTGACTTTGGATGAATCAACAGACGTAAGCCATTTATCCCAGTTCAGCATGATTGCAAGGTATGCTTTCAGTGACACACTACGTGAGGAAAGTCTTGCTGTTTTGCCTATGAAAGAGACAACAAGAGGGGAGTATTTATTCAGTCTTTCATTTAGTTTGCTAAAGAAAAAAAATCTACCGATGGATAAACTTATTTCGGTATGTACTGATGGTGCTCCGTGCATGGCGGGGAAAAACAGGATTCAGAGCACTTCATGAACATGAAAAGAGACCCATTCTAAGTTTTCACTGCATCCTACATCAGGAGGCGCTTTGTGCTCAGATGTGTGGCAAGCAGCTTGGTGAGGTGATGTCACTGGTCATTTGGGTGGTCAACTTTATTGTTGCCTGAGCTTTAAATGACCGCCAGTTTAAAACACTGCTGGATGAAGTTGAAAATAATTATCCTGGTCTGCTTCTGCACAGCAATGTGCATTGGTTGTCAAGAGGGAAGGTGCTCAGCTGTTTCGCGGCTTGTCTGAGTGAAATCTGGACTTTTCTTGAAATGAAAAATGTCGAGCATCCTGAGTTAGCTAACACTGAGTGGCTCCTGAAGTTCCACTATCTCGTGGACATGATTGAACATCTGAACCAGCTCAATGTGAAAATGCAAGGTGTTGGAAATACAGTCTTATCCCTTCAACAAGCAGTGTTCGCATTTGAAAATAAGCTGGAACTCTTCATTGCTGACATTGAAATAGGTCATTTACTACACTTTGAAAAACTGAGAGTTTAAAGATGCATGCACAGCAAGTGACCCTGCTCAACATCTTGGTCTCCAGCAGCTAGTGGGCTTCACATCTAATCTCCTGCGGTCATTCAAAGCGTACTTTAGAGAATTTCATGAGCGCACTCATCTTTTTAAGTTCATCACCCATCCACACGAGTGTGCAGTGGACAGTGCTGACCTGAGTTACATCCCTGGTGTTTCCGTCAGAGATTTTGAGCTACAAGCTGCTGACCTGAGGGCCTCAGACATGTGAGTGAATAAGTTCAAGTCACTGAATGAAGATTTGGAAAAACTTGCATGGCAGCAAGCAGAGTTGGCGAACAAACACAAATGAGGAGAAATGAAAAAACTTCAACCCACAGACCAGATGATTGTCAAAACTTGGAACGCACTTCCCTTCACATACCACACACTGCAGCGTGTGAGTATTGCTGTACTGACAATGTTTGGCTCTACATATGCACGTGAGCAGTCTTTCTCACATCTAAAGAACGTTAAGACCAACCTACAATCACATTTAACTGATGGAAGTCTCAACTCCTGCATGAAGCTTAACCTCACCACATATCAACCAGACTACAAAGCCATCAGCAAAACCATGCAGCACCAGATGTCGCATTAATGGTAAGAAGTACTTTATTCATCATTGGTTAGCAACAGCATAACATCGTTATTAAAAAGAATTCAGAGACTTATTGTACTTTAAAAGTGTTGGTCTTACATAAAACGCACACATTTACTTGTATTTAGTGTTAAACATATTGTATGGCTCTCACGGAATTACATTTTAAAATATGTGACGTTCATGGCTCTCTCAGCCAAAAAGGTTCCCGACCCCTGCTCTATGCACATCCACGCTCCACTGTCAATTTTTTTGTATCTGATATGAAAACCCTTGTAATTTTTCTTTCACATATTTATGCAGTCATATATACATGTCTATACCGGTCGGATTTTTTTTATTGTTTCTTTTAGAAAGTAGGTAATACATTTTACATTTCTTAGTTACCAATACCTTGTGGATATTCCTAGAAATCTGACACATTTAATAGCTGTATATCAGTACTCTATAGTGTAGATGTATCATTTATACATTCAGTTACTCACCTATCGGTGAACACTTGAAAAGTGCTCATAAACCAATCTACGTATCATTTTACATATTTCTAAAATGTTGGTGCTTTTATTTCTACAAAACTATTTTCAGATGTGGAATTGGTGCATCAAAGAGTATTAATACTTTGCCTGACCAGGCAGTGGCGCAATGGATAGAGCGTTGGACTGGGATGCGGAAGACCCAGGTTCGAGACCCTGAGCCGCCAGCTTGAGCGCGGGCCCATCTGGCTTGAGCAAAAGCTCGCCAGTTTGGACCCAAGGTCGCTGGCTCCAGCAAGGGGTTGCTCCGTCTGCTGAAGGCCCGCGGTCAAGGCACATGTGAGAAAGCAATCAATGAACAACTAAGGTGTGACGGCAACGAAAAACTAATGATTGATGCTTCTCACCTCTCTCTGTCCCTGTCTATCCCTCTCTCTGACTCTCTCTTTGTCCCTGTAAAAAAAAAAGAGTATTAATACTTTAATTTTAAACTGTATTGCTAGATAATTCTTCAAGTATACTTTAATTTTCATCAAGTTGTGAATACTCTTTTTTTAATCTTCAAAAGAAATAGTGGCCTTATATCTTATCAATGAAATCTGTATAAAAGGATATCTTATTGTTACTTTTAGTTTTATTCCTATTTATTACCAGTGAATTTGAGCATATTGTCATTTGTATTTGGTCTTCTTTGATTTATTAATTAAAATTTTTGCTCACTTATAATTGGAACTATTTTGTTTTTCAGTTTGGGAAAGTTTTCTGTAAAATGTAGCTATTAACTTATTTTTCACCTATATCACAATTATCTTTTTCTCCTAAATAATTAATATTAATTTGGTTATAGTATATTTTGTCATATAAAATATATTTAAATTTCTACATTAAAGTATGCTTATTTTTCTCATGGATTTTAATGTCTATAGGTTTAGTTGAAAGATCTCTCCAACTTTTATATTGGACATTCATTAATTAAATTCATTTAATAAATATTTATTTTAAAATTGAGGTATACTTGACATATAACATTATATTAGTTTCATGTGTACAATATAAGAATTTAATATTTATATATATTATGAAATAATCTCCACATAAGTCTAGTTAATATTTATCACCATAACTATTTACAATTTTTTCTTATAATGAGAATATTTAAGATCTACTCTTTTATCCATTTTCAAGTATATAGTAAAATATTGTATAGTATAGTCACCATGCTGCACATTACATCCATATGATTTATTTATTTTATAACTTGAAGTTTGTACCTTTAGACAGCTTTTACCATTTCACTCAACCTTCACCCCCTGCATCTGGCAATCACCAATCTGTTTTCTGTATCCATGAGTTTGTTTGTTAGTAAGACCATTTTTTCTAATGTAGGTGTTTATTGCTACAAATTTACCTCTTAGAACTGCCTTTGCTAAATCCCATAAGTTTAGATATGTTATGTTTCCTTTCCAATTCTCTAAATATTTTAAAATTTTCCCTTTGATTTCATTTTTAACCCATTGGGTTCCAGGAGTGTGTTATATAATTTCTACATATATGTAAAATTTCCAGTTTTTCTCTTGTTATTTATTTCTAGTTTTGTACAATTGTTGTAGGAAAAGATACTTCATATGATTTTTAGCCTTAAAATTTTCATTGACTTATTTTGTGATTTAACATATGATTTATCCTGGAATGTTCCATGTACATTTGAAAATAATGTGTATTCTGCTGCCATTAGATGGAATGTCCTGAATATGTCTTCTAGTTTCAGCTGGTCTAAAGCATAGTTTAAGTTCAATGTTTCCTTATGGATGATCTATCCACTGATGAAAATGAGGTATTGAAGTTTCCTACTATTATTGTAGAGTTTTCTATTACTTTCTTCAGATCTGTTAGTATTTGTTTTATATATTACATGTTCTAATGTTGGGTGCATATATACTTATAACTCTTGCATCTTTTTGATGACTTGACCTTTTTATCATTACATAATGACATTCTTTGTCTCTTGTTATTTTGTTTTACTTAAAGTTCATTTTATCTGGTATAAATATATCTACTCATGTTCTCTCCTTTAGTTTTCCACTTTGAGCCTATGTGTGTCCTTGTAGCTGATGTGAATGTCTCAGAGGCAGCACATAGTTGGGTCTTGTGGGTTTTTTTTTAACCCATTCAGCCACTCTATGCCTTTTGAATGGAGAATGTAATCCATTTATGTACATTTAAAGTAATTACAAGGACTTATTATTGTCATCTTCTTGATCATTATTTTCTGCTTCTTTTATAGATTCTTTATTCCTTTCCTCATCTTTTACTACCTTTCTTTCTGAATTGATGGTTTTCTGTAGTGGTGTACTTTGATTCCTCTTCTTTTGGTATCTACTATAGTTTTTGTTGTTGTTATTATGTGGTTTGTGGTTAGCCTGCTGTTTACTTGAAACATCTTACAGATCCAAGTCTATTTTAAGATAATAACAATTTACCTTTGATCACATACAAAATCTCTAATCTCTTACTCCTCCTATTTTGTTTTTGTTGTCACAATTTACATCTTTTAATATTGTGTATTAATTAACAAATTATTATAGCTACAGCTGTTTTTTTTAACACTATTGCCTTTATTCTTTATAGAGTTAAGTGGTTATCACATCACACCACCATATTATATTATTAGATATCCTGAATCTGGCTATATATTTACCTTTTTCAATGTTTGTATGTTTTCCTGTTATTAGTTACCATTCTTTTACTTCAGTTTGAAGAGCTACTTTCAGCATTTCTTGTTCAGCATATCTACTTTATTTTGCCTTCATTTATTGATAATTTTGGCAGGGTGAAATATTTTTGGTTGGCAGGTTTTTTTTCCTCTTTAGCTATTTGAATATATAATTTCATTCTCTCCTGGCCTGCAATGTTTCTGCTGAAAATCCACTGATAGTCTATGGGGGGGGGGCTCTTGTATGAGAGAATTTTTTGCTCCTGTTGCTTTAAAAATGCTCTCTTTGTTTTGTATTTTATAAAGTTTTAGTATAATTTATCTTGAAAGAGATTGTTTTGTATTGAAATTTGCCTTTGAAGCATAAATATTTAAATGTTTGCATTGCTTTTTTTTCTTTAAGTGAGAGGAGGGGAGATAGAGAGACAGACAGACTTCCTCATGTGTCTCCACCAGGATCCACCCAGCAATCCTCAGTATCCAGGGTCAACATTTGAACAAATCGAGCCACTGGCTGTGGGAGGGAAAGAGAGAAGGGGTAGATGGAGGGAAATCGAAGCAGATGGTCACTTCTCATGTGTGCCCTGGTCAGGGATCGAACCTGGGATGTCTGCATACCAGGCCAACAGTCTATCCACTGAGTCAACTGGCTAGGGCCTACCTACATTGCTGTTTTTGAAAGAATAGGTTAAGTATCTGTAAAATATTAACTAACTCATGTTCTTTCATTTAATTGAAATATTTAATCTTTAACCCCAGGGATGAAAAACACAAACCTCCATGTTCTATGAAATGTTAAAAAAAAATCCTCTCATTTCAGTGTCTTACTCCATTTACCTGGTGCCAGGTCTGGGATAGGATATGGCAACCATGTTGCAGTTGAGAATTTAAGATTTCCATTCTGTTCTTGAGAAGAACAGTACACAAATGCACTCCACTTTCCCTAACAGTTGTTTGTAAATTGAATTTTATAAATTCAGAAGCAGAGCTGGAAACCTAAAGCATTTAAAAATTTTTTATTTTAAAAGAAAGATAGTTTTTGCAATGTGTCATGTTTTGTAAGCATTAAGAAATGTTAGATCAAGATTCATTGCTTGGACTTCCAAGACCAAGGACTCCTTACTTAGCTAGGTACCAACTACTGACATTATAGCTTACATAGGTTATATTAACCTTATCTGTGAAAAATATAGCTCTTAGCTAGTGCTTTTTAAAATAGAAAATTATAAGGAGTTAACCACTATAAAATTTTATTATTATTGGATAAGTAATACAAACCTTAGATAGTGATATACTTTTTCCCCTCTAGATCATGCATTTGCCAACTTCCCAACTAATATGCTCTTATTTTAACTCTACATGTATTTTACATCTCACCAGACATTTTAATAATTTTATCCAGTATTTATTAATGAATCAATATTGATACATTGTTGTTACCTATAATCCATAATTTATTTAAATTCCTTTAGTTTTTTACTTGGTGTCCTTTAACTGTTCTATGATCTCATTCAGGATACCATATTACATTTAGTTTTCTTATGGCCTTAGGCATCTATTTTTAAATTAATTTTAATGGGGTGACATTGATAAATCAAGGTACATATGTTCAGAGAAAATATTTCCAGGTTATTTTGACATTTGATTATATTGCATACCCTTCACCCAAAGTGAAATTGTCCTCCGTCACCTTCTATCCGGTTTTATTTGTGCCCCTCCCCTCTCCCTACTCCCTCCCTTCCATCCCCCCCCCTACCCCGGGTAGCCAGCACACTCTTGTCCATGTTTCTGAGTTTCATTTTTATGACCCATCTATGTATGGAATCATATAGTCCTTAGTTTTTTCTGATTTACTTACTTCACTCAGTATAATGTTATCAAGGCCTATCCATGTTGTTACAAATGATCCGATGTCATCATTTCTTATGGCTGAGTAGTATTCCATATATGTACCAAAGCTTTTTAATCCACTCATCCTCTGATGACACTTGGGCTGTTTCCAGATCTTTGCTATTGTGAACAATGCTGCCACGAACATGGGGGCGCATTTCTTCTTTCCGAACAGTGCTATGGTGTTCTTAGGGTTTATTCCTATAAGTGGGATAGCTGGGTCAAAAAGCAGTTTGATTTTTAATTTTTTGAGGAATCTCCATACTGTTTTCCACCGTGGCTGCACCAGTCTGCATTCCCACCAGCAGTGCAGGAGGGTTCCCTTTTCTCCACATCCTCGCCAGCACTTATTCTGTGTTGTTTTGCTGATGAGCGCCATTCTGACTGGTGTGAGGAGATATTTCATTGTGGTTTTAATATGCATTTCTCTAATGATTAGCGATGAGCATTTTTTCATCTGCCTATTGGCCATCTGTACGTCCTCTTTGGAGAAATGTCTATTCATTTCTTTTGCCCATTTTTTGATTGGATTGTTTGTCTTCCTGGTGTTGAGTTTTATAAGTTCTTTATGAATTTTGGTTATTAACCCCTTATCAGACGTATTGTCGAATATGTTCTCCCATTGTGTGGTTTGTCTTTTTATTCTGTTCTTATTGTCTTTAGCTGTGCAAAAACTTTTTAGTTTGATATAGTCCCATTTGTTTATCCTGCCTTTTATTTCACTTGCCCGTGGAGATAAATCGGCAAATATATTGCTGTGAGAGATGTCGGAGAGCTTACTGCCTATGTTTTCTTCTAAGATGCTTATGGTTTCACGTCTTACATTTAAGTCTTTTATCTATTTTGACTTTGTTTTTGTGAATGGTATAAGTTGGTGGTCTAGTTTCATTTTTTTTTGCAGGTAGATGTCCAATTTTCCCAACACCATTTGTTAAAGAGGCTGTCTTGACTCCATTGTATGCTCTTTTCTCCTTTGTCAAATATCAGTTGTCCATAAAGATGTGTGTTTATTTCTGGGTTCTCTGTTCTGTTCCATTGATCTATGTGCTTGTTCTTATGCCAGTACCAGGCTGTCTTGAGTATAATGGCCTTATAGTAAACCTTGATATACGGAAGAGTGATACTTCCTGCTTTATTTTTCCTTTTTAAGATTACTGAGGCTATTCGTGTTCTTTTTTGGTTCCATATAAATTTTTGGAATATGTGTTCTATATCTTTGAAGTATGTCATTGGTATTTTAATTGGTATTGCATTGAATTTATAAATTGCTTTGGGTAATATAGACATTTTAGTGATATTTATTCTTCCTAACCACGAGCACAGTATATGCTTCCACTTGTTTGTATCTTCCTTAATTTATTTTATCAATGTTTTATAATTTTCCGAGTACAAGGTACAAGTCTTTAACCTCCTTGGTTAAATTTACTCCTCAGTACTTTATTTTTTTGTTGCAATAGTGAAGGGGATTGTTTCTTTAATTTCTTTTGCTGACAGTTCATTGTTGGTATATAAAAATGCCTCTGATTTCTAAGTATTAATTTTATATCCTACCACCTTGCTAAATTCATTTATAAGGTCCAGTAGTTTTTTGACTGAGACTTTAAGGTTTTCTATATACAATATCATATCATCTGCAAATAATGATAGTTTTACTTCTTCTTTTCCAATTTGGATGCCTTTTATTTTTTCTTCTTGTCTGATTGTTGTGGCTAAGACTTTCAGAACTATGTTGAATAAAAGTGGTGAAAGGGGGCACCCCTGCCTGGTTCCTGATCTTAAGGGTATTGCTTTTAATTTTTGCCCATTTAGTATGATGTTTGCTGTGGGTTTGTCATAGATGGCTTTTATCATGTTAAGGAATGATCCCTGTATTCCCACTTTACTGAGAGTTTTGATCATGAATGGGTGCTGGATTTAAAAAAAAATTTTTTTTTTACAGGGACAAAGAGAGAGTCAGAAAAAGGGATAGATAGGGACAGACAGACAGGAGAGGTGAGAAGCATCAATCATTAGTTTTTCATTGCTGTTGCAACACCTTAGTTGTTCATTGATTGCTTTCTCACATGTGCCTTGACCCCGGGCCTTCAGCGGACCGAGCAACCCCTTGCTGGAGCTAACGACCTTGGGTCCAAGCTGGCAAGCTTTTGCTCAAGCCAGATGGGCCCTCGCTCAAGCTGGCGAGCTCAGGGTCTCGAACCTGGGTCTTCCGCATCCCAGTCCAATGTTCCATTCATTGTGCCACCGCCTGGTCAGGCTGGGTGCTGGATTTTATCAAATGCTTTTTCTGCATCTATTGAAATTATCATGTGATTTTTGTCCTTCCTTTTGTTTATGTGATGATTCATATTGATTGATTTGCGAATATTGAACCAGCCTTGCCTCTCCAGAATAAATCCCACTTGATCTTGGTGTATGATTTTTTTCATATATTGCTGGATCCGGTTGGCTAATATTTTGTTGAGGATTTTAGCATCTAAATTCATCAGGGATATTGGCCTATAATTTTCTTTCTTTGTGTTGTCTTTGCTTGGTTTTGGGATCAGAATTATGCTCGCCTCATAAAAGGATTTTGGAAGTCTTCCTTCCTCTTGAATTTTTTGAAATAGCTTGAGAAGGATAGGAGTTAGTTCTTCTTTGAATTTTTGGTAGAATTCACTTGTGA
Source organism: Rhynchonycteris naso (assembly GCA_037038555.1). Lineage (NCBI taxonomy): Eukaryota > Metazoa > Chordata > Mammalia > Chiroptera > Emballonuridae > Rhynchonycteris > Rhynchonycteris naso. Next base: position 102,374,966 of record CM073003.1, read on the forward strand.
AGCCATCATGCCAGGACTTTTCTTTGTTGAAAGTTTTTTGATAACTGTTTCTATCTCATTTGTTGTAATAGGACTGTTTAGGTGTTCTGATTCTTCCAGATTGATTTTTGGAAGATTATATGTTTCAAGAAATTTGTCCATTTCACCAAGATTGTCTAATTTTTTGGCATAGAGTTCTTCATAGTATTTTCTTACAATACTTTGTGTTTCTGTTGTGTCAGTTGTTATTTCTCCACTCTCATTTCTAATTTTATTTATTTGAGTCCTCTTTCTTTTTTTCTTGGTGAGTCTAGTTAAAGGTTCATCAATCTTGTTTACCTTTTCAAAGAACCAGCTCCTGGTTTCATTGATCCTCTGTATTGTTTCTTTAGCCTCTATGTCAATGTTTCTGCTCTGATCTTTATTAATTCATTCCTTCTGCTAGTCCTGGGCTTTACTTGCTCTTGTTTCTCTAGTTCTTTTAGCTGCAGGGTCAAGTTGTTTATTTAAGCTTTTTCTAGCTTCTTATGGTATGCCTGTAGTTCTGTGAACTTCCCTCTCAGTACTGCTTTTGCTGTGTTCCATAAATTTTGAGTTCATGTATGTTCATTATCATTCATTTCTAGGAACTTTTTTATTTCTTCTTTGATCTCATTGTTAATCCATTCATTATTTAATAACATGCGATTTAGTTTCCAAGTGTTTGAGTATTTTTCAGTTTTTCTTTTGTGGTTAATTTCTAGTTTCATGTCATTGTGATCAGAGAAAATGCTTGATATGATTTCAATCTTTTTAAATTTGTTGAGACTGCTTTTGTGTCCTAACACGTGGTCTATCCTAGTAAATGTACCATGAGCACTTGCAAAGAATGTATATTCTGCTGCTTTAGGATAAAAAGTTCTGAAGATATCTATTAAATCAAGTTGACCTAGTGTATCCTTTAAGTCTGCTGTTTCTTTGTTAACTTTCTTTCTTGAGGATCTATCCATTGATGCTAGTGGGGTATTGAAATCCCCTACTATTATAGTATTGCTGTTGATCTCGCCCTTTATATCCATCAAAGTCTGCTTTATGTATGTCGGGGCTCCTATATTTGGTGCGTAGATATTTATAATAGTTATGTCTTCCTGTTGAATTGTTCCCTTTATCATTATGTAGTGTCCTTCTTTATCTCTTACTACAGCCTTTGTTTTAAAGTCCATTCTGTCAGATATAAGTATTGCTACCCTGGCTTTTTTTTTCATTTCCATTTGCATGAAATATTTTTTTTCATCCTTTTACCTTCAGTCTATGTGCATCTTTTGTTTTAAGGTGTGTCTCTTGTAGACAGCATATGTATGGGTCCTGTTTCTTTATCCACGCAGCTACCCTATGTCTTTTGATTGGATCATTTAATTCATTTACATTATAGGTTATTATTGATTTGTAGCTGTTTATTGCCATTTTATATTTTAAAGGTGTCTTCCTCTTTTGCTATATTCTTTTCCCCCTTTGATCTGTTTACAACAGGCCCCTTAACATTTCCTGCAGCATTGGTTTCGTTGTAATGAATTTCTTGAGTTTACTTTTGTCTGGGAAGCTTTTTATTTCTCCTTCAATTTTAAACGTTAGCCTTGCTGGATAGAATAGTCTTGGTTATAGGTTCTTGTTCTGCATTACTTTGAATATATCTTGCCATTCCCTTCTGGCCTCAAGTGTTTCTGTAAAGAAGTCAGATGTCATCCTTATGGGGGATCCTTTGTAGGTGATAGCCTTTTTTTCTCTAGCAGCTTTTAAAATTTTCTCTTTATCACTTAGCTTTGGTATTTTAATCATGATGTGTCTTGGTGTAGGTTTCTTTGGGTTTCTCTTTAATGGAGATCTCTGTGCTTCTTGAACTTGTGAGACCCTTCCTTGCATCAATTTAGGGAAGTTTTCAACTATGATTTGATTGAATAAAGTTTCTATCCCTGTTCTTTTTCTTCTTCTTCAGGAACCCCTATTTTGCAGATGTTATTTCTCTTCATGTTGTCACAGAGCTCTCTTAGAGTTTCCGCAGACTTTTTGGGTCTCTTTTCTTTTTTCTGTTCTGATTTCATGCCTTTGTTCATCTTGTCTTCCAACCTGCTGATTCGATCCTCAGCTTCATCCATCCTGCTTTTAATTCCTTCCATTGTGGTTTTCATTTCTGATATTGTTTTTGTCATTTCAATGTCCTTTTTTATACTTGCTCTCTCTTTATTTAGGTGTTCATAATGACCATCTATTGTTGTTCTAAGATCCCTAAGCATCCTAACAATCATTATTCTAAACTCTGCATCTGTAAGTTTGGTTATTTCTATATCACTCAGTTCATTTCCTGGAGGATTCTCTTGTGGTTTCATTTGGATTGCACTTTTCTGTCTTCTCATTATGTCTGTGTGTTTGGGTGTGTTGTTTGTAGAGCTGGTTGAGACTAGGCTTGGTATTGGCTGCCTCCAATTTTGAGTTGTGTTATTTCTAGGTCATCTTGGGTTGGCTTCAGCTGTTGTTTGTCATCCACTGTGGAATTTGGCTTTTCTAATAGAGCCCCTTTGAAGTCTTGATTTGTTTGTTTTCTTCTCAGTTTTCTTAACTTGGTGGTAGTCTTGTTTACTGATCTCAGCAAGGGGCTTATTTAAAACTATCCAGGAATGTGGTGGGTGTAACCTGAGACTCTGAAGACCTGATCTGCCAGTTACTCTCTCTGGGGCCGGGGTGCTTTCTCCACTTCAGTAGGGGGAGGTGTATGTATCTCAGATCTCCATGGAGACCTGAGTTACTACCCCTCCTCCCCACTTCTTGTTTTCAGCTGTGTGTTTTTTGTGCTGATTGGAGCTGGAGGGATATCTTGAGATGGTTGACCCAGAACCATTTTAGTCTTGTGTTATGTGGAAGGATCAACCCCTCCTCCAGCTATGGTTGCCTTCAGCACCTCCCCCAGGTATGGCACTGGATTAGTCTGCTGCTCAAGTCCTCCCATGCATTCCCGTTTGTCACCGGCTGTCTCTCTCTCCCCCTTTCCTTTTGGAAAACAAGCCAGCTCTTTCAACACACCTCATTCCCAGGTCCCCAGGCAAGTGACTGTGAGTGATATTTTCTACTGTTTTTCTTGGATTGAGAGCCTTTCTGGTCTCAGCCTCACTCCCGCCCTTTGTTCCTGTAAGCAGGGGAGGCTCACCGCTCCTCGGTGCTCCCCACCAGGTTCGGTGTGGCTTCTTCTTTGCTCCTTGGTTTTTGAGAGCAGTTCTTGTAGTCCAGAGTTGGTTTTTCATGCTGGTTGTTCCTAAATTCATTTGTAATCTAGTTTGGTGGTGTGAGCTGGGAGTCTGTGCATCTGCCTACTCTACTACCATCTTGTGTTGATCTAGGCATCCTTTGACTGATGTTTTTTTCATTATTAGGCTAAGGTTGTGAGCTTTGGCAGGAAAACCATTTTTTTTTTTTTAGGAAACCCATTTTTATAGGAGGTAAAGTGCCATTAAAAAATCTATTTTATTTTTTAAAAAGATTTTATTTATTCAGTTATAGAGAGAGAAGAAAGGGGGGCAAAGTGAGAAATATTGACTCATAGTTGCTTTATTTTGGTTGTTTGTTGCTTGCTTGTTGCTTGTGATATGTGCCTTAACCCAGCAAGCCCAGGGTTTCAAACCAGCAACCTCAGCATTCCAGATCAGTGCTCTATATCCATTGCACCACCACGGGTCAGATTTTATTTTATTAACTTATTTATTTGCATATTTTAACTATCTTTTTTTTCTTTTTCCTTTTAAAAATGTATTGATTTTAGTGAGGGCTCTGGGGGGGGGAGAGAGAGAGAGAGAGAGAGAGACAGAAACAGGGATCTGTTCCTGTATGTGCCCTCACAGGGGATCAAACTGACAACCTCTGTGCTTTGGGACAATGTTCTAACCAACTGAGCTAACTGGCCAGGGCTAAAGTGCCATATTTATTATGTCATATCACACTATCAGCATGACTTACTACTTCTGATGTTGAGTTTGATTATTTGACTGAGGTATTGGTTGCCAGCTTTCTCCACTATAAAGTTACTCATTTTCCCCTTTCCACAGTATTCAATTTGGAAAGAAGTTACTATACACAGCCCACAGTAAGAAGTGGAATAGTGCCTGACCAGGGTGTGGAGCAGTGGATAGAGCATTGGACTGGGATGCAGAAGGACCCAGGTTCGAGACCCTGAGGTCGCTAGCTTGAGCGCGGGCTCATCTGGCATGAGCAAAAAGCTCACCAGCTTGGACCCAAGGTCGCTGGCTCCAGCAAGGGGTTACTTGGTCTGCTGAAGGTCCGCAGTCAAGGCACATATGAGAAAGCAATCAATGAACAACTGAGGTGTCGCAACAACAACAACAAAAAAGTGGAATAGCTACATAAATGCAGAATAGCTACACAAATTACTTAAAATTCTTCTTCATTGAAGAATTGTTTCTCCTTTCCCATTAATTTTATTTAATTATTTATGTTGGAAACATTTATTTTACACTTTGAGTTATAATGCAACTTTGCTTTATAACTATTTTATGCTCAAGTGATTCCAGCTTTGACCAACAGGATCTCTTTCATTTGGCCCCTTGTGTTCCTTTGATATAACATCATTTTTGTGGACTTGTTTTTGTGCTTTCTAAAAAGCACCTTATTATTTTCTGTACCACAAGATCCTCCTTTAGTCTTATTTTGAATATTTTCTGCCCCAGTCCTTGTGGCAACCACTTCTCTGAAGAGCCCTGGTTTCTTTCATTGGATAACGGCATTAGAAATAAAGATCTGGGTGCTAGGCACATCTATTACAGTAGTAATAGTATATTACAGGTATTCTAGACATTCCTTCTAGTCTCTCTCATCTAACAGAGCAAGAACATGTATGTGTGAATACTAACCTGTGTATATATACATATCTATGAATAGTCTACAGTATATTATAAATATGAGACAGATATATAACCACCTATTTCTATATTAAGCTAAGTGAGTTCATACTAGTGTCTCTAATCTGTTAACACATGGATTGTTCTAGCTTTCTTCATTGCTTATCTGTCAACTCCCTCTCCAAGAATAAGAAATCTGTTCCAACTATGTGCCATTTATTTACTTTGTTCAATTTGAATGTGAATGTATAGCAAACTCAGAATTGTTAACCAGTATCGTGTAGGACACAGCTTACCAACTGAAGAGTAGTGTTTATGTAGTTTCTTTTGCTTTCAGTCTTACAGATTCCATTCATTTCCAAAGTTACTTAGCTCAGCATGTTTTTCCTTCATCTTCTTCAGTGAGATTTTTTTTCATACATTTGCAACACAATTAAATGGTTTTGGTTCTTCTTTTTTATTTTTTAAAAATTCTTTTGTGTCATCATGTTTTATTGGATATTTTCTTCTGACCTATGTTCCACTTCATCAACTCTCTTCAACTAGATTTGCTGGTCTATTAAAAAATATTGGGTTATTCGTTTTATTGTATTTTTTAGTTATGTACTTTTCAATTTGGTTTTTTAAAAATAGTTTCCAGTCACAACTTTTATACCTATTATCTCTTTGAACATATTAAACATATTGTGTCTCATTACTTTATTATTTGAATCTCATGTGAGTTTTCTTACATTATATTTTTTTCCTGTTTGTAATCTGTTTGTATTATGTCTTCTGCTTGGTTGAATTTTTAAACTTATATTTGAAAAAATGTCAGGTAAAATTATATCTAAGATGGTCTTCCTTCAGAGAGGGTGTGTTTTTGCTTTTAGAAGAAAACCAGGGTCACTAGAGATCCTGGATAACCTTAACTTAAATGCAAGGATAGAGATGATTTGAAACAGGACTTCTGCTATTGTGGAAATTATTTTATTATGGCATATAGCTTTTTGGGGGGTACCCAAACCAAAGCATCGAGAGTTTCCAGGGTTCCCCTTCTTTGGTATACTCAGTATTCCAATTTTGAGAGTGTTAAGTGTTTTAACTCAATACTCTCAAAATCTCTGATCAGCTTCTAAGTAATCTGTTTTGAGACTGAGTGATGCCCAATGACTTCTCTAAAAAAGAGGTGGTTAGCTCAAATGATCTGTAAGACCCTTGAATGCATGGCATTGACTTGTTCTTAGACATAGTTTCTATCTTTTTCTCTTTTAGTCTTGAGACTAAAGTATACATAGGAAACATTGAGAGCCAGTGGGTAGCAGAGAGCTGAATTTCATGTTATAGGCAAACAGACAATAGGATAGTCTATATTAACTTGGTGCTTATACTATATCAATAATAAGCACAAAACAGATACATAAAGGAGAAACTAGTGTTGTTGCTGCTAAGCCATGGAATTGAATGACTGACTTTCCCTCACAATTTTTACATTTTCATATCACATATACTCTCTCTCTCTCTCTCTCTCTCTATATATATATATATATATATATATATATATCACAATATAATGCAATTTTAATAAAATAACCCTTTTAATAAATTAAACCTGTGTTTTTGTTTGGAGTTGGAGATATACCTCTATTTCTAGATATCTTTCTACATAAGCCTTCAGAATTGGACCCAATTCCCAGGTCTTCATCTTACCTTTTCAGATTTTCAAGGAGTCTTGGCAAGGCTAGAATTCTAGCCTTGACTTTGTGTCTTATTAACTATGTGGCATTTTAAGTTTCAGATTTTTTATCAGTAAATTGAATGAAATGTAGAAATAAATGTGGAAGCTCATTGAAAATCAAAAATTCCATATGAATCATGCATTATTAGTATCTTGGGGTTATTATAGTATTACAGTAGTATCAGATTGTGAGCCATGGAGATAATGATAAAATTAGAAAGCTCTGGATATGGAAAGGTAATGATAATATTCTATTAAAGTTGATTAATGATAATATTCTATTAAAGTTGATTTAGACCCTTAAAAATCCAAATTGTGATTTTTTGCTTACTTATTCATTTTAACATTTATTAATACATTTACTTATTTAATAAATAATTACTAAGTATCTTAATTTTTAAAATACTTTATTTATTCATTTCAGATAGAGATAGATAGATAGATTAGATAGAAGGGAGAGGAATAGGAAGCATCAACTCCCATATGTGCCTTGACCAGGGAAGTCCAGAGTTTCGAACCAGTGACCACAGCATTCCAGGTCGACTCTTTACTGTGACACTACAGGTCAGGCAAATAATTACTGAGTATTTTAAATAGGTGTAGCACTGTACTGGTTGCTGGTGATTGAAGAGAAAATATGCTCTTTAAGAGCAGAATCTTTGTCCTTATACAGTTTAGTGAGTGAGATAAAAAATTGTCAATCAAACTAATGAAAGTTAAGTCCCAATTATGACAGATACTTTCAAGGAAAGGATTATGTTATTATAAGAATACAAAAGAAAGTGATGGAGTAGTTCACCTGTTGAGTGAGGTCAGGAAAAATGTCCTCAAGGAAGGAATGGTTGCTGTGGGACTTGAAGTATAGGAATTAGCAAGATGCATGGAGGAGAAAGTAAGCGTTTTCCAGGCTAAAGGACTGCCATCTGAAAAAGTCCTAAAGTAAGAGAAAGAACAACATGTTCAAAGACCTTAAAGAAGTCTAGAATGTCTAGAAGGCAGGGATCAAAGAGGAAGTGGGACATCAGATAGGTTGAGAGACATGCAGGGTCTAGACCAGTGGCAGTCAACCTGGTCCCTACCGCCCACTAGTGGGCAGTAGCGGAGCAACCAAACGCTATAGTATGTTGTTCTATAAAGATTTATTCTGCCATACTTAGCGAAAATCTGACATAAAGTACTTGGTAAGTAATTATTATTATATGCTTTAACTTGCTGTAACTCTGCTTTATAAATTTTATAAAGTAAAGTTACTTCCCTACTTTATAAGTCACCATTACTGTGGAACCAGTGGGTGGTTAGAAAATTTTACTACTAACAGAGATACAAAAGTGTGTGGTAGGTATAAAAAGGTTGACTACTCCTGGTCTAGACTATGTGGCCATGGTTAAGCTTCTGGCCCTCCACCACAAGCTAACTTATCTGACTGGTATTCTCAGCACCTAATACGGTGTCTGGCACACATTAGGCAGCAAATAAATATTTGTTAAATAATTGAATAGAGGTAGGAATAAAAGGATTAGGTGAAGAGAGAAAACCTAATCTCTCTTATAATCAAACATATCATTATGTTGGTTAAAATTTTTCCTCTGTTGATAAATGTATTTCATGTTATAAACCTTACAAATTGCAAAGTATTTCATGTTATAAACCTTACAAATTACAAAATATTTCATACAAAATCAATAGGTCAGACCATCCCCATTTTACATATGGAAATGAGGCTCATAGGGACCAGATAACTTCCTTGCACTTACTCTGCTTTTAAATGATGGTCTGTCCTGAACTTGAGTCCATGTTTCCTGACTTTGAATCTGGTGTTCTCCCCATCCTCTGTGGGGAAAGTTCTCTGTGGTTCCATAGGCACTGGTGTTGTCTCAAGAAGCAGCCTGTACCCAAATGGGTCAGATAAAATTAAAAGTGGTCTCAAACTTTGCTGACTCAAGTCTTTATACATTTTTAGAAACAAAATCAGATTTATTAATATCTTCTGGCTCTGGTATGTTTAAATAACTTCCTTTAATTTAAATACAAATTTCTCACTGACTACTGGCAATGTAACTGGAAATAAAAGAAATCTCTGAGGAAATATGCTTCTTTTAAAATTTTTTCCTTAGTTTTCAGTCTCTGTGATCTTTCTAATATTTGAGAAGCCTGAATTAACATTAGTTTCCATATGTTCACAAACTACACCTCTTTCCACACAGCATTCAGAACAAGGTGAGGGCTGCGAGCTGTTTCCACCTGGGATCTGGCAGAGCTGGCAGGGGAGGACCTGCCACGCTGGCCCTTTCTGCGAGTCTGCTTCCTGTCAGTCTATCCTGGGCACACTGAACATAGGTAGTGTCTCAAGGGAGCAGGAGAAGGGTGCATCCCCCAGGGATTCATAACTCTCCAAAACCTTGAAATTGACATTTTAGTTTCAAATTATTTGCCCTTACTTACATCACTTCCACAAAAGTTGTGTACAAAACTGTGTGTGTTGGAAAGTAGGGCATGTTCAAAGATGCAAACATGTAGCCGTTGTTCTAAAAAGCACACAGTTTAGCAAGGAGATATAAAACTCACTCTCAAACAACTATAAAGCGAGTTAGAATTTGGGTTAGGTGTAGCCGAGAATGTATGGTTAACAGCTAGCTCCTTGGAGTCAGACAGTTGGAGTTTGGGTTGTGATTCTACTGCTTTTTAGTTATGTTTTTTTGACAAGATACTTAACTTCCCTGAGACTTGGTTTCTTCATCTGTAACATCAGGGTACATATGTGTGATATACATAGTTATGAAAATGGCAAGCCTTTTGGCACATGATAATTGGTCAATAATGTTAGCCTTTATAATTATCATATATCTTTATATATTTTAAAATCACTCTAATTCTCCCTCTGCTCTTAATAAATGGCTGCTGTGTTTTACATCGAGGAAATACTGTTAATAAAATTGTGAAATGGAGAGAGCTCAGGATGTGTGGGGAAGTGGCCAGTGCCATTTTGTCCCGAGTCTGGGATCTGCATGGACAAGTCTTGAAATGTAAGAGATAAATCCGGAAGGGTCAATTAAGGTGAAGCTTGAAGAGTTTTGAGTGATAAAGTGAGGAATCTGTTTAAATCAACAGGTGTGGGCAGGTAGTGAAGGACGTGTGCTGTTTAAAACGGGAGTTCTGGAGCCAAACTCCCAGTCTCACTGTTCACTGCTGCATGTCATTGGGCAAATTACACCGTGTCTCTCTGCCCAGTTTCCTCATGTATAATAATATAACCAACACCACAGGCTTACTGAGAGCATTATTAGATATTACATGTTCATTATTAGATTAGAGCATGGCAAAACACTAAAGAAATGGTAGTTATTAATAATATTAAAGAACTGAGTAGTTGATTTGCAAGTAGCAGAAGCAAATGACAGTTTCAGTGTTGTTTTAGAATTAAAATGGGCATGGCAATAAGTTTTGAGTAAAACAGCCATAAAAAGTGACATTTTAACCTCTTCTCCAACCCCCCAAAATTTGGTTTTTCTCCAAGTTTCCTAGTCATTTATACAGTTAACTTCTGGATGGAGGTGACTTTAGCACTATGTGTATAAAGTGGGATGTACAGGTGCAATTTACATATACAGACATGCTTTGGCAGCTGGTAGTTTGTGATAAATATAGTATTTTTCTGAAGTTAGTAGTGGGGAGGCAGTCAGATAGACTCCCACATGCGCCTGACAGAGATCCACCCGGCATGCCCACCAGAGGGCGAACCTCTGCCCATCTGGGGCGCCACTCTGCTGCAACAGGGAGACATTCTAGCGCCTGAGGCGGAAACCATGGAACTGTCCTCAGCGCCCAGGCCAACTTTGCTCCAATGGAGCCTTGGCTTCGGGAGGGGAAGAGAGAGGGGGGGGTGGAGAGGGGAAGGGTGGAGAAGCAGATGGGCACTTCTCCTGTGTGCCCTGACCGGGAATTGAACCATTGAACCTGGGACTTCCACACACCTGGCCAATGCTCTACCGCTGAGCCAACAGGCCAGGGCCTAGTTTGTGATATATTAACATATTGTACTAAATCTGTTACTGAAAAGATGTGTGTACATTAGTTTATGTATATTGAATGTTTTAAGCAAAATGACAAGATTTTCTTTAGAAAAATACTATCAATATTTGTGAAATGTAAAAGAGACTACCAGCCAAATTATTGTCTTTTTAAATCCAACTGTTCATTTATGTGGGTGGACAAAGGCTACATCAATCCTATCTTCTAAAAAGCGGGAAGGAGAAGGCTACCAAAAGGCAAAACAGAGTTCATCTTAATTTTTTTCCTTTATACTTTTTCAGAAATTCTAAAAATATTTTAACCTGCCATTATTTATTTTCAGTTTGTCAGTTTCTGCAGGTGAAAACAATGAGCAGGTGATTTTAATGCTTTTTATGAAAACTCAAAGTGGATGAGTAATAAATGGAATGTCACTTCCCTAGAAAAACTCAAAGAGCAAAGTGCTCACCTTTGATTAATGCAGACAAGGAGAAAAGTTGGCATCTGCAGTCTCATAGGTGAATTTTCTTCTCAGTGGGTTCAACCAGATCACAAAGAATGGTTCCACTGAGTTCTTTAGATTTCAGGGAGGTAATGAGTCTCATGTCAGAAAAACCTTAAAGGAACATTTACTGGAAAAGACACACTAGATCCTGCTACATTAGGCAAGTCTGGGCAGAGGCTGAGTGTTAGGAAAGTTTCATCCATCTCTAACTACCTCTAACTCAGTGATTAGAGCATGGCTATCACAGCCCAATACAGGTTTTTTTTCTTATCTTGTTTTGTCTTGTTCTTTCCTTAGTCCCCCCACCCCACCCCCTGCCTCTCTTTTCCTTCCTCACTATGAGTCGCCATCTCTAATATCAGGAACTCATTTGGTCATTGACCAATAGAAACTCAATAGGTCATTTCTAATGATGTATTATTTAAAGCCAGGCATGCTTGGAGCAATTTCTAATTCTCTTAATAAAGGGGCTTGAGTTAAGGGTATTATGATTCAGATGAATCGATTTGGGAAGGGAACACCAGCTACATTCAGGATAGTTTATGCTTGAAGATCCATGGTCATCTCATTATGTCCCAATTAAACCCCCGTCATTGTCATGTTTATCCCCAAGTCAGGATGTCTTCTCCTCCTATCCCACCATTTACAGGTATCAATAGATCCATTTCTACCAGACTCAGTTATTTATGTAATATATCATTATATGTTACAGATAGATATCCCATATATCATTTTTCTTCTAGTCATGTAATGTTGGAATCGGGATGCCAGTAAATTTATTTTATTATGATAGTCCTCAAGCACCTATAAAAGTAGTAAGGGTATTGTAACAAACGCCACATAAGAGACAACAATACTTCGTGTGATCGTGTGTCGTCACGAGCTCCAGAACTGTGAATATCACAAAGCAGGTACTTTATGCAAGTTTGCTCCTCAAGCTGATTGTCTGTTTGTCAAATTTATTTCCTCTTCAAAAATAAGAAACAGTTTTATATAATTTCACTATTTGGAACCCTTCTTTTTTTGTTGTTCAAAAGTGAACTTGTTGCGCATCTGTGGCTACAGAAAATAACCGAACCTTTTTCCTTTTAAATAGAGGACCAATTGGGCACCTTCTGTAGTTTTCTAAAGATGTTACACTTGTTGATTAGAGAGATTTTTCTTTCTATTTTTCCTCTACTAAAGTGTGTCTTTTTTTAATATATATATTTTATTATTATTAATTCTAATGGGGTGACACCAATAAATCAGGGTACATACGTACAATGAAAACATCTCCAGGTTATCTTATCATTCAATTGTGTTGCATACCCGTCACCAAAAGTCAAATTGTCCTCTGTCACCTTCTATCTGGTTTTCCCTGTGTCCCTCCCCTCCTCCTTATCTCACACTTCCCTCCCTCCCCCCATCCCGTAACCACCACTCTCTTGTCCATGTCTCATATTCTCACTTTTATGTCCCACCTATGTATGAAATCATGCTGTTCTCAGTTTTTCTTTTTTTCTGATTTACTTATTTCACTCTGTATAATGTTATCAAGGTACATCCATTTTGTTATAAATGATCCAATGTCATCATTTCTTATGGCTGAGTAGTATTCCATAGTATATATGTACCATAGCTTTTTAATCCACTCGTCTTCTGACGGACACTTGGGCTGGTTCCAGATCTTCGCTATTGTGAACAATGCAGCCACGAACATGGGGGCGCATTTCTTCTTTTCGAACAGTGCTATGGTGTTCTTAGGGTATATTCCTATAAGTGGGATAGCTGGGTCAAAAGGCAGTTCGATTTTTAATTTTCTGAGGAATCTCCAAACTGTTTTCCACAGTGGCTGCACCAGTCTGCATTCCCACCAGCAGTGCAGAAGGGTTCCCTTTTCTCCACATCCTTGCCAGCACTTATTCTGTGTTGTTTTGCTGATGAGTGCCATTCTGACTGGTGTGAGGTGATATCTCATCGTGGTTTTAATTTGCATTTCTCTAATGATTAGTGATGTTGAGCATTTTTTCATATGCCTATTGGCCATCTGTATGTCCTCTTTGGAGAAATTTCTATTCATTTCTTTTGCCCATTTTTTGATTGGGTTGTTTGTCTTCCTGGTGTTGAGTTTTATAAGTTCTTTATAAATTTTAGTTATTAACCGCTTATCAGATGTGCTGTCGAATATGTTCTCCCATTGTGTGGTTTGTCTTTTTATTCTGTTCTTATTGTCTTTAGCTGTGCAAAAACTTTTTAGTTTGATATAGTCCCATTTGTTTATCTTGCCTTTTATTTCATTTGCCCGTGGAGATAAATCGGCAAATATACTGCTGCTACAGATGTCGGAGAGCTTGCTGCCTATGTTTTCTTCTAAGATGCTTATGGTTTCCAAGCTTACATTTAAGTCTTTAATCCATTTTGAGTTTGTTTTTGTGAATGGTGTAAGTTGATGGTCTAGTTTCAGTTTTTTGCAGGTAGATGTCCAATTTTCCCAACACCATTTGTTAAAGAGGCTGTCTTTACTCCATTGTATGTTCTTTCCTCCTTTGTCAAATATCAGTTGTCCATAAAGCTGTGGGTTTATTTCTGGGTCCTCTGTTCTGTTCCATTGATCTATGTGCCTGTTCTTATGCCAGTACCAGGCTGTCTTGAGTATAATGGCCTTATAGTAAACCTTGATATCTGGAAGAGTGATACCTCCTGCTTTATTTTTTCTTTTTAAGATTGCTGAGGCTATTCGTGTTCTTTTTTGGTTCCATATAAATTTTTGGAATATGTGTTCTATATCTTTGAAGTATGTCATTGGTATTTTAATTGGTATTGCATTGAATTTATAAATTGCTTTGGGTAATATAGACATTTTAATGATGTTTATTCTTCCTAGCCACGAGCACGGTATATGCTTCCACTTGTTTGTATCTTCCTTGATTTCTTTTATCAATGTTCTATAATTTTCCGAGTACAAGTCCTTAACCTCCTTGGTTAAATTTACTCGTAGGTACTTTATTTTTTTGGCTGCAATAGTGAAGGGGATTGTTTCCTTAATTTCTTTTGCTGACAGTTCTTTGTTGGTATATAGAAATGCCTCTGATTTCTGAGTATTAATTTTATATCCTGCCACCTTGCTGAATTCATTTATAAGGTCCAGTAGTTTTTTGACTGAGACTTTAGAGTTTTCAATATACAATATCATATCATCTGCAAATAGTGACAGTTTTACTTCTTCTTTTCCAATTTGGATGCCTTTTATTTCTTCTTGTTGTCTGATTGCTGTAGCTAGGACTTCCAGAACTATGTTGAATAAGAGTGGTGAAAGGGGGCATCCCTGCCTGGTTCCTGATCTTAAGGGGATTGCTTTTAATTTTTGTCCATTTAGTATGATGTTTGCTGTCAGTTTATCGTAGATGGCCTTTATCATGTTAAGGAATGATCCCTGTATACCCACTTTACTGAGAGTTTTGAGCATGAATGGGTGCTGGATTTTATCAAATGCCTTTTCTGCATCTATTGAAATTATCATGTGATTTTTGTCCTTCCTTTAGTTTATGTGATGAATCACATTGATTGATTTGCGAATATTGAACCAGCCTTGCCTCTCCAGAATAAATCCCACTTGATCATGGTGTATGATTTTTTTCATATATTGCTGGATCCGGTTGGCTAATATTTTGTTGAGAATTTTAGCGTCTAAAATCATCAGGGATATAGGCCTATAATTTTCTTTCTTTGTGTTGTCTTTGCCCGGTTTTGGGATCAGAATTATGCTCGCCTCATAAAAGGAGTTTGGAAGTCTTCCTTCCTCTTGAATTTTTTGAAATAGCTTGAGGAGGATAGGAGTTAGTTCTTTGAATTTTTGATAGAATTCACTTGTGAAGCCATCAGGCCCAGGACTTTTATTTTTTGGGAGTTTTTTGATAACTGTTTCGATCTCATTTGTTGTAATTGGTCTGTTTAGGTGTTCTGATTCTTCCAGATTGATTTTTTGGAAGGTTATATGATTCAAGAAATTTGTCCATTTCACCAAGATTGTCTAATTTTTTGGCATATAGTTCTTCATAGTATTTTCTTACAATGCTTTGTATTTCTGTTGTGTCAGTTGTTATTTCTCCACTGTCCTTTCTAATTTTATTTATTTGAGTCCTCTCTCTTTTTTTCTAGGTGAGTCTAGTTAAAGGTTCATCAATCTTGTTTACCTTTTCAAAGAACTAGCTTCTGGTTTCATTGATCCTCTGTATTGTTTCTTTAGCCTCTATGTCAATGTTTCTGCTCTGATCTTTATTAATTCATTCCTTCTACTTGTCTTGGGTTTTATTTGTTGTTGTTTTTCTAGTTCTTTTAGATGCAGGGTCAGGTTGCTTATTTGAGCTTTTTCTAGCTTCTTATGATATGCCTGTAGTGCAATAAACTTTCCTCTCAGAACTGCTTTTGCTGTGTCCCATAAATTTTGAGTTGATGTATGCTCATTATCATTCATTTCTAGAAACTTTTTTATTTCTTCTTTGATCTCATTGTTAATCCATTCATTATTTAATAACATGCTATTTAGTTTCCAAGTGTTTGAGTATTTTTCAATTTTTCTTTTGTGGTTAATTTCTAGTTTCATGCCATTGTGATCAGAGAAAATGCTTGATATGATTTCAATCTTCTTAAATTTATCGAGACCATTTTTGTGTCCTAACATGTGGTCTATCCTAGAAAACGTACCATGAGCGCTTGAGAAGAATGTATATTCTACTGCTTTAGGGTGAAAAGTTCTGAAGATATCTATTAAATCACGTTGATCTAGTGTGTCCTTTAAGTCTGCTGTTTCTTTATTAATTTTCTTTCTTGAGGATCTATCCAGTGTTGTTAGAGGGGTATTGAAATCCCCTACTATGATAGTATTGCTGTTAATCTCGCCCTTTATATCCATCAAAGTCTGCTTTATGTATGTCGGGGCTTCTATATTTGGTGCATAGATATTTATAATAGTTATATCTTCCTGTTGAATTGTTCCCTTTATCATTATGTAGTGTCTTTCTTTATGTCTTACTACAGCCTTTGTTTTAAAGTCCATTCTGTCAGATATAAGTATTGCTACCCCTGCTTTTTTTTTCATTTCCATTTGCATGAAATATTTTTTTTCATCCTTTTACCTTCAGTCTATGTGCATCTTTTGTTTTAAGGTGTGTCTCTTGTAGACAGCATATGTATGGGTCTTGTTTCTTTATCCACGCAGCTACCCTATGTGTTTTGATTGGATCATTTAATCCATTTACATTTAAGGTTATTATTGATATGTAGTTGTTTATTGCCATTTTATTCTTTAAAGCTGTATTCTTCTTTTGCTCTATTCTTTCCTCCCTTTAAACTGTTCACAACAGGCCCCTTAGTATCTCTTGCAGAATTGGTTTGGTTTTTATGAATTCCTTGAGGCTTTCCTTTTCTGGGAAGCTCTTTATTTCTCCTTCAATTTTAAACGTTAGCCTTGCTGGATAAAGTAGTCTTGGTCGTAGGTTCTTGTTCTGCATTACTTTGATTATATCTTGCCATTCCCTTCTGGCCTCAAGTGTTTCTGTTGAGAAGTCCGACGTCATCCTTATGGGGGCTCCTTTGTAGGTGATAGCCTTTTTTTCCCTAGCAGCTTTTAAAATTTTTTCTTTATCCATTAACTTTGGTATTTTAACTATGATGTGTCTTGGTGTAGATCTTTTTGGGTTTATTTTTAATGGAGTTCTGTGTGCTTCTTGAACATGTGGAGTGTTTCCCAGCTTTAATTTAGGAAAGTTTTATGCTATAATTTGATTGAACAAAGTTTCCATTTCCTGTCCTCTTTCCTCTTCTTTAGGAACCCCTATGATGCGAATGTTGTTTCTCTTCAGGTTGTCACAGAGCTCCCTTAGAGTTTCCTCACATTTTTTGAGTCTCTTTTCCTTTTTCTTCTCTGCTTCTGTGCCTTTGTTTATTGTATCCTCTAACTCGCTGATTCAATCCTCAGCGTGATTCATCCTGCTTTTAATTCCTTCCATTGTGGCCTTCAGTTCTGATACTGTATTAGTCATTTCTGTCTGACTCTTTTTCATTATTTCAATTTTGTTTGTTATACTTGTTATCTCTTTATTTAGGTGTTCATAATGACTATCCATTGTTGCTCTAATTTCTTTGAACATTCTAACTATCATTATTCTAAATTCTGCTTTTGGTAATTTGGTTATATCTGGTTCATTCAGGTTCTTCTCTGGGGATTTCTCTTGATTCATTTGGTTTGTATTCCTCTGCCTGCCCATTTTGTCTGTGTATAAGCAAGTTGTGGCCACTGGAGTCCAGTAGGTGTTGCCTTTGTGATCTCTAGGTGTGGTCTGTCTGCAGGCCCCCCACCCACTCTGTCGCTGCCTGGGAGGTTGGGTATGGGCGTTGCCAGCACCGGCCCACTGTGGCTTTTGCTGTGATTTCTGCCTCTCTTCTGCGGGAGGGGCTGTCACTCAAGCCACAAGCCTCAGCACCAAGGGTAGAGGTGAGCACCTTTGCTCAGCTGCGGACCCAGCCTTTTTCTGGACTTCCGCCCAGAACCCACAGTCAGAGTCTGCTCACCACAGTTTTGCGGGTTGGGCAGGGCTGTTGACGTGCTCTCAGCTGTGAGCTTTTGCCCATCCGGAGCTTTAGCCCCGCCCTCGAGGCCAGGGCCCTTCTGCGCAGGGTCGCAAACTCAGGTTTATTGGGCCGGGCATGTTTGCTGGCTTCTGCTCAGCTGCGTACTTCCGCTCGTCCCAGACTCTACCCCGCCCCTGCGTTCGGAGCCCACTTGTATACGTAGGATGGCAAATTGCAGTTTCTCCGGCCAGGCGGGGGTAGTAGTGTGGGCTCAGCTACGAGCTTCCACTTGTCTCGGGGTCTACCCCGTTCCCGCGCTCAGAGCCCGCTCGTGCATGTATAATGGCAAACCGCGGTTTCTCCGGCCGGGCGGGGCTGGTAGCGTGAGCTCAGCTGCGAGCCCCCACCTGTCCCTGGTCCTAGCCCGGTCCCCGCAGTCAGGGCCAGCTTGTGCAGGGTCGCAGAGCAGATCTCTGCCCGTTCCTGGCCTCCTGCTTTGTCCCCGTAGGTGGCATTACAGGTGGGCCCGCAGCTTCTGGAGCGCTTTCGCACATCCCCTCCGACCCTGCTGGGCTAGACCGAGCTCACACTGGCTTGGCCTCTGCCCATGCCGACAGAACCGCGTTTCAGCATCCTGCCGCCCCAAACCCTTCAGCAACCCTCAGCAGAGTAGGAAGGGACCTAATACTCCACACTGTAGGCCTGGGAGCTCCCTCACTTGTTTCACAGCTCAAAACTGTCCAAACGCCTCTTATAGGCTCTGGGACTGCAGCCTGGGGCTTGATTCCTGGGACCCAGGTCCCTCCCTCTCCGCCAAACTCTCCTCCCGCCACACGGGTCTCTCCGGGCTGCTGTTTGCTCCGGGGAGCTGGGCAGCCCTCTTCGCGCTCTCGCTATTCCTACCAGTCTCAATGTGGCTTCTTCTGTGTTCCTTGGTTGAAGAGTCCACTTAGTTTAGTTCAAAGTTGGTTTATCCAGATGATGGTTCTTAAAATTGAGTTATAATCCACTTTGGTTCTGGGAGTTGGAAGTTGGTACGTCCGCCTACTCCTTCGCCATCTTGCTTCTCCTTAAAGTGTGTCTTTTATTACAATTTGAGATCATGGCTGTTTGAATGTATTTGACCCTAGAGTACATGCCTCTAGGGAGGGGAAAATATATACATCAAGATCAAATTAAATGCTAGTGAAACCTGGAAACATGTTTTATATTTAGAACTTTAAAAACCAGTTCATCCCCCTCTTCCCTGGGACTAAAAAAAAAAGAGTTGCTATTTGCTATGTTTTTACTAAATCACCATCACATTGGTTCCCACATAGGACTTGGGGAAGAAGTAGGCAGTTGATTATGGGCTTCTCTAGGGTAACAACCTGTTGTCTCCTGACCTATGTGTCTAAGGCTTGGGTCAGACTCTGGAGAAAACCAATCTGGAAATCACTTTCCTTGAGATTGTGCATAAACTAGAAACCCAACCAGAAGACCTTCTTTCTCTTTTTAAGGTATTGACACTTGCCCTGACAAATTTCTATATTGAGTGAAGAGAACAAATCACCTTTAACTTGGAAAAAATATAGTACTCAGAGTTCAATTCTAAAATCCCTTCAGTGAGTTGCCAGGTAGGGTTAAGTGGTGTTAACCAGATTAATATAGATTCAAACTTAGCTCAAGTGCTGGGTCTGAAGTCACTCAGCAAAAGTCCCAGGGTATATCAAAGCCAGTCACCACCACCCTCTGATGGTCATGGACCTTTGTGGTAGGGTGGGGGCACAGAGAGTCATCAGGATGAGGCCAGCAGGTTCATCAGGCCCAAACACACCAAGATTTGACCATGGAAGGAAGGGTTCTGCATAGGAACACTGGCGTTGGTTAGGCATGTGAGGGAGAAATGATCTGTGACTTTTTCATTTTCTCCTTGAAAATTCTGTAACTCTGTTTTTAGTTCTTTTTTTAAAATTTCTTTTTATTTTATTCATTTTAGAGAGGAGACACAGAGTGAGAGAGAGAGAGAGAAAGAGAGAAAGAAAGAGAGAAGGGGGGAGGAGCTGGAAGCATCAACTCCCATATATGCCTTGTCCAGACCAGTGCAGGGTTTTGAACTGGCGACCTCAGTGTTCCCAGGTCGACGCTTTATCCACTGCGCCACCACAGGTCAGGCTGTTTTTAGTTCTTAATTCTCTAAAACCCTTTAGAATTGTTTTGTGAATATTTTGAATAAAGACTTCTAGTCAAAAATTTTATCAGCAGCCCTGGCTGGTTTGCTCAATGGATAGAGTGTCAGCCTGACATGTGGATGTCCCGACTTTGATCCCTGGTCAGGGCACACATGAGAAACAACCATCTGCTTTTCTTTCCCTCCTTCTCCCCCTTCTTTCCCTCTTCCTCTCCTGCAGCTACTCAGCCCCGAACAGGGGTTGCCGGCTGGATCTTGGTTGGAATACATGCAGGGGTCTGTCTCTCCATCTCTCACTTAAAAATTTTTTTTTATCTGCTTGGTAGTCCTATCTGTAAATTTTTATATTAATTTTGTTATTCTTTCTTGTAATATTTATGCAGGTCCTATGTTGGCTTTTTTGATTACTGCTTATCTCTGAGATGAGTTTCTTCAGGACCAGCTCTCTGCAGAAGCAGAATGTAAACAGAATAGCCAGCAGTGCTCTGGACTAATGTGAACGTTTTCTGCTTTTCCTTATTTAATGTATGCTTTAGTGTTTACATTCTCCAGCTGATGAGAACTGGCAGCTGCAGAGAATTTGTCAGCTACGGTTTTCTCTTCGCCTCACCACATCCTTAGGTTCACTCCTGAGATAATAATGCGTCCACTCACTATCCCGTTCAGTCCTGCTTCCTCTCCAATTCTGTGCTGAGAAATAGTGTTATGGGAAAGTCCTACCTGATTCAGCCTATGCACCTAGATCCTTTTGTTCCAAATAAGGAGTCATGGGTTTTGCATCTCAGTGTCGACCACTACTCTGGAAAACTCTCATCTCCCAGCTCTTCCCAAGGTTTCCAGGGCAGAAACCCTCTCTTAGCATTCTCTCCCATCTTGGTCCAATTTTCATGGTGCCTGGGAACTTTTCTTCATATAGATTATGGTTGAAATTCAGTTGTATGGTTTCATCAAAGATGTAATTTTCTTTTTTGTTGGCTGTATCTTTTGTTATTATTTTTGGTAGGTTTCATAGAGGAGAAGAGATATTAAAATGTCCATTTTTATTTATCCACAACTGGTGGAAAGTCTACTTTTCTTTTTTTGTATTTTCCTGAAGTGTGAAGCAGGGTAGCAGACAGACTCCCGCATGAGCCCGACCGGGATCTACCCGGAATACCCACTAGGGGGCAATACTCTGATCATTTGGGGCATTTCTCTGTTGCAACCAGAGCCATTCTAGTGCCCGAGGTGAAGACCATGGAGCCAACCTCAGCACCTGGAACAACTTTGCTCCAATAGAGCTTTGGCTGTGGGAAGGGTAGAGAGAGATAGAGAGAAAGGAGAAGAGGAAGGGTAGAGAAACAGATGGGCACCTCTCCTGTGTGCCCTGGCCAAGAATTGAACCTGGGACTTCCACACGTCATGTCGATGCTCTACCACGGAGCCAGCTGGCCAGGGCCAGAAATTCTACTTTTTGTCTAGTTATTGCAGGTATGTAGGAAAGCTATGCTTTTTATTTTTATTTTTAAAGTGATTATTTCATTAAACTCTTTTTGGTTTTAATAAATATTTTTGTAATTTTCTGGGATTTTATGGGCAGAAAATTATATTATCTACAAATTTATCATCTAACAATGTATTTTATCATCTTTTCTAACATTCACACATTTCCTTATCTTGTGCTATCTAGAGTATCCAAGACAGTGTTGAATAATAAGTATTACCGAAAATGTCCTGTGTTATGTTCATGATTTCTCATGGGAATAACTGTGTGTGCTTAGAATGAAGATGCCCATCGTTTTGTGACAGCTGCCAAATTTTTATCAAATTTCTCTTAAGCATCTATCATTGGATCTGGCAATATTTTGTTTAGCATTTTTGGAAACAATCATGTAATATGAGATTTTCATAGATGTTTTCTGGAGACTGTTCATGTTATCTCTGTGGGATCTTTCCTTCAGGTTAGACGCTGTGTGACAAACTGATGTCAGGTCGGTTGGTTGCCGGTAGTTGCAGGCCTTCCTTCTCAGCCACACTGGATGAGAGATTTCCTCTGCAGCTCAGAAGAAGATCTAGGGTGACTGTTTACCAAACATGCAGGAATATGAAATTTGAATGCAGTAAAAATATAGTATGTGATCAAAGCAGACATTCAGCAAATTTTAGTAAAGAAAAGTAAATATAATAGTCTGGCACTTTTTGATCTGTGGCTTAATAGTATCTAAGAAAAAATATGGGTGTGAATTTTAGTTTTCAGTCTATCATGAAATAAGTATGTTGATGTAGCTGTTTAAGAACCAGGTGCAATTTTAGACTTCATTACTTAATATGTAGTATGTGTAACCAAAGGACTAGATTTCTTCTTCTAGGATCTGATTTGTCCAGTCTGGAGTATGAGTGTAAGTTCTGAGAGCTACACTTTGAAGATGAAATTAAAAAATATTTTTGTAAAAAGTCAATTTTTGAGAAATTGGCACATAATTATAAAAAGTAGTAAGTAAACATAGCATAGAGTTAATTAGAGTGAAGATTCATGAAGAAAGGTTTAAGACTGTTAAAATGGTATAATATTATGGAGGAGAACTAGTTCCTTAGTATTAGAAACTTGAGAAAGAAATTTTGTAGTAATGCATTATTGGTAAAGCATTCAAGTAAAAAAATAAAAACAGTGATACAGAGAACTTCCCCTCTGTTAGACTAGAGTTGAATATTTCACTAGTCTTTTTTATTGAATTAAAATTTGCTTACTGTGATTGTGATGTACTATCTTTTAATTTAGATTCCATAAGTATATAATATACTCCCTGGGAATAATCTTAAACACTAAGAAATCTTGTTTAAAGTATATTCTTTTGCTGACAAACTCTGGTGGGTATTACATTTAATGTTTTCTTATTTGGCTTCAAAATCTCTGACAGGAGCTTATACATATGGCTAGAAATCTTTTTTTATTTTAATTTTTTTTTGTATTTTTCTGAAGTGAGAAGCAGGAAGGCAAAGAGACAGACTCCTGCATGTGCCCGACTGGGATCCACTGGCATGCCCACTAGGGGGCGATGCTCTGCCCGTCTGGGGCATTGCTCCACTGCAACCAGAACCTTAGGCAGAGGCCATGGAGCCATTCTCAGCGCCCAGGGCCAACTTTGCTCCAATGAAGCCTTGGCTGCAAAAGAGAAAGAGAGAGAGAGAGAAGAGGGAGAAGGGTGGAGAAGCAGATGGGCACTTCTCCTGTGTGCCCTGACTGGGAACCGAACCTGGGACATTCACACGCTGGGCCAATGCTCTACCACTGAGCCAACCAGCCAGGGCCAATGGTTAGAAATCTCTGGAACTTACAGCTTAAGGACAAGTTTGTTGGGAGAGCTTTATAATAATAGCCTTGGCAGTAGAGCCCAAGCAGAAATCTGACTTTGTTTTTGCATTGCATACACTTAAAGTTGTACTTACAGTTAATTAAAAACTTGAAAATGTTTAAATTACAAAAAATTGTGGAAAATGCCATAAAATGGCAAAATGGAATAACAGAAACGTTCTGCTAAAGAAATATTTTGTTAGTTCATGATTTCAATGTTTGCCTAGTCATCTTATACAAAAAGAAAAATTTTTGAGACATTCTCATCTTTGGAATTTCCAAATATCTCCTAAATATTGCTTTCCCACAAATCACAGTTATGCCTAAACTTATCAAGAATGATGGTGGGACAAAGGCATGAGTGCTGTCCACTTTATTCTTGACACACATTAAATCCTTTGAAATTAGATAATAGGTGCAGTTTAAATAAAGAAATAAAAAAGGGGGGCCCTGGCCAGTTGGCTCTGTGGTAGAGCATCGGCCCTCCACTTCTCACGCCCTGTTTCGGGGTGAGTGTGTGGAAGTCCTGGGTTTGATTCCCAGCCAGGGCACATAGGAGAAGTGCCCATCTGCTTCTCCACCCCTCCCCCTCTCCTTTCTCTCTGTCTCTCTCTTCTCCTCCTGCAGCCAAGGCTCCATTGGAGCAAAGTTGACCCCAGTGGTGAGGATGGCTCCATGGCTTTCATCTTAGGTGCTAGAATGGCTCTGGTTGCAGTGGAGCAATGCCCCAGATGGGCTGAGCATCACCCCCTAGTGGGTATGCTGGTTGGATCTCAGTTGGGCTCATGCAGGAGTCTGTCTGTCTGCCTCCCTCCACTTCTCACTTCAGAAAAATACAAAAATAAAATAAAATAAAATAAAAGAAGGAAAGAAAAAAGGAGGAAGAGCCAAAAGTCTGAGAAGTGTGTCAAGGGGAAAGAGTTTTTATCAAGATGAGTTATCTCCCCACTTTCTAATCCACACGCACACATACAGCTCAGAATTCCTAAACTCAGTATAATTGGGAGATTGATCGTTAAAAGTTGGGGTCTTCCAGAAGTTGAGTACATCTCTCCTGGTATATTGCACCTGACACTAAGGGAAAAGTGAGAAGTATAATCTTTCACCCCAAAGCAGTTAGCTAGGTTAGCAGCGTTAAATTAAAACAAGGAAATGCAAATCCTAATCTCTGGCACTAAAGAAGACAATTAATTTTGGTTCTGAAATTTAATGAAGAATAAATTTAATTTGTATGGGTTATTTTACATCCTAATGAAGATCCCCAAAGATGGCTATACTTATGACTCTCACCTATCACTGCAATGAGAGGACGTGTTTTCTACTTTAATTTTCTCCAAGACTTGGTGTCAATGGGTTTTTGGTTCCTTAGTTCAGAAAGACAAATTAAACAGGAGCATTTACTACTTATATTGCTTTATGTTGCAGTCTGCCCTTCTCCCCTGGAAGATAAGGGATGGGTATGTGATGTTCCAGGGAGGTGATTGGTTAATTAGTGACACAGTGACGTTACCAA
Organism: Rhynchonycteris naso; assembly: GCA_037038555.1. NCBI lineage: Eukaryota > Metazoa > Chordata > Mammalia > Chiroptera > Emballonuridae > Rhynchonycteris > Rhynchonycteris naso. The sequence goes on from CM073003.1 coordinate 102,399,621, forward strand.
TTCCACTTCTAGTCTTAAGACCAGAATGCTGGAGTTGCCTGCCCCCACTCCATTTTAATCAAAGCAATTAAAAAGTTATTATAGAAATATTCAAACATACTCTGAACTTGAGAAAATTGTGTAGTTAACTCCCATGTATCCCCACTCATTGTCAATAATTAACAATACTTTTAGGCAGTTTTCTGATCAGAAAATAGAATGCCCTGAAAGCTTCAATTCTTGATATGTAGTCAGCTTTTGTCTTTCAAATTTTGGTTCTCGGGACTTTTAATACTGCAATTTTGGGATGTAGTGTTTCGTAGTAATTTAAGTCACTCTCTTTTACAGCTCGCCTCCCTCTCAGGGAAAGCCACTGGTTGTAAGGTGATAGGTGGAATTTGGAGGTATCGCCTGTAGCTCACAGACGTTTTTCATAGAACTGATCACTGTCCGGGTTTCTGTGCAGAAGACTGGCTTAAAAACGAAGATGGAGAAAATAAAGGCATCTAGCCTGTTCTTACCGCGTCTCATTGCTGTTCTCTAAATATTTACAGAGTAGTCTCCTGTCATACTCTGCTTAGTATCTCAGTACTTTCTCTCCCCTCCACTTTGCACGCCGTCTTTCGGGGTGAATTGTCCGTCTTTGTGAGTTTCTGTTGCTTGATATTGACTGGTTCCTGACCGCCTCTCTCACCCGGCGTCAAGGGCCGCTTGCAAAACACTCCCGACAGAGACCCTGGGGAAAGGGAAACTGCTGGCCCGCAAAAAAGCAGAGCGTTGGACCGTAAGCCTCGAGCTCGCCCACTTTGGTGCATCTCAAAGAGAAAGCCTGGGGCAAGCTTGAGGGAGGTTGCTGTTTCCCAAGTTGCCCCTTGCTGGATGCCTCTATTGAAATCTTGGAGGCTCCTGGGACTACACGGAGGTGCAGGAGAGACTTTAACCCGCAGCGAAGAGGCTGGGGATCAAGCACGGAATACATTACAGCACTAGGTTTGGGGCTGCTGTTTCCTGAAGTCTGGAAGGGGTGGTCGTTCACGCTCAAGGTTCCTCCTCTCACCTCCGCCCGGTGGTCCTCGGAGTTCCGCCCTCTTCTGCGGGCACTTAACCGGGTCAGTGGGTCCGAGTGCCCGAGACTGGGCGCTCCGCTCTCCAACAGTTGGCGAGAGAAGCCCAGCGGAGTTTAGTTACAAGCAGTCTTCAGGCAGAGGTTGTGGGGGCTAAGACCGGTGCCAGCTGCCAGGGTTCAGGGCGAGACCCCAGCGGGTGGGGAATGGAGACGGAGTTTCCCCACGCCGGCCGTTTTCCTCGTCTCAGCAACCCCTAGGCGGCGCTGCGCTCCTCCGCACCCGGCCAGCTCCGCTTCCTCAGACGGCTGCCAAGCCTCGGGTTCTGCCAGCCGGCCAGTCCCGGGCAATCCTGGTCTTCAGAAGGCGGGACGTCGGCGGTCTCAGCACTTCTAGCCTGCAGCGGCGGCCGGCCGGCCCTGGCTCTTTACCACGGCTCGCGCTCTCCGGGAGTCCGGAGCATGGTCCCTGGCCACCGCTGGTGGAGCGAGCATGCCGACAGGGAGGGTGGCGGGCTGGAGGGTGGCGGTTCTATGTTTGTGGGTCTCCTGCGGCTCTGGCTCTGCCGCGGGACAGCTCCAATACTCAGCGTTGGAAGAGACTCAGCGGGGCGTGGCCGTAGGCAATGTAACCGCAGACTTGAAGCTGTCAGCAGCTGCTCTGTCCTTGCGGAACTTTCACTTCCTTTCCAGCCGCAACGAGCCCTACTTCAGGGTGGATCTGGCTAGCGGTAACTTGGTAGTCCAAGAGCCGGCGGATCGCGAACATCTGTGCGGGGACAAAGCCACTTGCGTCTTGACCTATGAGCTGGTGCTCGAGGACCCGCTGGAGCTGCACAAGGTGCGCGTTCACGTCCTGGATATCAACGACAACTCACCTCTCTTCCCTGTCGGCAACGTGCAGCTGCACATCCCCGAGTTCCTGATGCCCGGGGCCCGCTTTACTCTCCCTAATGCCCAAGATGCCGACGAGGGAAGCAATGGGGTGCTAAGCTATAGCCTGAGCCCCAGCCAGCATTTTCGTCTGGGAATGGGGTCTCGGGTCGACGGCAGTGAATACCCGGAGTTAGTTTTGGAGAAAGCTCTGGATCGGGAGGAACGCGCCACCCACCGGCTAGTACTCACTGCTCGAGATCACGGGCGGCCCGCGCGCTCAGGAGACGCACAGGTCACCATCATCGTGGTGGACACAAACGACAATGCACCTGTATTTGAGCACACAGTGTACCGTACCAAAGTACCAGAGACTGTACCCAACGGGACTGTGTTATTCCGAGTGCAGGCTTCCGACGCGGATGAAGGTTCCAATGGGGAAATCCGGTACTCCTTAAGTAACAGCACGCAAGCAAAGTTTCGACACCACTTTCACGTTCACCCTAGAAATGGGGAGGTGCGGGTAGCTGCTTTACTAGGTCTTCCTGAAATGCTGTTGGAGGCATACATCGAGGCGAAGGATGAAGGCGCCTTCGGTCTAGCTAGCACTGCCAAACTGCTGGTGGAAGTGACTGACGTGAATGATCATGCCCCCGAAGTGAACCTGCTGACTCTTTCCAGTCCAATTCCCGAGGACACTGTCCCTGGCACAGTGATTGCTCTTCTTAGTGTAAGGGATGAGGACCTTGGTCCCAATGGTAAGGTCATTTGTAGCATGTCTAGTGGAGGCCCTTTTAAGCTGAAGGCCTCCTTTGATAATTACTACAGTTTGCTGACTGATGGGCTGCTGGACCGGGAGCAAGTCAGCGAATACCAGGTCCTGATCACTGCCTCGGATGGTGGCTCACCACCACTTAGTACCCGCAGGACACTGACGGTGTCAGTTGCTGATGTGAATGACAATACACCAAGCTTTCCCCAACCGCAACAGGAACTTTTTGTGGCTGAAAATAATGGTCCTGGAGCCTCTCTAGGCCGCGTGTTTGCCCAGGACCCAGACCTGGGGAAGAATGGCATCGTCTTCTATGAACTGTTAGATATTATCTCTGGAGGGCAGCCAGCCTCTAGCTTGGTGGCAGTAGAACCATCCAGTGGGGCTATCACTGCCAAAACTTCCTTTGACTTTGAGCGGCTCAAGAGGTTTCATTTTCAAGTGGAAGCCCGGGATGGTGGCATTCCTCCCAGAAGCGCAGCAGTGACTGTGAACTTGTTTGTGATAGATAGAAATGACAATGCTCCAGTCATCTTGTTTCCCTTGACCACAAATGGCACTATCCCAGTGGAAATTGTGCCCCGCACTGCTAGAACTGGCCACTTGGTCACAAAAGTAGTAGCAGAGGATTCAGACAGTGGCTCCAATGCCTGGCTTTCCTACCACATCTCTCAGGCTTCTGACTCTAGCCTTTTCAGAATTTCAGCCAATGTGGGGGAGCTCCGTACTGCTCGCTCAGTTCTTCCCACTGATGCAGTTAAACAGAGGGTGGTGGTAGTGGTTCGGGACCATGGAGACCCACCGCTTTCCTCCTCTGTCACACTGGGTGTGCTGTTGAGCAACTCAGTTCCTCAGGTCCTTCCAGACTTTGAAGATGCCTGGGAAACAGAAGGACAACTCTCTGCCCAGAACCTGTATTTAGTAATTGCTCTGGCCTGTGTTTCCTTTTTATTTCTGGGGTGCTTACTTTACTTTGCGTGTATCAAGTTGAGCCAGCACCAAGGTTGTTGTTCCCAGAGCTGCTGTAACTCTGCAGAGGGGCGGAGGTATAGAAGGAAGCTGGCTTTGAATCCTTGCATGACATCAACCACTATCGATGTGACTACAATTGAGAGACTTTCTCAGACCTACCTCTATCGGGCCTCCCTGGGACTTGGGTCTGATAATAACAGTTTACTGTGGTGTGGGGAGTACAGTGCTGCTGACCTGAGAAATCTGGCCACTGGGGTAGGACTGAATTTGCCAATATCCTGTATTCAGATTCGGAACAGGAAAGATGCAAATGTCAATGTCATGGTAAGCAAACCTTATGGACTTTGATTTCCTTGACAAGAAGATGGCTGCCTGCTATGTTTTAAAGTATTTCTTAGATGATCTTTTGGCAACATTTAATTCATTGAGTTGAACACTCTTGCTTAGCACCCCCTGTGCTGAGACTTTTTGGAGTTTAAAAGTATTAAAAGACTGTCCTTGGCCCCAAGTAGATTATGGTTTATTTTTTGAGAAACAAGGGTAAGAAATTCAAACCTGTTAAAAAACAATAAAAGTAGTATAGTATAAGGGTCTAGAATTAAAAAAAAAAGCACCAACATTTCTGGTAGAAGTAGTACCTGTAATGTCTTTAAATCATTCTTTTTAGGAGTTTCTTTAAGGAATTATTTAAAGCAAATATCACTTCATTCAAAAATATTTTGAGTATCAGGTATATATAAGGCATTCTGATACTGAAAGTGGGTACAAAAAGTATGTGAGTCTTTGCATAATACAAGTTTAATATCACGGAAGATGAGACATTTACTTGAACTTTACAATACATGAGTAAAAAATGATGATAACCTCAAAAAATGTAAAAATAAATTTCAATGAGTGTTCAAAGAAAGTAGAAAGAGAACATATAGGCATGGAGGAGGAACGCAGAGAAAACTTTGTGATAGAGATGGCATTTGAATTGGATCTTGAATGATATAACATTTAATAAGTGGCATAGGCTTTACTTTACATGAACACCATCTTGACAGTCTTTAGAGAATCATACTGTACAACATAGCTGATAGCTCCACACAGTGTTAGTAAGTACATAGAAATTATAAGTATGTCTCAGAACACCTATACGTACTGAGAGAAAGACGATGGCATTATTGTGTACAGTACATGACACCTTATAAACTTTAAAACCTTTGTGTTTTCATTGATATATTTTACAAGAAGAATGAATTGTTGTTAGGTCAGAAACATGGGTTTGTTCAAAGGTGTACTTACCCTTCAAAGTCCATTTGACTTGGATTTAATAGTCTTATTATATTAGAAGCCAAAATACTTAGAAATAAGTAAGTACCATATTTGAGAGTCATGCATCCAATAAAAATTAAGTTATTCAAATACTTCAATTTATCCATAGTGGCCCTTGGCATTTTAAAACTTTTGAATGGAATGGGAGCAGTTGGGATGGTGATTTTACAAATTACTTTCTGACTTCTCACAGAAATCATGAATAGAGGGGAAGGAGGTGTCAGGAATTAGGGAAGAAATTGTTTTACTATTCCAGGAAATAAGGGAAAAGTAAGTTATGTTATTTTCCTTCAAATATGTATTGATGTTAACTGCAAAAAAATGGATTTAGATTGTTATAATCTTGCATATTTAGTATTCTCACATGATACAACAGAATTTAGTACATATTGTAAGATTAGTAAGTACTTGCTGAATGAATAATAAATTTGTGCATTATGAATTCAGTGTTAACACTTCAACATAGAGGGAAAAACTTTAAGTTACATTTTTGCTTTATATGTGTATATATAATTAACAGTGTAAATGTCATTTTTTAAATATTTCATTGGCTATTTTCTTCTTTATAATATATAATAATGAAACTATATTAACAAAAGAATTTTCTGGTCTTAATGCTAGTGTGAAAAACCTCAATGTACTTTGGGGCTAAATATGAGTCTAGTTCCTGTGGATAACAGAGTAATTAGTAGGAATGCACATAATTACATGTGAAATTTGCAGTGAATGCAAATTAAAATACAGTTCATTTTAAGGGAGAAAATTGGTGGGTAAAATGGTACTACTTCATGTATCAAACACTTAATGCCTAAACTATCACCATTTGTTTCTTTAATTTCATTACTTTCTGTAACAAGGAGAGATACAAATACAAGTTATGTCTATGAAGTTTGGGAGTCAGGAATTGATTGAGAAACACATTTTGACTAGACTAGAAAGAAAATATATAGAAAGAAATGATAGGAAAACCAATAAATCTGGAAGTTAGAAGGAAAATTAGCAACTTAAAAGAAAACTGACCAAATTTTTACTTATGTGAGTGATAAAGTAACAAAAACATACTGTTCGTACATGCAGGAACATTGTGTCATGCCATTCATTCAGCTGAGAAGTCTTTTCCATCATTGTTGATGTTTCACTGTTTAGGTAGTGCATCATCTGCCAGTAATTTTTGTGGGCTAGATATTTTCTGACCTATAAAGAAAATATATCTGCATAAAAATATGGGTAGAGTAACTTAAAAAAATATTTTAGGAAGAGGAGGGGAGGCAGAGAGAGACTTCCACATGTGCCCCGACTGGGATCCACCTAGCAAGTCCACTAGTGGGCGATGCTCTGCCCATCTGGGGCCCTTGTTTCATTGCAACTAGAGCCATTTTTTTTAGCACTTAAGGCGGAGGCCATGGAGCCATCCTCAGTCAGTGCCTGGGGCCAACTCGCTTTAATAGAGCCTTGGTTGCAGGGGAGAGAGAGAGAGAAGCAAGGGGTGGAGAAGCAGATGAGTACTTCTCCTGTGTGCCCTGACCAGGAATCGAACCCCGGTCTTCCACATGCTGAGCGAATGCTCTACCACTGAGCAAACCGGCCAAATCCTAAAGTAACTTTTATAAATCTGGCGCATTTGTGATTCACACAAGCATTTATTATTTATTCCTTCCTATCCAATTGCATATTGATCTAATCTTGATTCTTTAGAAAAGAATGCTTGTCATAGTGTTCATTGAATGCTTTAATAACAATTACAGATTTCTAGAAGTAAAATATTTATTGCTTGAATTTTATAAAACAAAAATCCTTTGAAAAGAGTATAATTTTATAATATTTTAACTGTGTGCCTGAGTCATATACAATCATGTTGATGCATATGTTTATATTTTGTTCGAATTCTAAGTTCTTCTGTTTTATTTTAGTTTCTAATGCATTTTAACATAGTTTACAATACTAAACTCTAATAGTTTAAGAACTTTATAAAAACATTTTATCTATATATGATAGATAATATTATCTCATTGATAATATTTAACAGTTGAAACAAAATTGGCCCACTGTTCCACAAGCAGATAGCGTGTATCTCATGTCAATTTTTTCTGTTAAGATTCTTGACAGGCAATTTAATTTTTTTTACATTGTTATAAATAATGGTATCTCTGAGATATAAATTCCTACTTAACATTTAAAATTAAGTGCATTGGGCTCTGACCAGATAGCTCAGTTGGTTAGAGCATCATCCTGAAGTGCAGAGGTCGCCAGTTCGATACTTTGTCAGGGCACATACAGGAGCAGATTGATGTTTCTGTCTCCCTCTCTTTCTCCCTCTCACTAAAATAAAAAAAATTAAAATTAAAAAATAAAATTAATTGCACTGGAAAACATTTTAGATAATATTTTTGTAGCAAAATGCATAGCAGTGTACAACTGACTTTATGAAATATTCCAAATGAAAATAATAATTTGAACATACCAGTATTAATTGTTCTTCTAGAATTAAAGCATGTCCTTTTGCCAGGAAAAATAGCATATATGATTTCCTCTTTTCAGTATCATTTATTAAGAGAGTAGTAGAATATTTTTGGCATTCTAGGTGGTTTTATTTGTTATATTCCTTAAGTATATTCCTTAAGTAGACTTTTCCATAGTCTAATTAGATGTTTCTGTATATTTATTTGGACTTTGAAGCTGATAACGACACTGAAAAACTTTAGAGTGATGTAACTAAGGAAGCTTGCGTGGCATATGAAATATATTCAGATGTAAAGAGAATAACACAGTACAATAGTATTTGTTGTATAATATAAAAACCTCACACTATTAAAAATGAAGTAGAGCATTATATAACTTGAGTGGACAGAAGGAAAAAGCAATGCCCGGGAAGTGTGAGTGGGAAAGTTTTAAAAACATGTCTGATAATAGTAATAATCTATTGATTTTTTTTTTTGCCTTCAGTATTTGCAGTTAGAGGGAAATAATAATATTCCAGAGACTAAAAACACTCAGCTGTGTTGGTATAAAGGTGAACTACATTGATACAAGGTTTTTTACATTGCTCAAATGCATATGACACAAATATCAGAAATAACATTTGGCAGAACGTCAAGTGAATATGGATCACAGTCTAGAATTTTGATTCAAGTGTTACGGGAAGTAAGGAATTTGTGAGTAAGGTTTATGCTTCAAGACCTAACTAAATGATAAATGTGGTTACTCATCTTGTTCCTGATTTTAATTTATGAGATAAGAATGGTTCAGGATATAAATAAATTACATGTCTTATACTGTATTTACAAATTAAGATAATTATGTCCTTTTCGAGCTATAAACACAGAAGGTCATTATATATTCATTTAAGTGATGAATATAGATGCAAAACCCTCTTAATAAGATGTCTTAGTAGGTTGGTTTTATTTTGTAGGAACATCATTTTGAACTAAACCAAGCAACTGTAATCTTTGCTCAAAAATATTAAAGAGTAAGCATAATGTACCTGAATTTAGAGAGTACATTTTGAGGGGACTTCATTAGAGCTATGCTATGGAAATATGATATATGTAGATGGCAACCAGAGGGCCTGGGAACAGCGAAGAGTTTGGGATAGAGTACAAAGGTGATTGATTCTCTTTCTCTGCAGCTCAGACTTTGTGATTGCGTGTTCCTTCTTAGATTCCAAAACAAAATCCAAATGAATATATAATGACCTTCTGTGTTTATAGCTTGAAAAGAACATAATTATCAAAATGATGTTCCTACAAAATAAAACCAACCTACTAAGACATCTTATTAATTGGGTTTTGCATCTATATTCATCACTTAAGATTTGCTTCTCATTTTCCTTTCTTCTGAGGGTTTGGTATCAAGGTTATACTGCTCCTATTAGACAAGTTAGAAGTTTTCTCTCTTTTAACTCTTCTCTAGAGATCATGTGTGCTAAGATTGATAATATTTCTTTCTTAAATATTTATTAGTATTTACTAGTGATGCTCTCTGTTTCTTAAGTTTTCTTTGCATGAAAGTTTTAAATTATGATATCACATTTCTTTATTAGCAATGAAATTGTTTATATTTTTGTTGTTTTATTTCTATAAATTCTGTTTTTCCAAAAATATGTTAATTTCCCCTGAAATTTCAAATATTTTGGCACAGAGTTGTTTAGAGTGTTCTCTTGTAATCTTTTAAACATCTGAGGATCTTAGTGATACTTCCCCTTTCAATTCTGATGTTAGTGGTTGTCACCTCCCATTTTTCCTAACTAGAGGTAGAAAGTAGCAGTTTATTAATTATATTAGCCCTTTCAAGGACCAACCTTTGGCTTTTGGGTTTCTCTTTCCTGTATATTGGCTTTCTATTTTATTGATTTTTGCTCTTCACTTTCTTTCTTTCCTTCTATTTTCTTTGTATTCAATTAACTATTTGTTTTCTAGCTTTTCACTTAGCATACTGATTTTCCAGTTTTGTTGTTTCTAATGTATGGATTTAAAGCTAAAAATTTTCCATTAAGTGTGGTATTAGCTGCTTCACACAAATCTTAGTTTTAAAAACTTTAATTGAAATATAACATACATAAAGGTTCATATGTATTAAAAGTATATGGCTTGATTCAAAGTCAAGATAATCAGGTAACCATCACAGAGGTAGAGAAGAGCATTACAGGTACCTCCAAACCCCACCTCAGTCCTTTCCCTATCATACTCCTTTCTGAAATACAACCATTATTATAAGTTCCAACACCATAAAAGTAGAATTATTCTGTATGATTATGTTTTTCTGCCTGGCCCTTTCACTAGGTGTTATACATGTAACATTCATCTAAGCTGCTGTGTGTAGCAATAATTCATTCATTAAATTGCTGTATATTGCATTGTATAATATACCACATTTTATTTGTACATTTTCATGTTGATGGATATTTTTTCATTTGTTTTTTGCTATTACAAACAATTCTGCTATGAACATCTTTCTAAAGTCTTTCGGTGCACACATATTTGAATTTCTATTGAATATGTAGTTAGTAGTGGAAATTGCTTGGTTGTTAGGTGTGAGTATGGTCAGCTTTAAAAGATAATGCCAGTTCTGGCCAGATGGCTTGGTTGGTTAGAGCATTGTCCTGAAGTTTACAAGTTGCTAGTTCAATCTCTGGTCAGGGCACATAGAGGAGAGGATCAATGTTCCTGTTTCTTCCTCCCTTCCTCTTTCTCTAAAAATAAATAAATAAATAATTTATAAAAGGTAATGCCAGCAGTTCCCCAAATTAGTTTTTCCAATTTACTCTCTCATCAGTAGTACTTGAGAGTTCCCATTACTCTACATTCTTGTAATACTTAGTTAGCATTACCAGCTGTTATGTTAAATTTTCATCATTATAGTGATGTGTAATAGTATCTCACTGTTTTTTCTTATAATTCTAAATTTGTGTTATTTTTTATGCAATGTAATAATTGAATACTGAACAATCTACATAAGTGACTTAAAATGTCAACACCATTCATTTCTACCTCCCATTATATATATATTTTAGCACCTGAGGCGGAGGCCACGGAGCCATCTTCAATCCCTGGGGCCAACTGGCTCTAACCATTTGAGCCATGACTACAGGAAGGAAAGAGAGAGAGAGAGAGAGGAGGGGGAAAGGGGAGGGGTGGAGAAGCAGATGGTCGCTTCTTCTGTGTACCCTGACTGGAAATCAAACCCAGGACTTGCACATTCTGGGCCAATACTCTACTGCTGAGCCAATCTACCCAGACCTAAAATAAATTAATAAAACAAAGTATATTTAGAGAAGTCTAGTATCTATTATCCCTGTCCCTCCACTCTAGTCCTTCTCTCGTCTTATAGATAATCATGTTTTATGATTTATCCTTTCAGTATTTCTTTTTTAATGTAAGTATACATATAAAATGTAAGCAAATATATAGGTGTGTCTATCTTCTACGTTTTAAGATAATTTTAACATACAATACACTTCCTTCCCCACTTTGATTTTTTGCTTAAAAATATAATCACCCCATAGTAGTATATATAAATATTCCTTTTTTCTTAATATCTTCTGATTAAAAGATACTCCTAATTTTAATGAGATTCTATGGATCAATATTATCTTTTATACTTAGTACTCTTTCTATCCTTTTAAAGAAAATGTAGCCTATGTCAAGGTTATGAAGATATGCTCCTGTATTATCTTTTAGAACGTTACTGTCCAGCAGAACTTTCTTGTATGTTGGAAATTTTCTATCTGCATATATAGGACATATGGCTACTGAACACTTGAAATGTGTCTAGTTAAAACTGTGGGACTGAATTTTTAATGTAATAATTTTGACTAATTTAGCTTAAGTTTAAATAGCCATATCTGATTATTGGTTGCTATAGTTCCAGCAGATTTATTGCTTTAACTTGCACATTTGGATTCTTAAATCCATCTAAAATTGGTTTTTAAGTATGGTGTAAAGTAGTAACTGAGATTCATTTTTTTGCATGTGTAAATCTAGTTAGATTTTCTACATATGCAGCACCATTTAAATTTAAAAAATCATTCTTTCTCACTACTCTGCAGTGCTACCTGTGTCATAAACAAGTGACTGTTTCTCTATTTTATTTCATTGTTCTATTTATGTATTTTTATGCCAAATACCACCCTATGTTAAATATGGTAGCTTTTAATATGTATTGATATACAATTGTGTAAGTTCTCCCATTTTGTTCTTCTACTTCAAGATTAAGTTAGCTTTATCTTTGTATATCTATATATATAGTAAGGTCAGTTTGTCAATTTCTACCAAAAAAAGCCCTGCTTTGATTTTAATTGGCATTACAGTAACTCTGTAAAAATTATAGGCATTTTGACTTTAAAATTATTTTTTATTTAGAAAATTAAATTTAACAGGATGACATTGATCAATAAGAGTATAGAGGTTTCAGGTAAACATTTCTATAGCATTTAAACTGTTGATTATGTTGTACACCCATCACCCAAAGTCAAATCATTTTCCGTCATCATATATTTGTCCCTCTTCACACCCTTCCCCACACCCCTCTGCTATATCCCCCTCCCCCTGGTAACCACTTCACTTTTATTTTTGTCCATGAGTCTCGGTTTTATATCTCACCTATATGCGAACATTTTGACATATTTTATTCCAATTTTTATTGACTTTGTAAAAATATGGGGTTTATTGACATAATGACAATATGTCCATAAATATCCCTTATATTAGCATGGTATATTCTTCCATTTTATTTTCTTTCAATATTTATGTGTGTTTGATGACAGTGTGTATAGAGATATTGCAAAACTTCTTATTAGATATTTGATATTTTGATGCTATTTGAAAAATTTAATTTTATATTTTGTTTTTGTTGCAGGTATATAGATATGCAATAGATTTTTATAAAACTTTATATCCAGTGTCCCTGCTAAATTTATTTTAAAATCTCACATTTTTCTATTTTTTGTTTTCTACATATACTGTCATGTTATCGTCACATAATATTAGTGTATTTAATTCCTAATTATATAGTTTTCTTATTTTATGGTTTTGTGGCATTGTTGAATGGAAATGATATAGGTAGTCTTGTCTTATTCCTAATAACAGAGAGAAAGTTTTTAATATTTAATATATAAAACAGTATTTGATATTTTTCAGAGACCCTTTATCAGGTTAAGGAAGTTTCCTTCCCTTTCTAATTTACTAAAAATTTTTAAAATCATGAATAGGTATATTATATGTGTTAGTGTATTATATGTATTAGTTCATTAATTAATAATAAACTAACCTTGCATTCTTAGAATAAACCCAGGTTATTATCCTTCTTTATATTACCAGGTTTAGTTTCTTTTTTTGCTTTCAGGATGTTTACTTTTTATTTTATTTTAGTTTATTGGGTGTACATAGATTCTAGTTTTCCCCTGAATACCTCTCCCCGCCGTGTTCCCCACCACATCCCCCTTGCCCTCCTCCCCTCAACGCCCTCCCCCGAGTTTTGCTTTTCTGTTCTCATCCCATCCTATCATCCCCTTTCCCTCTGCCTGCTTTCCCTCTGGACCCTTTGATCCTGCCTCTGTTTCTATTCTGTTCCTCCGTTCATATTGTTCATTGGATTCCTCAAATGAGTGAGGTCATATGGTATTTTTCTTTCTCTGCCTGGCTTATTTCACTTAACATAATAGTTGCCAGGTCCATCCATGTTGTCACAAAAAGTAAGATTTCCTTCTTTTTCATGGCCCCGTAGTATTCCAAAGCTTTTTAATCCATTCGTTCACTGACCAACACTTGGGCTGTTTCCAGATCTTGGCTATTGTAAACAATGCTGCCATAAACATGTGGGTGCATTTCTCCTTTTGAATCATTGATGTGGTGTTCTTGGGATATATTTCCAAAAGTGGGATGGCTGGGTCAAAAGGCAATTCCATTTTTAATTTTTTGAGGAATCTCCATACTGTTTTCCACAGTGGCTGCACCAGTCTGCATTCCCTCCAGCAATGCAGGAGGATTCCCTTTTTTCCACATTCTCGCCAGCACTTATTCTGTGTTGTTTTGTTAATGAGCGCCATTCTGACTGGTGTGAGGTGATATCTCATTGTGGTTTTAATTTGCATTTCTCTAATAATTAGAGATGTTGAAAATTTTTTCATATGCCTATTGGCCATCTGTATGTCCTCTTTGGAGAAGTGTCTATTCATTTCTTTTGTCCATTTTTGATTGGATTGTTTTACAGGTTCTTTATAAATTTTGGTTATTAACCCCTTATCAGATGTATTGTCGAATATGTTCTCCCATTGTGCTGTTCACCTTTTTATTTTGTTCATATTGTCTTTAGCTGTGCAAAAACTTTTTAGTTTGATATAGTCCCACTTGTTTATCCTGTCCTTTATTTTCCTTTCCCATGGAGATAAATCAGCAAATATATAGCTGTGATTGATGTCAGAGAGCATATTGCCTATGTTTTCCTCTAGGATGTTTATGGTTTCATGATTTACATTTAAGTCTTTTATCCATTTTGAGTTTATTTTTGTGAATGGTGTAAGTTGGTGGCTGGTTTCATTTTTTTGCAGGTAGCTGTCCAATTTTCCCAACACTTTTGTTAAAAGAGACTGTCTTTACTCCATTGTATGCTATTACCAACTTTGTCGAATATCAATTGTCCATAAAGGTACGGGTTTATTTCTGGGTTCTCTGTTCTGTTCCATTGATCTATATGCCTGTTCTCATGCCAGTACTAAGCTGTTTTGAGTACAATGGCCTTGTAGTATAACTTGATATTAGAAAGTGTGATACCACCCACATTATTCTTCTTTTTCAAGATTGCTGAGGCTATTCGTGTTCTTTATTGGTTCCATATGAATTTTTGAAATATTTGTTTTATATCTTTGAAGTATGTCATTGGTATTTTAATATGAATTGCATTGAATTTATAAATTGCTTTGGGTAATATAGACATTTTAATGATTTTTATTCTTCCTAACCATGAACACGGTATATGCTTCCAGTTGTTTGTATCTTCCTTGATTTCTTTAATCAATGTTTTATAATTTTCCGAGTACAAGTCTTTAACCTCCTTGGTTAAATTTACTCCTAGGTACTTTATTTTTTTTGTTGCAATAGTGAAGCGGATTGTTTTTTTCATTTCTCTTTCAGACAGATCATTGTTGGTGTATAAAAATGCCTTTGATTTCTGAGTATTAATTTTATATCCTGCCACCTTGCTGAATTCATTTATCAGGTCCAGTAGTTTTTTGACTGAGACTTTAGGGGTTTCTATATACAATATCATATCATCTGCAAATAATGATAGTTTTACTTCTTCTTTTCCAATTTGGATGCCTTTTATTTCTTCTTCTTGTCTGACTTCTGTAGCTAGGACTTCTAGGACTATGTTGGATAAAAGTAGTGAAAGGGGGCACCCCTGCCTGGTTCCTGATCTTAAGGGGATTGCTTTTCATTTTTGCCCATTTAGTATGATGTTTGCTGTGGGTTTGTCATAGATGGCCTTTATCATGTTAAGGTATGTTCCCTGTATTCCCAGTTTACTGAGAGTTTTGATCATGAATGGGTGCTGGATTTTATCAAATGCTTTTTCTGCATCTATTGAAATTATCATGTGATTTTGTCCTTCCTTTTGTTTATGTGATGAATCACATTGATTGATTTGCGATATTGAACCAGCCTTGCCTCTCCAGAATAAATTCCACTTGATCATGATGTATGATTTTTTTTCATGTACTGCTGTAACCAGTTGCTAATATTTTGTTGAGAATTTTAGCATCTAAATCCTTCAGGAATATTGACCTATAGTTTTCTTTCTTTGTGTTGTCTTTGCCATATATTACCAGGTTTAGTTTCTTAACATTTTGCTTCAAATTTTAAAACTCTGTGTTTATAAAAATTGGCTTGTAATTTTCCATCGTTGTCATATTTTGTCAGGGTTTTGTTATCAAGGCTATATTGGGCTCATATAATAAGTTGAGAAGTATTAGCTCTTTATAATTTATTTGAAAGTTTGTTTAAATTAGTGGTTTTTCTTCCATAAATATTTAGAAGAATTAAGAGTAAAGCCTTACAAGACTAGATTCTCTTCATGAAAATGTTTAAATTTAAAATCTATAATATTTATAGAAATATACAGGTCTCTTTCTAATTATATCAGCTTGGTTAATTGTTTTCCAATAAATCTGTATTTAATCTAAATTATATAATGTGTTGGCCCTGGCTAGTTGCTCAGGAGTAGAGCGTTGGCCTGGCGTGTGGAAGTCCTGGGTTCAATTCCTGGTCAGGACACGTACCATCTGCTTTTCTACCCCTTTCCTTCCCCCTTCTCTCTTTCTCTCTCTCTCTTCCCTTTCTTCAGTCATGGATAGAATGGTTTGAGTGAGTTGGCCATGGATGCTGAAGATGACTCCATGGCCTGCCTCAGATGCTAAAATAGCTCAGTTGCCAAGCAATGGCGCTGCAGCCCGGATGGACAGAACATCACCAGTAAGTGGCTTGCCAGGTGGGTCCCAGTTCAGGCACATGCAGAAGTCCATCTCTGCTGCCTCCCCACCTCTCAGTTAAATAAATAAATAAATAAATAAATAAATAAATAAAAAGTTTTATAATGTATAAGTTTGTAATTATTCATAATATTTCTTATTATTTTAATGCTTTAGATACCATAGTGATTTTTAATTAATTTTAATGGGGTGACATTAATAAACCAGGGTACATATGTTCAAAGAAAACACCTCCAGGTTATCTTGTCATTCAATTATGTTGCATACCCATCACCCAAAGTCAAATTGTCCTCTGTCACCTTCTATCTGGTTTTCTTTGTGCCCCTCCCCTCCCCCTTCTCCTTTCCTCTCCTCCCTCCCCCCACCCTGTAACCACCACACTCTTGTCCATGTCTCATAGTCTCGCTTTTATGTCCCACCTATGTATGAAATCACGCTGTTCTCAGTTTTTTTCTGTTTTACTTATTTCACTCCGTATAATGTTATCAAGATCCATCCATTTTGTTGTAAATTATCCGATGTCATCATTTCTTATGGCTGAGTAGTATTCCATAGTATATATGTACCATAGCTTTTTAATCCACTCATCCTCTGACTGACAGTTGGGCTGTTTCCAGATCTTCGCTATTGTGAACAATGCTGCCACGAACATGGGGGCGCATTTCTTCTTTTCAACAGTGCTATGGTGTTCTTCGGGTATATTCCTAAAAGTGGGATAGGTGGGTCAAAAGGCAGTTAGATTTTTAATTTTTTGAGGAATCTCCATACTGTTTTCCACAGTGGTTGCACCAGTCTGCATTCCCACCAGCAGTGCAGGAGGGTTCCCTTTTCTCCACATCCTCGCCAGCACTTATTCTGTGTTGTTTTGCTGATGAGCACCATTCTGACTGGTGTGAGGTGATATCTCATTGTGGTTTTAATTTGCATTTCTCTAATGATTAGTGAAGTTGAGCATTATTTTTATATGCCTATTGGCTAATTGTATGTCCTCTGGAGAAATTTCTATTCATTTTTTTTGCCCATTTTTTGATGGGATTGCTTGTCTTCCTGGTGTTGAGTTTTATAAGTTCTTTATAAATTTTGGTTATTAACCCCTTATCAGACGTATTGTTGAATATGTTCTCCCATTGTGTGGTTTGTCTTTTTATTCTGTTCTTATTGTCTTTAGCTGTGCAAAACTTTTTAGTTTGATATAGTCCCATTTGTTTATCCTGCATCTTATTTCATTTGCCCGTGGAGATAAATTGGCAAATATATTGCTGTAACAGATGTTGGAGAGATTACTTCCTGTTTTCTTCTAAGATGCTTATGGTTTCATGGCTTACATTTAAGTCTTTTATCCATTTTGAGTTTGTTTTTGTGAATGATGTAAGTTGATGGTTTAGTTTCATTTTTTTTGCAGGTAGATGTCCAATTTTCCCAACACCATTTGTTAAAGAGGCTGTCTTTACTCCATTGTATGCCTTTCCTCGTTTGTCAAATATCAGTTGTCCATAAAGGTGTGGGTTTATTTCTGGGTCCTCTGTTCTGTTCCATTGATCTATGTGCCTGTTCTTATGCCAGTACCAGGCTGTTTTGAGTACAATGACATTGTAGTATACCTTGATATTCGGAAGAGTGATACCTCCTGCTTAATTTTTTGTTTTTAAGATTGCTGAGGCTATTTGTGTTCTTTTTCGGTTCCATATAAATTTTTGAAATATGTGTTCTATATCTTTGAAGTATGTCATTGGTATTTTAATTGGTATTGCATTGAATTTATAAATTGCTTTGGGTAATATAGACATTTTAATGATGTTTATTCTTCCTAACCATGAGCACGGTATATGCTTCCACTTATTTGTATCTTCCTTGATTTCTTTAATCAATGTTTTATAATTTTCCAAGTACAAGTCTTTAACCTCCTTGGTTAAATTTACTCCTAGGTACTTTATTTTTTTTGGTTGCAATAGTGAAGCGGATTGTTTCTTTAATTTCTTTTGCTGACAGTTCATTGTTGGTATATAAAAATGCCTCTGATTTCTGAGTATTAATTTTATATCCTGCCACCTTGCTGAATTCATTTATCAGGTCCAGTAGTTTTTTGACTGAGACTTTAGGGGTTTCTATATACAATATCATATCATCTGCAAATAATGATAGTTTTACTTCTTCTTTTCCATTTTGGATGCCTTTTATTTCTTCTTCTTGTCTGATTGCTGTAGCTATGACTTCCAGAACTATGTTAAATAAAAGTGGTGAAAGTGGGCACCCCTGCCTGGTTCCTGATCTTAAGGGGATTGCTTTTCATTTTTGCCCATTTAGTATGATGTTTGCTGTGGGTTTGTCATAGATGGCCTTTATCATGTTAAGGTATGTTCCCTGTATTCCCAGTTTACTGAGAGTTTTGATCATGAATGGGTGCTGGATTTTATCAAATGCTTTTTCTGCATCTATTGAAATTATCATGTGATTTTGTCCTTCCTTTTGTTTATGTGATGAATCACATTGATTGATTTGTGAATATTGAACCAGCCTTGCCTCTCCAGAATAAATCCCACTTGATCATGGTGTATGATTTTTTTCATATATTTCTGGATCCAGTTAGCTAATATTTTGTTGAGGATTTTAGCATCTAAATCCATCAGGGATATTGGCTTATAATTTTTTTTCTTTGTGTTGTCTTTGCATGGTTTCGGGATCAGAATTATGCTCGTCTCATAAAAGGAGTTTGAAAGTCTTCCTTCCTCTTGAATATTTTGAAATAGCTTGAGAAGGATAGGAGTTAGTTCTTCTTTGAATTTTTGATAGAATTCACTTGTGAAGCCATCAGGCCCAGGACTTTTCTTTGTTGGGAGTTTTTTGATAACTGTTTCTATCTCATTTGTTGTAATTGGTCCATTTAGGTGTTCTGATTCTTCCAGATTGATTTTTGGAAGATTATATGATTCAAGAAATTTGTCCATTTCACCTAGGTTGTCTAATTTTTTGGCATAGAGTTCTTCATAGTATTTTCTTACAATACTTTGTATTTCTGTTGTGTCAGTTGTTATTTCTCCACTCTCATTTCTAATTTTATTTATTTGAGTCCTCTCTTTTTTTCTTGATGAGTCTATTAAAGGTTCATCTATCTTGTTTATCTTTTCAAAGAACCAGCTCCTGGTTTCATTGATCCTCTGTATTGTTTCCTTAGCCTGTATGTCATTTATTTCTGCTTTGATCTTTATTATTTCCTTCCTTCTACTAGTCCTGGGCTTTATTTGCTATTGTTTCTCTAGATCGTTTAGGTGCCGGGTCAGGTTGGTTATTTGAGCTTTTTGTAGCTTCTTATGGTATGCCTGTAGTGCTATTAAATTCCCTCTCAGTACTGCCTTTGCTGTGTCCCATAAATTTTGAGTTGATGTGTGCTCATTATCATTGGTTTCTAGCAATGTTTTTACTTCTTCTTTGATCTCATTGTTAATCCATTTATTATTTAATAACATGCTATTTAGTTTCCAAGCGTTTAAGTTTTTTTCAGTTTTTCTTTTGTGGTTAATTTCTAGTTTTATGCCATTGTGCCTACAGAAAATGTTTGATATGATTTCAATCTTCTTAAATTTGTTGAGACCACTTTTGTGTCCTAACATGTGGTCTATCCTAGAAAATGTACCATGAGCACTTGCAAAGAATGTATATTCTACTGCTTTAGGGTGAAAAGTTCTGAAGATATCTATTAAATCGAGTTGATCTAGTGTATCCTTTAGTGTGCTGTTTCTTTATTAATTTTCTTTCTTGAGGATCTACCCATTGATGTTAGTGGAGTATTGAAATCCCCTACTATTATAGTATTGCTGTTAATCTCACCCTTTATATCCATCAAAGTCTGCTTTATGTATGTAGGAGCTTCTATGTTTGGTGCGTAGATATTTATAATGGTTATATCTTCCTGTTGAATTGTTCCCTTTATCATTATGTAGTGTCCTTCTGTATCTCTTACCACAACCTTTGTTTTAAAGTCCATTTTTTCAGATATAAGTATTGTTACGCCGGCTTTTTTTTCATTTCCATTTGCATGAAATATTTTTTTCCATCCTTTTACCTTCAGTCTATGTGCATCTTTTGTTTTAAGGTGTGTCTCTTGTAGACAGCATATGTATGGGTCCTGTTTCTTTATCCACGCAGCTACCCTATGTCTTTTGATTGGATCATTTAATCCATTTACATTTAAGGTTATTATTGATATGTAGTTGTTGATTGCCATTTTATTCTTTAAAGCTGTATTCTTCTTTTGCTATATTCTTTCTTCCCTTTGAAGTGTTCACAACAGGCCCCTTAGTATCTCTTGCAGAATTGGTTTGGTTTTAATGAATTCCTTGAGGCTTTCTTTGTCTGGGAAGCTCTTTATTTCTCCTTCAATTTTAAACGTTAGCCTTGCTGGGTAGAGTAGTCTTGGTTATAGGTTCTTGTTCTGCATTACTTTAAATATATCTTGCCATTCCCTTCTGGCCTCAATTGTTTCTGTTGAGAAGTCAGATGTCATCCTTATGGGGGCTCCTTTGTAGGTGATAGCCTTTTTTTCTCTTGCAGCTTTTAAAATTTTCTCTTTATCCCTTAGCTTTGGTATTTTAACTATGATGTGTCTTGGTGTAGATTTTTTTTTGGTTTCTCTTTAATGGAGTTCTGTGTGCTTCTTGAACGTGTGGAATGTTTCCCAGCCTTAATTTAGGGAAGTTTTCTGCTATGATTTGATTGAACAAAGTTTCTATTTGTTGTTCTCTCTCCTCTTCTTCAGGACCCCTATGATGTGAATGTTGTTTCTCTTCATGTTGTCACAGAATTCCCTTAGAGTTTCCTCACATTTTTTGAGTCTCTTTTCCTTTTTCTTCTCTGCTTCTGTGCCTTTGTTTATTGTGTCCTCTAACTCACTAATTCGATCCTCAGCGTCATTCATCCTGCTTTTAATTCCTTCCATTGTGGTCTTCAGTTCTAATACTGTATTTGTCATTTCTGTCTGATTCTTTTTTATTATTTCAATTTTGTTTTTTTTATACTTGTTATCTCTTTATTTAGGTGCTCATAGTGACTATCCATTGTTGCTCTAATTTCTTTGAACATCTTAACTATCATTATTCTAAATTCTGCTTCTGGTAATTTGGTTATATCTGGTTCATTCAGGTTCTTCTCTGGGGATTTCTCTTGATTCATTTGGTTTGCATTTCTCTGCCTGCCCATTTTGTCTGTGTATAAGAAGGTTGTGGCCACTGGAGTCCAGTAGATGTTGCCTTTGTGTCCTCTAGGTGTGGTCTGTCTGCAGGCCTGCCACCCCCTCTGCTGCTAGGGCAGTTGGGTATGGGCGTTGCCAGCACCGGCCCACTGCGGCTATTGCTGTGATTTCCGCCTCTCCTCTGCGGGAGGGGCTGTCACTCAGGCCACAAGCCTCAGCACCAAGGGTAGAGGTGAGCACCTTTGCTCCGCTGCGAACCCAGCCTGTTTCCGTGCTTCTGCCCAGCCCCCGCAGTCAGAGCCTGCTTGCCACAGTTCTCGGGTTAGACGGGCCTGCTGACGTGCTCTCAGCTGTGAGCCTTTGCCAGTCAGGAGCTTTAGCCCTGCCCTTGAGGCCAGGACCCTCCTGCGCAGGATCACAAACTGCAGTTTATTGGGCCAGGCGTGGCTGCTGGCGTATGCTCAGCTGCGAACTTTAGCCCCGCCCCCGTGTTCAGAGCCAACTCGCACATGCAGGATGGCAAACCACGGTTTCTCCGGCCGGTTGGGGCTGCTGGCATGAGCTCAGCCGCGAACCTCTGCCCGTCCCTGGTCCTAGCCCCGTCCCCGCGGTCAGGGCCAGCTTGCACAGGGTCGCAGAGCAGATCTCTGCCTGTTCCTGGCCTCCCGCTTTTCCCCCGCAGGTGGGGTTACAGGTGGGCCCGCAGCTGCCGGACCGCTTTCGTGCATCCCCTCCGCCCCTGCTGGGCTAGACCGAGCTCACACCGGCTGGGCCTCTGCCCCTGCCGACAGAACTGCGTTTTAGCGTCCTGCCACCACCGTCCCTCCAGCAAGCCCTCAGCAGAGTAGGAAGGGGCCCCACAGTTCAGACCCTAACACTCCATACTGTAGACCTGGAAGTTCCCTCCATCTAAGCAGCTCTGCTCTAAGTGCCATGGGATAGCTTCTTTGGCTGGTGTCCTGTCTCCCTTTGCTGGTATTGCTAGTTCCAGGGGAAATATTCATTTTTGATTAGAGAAGTGACTTAGCCCAGGGGTTAGTGTGGCTGTCCCTCAGAGTTTTTCTCCCTGTGGCTTCCAGTTTACTCTCTCTTCCCTCTGCTCTGGTCCTCTCCTCTGACCCCATTCCCCGGGGCCCCATGTGAGTGGCTGTAAGAGAGGTTTTCTGCGCTGTCCCTTTAAGAATCTTGGGTCTGAGAAAACTGACTCTTTCTCACTAACAGTATCCTCACTTGTTTCACAGCTCAATACTGTCCAAATGCCTCTTCTAGGCTCTGGGACTTCAGGATGGGGCTTTGTTCCTGGGACCCAGGTCCCTCCCTCTCCGCCAAACTTTCCTCCTGCCACGTGGGTCTCTCCAGGCTGCCGTTCACTCCGGGGAGCTTGGCAGCCCTCTTCGCGTTTTCGCTATTCCTACCAGTCTCAATGTGGCTTCTTCTGTGTTCCTTGGTTGAAGAGTCCACTTAGGTTAGTTCAAAGTTGGTTTATCCAGATGATGGTTCTTAAAATTGAGTTATAATCCCCCACTTACAGAACTGCATTTCCACGTCCTGCCATCACTGTCCCTCCAGCAAGCCCGCAGTAGTGTGGGTAAGGGCACTGCAGCTCAGACCCTAACACTCCATACTGTAGTCCTGGAAGCTCCCTGTCTAAGCAGCTCTGCTCTAAGTGCCATGGGAGGGCTTGTTTGGCTGGTGTCCTGTCTCCCTTTGCTGGTATTGTTAGTTCTAGGGGAAATATTCATTTTCAATTTGGGAAGTGACTCAGCCCAGGGGTTAGGGTGGCTGTCCCTCAGAGTGTTTTTCCCTGTGCCTTCCAGTCCACACTCTCTTCCCGCTGCTCTGGTCCTTTCCTCTGTCTCCGTCCCCCAAAGCCCCGGATGAGTGGTTGTGAGAGAGGTTTTCTGCACTGTCCTTTTAAGAAGAATCCTGGGTCTGAGAAAACTGTCTCTTTCTCACAAACAGTATCCTCACTTGTTTCACAGCTCAATACTGTCCAAACGCCTCTTCTAGGCTCTGGGGCTGCAGGTTGGGGCTTTGTTCCTGGGACCCAGGTCCTTCCCTTTCCGCTAAACTCTCTTCCTGCCACACGAGTCTGCTGTTCGCTCCAGGGAGCTGGGCAGCTCTTTCCATGTTTTCGCTTTTCCTACTAGTCTCAATGTGGCTTCTTCAGTGTTCCTTGGTTGAAGAGTCCACTTAGTTTAGTTCAAAGTTGGTTTATCCAGATGATGGTTCTTAAAATTAAGTTATAATCCACTTTGGTTCCAGGAATTGGAAGTTAGTACCTTCGCCTACTCCATCGCCATCTTGCCATCCCCCCATAGTGATTTTTGTTTTACATTCCTCATGTTGTTTCTTTTTCCCCTCTCTCTTGTTTTGGTACACATTTTGCCATATATTTATTGATTTTATTAGTTTTTTTAATGAGCCATCTTTGACCATCAGAAAATAGAAGACATATTACCTTTAAATGAACCTTAATAAGACTGACAACTAAGCTCTCAAGAAAAAACAAAAAGAAAGGCCCAAAACGTGACATCTTCAAAGGGTTTAAAGAAAACATCTGAAAACCTAGAATTTTATATCCAGAAAAAGTATCCATCAAAGGAGGAAGGTAAATTAAAATATTTTCAAATGACCAAAACTGAGGAAATGCATCCCAAGAAGATCTGCAGTGAGGGGATAGTAAGAGATTTCTTTAAGTATATGGAAAATATTCTCATGTAGAAGCATCAAAATGTAGAAAGGAGGGAAAGAAGAAAGGATGGAAGGAAAGGAGGGAGGGAGGGAAGGATGGAGGGAGAGAGGAAGGAAGGGAGGGAGGGAGGAAAGTAGGAAGGAAGGAAGGAAGAGAGGGAGTGAGTGAGGGAGGGAGGAAAGTAGGAAGGAAGGAAGTAAGAGAGGGAGTGAGTAAGGGAGGGAGAGAGGGAGTGAGGGAAGGAGGAAGGAAGGAAGAGGAGAAAGAAGGAAGCAGAAGAGTTAATATATTCACTGACTAAAACAATAATAATGCATAGAATTTCAAATATAAAAATAACTGAAATATATAGAAATAATAACAACATTATGGAAAGAAATAAATAGAATTAAAATATTTTAAGGCCATTGCATTGTCCTGGAAGTGATAAAAGTAAGAATTTCTGTTAGACTTTAATTAAAGTAAAGAATGCATGTTTTATCTTCTACAGTAAACCATTTAAAATATTTAAAAATGTGTAGCCAGTAAATATCAAAGAAACAATAGGGTAAACTATTCTTACTTAATCTAAAGGAAGGTAAGAAAAGGGAAAAAGGCAAATTAGAACAGATGGAATTAAAAAATAGTAAGATGACAGATTTAAATCCGAGTATATCAATAGTTATATTAAATGCAAACAGACTAAGCCCTCCAATTAACAAACATAGACTGGTTACAAATTAACCATATGTCATTTATTAGACACACCTTTATTAAAAGGATAAAGAAAGTATAAAGCAAAATGATGGAAGGAGATACTGTGCAAACACTTATCAAAAGGAAAATATAACTATATAAGTATCACTTATTGTAGACCTTAGGATAAGAAAACTTACGAATTTATTGAACCTTACATAATGGTGAATTCACTAGGAAGATAAAAGAATTGTAAATTTTAGTGCAGTAATACCATATTTAATTACATTAAGCAAAATGGCTGAACTCTAATGAGAAATAGAAAAATTTATATCCAGAATGGAAAATTTTAACATACTTTGTTCAGGAAGAGAACAAGCTGACAAAAGAAAATAAATAAGGATATAGAATATTTGAATAATAAGAATAACAAATGTGTGGATATGTGTATATAAATTCATACAACTGCAGAATACAAATTCTTTTAAAATGATTGTGATATATTTACCAAAGTTAAACATAGTTTGGGTCATGAAGGAAGTCTCAGTAATTCCATCACAAATTTTCATATGGAATATTTCTTTATTAAACAATATATATTCTGGCTCTGGCTCAATGGTAGAGTGTTGGCCCGATCAGTGGAAGACCCGGGTTTGATTCCCTGTCAGGGCACCCAGGAGAAGTGACCAACTGCTTCTCCACCCCTTTCCCTTCCTTTCTCTTTTTCTCTCTCCCTCTTTCTCTCTCTTCCCCATCTGTAGCCATGGCTCAATTCAAGCAAGTTGGCTCTGGGCACTGAGGAGGCTCCATGGCCTGGCCTCAGGCACTGAAATAGCTCGGTTGCCAAGCAACAGAACAGCGGCCCTAGATGGGCAGAGCATCACCCTGTAAGGGGCTTGACAGGTGGATCCTGGTCGGGGCACATGCTGGAGTCATTCTCCCTGCCTCCCTGCCTCTCAGTTAATAAAAAAAACAAAGAAATATATATTCTAATTTCCTTTGTAATATCTTCTTTGACCCATAGATTATTCAGAAATACGTTTTATCAATACCCAAATACATAGATATATTCTACACATAGAGATAAATCTATAACCTTTTGGCTGTAGATTTCTGGTTATATCTCACTATAATCAAATTATATCCAGTGTGATTTTAATTCTTTGATATTTATTGATATTCGCTTTGTGGCCCATTATTATTATATTTTGAAAAACTTTTTGTTGTTGAAGTATAATATATGTATAGAAAAGTGTACACATAATAAATATACAGGTGGATAAATGTTCATAAATTAAATATACCTATGTAACTTGCACACAGATTGAGACACAGAACATTGTCAGCATACCAGAAGCTGCAGTCACAATCCCCCAAGGGTAGTCACTAGTCTGGCTTCTAACAGTCTTGATTAGTTTTACTGTTTTTACACTTTACATATTTGAGATCATACAGCACACACTCTTTTGTTTTGCTTTCTGTCTTTATGATTATTTTGAGATTCATTTGTGTTGTGGGTAGCTGCATATCATTCATTCTCATTGTATAGTATTTTAGACTGTGAATGGTCAATTTTTGTAAATGTTCTGCATGTTCATGAAAAAACAGTATGAAATTTCCTGTGGTAGTGCTCTGTATATGTCTTTTGTTTGCTAATTGTGTTCTTCAAATATTCTCTAGTACTTTTTATTCTTTTTGCTTTTGTATGTGACTGAGAAAGTAATCTTAAAGTGGCCCACTATGAAAAAAATTAAAGTGGCTCACTATAAATGGAAAACTTTCATATCCCATTACCTAACATCTCTCAAAGATGGTTTTCTCAATGTCTCAAATTGACTCGTTGATTTACAGACATGCTCAGCCCATCTCCTCCCCCAGTAGTTTTAGAAAGTGATGCCACTTCCCACTTAAGTCTTCATGCTAGAAACTGGGGAGTCATTCTGGACAGCTCCCTCTGTCAAGGGGACTTTTCCGTCTCATTAATCAGTCCTGTAAATTCTCTGAAATTTAGCTGAGAGGTGTCCATCTTCAAGTGACACCTTGGTCCATGTCACCATCTAACCTCCCCTGGATAGGTGCAAGAGCCTTGTGACTAGTTTTCCTGCCCCCTACCCCACCCCTGCTCTGCAAAGACCATTCTCCAATGCAGCGCTTATGATAATAGTCCTAAATATATTTGGATCATTTTATACCCCTTATTAAAACCTACAGTGGCTTACATTGGAATAAATGGAATAAATCCAAACTTTTTATGGTCACATACAGGACTATAATATCTGGCCCCTGCTTAATTCTCACCCATCTTTGCCAATCTCAAGTTGCTTCCTATTTTAGCCACACAGGCTATCTTTCTAATCTTCAACATACGCTCACTTTTCCTGCACTAGTGCTCTCACACTTGCTGTGAGGGAATGCTCTCCTCACTATTCTTTCCATGGCTGACCTCTTCTCATCCTTCAGGGTACAATTTAAATGGCATTTTTCCAGAAAGATCTCCCCTGATATCCATATCTAAGTATATTTCCTTCAAGTAGCCTTTATCATTATTTCTTGTTTCTCTTGTGACATTTATCACTCTTCTTGTCTACTTTAAATTTATTCACTTTTTTAGCATCCATCTCCCTCAGTACTCTACTTCATAATGATCAATATCGTGCCTATTTTTTTTTCGTGGTGTCTCCAGTAGCTATAAAAATATCTGACACATAATAGTTATCCAATCAACATTTATAGTATGAATGAGTGAACCTTCTCCTTAAGCATATTGAGCAGGGGAGATAAGTTTTATATACATCTAACTCTAATACAATAATACAGTGTGTCTGTAAAGTCATGGTGCACTTTTGACCAGTGACTGGTCAATAATGCACCATGACTTTACGGACACATTGTATAAATTAAAACTATACACCAAAGGTACCAGAAAAGTGCTTCAGAAGTTTAGGGTTTAGTTCAGTCCTTGTCACAAAAATGTAAATGAATAAAAAGTCCTTCAGCATCAGAAAGTGAACACACTTTCTTACCATAAGAATGTAGTGAACCTGACCAGGCGGTGGCGCAGTGGATAGAGCTTCGGACGGTGATGCAGAGGACCCAGGTTTGAGACTCCGAGGTTGCCAGCTTGAGCGCGAGCTCATCTGGCTTGAGCAAAAAAAACTCACCAGCGTGGACCCAAGGTCGCTGGCTCCAACAAGGGGCCATATGGGAAAGCAATCAATGAATAACTAAGGTGCTGCAATGAAAAACTGATGAATGATGCTTCATCTCTCTCCGTTTCTGTCTGTCTGTCCCTATCTATCCCTCTCTCTGACTCTCTTTCTGTCCCTGTAAAAAAAAAAAAAAAGAATGTAGTGATACTGTTTGGTCCTGATTTATCTCTGCAATTAAGATTCTGACAGTCTAGCTTAAGGTAATACAGTATTTTTTTTCTTTATAAATTCTGAGATTTCAAAATAACAAAAGAATAGGAGAAAGTAAAAATAAATAAAAATACAGTGCAATAACACATTACTCAAGGGTTAGGTTCCAAAGTAAGTGTGTATGGTAAATATTGTGTTTAAGTAACAATAAGCTCAAAAACTCACATCAATTTTTCCAAGTACAATTTTCCGAGTTGTACTGGTACCACTCTACCAGGAAATTCTCATGTACATTAAGGCCTAAAACCCACTAAACTTAGCTAAATCCAGGAACAATATAAATATCTATAGTTAAACTTTGTTGCCTTTAAGATATATAATGTGTAAGAATTGTTGGAAAGTTTTAAAGTATTCTTGCTTGCCAATAGGGTTTATTCCATTCACTTTTTTTCGCTTGAATTGACACATAACATTATATTAATTTCAAGTATATATCATAACAATTCAATATCTGTACATATTGCAAAATTGTCACCACAATCAGTTTAGTTAGTATCCATCACTACACATACTTACAATATTTTTTTCTTGTGATGAGAACTTTTAAGATATACTCTTTTAGCAACTTTCAAATATACAATACAGTATGATTAGCTAGACTCACCATATTTGGTGTTATGTTCTCTTGACTTATTTGTTTTATGAGTGGAACTTTGTACCTTTTGACCACATTTAATTCATTTTGCCCATTCCCCACCCCTCTCTGTCAACCACCAATCTGTTTTTTGTATCTATGAGTTCAGTTTTTTCCAATCACTCTTGATGTTGCCTCAATAACTTTGATGAATATTAAAATATTTTTTTAATGATCTCTGGGTGGTTGGTTCAGTGGTAAAGTATCGCCGGCATATAGATGTCTCAGGTTTGATTCCTAGTCAGGACACACAGAAGAAGCGATCATCTCCTTCTCCACTCCACCCCCCTTCTCTTTCCCTCTCTCTCTCTCCTCCTCCCACAGCCATGGCTCCATTGAGTCAAGTGAGTTGGCCCCAGGTACTGGGGATGGCTTCATGACTTTCTTCTCAGGCACTAAAAATAGCTTAGTTGTAGAGCAACAGAGCAATGCTCCAGATGGGCAGAACATCATCCCAGAGAGGACATGCTGGTTGGATTCCAGTTGGGGCACATGTGGGAGTCTCTCTGCCTCCCATGCTCTCACTTACCTAAAAAAAATATTTCTTTAATGAGAATTAAATCTGGTGACATAGATGAAAGCACTTAATTCTGGGATTGTCACAAACTAGATACTAAATGAGTGCTATGTATTGTAATTTAAATTTTGTTTAATTAGACCAACACGAGAGGTGTTTTTTGTTTTATTTTGTTTTGTTTTTTGAGAGACAGAGAGTCAGGAGAGGTATAGACAGGCAGGAAGGGAGAGAGATGAGAAGCATCAATTCTTCATTGCGGCACTTTTGTTGTTCATTGACCACTCTCTCATATGTGCCTTGATTGGGGGGCTAGAGTAGAGTGAGTGACCCCTTGCTCAAGCCAGCAACTTTGGGCTCAAGCCAGCAACCTTTGGGCTCAAGCCAGTGATCATAGACATGACCCCAAGCTCAAGCTAGAGACCCCATGCTCAAGCTGGTGATCCCGTTTGTGCTCAAGCTGGAGACCTTTGGGTTTCGAACCTGGATCCTCCACATCCCAGTTCGATGCTCTATCCACTGTACCACCACCCAGTCAGGTAACATATTAGAGTTTTTAAAATAGTTATTATGAAGAAGAATGTGATTAACTACCTGTTTTCTATATTCCCAAGTTGGCAGTGTTGTAACACTATTGAATACCTCTGTGGTTTTTTTCAAAATATTTGGTGTGGGGGAATAAGAATAGGAAATAATCAATAATAATTTTCTGTGCTTACTCCTAACCTACAATTTCCAGCTTTCCAGAATTATAGCTGGCTTTTTCATCCAGGGATGCCATATTCATCCTTGTGCCCAAGAAACTCACTGTCTGACTTTAATAAGGTAGTTGATACTTTCTTAGCAAATTATTATTGACCCTTGCAAAGGGTCAATAATTTTTGTAATTTGGAAATCTCCTTTATTTCCCAATTCCTGCTAGTTTATGTCACACTAAATCCACATATGCTAGGAGACATCGCTGTCCAATGTATTCTCTGTATACTTTGATTTATGAACCAATAAATGTTTTATATACAGTTGAGATTCTAAATGAGCTTATCATAATTGGATCAAAGAAATACTAGTCTAGTTTGAGAGTATGTCAGAAAACCAATCATAGGAGGCTTATGATGAAATTTTAATTTTAAAGGATATTGAATATCCTAGGGTGACAACTCTGTTATAATAGATGTAACATTGAATTAGAAAGAAAGTGAGGTTTTTACCCAGTTTCACTTGAAACCAATTCTGTATTTCTAGTAAATTGTTGAACCATTCTGTGCTTTAATTCTATATTTTTATTAAAGTTACTACCCCATTGCCTTTGGTTTACTGGATTTATTAGAGAATTATCCAATAGAATTATTTATTTATTTATTGTCTATTTTAATTTTTTGGAAACAAAAGATATAAAGAAAAATTCATTCTTTCTTTATGCACTTTTTGCTCTAATAGCCACCAGAAAAAATATTTATTTCCTCTCACAGACCCTGTCCATCAGTTATATAGCCTTCAACACATCACTGTAATAACACATATAAAAATATAGTATACATTTATACACACATACACACATTCTAAAGCACTGTGAAGACACAGGCTAGGCTTTAGCACAACTGAGGGTCTGTCACATGCCAGCTAAGAATAATCACTGGTTTGATTTACACAAGACTTTGGCCATTAGTTCCTAATTCCCCAGAGAGAAGATAGAATGATAAAACAGGACAGCATATCTTGAGTGAGGCCCGTATACTTTGCAGATTATCAAAGAATAGAAATAGGAGATGGTTAGGCTAAGCACGAGATGGTATCTGGGAAGTCATCCCTTTTACCTTGTGGATGCAAAGCACTCAGGTGCCACTGTGTAGGTGGACACCCAGCCTGAGCTTGCCCCTGGCCAGGTGTGGGTCTGTGAGTAGTAGAATTGCCCAATAGCCTGACCTGTGGTGGTGCAGTGGATAAAGTGTCGACCTGGAATGCTGAGGTCGCTGGTTCAAAACCCTGCACTTGTCTGGTCAAGGCACATATGAGGGTTGATGCTTTTTGCTCCTCCCCTCTCTCTCTCTCTCTCTCTCTCTCTCTCTCTCTTTTTCTCTGATTCTCCTCTCTAAAATAAATAACTAAATATTTTTAAAAATCAAAAACAAAAAACAAACAAAAAAGAATTCCGCAATAGATTTAGATAAAGAAAATTCAAAAGCTGAAGTTTACTTGATTGGGGAGTTTTGTGTATTTTTTCCCTATTCAGTACTGAAAAAGCTAAAGTTCATATCAACCAATTTCAAATTGTAGGTGCGTCAAGTTCAATTTTAACAATCTTTGAGACTATTATTTCAGAGATGCTATACAAATAGAGCCAACACTAGATTTTCCTTCTCATTTCTGTCAGTCAAGCTGAGTGTGCTTCCTTTACTTATGAGAGAAAAAAAGAGAGCATGGAGAAGCTGGGAT
Organism: Rhynchonycteris naso; assembly: GCA_037038555.1. NCBI lineage: Eukaryota > Metazoa > Chordata > Mammalia > Chiroptera > Emballonuridae > Rhynchonycteris > Rhynchonycteris naso. The sequence continues at coordinate 102,431,133 of CM073003.1, forward strand.
TTTCTATTTCTTTTGACTCATCCCTCCTTTCTCCTCAGCTCATTTGGGTAATTTCATGAGACTTCTATCCTCATGCTGCCTCCTTTTTTTATTCTGGCTAATAATTATTGATAAGTTATATAATGAAAAATTTACAAATTACATCTCAACAAATGTCTAGCAGCAACTGTTTGTAGTAGGTGCTATGTTTTCCTTATTTTATTAAGGTGGACTATGGAGAAATTAAAAAGCTTTCCCAAGGATACATAATTAATAAACAGAAGAGCCCGATCTTTGAGTCTGGCTTTACATCAAGCAGGATTCCTGTAAAAGGTCCCTACCTAGCTAGGCTCATGATCTAAATAGCAATGTGATTAAAAACCTTGAGGTGGGGATGTGGTCTGTAATTGCCAGTAGAATTTAATTCTAGCTCTTACTACCTAAAAAATACTTTGTAAAAATTCTGAGGTTTTCACAAAACAGAAGAATATATAGACCTTTTCTAAATAACCATGATAAAATGAGCTTTGATATAGAAAGGTTTTAGGTAACATTAATTATTTCATTAAAATGTCCTATAGAATCTTCTTAAAAAGATTTTATTTATTGATTTTAGAGAGAGAAGAGAGAGACAGAAAGGCAGGAGGAGAGAGGGATGAGGAACAGGAAATACCACTCATTGCTTTTCTGCATGTGCCTTGACCAGGCAAACCCAGGTTTTGAACCAGCGACCTCAGCATTCTAAGTGGGCACTTTATCCACTGTGCCATCACAGGTCAGGCTAAAGAATCTTTTAATATTCACAAAAAACATAATAGCACATCCTCACTTGTCTAATTTGGAGGATTTGTATTTTATCCACCTTATATATACTCATAACTGCTGAAGATATTATGGAACAAACCTATGACAAGAAATACATGAGTGGGATTTATATCAGAAAAGCCAAAGTCCTTTATAAAACCCTGTTAGTTAGGCAAAATATTGTAGGTAAGAAGATGGAACTGAAAGAAGACACTGGAATATGAAATACAAATCTGTTCAGCATCACAATTTTGCTAAGGCTAGCCATTTAAAAAATACATATGCAGAAGAGCTAGTCTCAGTCTCTAAAAGAAAAAGAAATTTATAGTTGTGAAAACAATTGAATAGGCTCTCATATAAAATACTTGGCAATTAATAGCTTGGGATCAATAACATTCTTTTTAACACTGAGGTGTAACCAACCCATAACATTCTATTAGTTTCAGGTGCACAGCATAATGATTTAGTTTTTGAACTCTACGATTCATAATTAGGATTAAATGTGCGGTGATCAGATTTTGTATTACAATCTCAAGAAACAGGAGCATAGAATAAAGCTTCCTGGAGATTCTGATGAATTCCTTTGCCTTTTGGGGATCCATTTGCTTCACTAGTACCAACCTCATTGGGCTCTAGTGAGGATTAAATGAAATAATATATATAGAAATAATATGTAAACTGTTAGTGCTAAGGCATCAAGATGCAAGGGAGACCTCAAATGCCAACTATTACTTGATACACTGAGTATATGAACAGAAACTTATTTTAATGTTTTTTTTTTATTATTATTTTAGAGAGGAAGGGAAAGAGAGGAGAAGATAGGAACATCAATCTGTTCCCACATGTGCTCTGACCAGGGATCGAACTGACAACCTCTGTGCTTCAGGACAATGCTCCACCAATTGAGCTATCCGGCCAGGGCTGAACAGAAACTTTCAGAATTGACTTTTCTTAGATAACAGAGGTATAGGATTGCTAAGTTTTTTTCTGAGCAGCAAACACAATGGGTATAGAAAGGAGAAACTGTGGCCTTCATTGAGACTGAACTTAGGATATATCTCAAAAAACAGTTCAGTGAGGTACTTCAATAAAATATACTTCATTTTTCTGAAATAAATAAAAAAAAGGATCCCAATCAATGAATGCTTTGGCTAAAACCCATTTGGGGAAAAGGATGCTCTTTAGTGCCAAATTATCATCTTATTTTATTCTATGGCTAAAATCCCAAGAACTGCAGAGGAGAAGCAGGGCCAAACAACGTTTTCTATTAAAATAAAAGGCCCCAAGTGATGAATGGAAACTTGGAACAAGTTTAATGGCAATACTAGAAGCCAGAAATGAGCTTAAACACAAACTTACAAATTTCTGTCATGTATCAAGTCTCTCATAGAACCTTGGTAGTAATTTTAGTGAATTAGAAACATGACTTAGCCTGACCTGTGGTGGCGCAATGGTTAAACCGTTGATCTGGAATGCTGAGGTCACTGGTTCAAATCCCTGGGCTTGCCTGGTCAAGGCACATATGGGAGTTGATGCTTTCTACTCCTCCTGCTGTTCTCTCTTTTTCCTCTCTCTCGCTCTCTAAAAAAGAATAAATAAAATTAAAAAAAAAAAGAAACATGACTTAACCTGGGCAGTTGTTATCTGTATTCCAGAGAGCTCAACTTGCTGCTGGATTGGCTTGGAAACTTGATGCTTCCTTGAATTGAGTCATTGATTAAATGTTGAATGGGATGAGACCAGTGGTGGCTGGATCTCTGTAGTTACCTACTAGCCTTTTAAGTTGAAGCATTCCATTAATAAACACTCTTTATTCAAACAATTATAAAATTGCCTAGCTATCCTGTCTTGCATCCTTCTTTTTTAATTTTTTTCTGCAAGGATATTAGGGGACTTTGTTTAATGTCACAGTAAATTCCAGCTGTATTATGCCTTTAGCATTTCCCTTATTAATTACTTTAGTGACTGAAAATTTAAAATCACACTATGTAAATATTTTTTGTCTATGTGGTTGGTTTAATGTTACCACTTTTTAAATTAAAAAATAGTCCCTAATATGAATGCCTTCATTTCTAAGCATTCATAAACAGGCATGTTAGTAATATTAGAGTTTTGAAATAATTTATATCAATTTCAATGACACTTAAATAGGAATTTGTTTCTTTGGTCACATTTGTAAGATCATCTTGCTATATATACTTGATTATTTATAGCACTTTTATACTTTGGATCTCCTCACTGATCCTGAGGTTCAAGTTTTGCTTAAATATTTTCTTCAGTGAAAAATAAATAATTTGAATGGGATACTTTCTAAATACCTTCCAACCTTTAATACTATATAATTTTTGTTAGGCTATCTCAATTGAGAATACTAATAGAGAAGCAAAACCCAAAATAATTGAATAGTTTGACTTTATCTGTTACTATTGCACAATCTGTCCCAAGCCTTCAACTTCTCCCTTTTTATTGTTATTCCTCCAAAGATAGTTTGAGCCCTTTTGTTTAGTCGAAGCAATTTTCTGATGCCTCAGTTAAGAATCAACTAAACATTGCAGAACTAAACATTTAGAGGATCTCTCTCTATAAGAATTCCCTCTGCAGGGAAGAAAAATGAAAAACTCAGCTGTCATGTTACATGAAAAATCTCTTTTTATCTCTCCACCCACTGGGTGTTATGCCTCTGAAAGGGCCATAATCATATTGGGAAGTATTTCCCTTCTAGAGATGTATGCAGACCAGAAGTCCTGTTCCTTCATAACAAGATGGAGTTGTTCGTTTGTTTTCTTAAACTACCATAGACTAAACATTGGGATGCTCATTTGTCTCTGTTTTTAACTTATATATCATGTGCTCAGTTTGTGGAAAACATAAATAAACACACAACTTAAAGATGAAAATTAGGTCCTATTTGTCAGGTATTTTCATAATGGTCAACCTGAAGCCTAATTAAATGAATGAGCATGTCCCTTTCTTCTGTGGCCAAAAGGCTCCAGATTGTTTGGTTTCCTAAAGTAAAATGATTTTTTTTCTTTTTTTCCAAGTGAGAGGAGGGGAGATAGAGAGACAGACTCCTGCATGTGTTCTGACTGGGATCCACCCAGTGACCCCACCCCCACCCCCACCCCCCACCCCGGTCAGGGGCCAATGCTCTGCCTATCTGGGGCCATGCTCGCAACTGAGCTATTTTTAGCACCAGAGGTAGAGGCTCAATGAAACCATCCTCAGCACCTGGGGCAATGCGTTTGAACCAACCAATCAAGCCATGGCTGCAGAAGGGAAAGAAAGAGAGAGAGAAGGGGGAGTGGGAAGGATGGAGAAGCAGATGTTTGCTTCTCCTGTGTGCCCTGACTGGGAATCAAACCTGGGACTTCCACACACAGGGTCAATGCTCTGCCACTGAGCGAACTGGCCAGGTTCATAAAAATTTTTTATGCTATTATTAGAGAAAGGAAAATTTACACGAAATAGGAGAGTTCACAGAGTGCCAGTACTTTCCTTACAGGCTTAATACAGTTATGTTGTGATTGGTTTTGGGTCTGTGCCCAGTGACTTCATGATAGCTACATTTTACAAATACAATTAAGGGATACATTTGAGGGATAGTATGTCAGAGTTCTTATCTAGCATGGGAGTAGACAAAACTATGTCTTATCATGATACTTCTCTTTTCGTGTTACTTTTCTTGTTGCATGAACAAGGAATACCTTCATTTTCTAATTACAATATAAAGTAGAAGAGTGAAAAAACCTAGTACTTTGGGGAAGATCCTTTCTTAAAGTCTGGCAACTTTATTTTTGGGTTTTAGTTCTCCAGGTTAGAAATATGTTGTATTTTAATTTTTAAAGGAATAAAACTATATAGTAAAATCATGGCAGGCTCTTGAGCCCTCTCTCCATTAAACATGGTCTGTTCATGTACAACAAAGGGTACATGCCTGAAATGAAGCAATCCTTTTTGAATTTACTAAAAACCAATCTGAAAAAAAGAAAAACCAATCTGAAGAAAATGAAACAATGAACACTTGTTACTGAGAGTTTATAAGGTTTCCCACACTGTGAAGAATACACAGAATCATAAGACATGGCTGCTGCTTGAAAATTGCTTATAATTAAGGTAAAGAAATAATATTAAAGAATTTTGATGAATTAAAGAATGACACATGTCAGCATTCAGAGATATGTGGTAGACTATGAAAGAGAAAAAATTGACCATTATATTTATAATAGACAATATTTCATGGGTTAGGTGGATTATAAGATGAACCTTGAGCCTGACCAGGTGGTGATACAGTAAATAGAGAATTGGACTGGGATGCAGAGGACCCAGGTTCAAAACCCCAAGGTCGATAGCTTGAGTACAGGCTCACTGGCTTGAGTGTAGGATCAGAGACATGACCCCATGGTCGCTGGCTTGAAGCCCAAGGTCGCTGACTTGAGCAAGGGGTCACTCACTCTGCTGTAGCCCCCCAGTCGAGGCACATATGAGAAAGCAATCAATGAACAATTAAGGTGCTGCAATGAAGAATTGATGCTTCTCATTTCTCTTCATGTCTGTCTTTCCCTATCTGTCCTTCTCTTTGTCTCTCTCTCTGTCTCTGTCACAAAAAGAAAAAAAAGGACTATTTCTATTTGAGGCAATTGCATAAGTAAAGTTATAAATTCACTTCTTTTCAAAAAAACATGATTAACTACCTCTGTGCCAAGTCTATACTGGGTCCTGGAGATGATAGCATGTTTGAGAACTTATCTGTACTCTATTGCTAGAGCATTTTCTTTCTTTCTTTTTTAATATTTATTTACTGACGTTTAGAGACAGAGGGGAGGAGGGGGGTAGAATCTGGAAGCATCAACTTGTAGTAGTTGCTTCTTATACGTGCCTAGACTGGGCAAGCCCAGGGTTTCAAACTGGCTACCTCAACATTCCAGGTCAACGCTTTATCCTCTGCGCCACCACAGGTCAGGCTGAGCACACATATCATTAAAAGGTGAATATCTTGTGAGGAAATAAATCCCTTGAAGGAATACTTATGACAGAAGTCCCTTTTCCTTGGTGATATAGAAAGGGACTGGCTTTTGTTCTCAAAGTATAGGATAAGGTCTGGAAATAATTGGGAAAGCATAACCTTGGTGAACACTCACCTTCCCCATCATCACTGGCTATCTAGCATAGTTACAGGTGCTTATCTGTATTTGAGACCTAAAGGGCCTTTCCATCTATAGATTGTTAATTAAGGTGTTACCTAGTGATAATAAATTATTGCATTTTAATAATAGTAATAGTGTATTTGTCACTATGCAAATTGTTTCACATCTATCATCTTATGTGATCCTAGTGACCCTATGAGTTTTGCTTAATATTGTCTTCCCCAATTAAAATGAATAAACTGAAGCTTAGGTTAAGTAACATGGTCAAGGGCACACAGTTAGTCATTGGCAGTCTGTGTTCCTAATTACTCTGCTTTTCTGCTTTGTAATAGGGGGTTCTTGAAGATCCAAGGGGAGGGGATGTGTAATGATGTGGCCGAGGCATTAACATTAATATTTGTAGACAGGGCACTTGCCAGCAGTCTAAGCAATCCCATTCCACCAACTAGTAAGGTTGGCAAGAGGCTAAGTACAATAGCGTGAGGAACTAAATCACTGTAGTGCCAAATACAGAGTGTGCCATCTCTTTAATACAATGTCTTTGAGGTGGCTGATTTGTGTTGGCTCTATACTTGTCTTCTCTGTCTTTGAGGAATGAATACTATTTGAAGCTTGTGATCCTGACACATCAAAATGGACAACGTGGCAGGTGTCCTTGCTGTAAGATGACAAGATTGTTAAAAGACAAGCCCTGGTTTTTCTCCCGAGATGTGACACTTGGGGGCTTCCATTAAAAACATTACCAAGCCTCTGTCACTCTAATCTCCTCCTTAAGTGCCTGTGATCTTTTCCCGGGCATAGGTCTGTTCATGGTCAATACCCAGTGGCCAGGTTCTGAGCTGTAGGCAGAGGAGGCAGCAACTGTGAGGGCCTGGGAGGAGATGAGGGAAGAAAAGGTCACTGTTGCTGACAACTTACAACTTGATTCCACTTATGTAACCTATTTACTTTCAGAAATAAATAATGGGTGAAGACAAAGGCCAATTCATGCACTTGAGAGTTTAAGGCTTTCTGATATCAAATTACCACAGCAAACAGAGACAGAGTTATAGCAGGGACATTTTGGGAGGAAGCAGAGAGGGAGAAGCCAGAGACTTAAGAAAGAAGACAGGAATAGATTCTGACGGAAATTGCTTCCCACTCTGCACTCTTGAGGGAACACAAAGAGGACAAATAAGAAGGAGCAGTGATAGGAGGAACCTGGGAGCTTCTCTTGCATATACTTGGTTAGGTTGGGGAGTGCTGTCAGTCAGTGTACTTGGTGGGTAGAAGGAAGAGATGTCCTAGCCCAGACCTTTGAAATCTGGGTGTCAGGATCATTGCTTTGGCCTCCTCAGCTATCACCTCAAGAAGGAAGGCATGCCAAATGTCAGGTCTTATTCTGGCTTTGTGCCGGTTCATAGCTAGAGAATGACCCACAGAGGAAGATGCTTAGAGTGAGAGGATGCTAGGAGACGAAGAAAAGAAAGGACATTTTAGTGAGTGTTTTTTGCTTGTGGGGCAATGGATTTTAAACTCTCGTGGAAGTGATGAGAGAGCCTGGGAAGAAGGTATGTTCAGAACAGAGATGCAGAAGCAATGACGCAGCACAGAAAGGCTTCCTGTGATCCTTCTGCCTTCCTTGCTCACTGAAGAGAAGTGGTTGTCTTTTTTTTTTTTTTTTTTTTGCCTCTGCAGCAATACCAGGTGGTGTCTTAGGGAAACTGAGGCTCAGAGATGTAAAAAAGCGTTACATTTATGAAAGATGGGCTGCAGCCATCAAAACTGCTGGCTGTTTATAAGATAAACCCCAGCCTCCCACATTTTGCTTAATAACAAGACTTTTCACTACAAAACATTAATGGAGTGCGAATTCCAGCCAGGCTTGGAAGATCAGGAGGAACTCTCTTGATTTAATGGTTTTGTGGGCTCTTGAAGACATTGTCATCCATTAAAGAAAAAATTTTAAATTACTATGGAAAGAACAAAGAAAATGTCTTGGGTGATAAATGAAAAAGTAAAACAAGGAAAAGCTTGAGGGAAGAGTCTCTTTAAAATTTTACCAGATTCCCCTACTATGATCAAAAGGGGTCAAATAAAAGCTTAGCCTTTAGCTTCATGGGGCCAGATATTTAAAGAGAGAATTTTAAAATCTGAAATAGCATTTACTTGCCAAGCCACACACTGAAACGAAGGGCCACATAGCTAGTATCAGACTTGAGTGTTGAATCCCAGGAAGTCAGGTTTAGGTTTGCTCAGAAGGAAGACAGCACTTTCCACCCATTCCCTTTGCTTTAGGAGTTGCATACTTTTTTGCAGTCCTTATGAATTTTCCAGGGAAAATGTTGGGGTCAAGTAATAATCAATCCCCATCATCAGTAACCCCAGAGCGCCTCCCCTGCGTTTGTTTCCTGCAAACGTGGAGCCTCCATCCAGGTGCCCCCTCAGCCAAGGCCTTCAGTTTATTTTCCTAAATTGCGCTTGGAAATCTTTTCCTGGGCAGATGAGATAGCTCGAGTCCTAGACACAACTGCTTTTCCCACAACAGTCTCCTTACAAGACCCGCTAAGCAGGCGAGAAACCGTGGAGACTAGATGAACAGGACGGTGGGGGCAGGGAGAAAGGGAGTGGCCGCGTTTCCGCGGTCTCCTGGGATCCGGTAGGTCCAGAGTGAAGGAGTTGGAGCTGGAGGGGCTGGAGCGACTGAGCAGTCCGGGTCGCCGTCAGTCACCTCGGTGCGGAATCGGACCCGGACCAGCTGAGCACTACTCTCCCGCCCCTCGGCTTCCTTTGCTCTCCCCCTGGAGCAGCGGCCGCGGCTGCGGTGGCTACTGGAAGCGAGGCCAAGCTGAGCGACCCGGAGGCGAGCGGAGGAGCTGGGATATGGGGAGTCGGCAGGGCGGCGGGGCTCGGAGCCCTCCGGAGGGCCCACGAGGGGAGCGGCCTCCGGCGTTTGCTAGCGCGTGAGCGGTGGGGAGCGGGCGCCCGGCGGCACGAGCGGAGGCGGGGCCCGGGCGTGGAGCTCCACGGGGGAAGCGGCTGCTTCCGCCGCGGCCGGTGGCTATGGAGCTGGCGGGCAGCAGAACTGGGGCGACAGAGCATACACGACCCCGGTCGCCCATGTCTTGGCTGCTCCTGCTGCTGCTGCCGCTGCTGCCGGGCCCAGCGGCCTCCCAGCTGCGATACTCGGTTCCGGAGGAGCAGGCACCAGGCGCGCTCGTGGGCAACGTGGCCAACGCGCTGGGGCTGGAGCTGCGGCGCCTGGCGCCGGGCTGCCTGCGCATCAACCATCTGGGATCGCCCAGCCCGCGTTATCTGGAGCTGGACCTGTCAAGCGGAGCGCTCTTCGTCAACGAGCGCATTGACCGGGAGGCGCTGTGTGAGCAGCGGCCTCGCTGCCTGCTCAGCTTGGAAGTGCTGGCCCAAAACCCCGTGGCGGTGAGCGCCGTGGAGGTGGAGGTACTGGACATCAATGACAACTCTCCGCGCTTCCCGCGGCCCGACTACCAGCTTCAGGTAAGCGAATCGGTGGCTCCTGGAGCGCGCTTTCACATAGAGAGTGCGCAGGACCCCGACGTGGGCATCAACTCGGTGCAGACCTACGAGCTCAGCCCCAGTGAGCACTTCGAGCTGGACCTGAAACCCCTGCAGGAGAACAGCAAGGTGCTGGAGCTGGTGCTGCGCAAGGGCTTAGACCGCGAGCAGGCAGTCTGGCACCACCTGGTTCTCACAGCCGTGGACGGCGGCAGCCCAGCCCGCTCCGGCACCGCAAAGATCTCCGTGCGTGTCCTGGACACTAATGACAATTCTCCCTCTTTCGACCAGTCTACTTACCGCGTCCAGCTTCGGGAGGACGCGCCCCCAGGCACACTGGTGGTGAAGCTCAATGCCTCAGATCCGGATGAGGGCTCCAACGGAGAGCTCAGGTATTCCTTGAGCAGCTACACGTCTGACAGGGAGAGGCAGCTCTTTAGCATCGATGCCAACACGGGGGAAGTGAGGGTAAGTGGAGCACTGGATTATGAGGAGGCCTCTTCCTATCAGATTTATGTGCAGGCGACTGACCAGGGTCCAGTGCCCATGGTGGGTCACTGCAAGGTGCTGGTGGACATTGTGGATGTGAATGATAATGCACCAGAAGTGTTGCTCACAGACCTGTATAGCCCAGTGCCTGAGAATGCTGCACCCAACACCGTGGTGGCTCTTCTCAGTGTCAATGACCAAGACTCAGGCCCCAATAGGAAAGTGAGCCTGGGCCTGGAGGCCACGCTGCCCTTCCGACTGAATGGCTTTGGAAACTCCTACACACTGGTGGTGAGTGGCCCGCTGGACAGGGAGCGGGTGTCTGCCTACAACATCACAGTGACGGCCGCTGATGGGGGAGTACCACAGCTCACATCCCAGCGGACACTGAAGGTTGAGATCTCTGACATCAATGACAATCCACCAAGCTTCCCGAAGGACTCCTACTCCATCTATGTCCAGGAAAACAATTTGCCAGGGGTGTTGCTCTGCACTGTGCAGGCCACAGACCCAGATGAAAAGGAGAATGCAGAGGTGACCTACTCCCTCCAGGAGAGGGAGATACAAGGGCTGCCAGTCACCTCCTATGTCTCCATTGACAGTGCCAGTGGCGGCCTTTATGCTGTTAACTCCTTTGACTATGAGAAGTTTCGGGAGTTCTTTGTGACTGTGGAGGCCCAGGACAAGGGGAGCCCACCACTGAGCAGCACTGTGACCGCCAACGTGTATGTGGTGGACATCAATGACCATGCCCCTTACATCCTGTACCCTACCTCAACCAATTCATCAGCAGCCATTGAGATGGTGCCTCGGACTGCCCCTGCTGGCTACCTGGTCACCAAAGTCATAGCCATGGACTCAGACTCTGGGCAAAATGCCTGGCTCTTTTACCATATGGCCCAGACTTCTGACCTGGACCTCTTTAAGGTAGAACTACACACAGGAGAAATTAGGACTACCAGGAAGATGGGAGATGAGAGTGGAACCACTTTCAACCTGACCGTGGTGGTCCGAGACAATGGAGAGCCATCACTGTCAGCCTCCGTGTCCATTACAGTGGCTGTGGTGGATAGAGTTTCCAAAATCTTCCCTGATACTCAGAGACATGTTAGGAGTCCTCGGACATACTCTGAAATTACACTTTATCTAATAATAGCATTGAGCACAGTGTCTTTTATATTCCTTTTGACAATCCTTGTTTTGAGCATCATCAAGTGCTACCGCTACACTGCATATGGCACTGCGTGCTGTGGGGGCTTCTGTGGGGTGAGGGAGCGGTGCCCTGCAGAACTGTACAAACAGGCCAATAACAATATTGATGCCAGGCTTCCGCATGGCCTCAAAGTGCAGCCTCACTTCATTGAAGTGCGAGGGAATGGCTCCCTCACCAAGACCTACTGCTACAAGGCCTGTCTGACAGCAGGCTCAGGGAGTGACACTTTCATGTTTTACAACACAGGGGCACAGACAGGACCAGGGCCTGGGGGGGCCCAAGCAGCAGCACATGACAGCAGGCACCTCACAGGCCAAAGTGGACAGAGTGCTGGGAACCTGATTATTCTCAAAAATGAGGCTGTTTCTCAAAATGAGGTGAGATAGTAGTCTGGGGGTCTTCCACAAAGTTGTGTATTTTTCATACTCTCTGCCCTCATTATCATGTGTGGCTTTATTAGGTGATTAAGAGTGACAGGGGTTATCAGGTAAGCTGAGTCTATATAGTACCTGTGATTTGATCATAATCTGCTATGTTCCCTCTCTGGAAAAGTAGCACTAGAGAATTGTTCTACTTCCCATTTTCTTTTCAGGTATATGAAGACTTGACCATAAAATTGAGAAATGAGGGTTAGTCAAATGTTTGATGTTAAAGTACAGCTCTGTAAAGAAATAGTAGAGGCTTGAGAATAAAATGATGCTATAGCATGTAACATTATGGGATTCAAGGAGAAATGACTCCTGCTATGTTATACACAGGGGATGTTCTCTTTGAAATGCCATAGGAGTGCAGTTTTTTGTTTTGTTTTTTAAAAGCTCTAAAACCTCTAGGGGCTGTGGTGGTCACTTTTGTGTGCTGTTCCTGTTTATACCTTAAATTGTCTGCAGTGAAAATTATCCAGTTAATATTTCTAGTAATTGCACTGGACTAATGTAATCACATATTCTGGAAATTCACGGCAGAGATGATAAAGCCAAAGAATGTGAACCTCACCCTAAAGCCAAAGTTTGTTTTGGCTGTTTAATGTGGTAACTCTTTTGTAGGGGCTGTCAGAGGAAATGAATGGTGGTGAGCAGAGAGACAAAGAACCGATTTTGGTCTGGTTGGGCCAGGGAGATATTAGAATGAGTAGAATAGGAATGATGAAGACCAGAACAAGCTGGATTGGGGGGAAAGGGAAAAGAACTCCCCTACTAGTCACCTTTCTTGGCATAGTGTGAATACATTGTAAGATGATTTCCCTACATTTACCTTAAGTGCATTCTAGAATCTTTTGATTCCCTGTTGATAATTCCTAAGGTTTTGATGAACTGTGAAGTAGCTTCTTCCAACACTTCATGTCTTTTAAGTTAAATGACAATACAGTACTTCAACATGTTCCAAAGCACACGTTCACTTTCCGGGTCTAAAGTTTAGTTTCCAATAGCTACAAAATCCTTAGAAAGTGGATGACTTACTGTACATGAAAGACGTGTTAGTAAATACACTAGTTTTAAGTGGCCATAAGGCGAGCTTGCTCATTATTACGAATAATGTAAGTTATTGGACAGTGCATGGAAGTGTGGATGTGTTTGTATAGTGTGTTTGTCTCCATAAGCATGCTTGAAATAATAGAGATCTGCTTTATGATACTTTAAACTTGGATTTCAGAAGCCAAAATTTTGTCTCATAAATAGTGATAAATTTTTATCTTCTTATACAACTACTCTGTAGCTAAGATTTCTAGAGCTACTACAAAATGAGTTAATAGTAACTGTCCTCCTTATGTGTTTGTGATGCATTTTCATTGCTGTATTGCTGTCTTTTTATTAATGCCCATAGTTTCACACTCTAAAATCATGCTAAACTTGAGGAAAGTAATGCATACACAGAACTAAAGTAAAAAACAGAGATGGATTGAGAGATTTCTCAGAAGAGCCTGATATTAGTCAATGCTGAGCAGCCATGGGAGGCAGATTGGAGATTAAGAAATATGGGGGGGGGAATCAAGGAGCTTCCAGAATTCTTTAGATCATAGCTTTTGGAAATATGTTGAAGGGATTAACTTTAAATAGGGATGCTGTAAGACATTCGCTTAACAAATTCCTATGGAGCCCTCTTGGGCCAGGGGTGGGCCGAAGATGGTGAAGAGAGATGGAGAGCCCGCCAAAGCAAGCTTTGCCACCAGCTGTGAGCTGGAAGCTCAGGGGAGTGACATGGACATGCTTACCCTCCCTCTCCTGGATCAAAGCTTGGGGGCAATTTGATACATGAACCATTTGTTTTACACTGATGTGTGTGTTAATACATATTTTGGTACACAATCCTTTAACCTAGGGGGCAGATTACATAAGAAAAATGCTTGCTCTTGTGGAATTTTGCCAGGAGAGTACATGATTTTAATAAAGGCAAATTTCTGCCAGTCGGTTTTGGAAATCCAGTGAAGGGCCCTGTGATCTGTCTACAGTTCCTGAAACTGTCCCAACTGGAGAGAGAGTATTACATTGTCATACCATGGCAAATGGAAACAAAAACATCACTCAACTCTGCAAGTCATCACTGCTAGATCAACCTGTTAACCCCCCACATTAGGCTTTCTCTTCTCCACACCTAGTTACTGCGGATGTCACAGGAGTGCTGGATTAATGCCACGTGCCTGCATTAAAATTAGCTGAGCATTGGAGAGGATGAGTAAGGGAATTTGCACTCACTGACTACCCTGCTATATAAAATACAGTATGTCTGTAAAGTCATGGTGCACTTTTGGCTGGTCACCGATCAAAAGTGCACCATGACTTTACGGACACAATGTTAGTCTTGCTTTGCAATATATGTAAAGTTTCATTATCTGTAAGTCATACAATAAACATTTATCAATGTCTAACATGTGAGGAAACAAATGCAGAGAGGTTAAGTGACATTCATAATCATGCTGCTAGTGGTATTTTAACTTATATCTGTCTGACTCCAAAGACTGTGATTTTTGAAATAGCACAAGCAGACAAAAATCTCAATGTTTATATTCTTTTGATATGGGATACTCAGGGTTTAGCTAGTCGTATAAGTTAACTGTTCTTGGGAAAAAAATAATTCCTTGCACAGAATTGGGTCACAAATAGGAGGATCAATGAGTAAAAATGTTACTACCAAGCTAATATATTTTTATTTGTTTATTTGTTTTACAGTTGGCATAGTCTGTTAAGATCTTTTATCTGTGTTCTTTCTGATTCCTCTCTTGTTGCTTATTAAACACCAGCATTTAACACCAGCCTCTTATCTTTTGGTAAAATTTACCCCCTGTGAGCCACTCGTGCAATGAGATTTTTGAAGAAACTGCTTGGCAATCGGGCAGAATTTCCCTTTGGAGATTTCTGAAAACCCGAGACTGAATGTGGTTGGCACTGCTTTCAGAGTCTCCAAGAAAAGGCAGTGAATCTCAAGGTGAATTCTGTGCATTTGTGGTCATGTGACTACTACTGAGTAACTTTGATCTGGGCAGATTTGTCCAACTGTGCCTCGGTGGGACCAGCTGGTACAAGATGTGGGAATCCCAAAGATTAGGAAATGAATTGTTTTGCATTATTTTCACTTTTTTCAAAACAATTAGGAGTCACCAAATCTTTGGTTATTTCTGCCGCGGTGTCTCCATATTTACCCTAATCCCAGATGCAGTGACCTGAAAGAGTTAACATGTCTTTTTAAGTGACACCTAATTTATTTCCCCCAGGATTGACTTTTCTCTCTGGTGACTCTGTCCTAAATCAAAGTTTACATTTAGTGTAAAGTGACATGGTGACACATTAATAAAAAGTGCACAGTGGTCAGAATAGGCAAAAACATTGTGTCTGTGAATGTCCATTCCAGTGTTTCATCCTTAAGTGGGTGGTGCTGTTCTGTTTTGCCATTTCTGTATTGGTTATAGGGCTGTTCTTCTGAGAAATCTTTTCTTTGGTTCAATAATATAATAGTTTCTTCAAATTACCTCCTTCCTCCCTTTTCTACAGACCTACTGAGCCAGATGGAATTATGGCTGAGCTTGTCTCTATCTCTTTATCTTGTACATATTCTGACTGAAGAAGAAATCTATTTATTGTAGCTTCAATGTCATTGGCCTACCCTTTCCTCTGACCCAGGAGTGAGCCGTCATGTGGGCATCTGGTCTACCTCAGAGTACTCTGCAGGGACAGTCTGGCATATTATAAATTGTCTGTTGGCATGCTATCTGCTTGACAGAATAGCAGAGTTCTGGATATTTGCCTTGGTTGGCCACCAATTTTTGCTCTCAATGGAAGGTCAGAATGATACCAGTTTGTAAATGTTTGAAGAAAAATTGTCATCACCAAGCCCAGAGGTTTGGCTGAATTTAACAGGGATTTACAGGTGTCTTTGAATGTGACTTTTGTAGGACTTCACCTGGTTCAATATTCCCATTCTAAATATAGTGTGATGATTTATTTAGCTCACTCATATAATGAGCATATGTTGAACATTGTAATCTTTCATCATGATTTCAAAAATCACAGGCCAAGAGAATTTCTCAGTATTTTAATTCTGCTAGCCTAAATATTATACAGGGTTTTCTTTCAAGAATTTGAACTTGTGAAATGCAAAGAAATATCTGACATTGCAAAGGTGAAGAGAAATGTTAGTTTCTTGGCACATAAACAACATCAGTTCCTTTCTGGCCTTGCAGGGTCGGAACTGTGGGCACCAGGGAAGTGAAACTGTGAGTGAGAGAGTAACTGCTGTGTTAGCAGGCTGTGCATCCAGAATTCAGCAAACCTAGCATTTTCCGTTGTACTGAAACCCATTAGGTATGTTTTAAAGTCACGTTCATTTTACTTTCCTGCTCTGTGGATTAGGGGTTGTAAATGACTTCAGAGGCAAGCATTTAACCTAGCATTCTTATATTAACATCTTTTCAATTTGCTATACTAGATAACTAATATGAAACATAAGAGTGATCATTTTAAGTGTTATATTCTTTGTTGCCTTAATAACCAACAGTCTATATATTCTTTTTCTATTGCTTTGTAAGAAATTGCCACCAATTAGTGGTTAAAAACAATACTTGTTTATTATCTCTGAGTCCCACACGATGTGACTAGGTTCTCTGCTCAGGTTTTCACAGGGCTAAGTCAATAGGGCAGCCAGGCTGAGTTCTCTTCTGGAGGCTTTGGGAGAAGAATCCACTTTCAAGCTCATTCAGGTTGTTGGCAGAATTCAGTTGCTTGAGCATGGAGATCTGCTTTATGATATTATTTTACTGTTGACTGTTGATCACTCTCAGCTCTTAGAGGTTGCTCTCTGACCCTTGCCCCATGGCCCCCTATATCCTCAGAGCTAACAATGGAGAGTATTCTCTCACAGGGAATCCCTCTCATGCTTCAAATCACACTCATAACTGTCTCTGATATCTACACCCAGATTTAAAAGGCTGTGTAATTAGGTCAGTCCCTCCTGGGTGATATCCCTTTCTTAAGCCAATTGTGCCATGTAACATGACCTAGTCATGGAGTAAGATCCATCATATACAGTCTTGGAGATTATTCGGGGCACACACACTGGGGTGTATGGGTCTTGGGGGTCATCTTAGGATTCTGCCTATTATAGCTTATATCAATGTTCACAGAATATCACTGTGAAAAATCTACAGTGGTTACATCCTTAATAGAATCCTATTAGGAAGGAAAATGAGATGCTCCTTCTAGTCTCATGTCTCAGAGGGCCATTTATTGATGGCTTCAACATGGATTTCCATGATAAGAAGATAGCATATTATTTTCTGAGTAGTTCTATGAGTTTATGAATAGCAGAGGGTATTTTTAACCTATTTTAAATCTGTCTTGGAAGAGGTGATTCACCTTTCTGTAGTTCAAATACTCTATGGTATAAATAATAAAAATACTATTACAGGATAAGTTAAACCTTTGCTATAATTTTGATAGAAACTTAAATGAGTTCTTGTTCTTCAATTAAACTATACCTCCCATATGGACTACCTAACTGAGTTTCTCCACATTTGGAATTTTATGACCATTATTCTACTAAAAAACTAAGCTTTGGAATAACAGAGCATACTGGGTCTTTTCACCCTTAGAAATTAGGCATAGTCCTGGAATGTACCATTCAAGTGTTAGAGAATTAAATAATTGTAATTAGTTCAAGGCCTTAATATTTGTCTTCATTGTGTCAGGTGTATCAGAAGTCAGCCTTTCAATTGGAATTTTTCCAAGTTTAGTCAAATTTGGATGAAAGCAATGTGCATTTTATTTCAATTTTTTATCTTTTTTATTATTGATTTGAGAGAGAGAAAAGGAGAGACAAAGAGGTGAAAAAATAACAATATCGATTTGTTGTTCTACTTATTTGTACATTCATTGGTTGATTCTTGTACGTGCCCTGACCGGGATCAAACCTGCAACCTTGGTGTATAAGCACAATGCTCTAATCAATTGAGCTACCCAGCCAGAACCTAATTTTATATCATTGTAATATAAAGCAATACCCGGGAAACTCAGAAGTAAAAAAGGGGAAAAAAACCCTATATATTATTTCATGTAATTTTTTTTTAAGCGGGAGACAGGCTTCCGCATGTACCCTGACCAGGATCTACCTGACAAGTCTTGTCTGGGGCTGATACTTGAATCAACCAAGCCAGTCTCAGCGCCTGGGGCTGACACTCAAACCATTTGAGCCCCTGGCTGCAGGAATGGAAGAGAGAGAGAAGGGGGATAGGGAGAGAGAGAGAAACAGACGGTCACTTCTCATTTGTGCCCTGACCAGGGATTGAAGCTGGGATGTCTGTATGCCAGGCTGACACTCTATACACTGAGCAAACCAGCCAGGGGCACATGTAAATATTTTTAAAACACAGACTTTCACATTAGGGAGACCTAAACATGACTGTCAGCCAAATCCACCAATTAGGCAAATAACTTAATCTCTCTAAAACTCATATTTTTCATTTTTGTAATTTAAGTACAGTAATGTTGCTCTTGCATGAGAGACCATTTATTCAAAAACATTTTAAAAACCTATAAATACCTGAACTCTGCTAGGCTCTGAGGACATATCTGTGTATTATGAATATCTCAAAATATTCATGTTTTATGACCAAAACAGATATACCTGTAATCCTTTTTATAGAATTTGTCTGACAAAGAAAGCATTAAGATACATGCAATAATATATATATAGTGCTTATCCCATTACCTACTATCGTGTGGATACTTAAAACATTAATTGCTTTCTTTCTTACCTTTTCCCTTCCTGATCTCATTGCCATCACCAGTATGATTCTGACCAATGAACCTCAGAAGCATCTTGTTGCTGATGGACTATTCCTAAAAAAACCCAAAAAAACCAAAAAGCAGCACGACAAATTAAATGTTGCTGAGGAAGTGTGTTTGTGTAATGAACTGAATTTCCTGGTCAGTTCCGCTAGAACTTTGCCGTTCAGAAAAATAAGGTTGGTGATTTCATTCCAAAGACCATGCTGCAGCGATTTTCATCACGAATGCTACCCAATCATTGAAAAATTGGCGACACTGACTCAACAGATGTCAGAGTCTTTCCTGAAGGGAGGTTGTCGCAGCTGACGCTAGCACTGCTGACAGTAAGGTGAAACATGGTGATGACCTGATTAATAAATAAAAAGTACTTCAGTCACATTTTCAGGTTTGCAAAATGATTTGCAAATATTTTTTCTCTTCTCTTCCCTCTAACACCACTGCTAGAAAATGGGAACCATTTATTTGGTCTGTAGATGATTTTATGCTACTTTATATGAAATATCCATAGCATTTTGTGAACTTAAAAACCAAAGATGAAGCATATTCATATCTTGCATATTCATATCTTGCCAATAGAGTAGAAGGGACCAGAGAAGACAGTTAGTATGTGGAGACAGTTAAAGTATCCTAACCTAAAGCTGTAGCTTTTTCTGGGCTTTGACTTTGGCTGAATCATTTAATACCATTTGGCCATCCCAAAGTCTGTCTGGAAGTTGAGCTGCTGATCACTTCTTCCCTAGATGTTTTGAAGAAGCGTGCTTATGAAATACTGCATCCCAAGAATGAACTCTAAGAATAACAGGCATAAGAATTATTGACATATTTGAAATAGATTATTGGCATCACTGTGGCTTTATGTCTACCAAATTTAATAATTATAATCTAGAGGAAAATGTAGACTACAGTCTCTGTCTGTCTCATCTTTACACTCAGGTAGGCCTCAGTATTAAGTGACACGGCCACTTTAATCTTTGCCCATGAAAACCCATTGAGAGGAACATCTATCACAGCTTTTTCATATAAGACTTTTGCTAATTGATGGGGATAGTCATTGATTTTTGTCCCCATTGATTCCTGACTAGCACATAACTCCCTGAACAATATGTAGGTGCCCATATTTCCCTTTGTCCCCTCCACTTTGGACTGACAATTTGGAGACACAGGACAACAGATCTCTCCAACTCACTGCTGGTGCAGAATGAGTCAGCTGCTTCTTAGGTGTCAGCTACTCCCTGTAAAACAATGCGAGCTCAGTGAACAGTAATTGAGTGAGGAGGCAAAGCACCCAGAGGAGCAGGGAACAAGCACAATCTTATAAAAAGGATTATGTAGCAAAGCAAGGTCAGACCATGCTGTGTTTTGTTTTCCTCTTCCTAGCATTCCTCTTCAATCAGCAGACGAGGTGGTTATCAGTTGCTGGCATTACAACTGGGCACATCCGTCCTGGGTCAGATATGCTGCAGTCTGCAAAGCCAGCAGCAGATCGCAGTGCTCTGCAGTCTAGCCAGACCAGCAGAACTTCTGGCAACATGTGTCCCGTGACAGCTGGAATACCAAATTGGGGATGTTCCCTTAACGGGGCATTTGAGAGCAAAACAACAAAAGCTGTTCCCATCTCAAAATAGACTTGTCCTTCCCCAGTGCTTTAAGATCACAGACCTGTTTTGGGCAAGGTGAAGCCAAAGCTGGTCCTCACAGCATCATTAAATCTGGCTTTCCGTGATATTTAGCCTGCATAAGGACCTTGATGGGCTAATTTCGTTTTCTCCTGAAGTAATATATTATATATGGATATCATCTTAGAGTTACACCTGAAATGGCTCCATCAGTACTTTTTGTAGATGCATGGAAATATTTAAGAAACAACTAATCAATGAACACCATCACTGGGAGACCGCTGTTTGACCATATTAACACAAACTCCCTTTGTGATTTTGCAGCCACGACAGCCCAATCCTGACTGGCGTTACTCTGCCTCCCTGAGAGCAGGAATGCATAGGTATGTATTTTCCTCCTTTATTCACTCAGAAGCAACTTGAACTTGGTTTGGCTCAGATAAACTATATCTCCATAGGCCGGAAGCAGCTGTCAAAGTGAAGAAGCTTTAGACACTTTGCCAGGGGAGTGCAATTATTTTTTTCTCTGTGTCTATTCCTTGAAACATTGGAAGTGATCAGTGCCAAATGCTTCTCAAGTGCTGGCAAAGAAGTCTCCTATAAGGTCACAGAGGCAGGCTGCTGTGTACTTCTTCTCATCAGAATTTTTATAAGGAAGTAATTCCAACCTAAAACCTGTATTTAATGCTGATACTTTTGGACTTGAGTATATTGTGTAATGTATAAGTACTTGTTGTCTACCTTGGTTTTCTATTGCACGTTGACTGTGATAACCTATCAACCACAATTTTGATAATTATTCTTGTTCATGTTCACCCCTATTAGAGTCTTTTTATCTTTTCCATCTTGTCGCTGTCTTATGACCATCAATGGCATGGGCTCTTTGGAGGATGAGCCACGTGAAGGACCTTTATTAAATATCTGGAGACCAAATCTAGCTGACTTTAAATTAATCTAGAGTAATAGTATTACTCGAAGACTCTGATTAAATATAATTTTGCTTTCTCTACTTTGTCTCTTTGACAGTAATTGATTAACAACCATTATCCCCAGAGCTGATCTCGTATCCTTGCCATGGGTCCAAAGAAAAGATTCATTATTTGTGAGTGTCTTTGGAAACCGAATAGAGAGGGCGAAGAAACTAATGATCACTACCACCAAAAATGATTTTGCTTTAAAATGAAGAAATAAACTTCAAACTTAAACCCCTCAAAATATCTGGGCAACTCTTAAGTTGATCTTCACCAAACCTAGATCAATTTCCAAAGAGAGAACTTACCAAGTATGTGTTGACTTGATGAAAAATTAGCTTTAGTCTATTAAGCATGCATTAAATTAAAATAAATTAACATATTCTTAAGCATGTCTTTAAAAATTGAGCAGAAATCCTATTGGCTGCTATTTCTGAATGAGAAGCAATCAGTCAACGGGCTGAAGATTGGTAGTTGGCTTGGTGAGATGTTACATTGGAACCTGGATCATAATATTAGGACAGAGATATTTATGCAGATGCCATAACAGTAGATATCAGAAGAATTTTTTATGTTTGTTAGAAACCAGCTTATGCTTTTGCCTGCATTTAAGCTACTGTGGCGGAGCTACATTAAAAAAAGGGTTTACCATACCAACACATTCCCGATTGAATTAGTGCTTTACCTGAAAAGTACCAAAGTGATGAGGTGCACCTTAAAAACTACATTTAAATTGAAATTCTAAAACATATTACATCCTTATCCCATTTTTAAATTTAAAAGAAGCCAAATGTGTTTGTATTCAGGTTTGAATTAAGATATGATATTTAAATGGAATAAGAAATGAAATAAAAATTAAAGCAGATGTAATCAATTGGTCACAGTATACTGACCACATATAAAAGTTGTGAGCATAAATAATACTCATTCTTTTTACACTTGTGCTTGGCTTCTTGGCCTTTCCAACCTCAGACATCATGTGACTTACTGTTCCTTTGAAAATTCTGCTTTGAGCTGAGCTGGTTCTAGGGTAGTTACATCTTCAGAATGGATCTGATTGGACCCCTATAATTTGCTGATAGAATCCAGGAACACCTGACAGATATTAATATTTGGGAAAAAGAGAAGATTCTAGGGTGTGGGTGAAATAAATAATAGCAATAGGACAGAGCTTAGTGACTGAAATTTCAAAGAGTAAGAGAGTATGAACCTTTTAATGGCCTTCCCTAACAATCGTTGAAGTTTGTTTGCTCTGTTGTGTCACATAGCCCCCTTCAAACACTAGTGTAAGTTTTACTTTAGCAACTTAATTTGCAGGATGAACCAATGCCTAGTATACAAGAGTCCTCTAATTTTGGCGATGATATTTATGCGTAGGGTCCCATATGTTCTTTCCTTCATCCATCCAACAAATAGGCTCTAATATGGGCAAGCATTAGATATACACAAATGACTATGATGTTCTCCTCACACTTGAACAGTTTGTGTTCCATCTCTGTTGGCCGAGAATGGTCTCCCAGTTCATGTCTCACCTCCTGCCATATTTCATTCTAAATCGATCTCTTCTGAGCTGAGATCTGTGAATAGTGGTGTTAAGCCTCCTCTAGTCCCTAAATGTGTGTGAGGGGGTTTACTTACACATAAAAGATACAGAAAGAGCCTGACCAGGCGGTGGCCCAGTGGATAGAGTGTCGGACTGGGATGTGGAAGACCCAGGTTTGAGACCCCGAGGTCGCCAGCTTGATCGCGGGCCCATCTGGCTTGAGCAAAAGCTCGTCAGCTTGGACCCAAGGTCGCTGGCTCCAGCAAGGTGTTGCTGGGTCTGCTGAAGGCCCACGGTCAAGGCACATGTGAGAAAGCAATCAATGAACAACTAAGGGGTCGCAACGAAAAACTGATGATTGATGCTTCTCATCTCTCTCGTTCCTGTCTGTCTGTCCCTATCTCTCCCTCTCTCTGACTCTCTCTCTGTCCCTGTAAAAAAAAAAAAAAGATACAGAAAGAGTAAAACAGAATACAAGGTTAAGAATTAATCAAGTAGCCAAACTGGAATAATACAACAATTATCAGCAAGTAATTTTTGTATGTTTCTCTCTTTGCTATAGAGAACCAGAAACAAGGGAACCAGCAAGAGAGGCTTGGGCTTTTGAGAGCAAGCCCTTCTCATCTGCTTCAGCATTAAGATGTTAAAACAGCATTAGCCCTCTGATGGGTTTCCAGTCAGATTAAATGAACACCATGGCATTAATGAAAACCAGAATTGCCATAAAGATAAAATATGTTTATTGCCTGAATATCACAAGCAGTAAGTCAGTGATGCTTTTGCAGTTTCTGCAAGGTGCCTGCTCAGCAGTAATTGCTTCTGTTGGAGCATGGGTAGGATGTGTCGGCTGCAGCCCTGCCTCCAGAGGTGTAAGCACTTTCTGAGGGTGGACGGAGACCCAGGAAGGTATTTATGATCTAAATGTTATTTTGGTCTGTGTGTTTACTCAGCTCTGTGCACTTGGAGGAGGCTGGCATTCTACGAGCTGGTCCAGGAGGGCCTGATCAGCAGTGGCCAACAGTATCCAGTGCGACACCAGGTAAAGCCCTAGGCTCTCTCCCTTCTTGCTTGGGTTCTGGAAAGCGATCAGATGGCCTATTTTGGGGAGACCAAGAATGTTAATGGCTCCCTATTTACTTTTTCTTCTTTTCATTACATACATGATTATTTTTATTTTCTTCTTAGTATCTTTCAAGAGTTAAGAACAGATAACAAAGGATGTGTGTGTGTGTGTATGCATGTGCACACACATGTGTGTACACAATTTTCTAAAAATAACCAAGTAACTTTCAAATGCTTAGGTTCTCTGAGTTTCACAGAGATTTGATGGCCTCATGTGCAGAGATGACACTGTTAGCAAAGATCTTTTTGTTGAAGACAATGCAAACCCACTCACAATAGTGAAAAGAAGGGAGAAAATAAATAGATAGATAGATAGATAGATAGATAGATAGATAGATAGATAGATGACAGAGAGATGGAATGGGGTTTTTCATGTGGAAGTAGAAAGTTATCAGAATGAAGGCACCACCCTCTTTGACTTAAAGTCAAAGCCAGACCTACCTCTCTCTGCACTGCTACTTCATCCTGCAGACTGACCTTTACTGCCTTACCATGCTCGGTGCCAAACATGACTGCCTCACAGTTTTTTAGTTCAGACGATCAGCGGAGACCAACTCCTAATTCAAACTTTTAGGAAAAGGAATCTTCCAGGTTGAATAAAAAACCCAATGGTGCCCTGGCTGGTTAACTCAGGGGTAGATCATCGGGCAGGCATGTGGAAGTCCGAGGTTTGATTCCCGGTCAGGGCACACAGAAGTGACCATCTGCTACTCCACCCCTCCCTTTCTCTCTCTTTCTCTCTCTTTTCCCCTTCTGCAGCCACAGCTCAAATGGTTCAAGCAAGTTGGCCCTGGGTGCTGAAGATGGCTCCATGGCCTTGCCTCAGGGACTGAAATACACTACTCACAAAAATTAGGAGATATTTTATTGCTTCACATTCATTTTGAAATATCCCCTAAATTTTATGAGCAGTATAGCTTGGTTGGGCTTGCCGGGTGTATCCCGCTTGGGGCACATGTGGGGAACCTATCTGCCTCTCACTTAAAATTTAAAAAAGAACCCAATGGCTGGGTGGGTGTAGAAAAATTGCTTCCAGTCACATTTCCTTAGTTTCCTTATTCTTGTTCAACCACTAAAGCATTATCATATAATAAAAATGTGGCTTTGGCGGCTCATCCTTGTGACAGATTTTAGAAAGGAAGGACTATCGATACTGCAAATGGTCTACTGTAATCCTCTATGAATAGAACCTCATGATGATGACAATAGTTAACAAATTATTGAGCCATAGTATCCCTAAACTCTGTGCCAAGCACATAACATGTGTGATCTCATTTCTTTGCCATGACAATCTTGCAAGGGATTTAGTATATCTATTTTACATGTGAGAAACTAGAGAACAGAGAGGTTAAGAAACAGACTCAGGTTCATGTGGCAGACGTTTGTAAGTGGCAGAAATAGGATTCAAACCCAAGTGTATCCAAGTGTATTTTGCTTCAAAGCCAAGTGTATCTAGTACTTATATTCAGAGCATGGCTGGCTTCCAAGAATTCATCCAAATTCAGATACATACCCACATACATAACAGATGACATAAGTTTGTGTGTAAAAAGTACTTTTCCAAAATAACCAGGTGCCTTTCAGATGATTAGTCTATCCAAGGAACATGTGCACTTAAGGGTCCGTTTTTGCTGGCAACTCGAAGGGCTTTCAGTGATTCTAATCAGCCAGCATTTGCTATTTATGAATGTTGCATGATTCAACTGAAAGTCACATTTGTCAAAAAACACAAATGCATAAGTGACAGCAATTCATTAGAAAGCTAGTATTGCCAGATGGCTAGGGGAAGAACATTCATTGACAAATCGGCAGCACCAGTGCCAATGATGGAGTGAAAAAGTGATGGAGGAGCAAGTGGTTTTAGAGGTCTAGGACGGCTGGATGGGGTGGCATCTGGAAAGGTGAGAACTACCTTTCCAGATCAAACCAGCCGCATGAAGTCATGCCCTGCTACCTTCATGTCAGGGTTTTCTGGTACTCAGAGGCTTGTAGGTCAGCCTAGTGAGCCAAGAACTGACTTTGAATACTTTCTCCCTTTCATCAGGGATGCTGCTTGGTGTGTATTCCTAGGCAAATGTGAAATAGGAACTGTCTAATAATTAGTTTATTAGTATCTGGCCCAGGTCTCTCCTTCAGATTCAGAAGAATGCTAGGAACCCATCTTAACAAAAGATAGGGAAGAAGTTTCCATTGTTTCCCTTCCCAACTGTCCCCATCCCTCTTGTATAATCTCTTTTTTCTAGTACTGTGACTGGCTGCTGACTCACGTGTCACAGTCCTCAGGGACTGAGCTGAACAGAGCTTACATCTTCCAGTTACTCCACAGGTGGCTAAACCATACTTTTCAACATATCTCTGTGCCAATGATATGAAATTAAAGAGCTGCTCCTTGACTTTTTGCTCTGTCCTTTGGTGCCTTTAGGTTTTAGGACTCAAAATATGTTCTGCACTGTTTGGAGGGCATATGACATAAAGATTAAGATTATGATGTGGCATCAGATCTGCATTGAATCACAAATTCAAACTTACTTGCTGGGTGAGAGTTAGCAAATGACTTAAACTCGTGTCTTCTTAATTACCTCGCCTGTAAATTGGGTGTAATAATCACAGTTATTTTATCGAGTTGCCATGAGAACTAAAGAAGAAAGCTGAATATAGTGCTTGGCATATAATATTAACAGATGTTTAATCTTTTTACTCCTTTTTTTTTTCTGGGATACTTTTGAGCAATCTATAATGTGGCTGGATTTGGCTGATAACCTCGTGGCCAGAATTCAATAGTTCTCATTTCTAGGCCCAAATACAGACCCTCTTAAGGTTTTCTGGGTCATCCTGACATCTATACAATCCAGTCATCACCAGCCCCAGCCAACCCCTTGGGGATGAAACGAGGAGGATTTATTAGTTCTGTCCGAAGAAAAGGAAAATTGCTTCACAAAACTCAGTTGTTTTTAGTAGACCTTGCCTTTCACTGAATCTGTTGTCCTTCGGTGCTTCATGATGAAGGTGCAGTTGCTTCCAAAAAGGCTTCCTTCTGGTGCCCGCGTCTCCTTACACTTGTGTCTGAGACCTCATCAACTGCCACCTTCTCAGACCAACCCCCACCACAGCAGCAGTCATGGGCATAAAGGGAGAGAGAGCTCTTGGGATTGTTTTTCCTCCATTGATGAATTCTTTTGTTTTGTCACTAAACTGTTCATTTATTTTACAGTCCACAAAAGCCTAGGATCAGATATCCTGTACTGAGGGGATCAACGGGAACACTACCAGGTGATATTTCCTGCAGGATAAACAAGTCAGGCATTAAATCCGTTAAGCCTGATTACTGGCCTCTTTCTCCAGCCTCTCTGTGTGAGCATATCTGAACCACGGGACTTCTTAGGGCTTCTTACTTCTTCTGAAGCAGGTCGTACTGTATGGCCCCTTCTCCAGATGGAAGAACGTGCTTTGGGGCGAGGGGCATTAAAGGGCCAGTCATTCACATTTACAACTCTGACTTTCTCAATGTGAATGCTCTGAAACGGTTTTAATGAGTGCCCTCTTATGACTAGTTCCTAGAGAGAATCCCAAGGGGTTATGAAAACAACTGCCCCTGCCTTGGAGAAAGCTGGTCTGGCTCCAGGACCCCAGGCTGTTTTGCTGTCTCCCACTGGTTTTTCCAGACCCCTCTTTCAACATTTTGTGGGATCTCAGGACTTTCCTAAAGCAAAAGTAAATTTTTTTGAAGTGGGAGCTATTCTCTTTCAAAAGAGCTCAGAGAATTCCCAAACACGCAGCTCTGTCAAAGATAACTTTATAGTTTGTCAAGCAACACCCCAGGGGATCCAGGACTGAACAATGAAAGATTAATTAGGTAGGTGAGGCCGCTACAGAGATGAGGCTTTGTTGGAGAACCTTAGTTTAGCGAGTGATTAGGCAGTGGTTCTCAGAGGATGGCTCCCAGAGCTGCAGCACTAACAATATTACGGAACCAGAAATTCTCAGGGTGGGGCCCAGCCATCTATATTAACAAGCCCTCCACGTGATACTGATGTGCCCTATAGTTTATGAACTAGTCTAGATAGAGTTGAGAGAGAATATTCTATGGTTGTCTGATATCTTTGGAGGCTCAGCAACCATGCAAGGAAGCATCAGCCTGTGATTCTTGCAAGAAGCAGAATGCCTCTTCCCACGGCAGAGAAAGAATCACTAAGCTCAGGCTCTGGGTCACAGTAACTCTCCTTTGGAGTCTAGCTCTGCCACTCAGCAGTTGTATGTGCCTGGGATTACTGCTTCACTCGTTGATTCCCAGTTTCTTCCTCTCTGAAATGCAGATGATAGACACGTCTACTTTATAGGGTTGTTGCAAAAAATAAATGAGATAATGCATACACTTAGAGTCTCATACATGGTAGCTAGTTCTATGATTGTTTTCAAGGTGTGAGTAGATCTTTCAGCTTCAGAATGTAGGTCTGAGTTGTTCAGAGCTATTTCTGTGGGAAGGCTCTGTTATACAGAAGATTTTTACAAAGTGCCTTTTTGTGTCCTTGGAGGATGTTGTTGCCCTGGTTTGCCAAATCTCTTTACTCTGTGGAAAATGGACAGAGCTTAGGTGTCCTAGTTTTAAAGGAGGGTTTGGGCTCTTAATTGTCTCTGAGATTCCTGTCCCTCTGACAAAATCAGCTCCCCATGGAGGACCTCTAAGGAGACTCCATCTCTGACTCTTCCCCAGAAAGAAGCCACGATCCGTACGATTTTTTGGAATTCATTTAGGAGAACTGCCAACATGATTTTTTCCACTTCATGAGCGAGGAGCGAGTGCAGCCTCGAGCCTTGTTTGAGAATTTGAGGGTGAGCTGTTCCACTAACCTGCTCACCCTCAAATTCTGCTGTTGTCATGGCAATGGTGGTCCTGGGAGGTGTGCGCATATCCTTATTAGGCAAAAAAAAAATGAGATCATGGATCTCTGTGGGTGGGGCAGCTTCCTCCTGTCCAGTATCCTCACTCTTGGCTTGCATCTCACAGCCAGTAGTGCCTGCATGATTCCTGGGTCTCCAGCTAAGGAAAGTTGGGTCCTTTAAGATGCACTTTTACTTCGTGGAGTATGGAGCTCATCATGTCTGCTGGAGTTCTCTCTGTAGCTTTCTTGTGTATCCTGCCCTGCCCTAGAGGGAGAGAAAGCAAGGCAGTGTGGGAGGGAGATTAGAATCCTTTACCTAGGAGAAGCCATGATGCTTAAGCCATGTGCTGGTTCCGTCCATCCATCTCTGACTTTCTTCATCTTCTTCTTAGAAGAAAACTGCATCTTCTATTTGTAATGGTCATGGAGATAAACAACTAGAGTGAAGACTTTCTGGGTTTTTCTGAAATTAAACATTTCTGTTTGATAAATAGATTCTGAGAGAGTTCGTTCTCTCTGTGCTTCAGTTCATGCACCTCTCTCATTTTTCCTGCATCAACTCTTCTGGAATAGGTAGCCCTGGGCAGAATGCAGCTAGGGCTGGGGCCATAAAGCGTAATAAATGCATTTCTTTGCTAACAGTGGCCCAAAACAGAGATCATGTGCCTCCTGAAAATCTAGTTCCATGTGCCCTGAGACATAGGCTCCTGGGCTGAGCAGAGAAAAGCAACAGGAACTGTTCCCTTAGGCGGCCGTTTCCTTCAAACCCCACAGATTCAGTGAAGCTGCTAATGCAGGCTCAGGAAATGGAGACTCATTACAGTTCCTTCGGTATCATTGATCCCTCTAATGTACCGTACCACTGGAGCACTACAGTTCGACCCCTGACAATTGTATCATGAGAAATAATTTTGAGTGTGTCTTGGAAAAATAATACACCTCACCCATCTTTGTGTAAGATGTTGCATGGGACAGGAGTATTTCCCAGTTACCCTTCCTTCTTGCTTTCTCTATTTATTAGCTTTTTTTTTTTTTTTTTTTAATTTCAAGTGAGAGGAGGAGAGATAGTGAGACAAACTCCTGCATGCACCCTGACCGGGATCCACCTGGCAACCCCTGCCTGGGGCTGATGCTCGAATCACCTGAGCTATTTCTCGTACCTGAGGCTTATGCACTTCGACCAACTGAGCTATCCTCAGTGCCCGGCTGATGCTTGAACCAATTGAGCCACTGGCTGTGAGAGAGGGAAAGCAAGAGAAGGGGGAGAGGGTGGGAGAGAGGAGCAGATGGTCACTGTCTTGTGTGCCCTGACTGGGAATCAAACCCAGGATGTCCATATGCTGGGCCAATGCTCCATCCACTTAGTCAACCGGCCAGGGTATAGCTGACTTTTCAAGCCTTTTATAAAAAGGGAAATTCAGGTTCTCTAGGGAACATCCTAGTGTCACAAAAGGTCAAAGAAGGGTGTCACCAACTCTGCCACCTGGCTTAGCTCGAAGATGACAGGCTCCCCGTGTGTTTGAGAGCTTTGTGCGAAGGGGAAGAGGAGGGTGGGAGCCCACACTTTATTCTGTGGGAAAGATTGTTTGAATTGTTGGAATTAGTGGATTTGGAGCTCCTCTCTGGGAGGTGCTTGGACAAGAAGGACCTCCATACTTATGACCTGGGTCAAGGGCAGAAGAATAGTGATAGCTTGTACTTCCTTTAAGCTTTGCAGCTTCAGCCCATTGCCTTCAGCATAATTGATTCTAGTAAACAGGAAGTAAAAGCCTGTCCCCAGCAACAGCGAGGCTCTTTTTTTTTTTTTTTAATTTTTTTTTTAATTTTATTCATTTTAGAGAGGAGACACAGAGAGAGAGAGAGAAAGGGAGGAGGAGCTGGAAGCATCAACTCCCATATGTGCCTTGACCAGACCAGAACAGGGTTTTGAACTGGCGACCTCAGTGTTCCCAGGTCGACGCTTTATCCACTGCGCCACCACAGGTCAGGCAGCGAGGCTCTTTAATGACAAACATTTTCAGAGGAACTTTGCCCAGATTCTAAAAGAACTTGAAAAGTTCATTTTCACAGAGGCAGTCAACTTTGCAGTTGAGAAGGTCATTGCATAATCTGGAGAAACATATTCAGGTCAAGCACCGCTGGAAACTCGGGGCCTCTAGGGAAGGGTCATAGAAGAAAGCTCATTGCCAAGGAGCCTGGGAGCAAGCATGTGGATTGCACAAGAGCCATGCTCTGCCTCAGTGCTCGGAGCTCGTTACCCACAGTCGGAAAACGGAGGGGAGGAGATCAGTGCTGTTCCACACAGGTCTCAGTGAGACCAAGAGCTTCCTCAGCAGCAGCCCTGCCTGGAAGGTCTGCCTCCAAGGGAGTGGGCAGGCCGAGGGTGGCAATCCCAAAGGAAATAAGCAGGAGCAGGGGAGGATGTTTTTGTACTGGTATTAAAACAGGAAATTGAGAGGTTTGTAGAAGTCAGATTCAAAAGGTATAAGTCTGAAAGTTTAGGATATGAAACGGTAACTTTTAGGAACCAAATTTGGACCCACAGGAAAGCAAGAATGATGGAAGTTAATTGATACTAGGGCTGTGTCCTTGCCTGCTGAATCCCAAACGGGGTGCCCTGGGACTCCAGGTTGCAGCTGCTACTGAAAGTAACAACAACCAAACAAACTTAAAAATGCATAAGACCTGTTCTGTATGGAAGGTCTGAACAAACAAATGTATTGTTGGTGGTCCAAGAAAGTCTGGCAACTAGGGCTTACTTCCAACATTGGGTCAATTGTGTGTCCAGAGCTGTTGCTCTCGGTGACATTATGGTCCCAGCTGAGTAATAAGGTGACATTCCTCAAGTCTTCTCTCTTCTGACTGCATCATCGATTCTGTCTTACCCAAGAACATATATGTGACTTAATCACTGGGGTCACCGTAAGGTCTGTGGCAAGACTGGGAACCTCAGCCAGTATGAATAATTTATGTAGGTGCACACCAAGCTGCACATCAGAGAGTTTGGGAGGAGAAGAGCACCACCAGTTATGCAATGAGGCCAGAGCTGGACACCTTTGTGCCTGTGAGCTTGGCTTTGTATTTGATGACAGGCTATGGAATATAGAAGTTCCCTTCTCTCAGCCAACACCAGTTAGCAAGGATGCGTGTGTGTTTCTATCAGTGGGACATTCATTGTTGAAGTTTCAAAGTCTTTAAATCCTGTGCTCTTGCCTCCTGGATTGTAGAAATAGTATTTTAGAACAAGAGAAAGGTCTGACCTATGGTGGCGCAGTGGATAAAGCATCAAATTGAAATGCTGAGATTGCCGGTTTAAAATCCTCGGCCTGCCTGGTCAAGGCACATATGGGAGTTGATGCTTCCTGCCCTTCCCCCTTCTATCTCTCTCCTCTCTAAAATGAATAAATAAAATCTTAAAAAAAAGAACAAGAGAAAGACTTAATACTAGCTACTATTTATTGAGAACTATAATACGTACTTTACATGTATTGCCTACTTAATTAAGAGAGAAGTGTATTATTATTCCTATGTTTGAAATAAGAGAATTGAGGCTCAGGAATTAAGTGACTTCTTTTTTTATTTTAAAAATACTTTTATTTTTTATTTAATTTTTAAATTTAATGGGGTGACGTTGGTTAATAAGATCAGGTAGATTTCAGGTGTACATCTCTATGGTAAATGATCTGTACATTGCATCGTGTGCCAATCACCCAAAGTACAATCATCTTCTGTCACTGTATACTTGGTCTCCTCTACCCCCCATTAAGTGACTTCTTTACAGTCACACAGTTGGTATTTTTTAATCACCATTATATTTCCAGTGTCAAGCAAGGTGTGTAGCACACAATGGTGCTTAATAAATATTTGTTGAATTTGTTAATAAGTACTAAGGCACAAGCAGTATTTGAATCCCCATCTCTCTGATGCTGAGTCATGTACACTTAACTAACACACTACTGTTATTTTGTCCCTACACACCAGGTGAAGGACACCTCACTTGCAGGTACCAAAATCTGCATTAGTTGCCTAGGGCTACTGTAACCAATGCCCACAAACTACATGGCTCAAAACAATATAGATTTATTACCTTACAGTTCTGGCAATCGGAAGTCCAAAATGGGTTTGTCTGGCCTAAAATCAAAGCACAAGCACAGCTGCACTCCTTACGGAAGTTCTAGGGTCGTTTCTTTGCCTTTCAAGCTTTAAGAGGCTGCTTGCATTTCAGGGCTCCTGACTCCTTCCTGCATCTTCAGAGCCAACAGTAGAGCATCTGCAAATCTCTTTCTGACTCTGACTCTCCTACCTCCTCCCTTTTACTTAGAGGGACCCTTGAAATTACATTGGGCCCACCTGGATAATCCAGGATAATGTCTCTGTTTTGGGATCACATCTGCAAAGTCCCCTTTGTCGTATTACATAACACTTTCACAAGTTCCAGGAATTAGGACATGGGCATCTTTGGGAGACCATTATCCTTCTACCACAAGATTTTTCCCGTTCCGGCAGAGATGGCTGGGTGTGTCTCTGTGTGTGTAAATTTCAGTAGAGGTGAAGGTAAAATAAGGTACATATTAGGACTAGGAAAAGGGTGTAATCAGCATGGATGAGACTTTAAATGCTTTTTGAAGGTTATTAATTGGTCAGAAGTTTGGTGAAGACTAATCAAATTGCTTTCCCTCCAAATCCTAACTAGTTAAGTGTAGATGCAAGGAGCTAACTGAGGGAACCAAGTTCAGACTCAGGTTTATATCGGTAAAGAAGGTCTGGAGAATATAATAGGGCATTCAACCTCCCAAACGCAGGGAAGAGAATAAAAAATGGCGGACCTCTCCCGTGGTGAGAAGGGAGAACTGTCCTGGTTTGATTACCAAACAGGCTGAGCTAGAAAATAGAAAGAGAATTAGAGGTGTGTCATGAAGGAATAGTGACTGTTGATGCTAACTAAAGAGGTGGAACTAAAGGGAGGAGATCCCTTCCTAACCTACCCCTACAGGATGGAAGTATTGGTTTGGTGGGTGTTCCCTTCTCTGTGGGTAGGGGTGGAAATGTGGAGACAAGAGAAAAATGGTTCCCACTGTATTATTAAGAGATAAGAGATATTGTTCTGTTCAGGGCTTAAGAGTATTTTTCTAAAAGTTGGGGAACAGTCAGGAGAAGACAGTACTCTTTGAAGCATCCATAAACTAATTTGAATAGAGTCAATTAAAGAGCCTGGCAGCTAGCAGACAAGCTACTGTTGCCATGGTGATGCCAGGAAGCAGGGACAATGTATATTGCCTGTCCTGTGTGCACCTAGCATCTGTGTCTTGGTGAAAGCAGGGTAAAATTTATATGCAGGACTTCCCTGAAGGAGAAAGTGCAGAGCCTGATCAATATGCATGTGTGTGTTGGGGGTTGTGTGAAGCAGGACAGAAGAGGTACTTCAGTCAGTAATCTTAAACTGCACTTGCTTTTCCTCAATGATGCACCCTTTGTCAGGGTCAAGGGGCCGGGGTCAGGGTGGTTTGGGCCAATTCTATGAATGTACATGTACTCAGGATTTGTTTGTTTGCTTTCCAGGAGCATTTCGCATAACATACCTATTCTCATACTAATTACCTCTTTGAAATCCAGTCTAGCGCCTCCAAAGCCTAGAGTGTCTCAGCACCCTCAGCAGCTCTGATTGGAAAATAAATCATCGCTCATGCCTCTGAGAGTAATTTGACATGAAACCATGAAAGAGCTTCCTTGGAGTCCAGCATCCCCTGTGGGCTCCTTGTGTCCCCAGGTTGTCCATAAAACTGCTGTCCCTATAGTCTGTAGTGAATGGCATTGTGTTTAGTCAATGATCAGTGTCATGTCAATTTTTCTCTCTTGGGCCAAGTATAAATTGATTCTAAATATCTGCTTTGGTGAAATTTTTTAAAGTAGAATGTGTTCTTCAATATGCTCTCTCTAAATCTAGGGATTTAGAGATACAAGGTAGTTGTTTTGGTCCTTTCTCACCCGGGGCCACAACCTTACCTCCAGGATATTAGCCTTCTAAACGGTGAGAATTTGAAGGGCTCCGTGAAGATCCTCACTAAACCTACTTCATAGGCAGGTCCCTAGAACTCCACCTTAAACCACCACTAGCAGTATTCTCTTTAAAATCTTCATTCCTTCACTCAATCATTTATGTATGTTCTCTTTCTCTCTCTCTCTCTCACACACACACACACACACACAAACACACACAGAGAAGTAAAATATTAGAGTATCGGGTACTTCCCCTGGCTTGGCTTCAATATAGAATTTTGTTGGAACATTCTATATAGTCTATATAGTCATTAAACAAGCATTTATTAAGCACCTGATTAAGGCCAGTCTCTGTTCTAGGTGATGCAAATATAATATTAAATGCAACACAGTCCTGTCCTCATAATTTTGTGTGGGGAGACAGAAATGTAAAGAAACAAGACAGAAATAATTACAGTGTCATGTGATGAAGACCATAATAGGCAGGGCCACTGAGGGGAAAGGAGGCTGAGACAAACCACCAGGACTTGTCAGTCCTGAATGGGACTCAGAGTCTATCATGTTGTAATAAAAACAAACCACATGTACAAATGGTAAACTGGTTCACCTTTCCCGGGAGAGTCCCCCAAATTGTTTTCACAAGGCCCAACCCCTCCCTCAGTAACCATGAATAACTGGGTATTATGGGAACTCAGAGAGGAAATTTGGAATTTAGGGGACCAGGTCAGAGGTTATGTGACATGTATTATGGGAATTGAAGGATGGCAAGTAGGGTGTGGGAGGGAAGAGAGTTCCAGACAAAGGGAATAATACATGCATTCTAAAAAAAAATTTATTCTGCTGTTTGAATGAATTGAGTGCATTTGAGGGGTGGGGTGGGATGGAGGACTACTGAGAAATGGGATTAGAAGGGTATACTGGGCCCTGGTCAGTGGATAGAGTATAGCTCAGTGGATAGAGTGTCAACTTGGCATATGGACATTCCAGGTTCAATTCCCCATCAGGGCACACAGGAAAAGTGAACATCTGCTTCTCCCCTCCTCCCTCTCCCCCTTCACTCCTGCTTCCCCTCCCACAGTCAGTGGCTCGATTAGTTCAAGTGTGGCTCCAGGTGCTGAGGATAGTTCTGTTGGAGTGTGACAGCCAAAAGCACTAAAAATAGCTTGGTACTCTAGCATTAGCCCCAGATGGGGTTGCCAGGTGGATCCCAGTTTTGAGAGTCTGCCTCGCCGTCTTCCCTCCTCTCACCTAAAAAGAAAGAAAGGTAGGCTGGAGCCAAAGTGTGTAAGGCCTCAAAAATCTAGCTAAAGGACTTGGAATTTTACTTGCTGTCAGTAGAGAGCCACCAGATTTGTTTGTTTGTTTTTAAAAGGCTCTATGAGCCCTCTTTGGTCTATGAATCTTTAAAAATCAACCTACAATATATCAATTTAGTGCTTTTCTCTCCCCAAACCAAGAATTGGAAGCTTTGAGTCTCTAGAAATGTGGGACAAAAAGGGAGGTGAATGCAGCATTTTTGTAAAAAGAACTGACCTTGGGACTGCTCTTAAGTAATTCTGGTGGACTGGTCTTAATTGTATGAGGACAGAGACCAAAGGGCCGGTTTGTTTCAATTTTCGCTGTGTGAACTTAAGGGAGGCAGCTTGGCTTTGCACAGTGCCTCAGATCCCTGTTGGACCACTTAACCATTGTGCCTCAGATTTGTTGTGTGTGAAAGATGCAAGACTGTCGGCTGCTACAGGGATTAAATGAGACAATGCATGCAAAAATGCTTAGCACAGTGCTTAGTTTATAGTAAGCATGCAAAAATGTTAGCATTTACTCAATTGAATAGTCTGGCATTTAGTACAATACCTGGCACACAGTGGGCAGGATTCAAAATGTTTCTGCTAGATTCAATGGAATGGGATTGAAGTACAGTGTGTCCATAAAGTCATGGTGTGCTTTTGACTGTGTGGCTGGTCAAAAGCGCACCATGACTTTACGGACACACTGTATATGGTGGGAACAGTGAGGATAGAGGGCTGTCCCTGTGACTGTCATACTACGGCTCTCCCTCTGCAGTGTTCTGACAGCACCTCCATTTTACTCCCTGGCTGCAGGGACATCACTGCTTGTCTAGAAATGGTTGCTCAGGGCTGAGAAGTGACACAGCAGCACAGAGCCTGGGCTGGCTGCCAAATGGAAGAAGCGCAGACTGTAACAGAGTAAGGGGGGAGGATGGAGAAGAAAAGTTAGAAAACCCACCCATAGCGAGAAGTAGCGTTATTGTTATGTGAAATGATTGTGCCTCCTGCGGTTTTGGGGGGTTTTGTTTTTGGAGGTGTGAGACCCTGGGAAGAGTCACTGTCAAGGTGTGGTGCTGAAAGAGGAAGCCAGCAGTGGGCTCTGGGGTCCAGGCAAGGCTGCTTTGGGGGGGGGCGCACTTAGAAAAACCCTGGTTAGTTTAATAGTGTGCTGTTGCCATCTTGAAGTTTAATGATTTTTAAAAAGGAGTCCCCGTTATTATTTTGCACTGGGCCCTGCAAATTATGTGGCTGGTCCTGGGCCCAGCCTCTCTGGGACAGTGACATTTTGTCTCAGCTAGTTTTTTAATTTGCAGCTGATTAAACAAGTAGTGGCTGGAATAGTATTCTTTTTAATCTCTCTCTTTCTATAATTTAATTATAAAAAGGAAAAAATTAAATCTGTACAGAACTAAACTAAAATAAGCAGTGTCTCACTCGCACCCCTAGTCATGGTCCCCAGAAGTCACCACTGCCAAGAGGTTAGTGTATATCCACTTGTTTCTTACAAGTATAAAATTTAAAATACTGTATTATAAAATGTGCAACCATGTTGTTGATATAAATATTAAACAATACAGCATCATGTGCTTTCAAATAGTCAAGTTTCCTGCACTCCTACTCCCCTTTAGTGAGGCAACCACTGTTAACAGTTTTGTGTGTATCCCCCAAATTTTTTTAATTAATATACTTTATTTATTTATTTATTTATTTATTTCAGAGAGAGACTGATAGGAAGGAAGAGATATGAGAAACATCAACTCATAGTTGCAGCACCTTAGTTGTTCTTGATGGCTTTCTCATATGTGCCTTGACTGGGGGGGCCAGCTGAGCCAGTGACCCCTTGATCAAGCCAGTGACCAGCTGAGCCAGTGACCCCTTGATCAAGCCAGTGACCTTGGGATCAAGCCAGCAACCATAGGCTTAAGCCAGTGACCATGGGTCATGTCTGTCATCCCACGCTCAAGCTGGCAACCCCTCACTCAAACTGGTGAGCTCACTCTCAGGCTAGCGACCTCGGGATTTCAAACTTGGTTCCTCAGCATCCCAGGCTGATGCTCCATCCACTGCGTCACTGCCTGGTCAGGCAATATACTTTATTTTTTAGAGCAGTTTTAGGTTAACAGCAAAATTGAGCGGCAAGCACAGAGAGTTCCTATGTCCCCTGTCCTCACACCCACTCAGCCTCTCCCACTATTGACGTCCAGAGCCAGAATGGAATATTTGTTTTAATCGCTGAAACTACATGGACATGGCATCACTTAAAGTTCATAGTTTACACTAGGGTTCATGCTTCCAAATATTTTTCAAATTGATTTTAATCATATGATTGATATATGAATGTTTTTTCCATGGTTATCAACAAATATGTAGGCTTTCAAAAAGCAAAATGGGATAATGTTATGCGTATTAGTATGGTATATAGCAGGGGTGCCCACACTTTTTCAGCTTGCAAGATACTTATAAGATGACCAAGTCAAAATGATCTACCTACAATAAAAATGCAAAACATAAATTTATTTCTTCTATATTATCATTATTTAAGTTACTATTATTACTATTTAATATTGTGTATTCTTCTTTCACCTTTCTCCTTCTCAGCTCTCTTTTCGGAGAAAAGTCAATGTCATAGTTTTTATGAACAGTCCGAAAAAGCCGCTCCACATTTCCCTTCTTTGGAATAGCAGTGGCACACAGACAGATGAGGCAAACGCACTTAGAATATGACATAGTGAAAAAAATCCCCTCCCATTCTGTATGAAAGTGGTAAGTTTTAGGCTTCTTACTCGGACCAGCTACGGCACTCATTTTTATACCCTTTGTTGTATTTATTTTAAATAAATTGAAGGCTAACTATGCAGCAATGTAACTGAACCAGTTAGCGCGGTTTAACGCCCATGCATAGGGTGTGAAAAGTTCAGACATCAGATTGGCTACCCTGTATGCCAATCAAAAGACAAATGTCTTTTTAATGTCATGCGATCTACCCACACTTCCTTCACGATCGACGTATTGAGCACCCCTGGTATATAGCTTTTGAAGCACATTCCCAAGTTAGTACATATATTCCCACGTCATTCTTCTAGAAGTAGGATTACTGGGTATGGGATATAAACACGTAAAATTGGCACTCTTATCTGGAGTTGGGCTGCTCTACCTCTAGCTAGTGTTGTCAACTCAGTGACACCATCACTAAGGGTCTTAGCGCTCAGGATTGAGAATACTGGAGTAGAATTTACTTGTAAATAATAATTGTTAATAGCTAACCTCTACTGAACACTTAAGCCATGTTTTAAGCCAAGTATTGTTCTAAAACTTGATATGTATTAACTCCTTTAATCTGTATAAGCACCCCCAGAGATAAATCTGTTACACCCATTTTATGCTTAGGAAACTGAGACGACTGGGGTTTATTAAGGGCACAAATCTATGTAGTAAATGGTGGGGTCAGGATGTGAAGCAGGGCTCGTTGACTTCTGAGCCAAAGACAGTGCTCTTAACTTCTGCATACACTGTCTCTAGAAAGTGTACTGTGATCATTATGTCAGAGTTTCTTTATCTTGTTTATTCCTTAAAAATATTGTATTTATTCATTTGCTTGTCTTTTTCTACACTCTAGCTCTTTGAGGGCAGGGTACCGGTCCTAATATTATTTATATCCTTAATCCTGATTCCTAGCACAAAATCTAACTTATTGTATATAATAAATACACTTAGTTGAATGAGTAACAGTGCCTCTGGGAGGTAGCTACTACGTTCGTGTTACAGCTGAAGAAAGAGTGATTGGCAGTGCA
This sequence comes from Rhynchonycteris naso, assembly GCA_037038555.1. Classification (NCBI taxonomy): domain Eukaryota; kingdom Metazoa; phylum Chordata; class Mammalia; order Chiroptera; family Emballonuridae; genus Rhynchonycteris; species Rhynchonycteris naso. The sequence continues at coordinate 102,470,758 of CM073003.1, forward strand.
GGCTCTCAGTTCTTGAGTTTGGCAAAGAAAGAATTCAGAGCCAAGAACTCTACCACAGGAGGAAGTTTATTTAGCATGCAAAGTGAAAGTACACTTGAAGAGAAGATTTGAGCAGGCTGCTCAGAGAGCTGCCTTGGTCTTTAAAAGTAAGTCACAGAGGAAGAAGAAGTGAGCCAGCTGGGCTGCATGGACTCAGGAAACAAGTTACAGAGGCAAAAGAAGGGCACTTGGAGGCAGGTTCAAGGGTAAGCCCAGGATGAGTTGCCACTGTCCACTGTGCCCTGATTGCAAGTCTCATGGGGGAACCTTTGAGCTTAAGGGAAAGAAAGCAAAAATACACACCTGAGAAAAGAAGGCACAAATATGCTCTAGAGAGAGAGCACACACTGAATTCTTTGTCTTAAGAGTTTTTATCTGTTTTCTAAAGGCAGGAATTTTAGGGGAGGTCTCATGGGAGGGTCTCAATAGAATATTCATCACTTTTCCAGGGATGTCCTTTAATATGCTGATTCATCAACGTGAACAAATAGAGTCATGGTTGTGTTCTCTACTGATTGGTCAGTGCTATAGAGGGTCATTTGGTCATTAAATCTGGTCCTCATGCCAGCCATGGTGTCACTTTGTCTGGTTTTGCTTCTTTCTGGGCTTAGAGCTAAAATACAACTGAAGCCTAGATAGTATCTCTAGTTTGACCCAAACTCTGTCTCTGTAGTCAACAGGCCCAAGGCTTTGCTCCTAAGATCGTTTGATGCTGATGAGAAACTCATTGCCCTGAGAGCTTAATGCTTAAGGAAGTAATTGTACAAGGGAGGAGACAGCTGAGTAGATGTTAAATGAAGCCAGTTTGAATCAGCTATCTGTCTCAGTTTCCCCATTCTACTAGCCAAAGAATTTTCATAGCTTCTTACTACCCTGCCTCAAAACTACAAGTCAGTGTCTGCCAAATATTGTAGTATAGGAGAAAAGAGTAGAAAACAGACAGGTGAAGCTGTAATTTGAACCCAAGGCTTCTGATAACTGTTCCAGTGTGCTGTCTGCTATGTCCCGGCTGCCACTTCCTGCCTGCTTGTGAGGGCTCAACAAAATGGCTCCCTACCTAGCACCCAGCTCTAAGCTAGCAGACTTCCTGGCTAGACATCTTTAATGATCCCTGGGAAGGGCAGAGCCAGAGGAGAGGTGGGCCCTTGGAAAAGAGAGTTCCTGGAAGTATAGGATCCAGGAATTGGCTATTTAAGGGGACTCAAGATCCTCAGAGGCATTCTACATAGTAATAATACAGATCCTTTATTTCAGTTTCTGCATGCCAGATATTGTTCTGTGTGATTTATGAGCACTGTCTCTTTTTAATACTCACAATTCCACTAGATAGGTATTGTTATCTTTGTTTTACCTATGAAAGAATGGGGCTGAGAGGCCTAGTGACTTCCTCAAGGTTATACAATGAATAAGTGGTAAAGCTGAGGTTCCAACTCCAATCTGTGTGATTGCAAACCTTTATTTTATGATTCTGCTGCCCCCGGGGTATAACAGCAGGCAAAGGCAGGGGGCATTGTGAGAAAAAGGCCATCAGGGGAAATTGCCCTTCCTAGACCATGGGGAACTTTAGCAACCAGGAAATAAAGTACAGAAAACCATATATCCTGAACCCTGCTGAGATCAAAGAAAAAATAAATATGATTATTTTATTTATTTTGTTTTAGCTGACTGTGTAGAGCTAGGAAGATTTGAGACTGGCCATTCCGATTTTTGAATCTGGGTTCCTAGCACATGACGTCTTTATACTCTTAACCTAGAAATGGCAGAGTTATTCTCGGCACAAAGCAAGAGCTGTGGCTTTAAAAATATGCCACTGTATTTATCTCTTCCGCTCCAAGATTATCGAAAATTAGCCCAGCTGTGGCCTCAGGCACCAAGCAGCCACAAAATCTTCCAGATCACTCAACCCACCGAAGCAGGTGAAATGCCCAGCAGCAGCAGCCACTGGTAGTGGTATCAGATCAGCTTCCCTTTGCCAAGCCTGCCTTCTGATCACACATACTCCATTCCTTTGCAGCTAGCTACTCTACAGATCAGATGGCAGGCCTATGAATAGAGATCAGCTTTGTCTCCGCCCCCATCCACAAAGCTTCAAGTAAAAAAAAAAAAATCTGTTATTGAGCCAGGGAGTCAGTGCAAGAATACTTTTTTAGCTTTATTGACAAATCCCTCTGTGATTCAGGGCAGATTACCTTGCTATAATTTAAGCCTTTGGTTTTCTTAACATGGAAATCTTTAAAATATATATACATATACAACCTATATTTACAAATATAGGTATATGCAAAATGCTTAATAAAGTGCCTGACCCACCATAAGCAATTGATCAATATTCCTTAAACAAATGAATAAATCTTGTGCTGCTCTGGCCTCACTGACAAGTAAGGTGTAATGAACTGGTACTTTGCACCAGGTACTGCCTTATGTGCTCTATAAGGATAATTACATTTAATCCTAAAACAACCCATGAGGTGGGTGCTATTATCTCCTTTACACATGAAAACTGAGGGCCAGAAATAATAAATTATTTGCTAAATGTCACATAATTTACATGATATAGCCAGATTTAAACCTAGTACTCTGATCGTAGAACCTTAAAATCTTACAGAGAACAGCAAGTATATTTTTACATTTCTTGTTTCCATAGAAAATTCTTTGCACTGTCACCTGAAGGACTAATATGCCTTGGGGAAATGCTGGCAATGCTAGCCCCGGTGGCTTGAGCTTTCTCCCCCTCTCTCTGATCTAGACAGTATTTGGGTTTCAGACCATGGTTCTCCTGTGTTTTGTAGGCTGTAATTACTCAGATTAACGTTGCCCAATTCATAAAAGATTGAGTGGGGGAGAGGAGGCAGAGCTTGTGCAAGCAGTCCACAAACCCCACAGATGGCAGGATAGGGGGTGGAGTGAGGGAGCTAGAGATGTTTTACAACCTGGTGTTTTCAGCGGGTTTAATGGAGAATGCTTTTTGGTCCGGCTGAGCATAATTCTATCATCTTCCAAATTCTGACGCGCGCGCGCACGAACACACACACACACACACACACAAAGACGGACACGGAGAGACTGAGATAGGAGACAGAAAGATGAAATTGTTCCTCAAAGTCAAGGAAGGCTCAAATGAAATCGGAGCTGCTTGCTTGAAAGGCTGCTGTGGCTGGCTCGCGTAGGGCGAGGAGTCAAGGAAGGCGTTGAGGCGGGTGTCCCTGCGCAGAAAGCCAGGCTGTTCACTTGCAAACCCAGAATCTGCAGAGCCTTTTATGCCCTGACTCTTCCCAGCGCAGCCAGAGGCAGAGCATCTGCGCCCGCGAACGTGCGGGCCCGGGGAGCTGTCTGACCGGCCGGAAACGGTCGTAATCATTTAATAGCCTTTGCTGGCTGCGCTAACCTAGCAGAGTGGGCGGTAGGCAGGCTCCAGAGTGCTGTCTGGCAAGATAGTCCCTGGATTTAATCAAAATGATGGGTTTTCTGGAAGCTCTTTATTAACCTTAGCACCAGAGTCCCAGAGATGGTAACAAAGGGATGAATGGGGAACGAAGGGGAGGGGCTAAAACCTGCAGACTGAGCTGTGGCTTTTCCTGAGCTAGTCACTCGCACATTCACACCCCTCCCCCACCTCCGCCTCTCCTTTCAACAGATTCTAACTCAGAGACTCCTGCCTGCATTTCTGTTTCCCAAACGGTGACAAAACAGATATAATTATAGTCACTGCTACATTTGTATAGTGCTTCAAGGTTTTCAAAGAGCCTTCATATACAACTCAGGATGTAGGTATCATAACTGGAGGAAGATTGCCTCGATTTGAGTCCTAGGCCCTACCATTTAGTAACCATGTGACCATTGGTCCTCGGTCTTTTTGTTTATAAGAAGACATGGATATTGGCAATATCTACTTCATATGGTTCCTGTGAGGAGCAAAAATCATGTTGTGTGCATGCAGATTGAGTCAGCCCACGTCATACACATAGGAAGGGCACATTAAATGTTAACTCCATCCATAACCTTGAAGTAGACAGGAAGGTCATCACCTCTATTTTATGAATAAGGAAAAAGGCTCAGTGATATTTATGTGCATTGCTCAGTACTATATACTATCAAGTGATAGAGATGGACAGGCCCTCAGACTCAGAGGAGCAAAGCAAGATGAGAGGAAAAGAGAGGAAAATATCCTCCAGCCCATGCCCTTCTAAGAGCTTTCCAGACAGTAACACCCTTGGCCAAAATGACTTTGTGCTGTTCTGTTAAGGGGAAGTAGGTGTGCATCAGATGGACCTTTCCTGCCTTAGCTGATTGTCCTGGGCAATTCAGAATAGGGGTTGGCGTGAGATGACAAGTCTGGCATTTGCTTCACAATCTTCATACGTTCCCTGGCATCAGCCTCCAGCCCAGTCACTCCCAGTCATTGAGGCCGAACTTCTACCACAGCGGGTTTAGCATGAAAGAGCATACTTAGGAATGTTGCCAAGAAGACCCTGGGCAGTGCCTCAAAGAAATGCCTAAAGTGGATTATAAGATTTGGTGAAGTGGTCAGTTACCTCCAGAGGGCAGTTTTAAAAGTTGCAGATTTATGTGCTTAAAAAAAGAAAGTGCCTGACCTGTGGTGGCGCAGTGGATAAAGCATCAACTTGTAACCCTGAGGTCGCAGGTTTGAAACCCTGGGCTTGCCTGGTCAAGGTGCATATGGGAGTTGATGCTTTCTGCTCCTCCCTCAACCCTTCTCTTCCAACCCCCCCAACCCCGCCCCAAAGTGAATTTAAAAAAAATTTTTTTAATGTATGTTGTTTTGATTTTTAAATGTATTCCTATCTGTTGTAGTAGAGGGAAAAAAAGCAAAATTATTTACCATGATGATCTTATTTATTAAAACCTTCAAATCCTATTGGGTAGTAATCTGAATGTCAAGGATCCAGACCTCTACCTGCTTGATGTATGTCTAAAATCGGCTTCCTAGGCTCTAACCAACCCATTCATTTGAGTCTTGACTGCTTTTCAGCCTTGTCTTTGTCTGTGAGCTACGTCCCCGGGGGCAGAGGGGAAAGGGACTTGTGGGAGGTCTCCAGAGGGGGAAGGGAGGAGCACTGAAGGAAAACATTTCCTTGATTGAGATTTGCTGGGACTGGCTCTGGGCCAAGGTTAGGGACAGAGATGGTGTGTCTCTTTCTCATCTTCAGAGGGGAGTATCTCCTTGATTTTGCCCCAAAGTCACAGCATTTCGTAGGCAAAGCTGGCCAAGGGTTTCAGTGCTCTTGGCCAAAGGGAATGAGATGAAGAAATCAGTAAATGTTGTTTGTCAGATCCTTAAACTATTATTTCACCTAAATAGGCCTTCAGGGGTGTTTGCCTACACACCGGCCAGAACAGGATGTGAGGGATTGAGGAGGCTCTTGTTCTGCTCTGCAGAGGCTGATATGAGGAGGATGCACCTGAGTAGCTGTCTCATTGCTTCTTGGCATGTTAGGCTGAGTCAGACTCAACCAAGGCTCCCAGCAAAGACTGGAGAAGCTCAATGATATGTAAAAGAAGCTCATTAACTCTTAGCGGCCCAGCTGTGAAGGACTCCCTTGGCTGACAGGCTCAGCCATTACTGTTCCTCAATTCTGCAAGATAAAGATATCTCTGAGCTGGGCATCTCCAGATGGCAGTCCTGGAGGCCTCCTGCAGAGTCTGGGCTGCGGGTTGGAAGGAATTTCCATCCTGAGCTAAAAGACCGAAGAGTGGTGCGGAAATCCAGTTCTCCAAATCAGAGGCTTTGGCCTGCATTTCCCACTTTTGTCTCAGCCTCTCAGGGTCAGGACCTCATGTTTAAGAGGTAAACAGCCAGATTCTGGCTGAGCTCAATTGCAAATTTGATTAGCTCAGATGAATCAAAGAAAGTAGTCTCAGAGAAAAAATATTGATTGCCTCTGTCCAAAGAGCTCTAGTGTCAGTCACCTCTGCCAGGTGAAGTGTTGTGTAGGGAAAGGGGTTTAGGTGAGAAAAAAGAGTTTCTTACTCCCCTTCCCCACAGCCTGCTGGTACTTGGACTAAATTGTAACATCCTTACCCTGCACCAAGATCTTTACTACATGTAGTCGCCCATATGAGATTCCATTTATTGAGCTCTCACATGGAGCCCAACTCAGGTTTAGCATGTTTCCTGCATTACCTCATTGTCTGCAGGGACCCCAAAGTGCTGTCACATGGAGAGTTGTGAGATCGACCTAAGAGTGAGCACCACTGCCACTTCCCCCATCAGGCCATTCATTCATTCATTCATTCATTCATCCAGCAAGTATTTAAACATCTGTATGAGCCAGGAATTGTGCTAGACACCGTTTATACATCGGTGAATAAAATAGATCGATTTTGTGCCTCTGTGAAGACAGAGGTGAGGGGGCGCTGTTTGGCGAGGACGGCCGTAGAATACCTGTTTAAGGAGGTTACATTTAAGTACAGATTTGAAGAATGGGGAGTCTTACTAAGAATGGAGGGGAGATCATTCTAGGCAAAGAGAAACCATATGTGTACAGATCTTGAGGCAACAACAATCCCACAGGGTGTTTGAGGAACTAAAATAAAGCCTGTGTGGTTGGAGGACAGTGGTAAGAGAGAGACTTGTAGGTGAGATCAGAGAGTAAAAAGTATCAGATTATTGGAGGGCCTTATTATATACCACCTTAAGGAGTTTGAGTTTTGTGGGTTTTGTTTTGTTTTGTTTTGTTTTTTTTGAGGCAGTGGAAGGTCTTTGAATAATTTCAAGCAGGGGAGTGATATAATCTGATTTCTACTTTTTAAAAGGATTTTATTGTATTATGTTATACTGCAGTTTTTTTAAAAAATGGAGAAATATTTGAAAGAATAAAGAGGGTTGGCTAGTGTGTGGAGGGTTAGGGAGAGGCAAAAGTAGAAGCAGGTTGAACAAGGAAGAGGCTATCATTGTAATTCACACATGAAATAATGATGTTCTGAAAAAAAGAGGTAGTGGCAGTGAAAATGTGGAGAAGAAGACAAAGCCAAGTGTATTTAGGAGGCAGAAATGACAGGTCTTGATATATTATAATGAAGAATGAGGACATAGAAACATTAAGCATGGCTCTGAAGTTCTGGCTTGAGCACCAGGGTGAGAGTGTCATTTATTGAGAGTGCAGAGACATAGAAAGGAATAGATGACAGAAATCATAAGTTTGATTTCAGATTTATTTAGTTTGAGATGCTCATGAGGCCTCCAAGGGGAGATACCAGATAAGCAGTTGGATACATGAGATTGGAACATAGAGAGATATGGGTTTTAAATATAAATTTCTATCTCACCAGCATATTTAGACAGTGTGCATACTCAGGGACATGGCTGAGATTCCCAAATGAGAAAGTTAAGAGAAAGAATAGAAGGAAGGGCTAGAGCCAAACCCAAGGAAGCTCTAACATATGGGTAATGAGGATCCTACAAGGAAACTGATAAAAAAAACAGGCAGAGGGAAAAGTCAGAAGAATGGATAGATAAAGAACTCATAAAAAGAAGTGTTTCAAGATGGGAATGACCCATGCTGCAAAGAGATTCAATAAGATGAATGCTAAAATGTGACCAGTGGCTTTGGAAACAATATAATTAGTGCACTCAAACTGCAATCGAACATAAATGGTTTATCTGGCGGGACTTTTCATGACTCCAGCAAAAGAGCGGTGTCAGATACATGAACACTGCTGTGATGTCAAAGGCTCCAATGTCACGGCCGCTGGGATTACTTTGCCGAGACAGACGATTACTCTCCCTCTCTACTCTTGTAGAAGTCATTTGTATACTTTATGGTGTGTCTTCTGACTTGACTCTTGGGAAAGTTTTACATTTAAAACCCTTGTGGATTTGTAATCATTTTCCCAAGTCTCCATGCAAATTTTATCTCACCTCTGGAATCTCCTTTGACTTTCTCAAGTATAATTAATAATTTTATTCTCTGGATTCCCATAATACTTTACATGTGAGCCATGTCACATAAAGTGAACCATTATGTTCACTTTAAATTCACTTATCATTATGTTCAGATAAACCATTTATGTTCTATTGCAGTTTGAGTGCAATAATTATATTGTTTCCAAAGCCACAGGTCACATTTTAGTATTTTGGGGTACCTTGGTTATTACAGTTATCTAGTTGGTTTATAATTGCTTGAGTGTATGTCCCGACTAGAATGTAAGCACACTGAGGGAAGGGCCTGAGTTTGGCAAGTGAGGTTGGCTCCCAGTGCTTTACCCAAACAGGACAACTTTAAAACAGCATTCTGCTCTCTTATGCTGTGTAGTATCCCTCTATTCCCACACTTTTCCCATCTCCTCTCTGCTTCATTGTACCACCCCTCAAGGTCATTATAATAGAATTAGGGTCAAATACAGTTAGCGCTTGAATAACATGAGTTTGAACTGCATGGGTCCACTTATACGTGGACCCATTTTTCTTTTTCAGTAGACACTACAGTGTCTATAAGTGTATTTTCCTCAGTGATTTTCTTAATATTTTCTTTTCTGGATTAATTGTAAGAATACATTATACAATACATATAATATATAAAATATATGTTAATTGACTGTTTAGGTTATTGGTAAGGCTTCTGGTCAACAGCAGGCTATTAGTAAAGCTCTTTGGGAATCAAAAGTTATACATGGATTTTTGACTTGGAGGGTTTGGTGTTTGGTGCCTTTAACCCACATGTTGTTTAAGGATCAACGGTAATTAATTCAACTAAATTTATTTTTTGTTTTGGACAGGGTAGATGTCAAAATATATTTGTAGCCAAAGTTCTCTTGAATTTATTCACTAAAAGTAACATATTCTGATTTTTTTACACTTAAACTATATCATATATCTCTAGTTTAAACTTCTTTTTCCCATTAGCAGAAGCTAATTAAAGCATTTTAAGTTCAAGTGCAGACAAGGGTTCTAAAATCCCCTGGAAGTTCACAGTTAGTTTGGGGGGCATCGTTGAGATGATGCAGCTGCCTTTTAAGTTACCATCGTTATTGAAACCTCTATTTAAAAAATTTTGATAGAACTTGGAGACTCCAGAGGTCTTCAGATTGGCTTGAGAAACAGTACTGTCGTACCTGACATCAGGTGAGATTCAGGTATTTCAGTGTGATTACAACACAAAACATCCTAGGGTATCTCTCATTGTAGAAAGGTTTTGTTTTGTTTTAAAAAAGCCAACAGTACTGATTGCGTCAGGAGGTGCCCTGTTCACAGTTGCTCTTAGGACCACTTTTCTTAGGGCAGGTTTTTTTGTTTTTGTTGTGTTTTTCCTTTTTCTTGAGGGCCAGGCCTGTCTGTGTAGCTTTTCCTATATTCAACCCAGAAATGTGGCACGGAAGGCGTGTGCCCTCTCTGTTACTGACATGTGATGTTTTGTCTTTCAGAACCAGAGGCAGGAGAGGTGTCCCCTCCAGTGGGCGCTGGTGTCAACAGCAACAGCTGGACCTTTAAGTACGGACCAGGCAACCCCAAGCAAGCTGGCCCCAGTGAGTTGCCAGACAAATTCATTATCCCAGGATCTCCTGCAATCATCTCCATCCGGCAGGAGCCTACCAACAGTCAGATTGACAAAAGTGACTTCATAACCTTCGGCAAAAAGGAGGAGACCAAGAAAAAGAAGAAAAAGAAGAAGGGTAACAAGACCCAGGAGAAAAAAGAGAAAGGGAACAGCACGACCGACAACAGTGACCAGTGAGGTCATGTAATGGAAACAAGCCACTTAGCCAGTTTTTGTAATAATGGCAACTCTCTCCCATGTAGCAACTCCCTGCCCCTTTCTCCCATCCACACGAGCCCTCCCTGATAGACCTCAGAAATCTGCAGAAGGTTCCCTGTATCTGTCTAGATCGCACTTAACAGGTTTTGTCTTAAAAGCTTTACTAAGTCTGGTGTTAACTCTCTCTCTCTCCACTCTGCCTTGCTTTCAGACCCTAAAAAGCAGACCCAAGTTTCCTTTTTCCTCTGCCGCAAAGGAGAGGCTTCCCAGCCCCGCCAGTGAGAGCTTGGTCTCTCTGCTCTGTGCCCCGGAGATCCTGTCTTAATGATGCTTGCAGGGCAGGCTGAAAGGTTTTGAGATTGAGCAGCCTGGGTATCTGTGGCCACTAGGAATGCGTGGCCACAGAGGGTATGTGAGCACCAGATGCTGGCTAGGATGGGCCAGATTAGACTAGTTGGTGCAGGGAGGACTGGAAAACAAGGCAAATAAACAGAGGGAGTTAGTTACCCATCTGGAGGGGAAATGCGAGACTTAAAAGGGACCAGACTTTCTAAATCTTACAACTCAAGAGGTGGTGGCCACCCTCTATCAGACAAAACTGCCCTCACTGACAGGCTTTCACAGTCCCTAAAGTCTGTGGGCTATGCTGCTGTTATACTGGAAATCTGAATTGTATCTACGAGCCTGTAGCTCAGTGTTCAGCAGGGGGCCAGCCAGGGCAACAGAAGCAGATCTGATGTCTCCCATACATGTCTTTGTGCTCACTTTATTAAAAATTCTTTTGCACACAATGTTTATGAAAAGGCCAGATCCTTTTCCAACAACACATATGCAAAAGCGAAAGCCAAGAAAGAAAACCCCAACACCTCACTTTATGCCGTTTGTTGTTTGATAGATTTATTTTAAAAAAAGAAAAATCTATAACTATAAATCTTTACAGAATTATGCTGAAGATCATTCCCCTAAACTCTCCTCAAAAGCGAGTTCAGTCTACAGCCATCTCCATGCCCATTGCTGCTACAGAAGTGCTTTAAGAGAATTGCCTGAAACATCTGTATTATACCGGCCACCTGCCAACCACAGCTTTACTCTTTCAGGTCACTCTGGGGCTGCCTCTTGCATGTATTAATGACTAAATGAAAGGATCTTTCTCTCTCTCTTTTCTAAGAAACAATTATGTGCACTTTGAATACACAACCTTCTCTAGCCAACTGTATCAAGACCCAGAAATTGAAGAAAAATAATGGTTTCTCATCCACACAGTGAGCAGACTTTGCAGTCCTCTGATTCTGTGACTTGTCTTGGTGTGCTAGCTCACACCTTCCCTTTGGTTTCATTTACCTTTTCTCTGACACTCTGAATTGCTAATCTTGCTAACACCTATGATGTTACCTGAGATCAATCTCCCATATGTATGCTGTATGCTATGATAAGACTCCTGAAATATACTTACTCTGTGCTTGTGTATGTGAATGTTAATGCAACTATTACCTAGAGTGAACTTTAAGCTTTATTGTTGAAGTAAATTCCATCATATTTCCTTTTGTACACCTGTGAAGAAGTGGAGTAGTGTTTTTTTAACCATTGTTAATCAGCTTTTGTGTATGTAAGACACAGTAAAACTTACTTCTTAAATCAAGATACCGGTGATTCAAGGAATTTTATTTATGGTCAGCCAAGAGCTGTCTCTTGCCAAGACTTCTGCTGGCAAGGGAATGGATAAAGCTGTTTTTTTCTAGTAACAATTCTGGAATGAATACCGAAGATATTCCCTGCGGGTGTGCAAGCACAAAATTTACCAATCTGACCTCTTTCAAGTTGCAGAATGCTTTGAAATTCTAATGATGTCTGGAATATCCGCTCAGAGAGAAAAGCCAAATTTACTGTCACCTTAAGTAAGAAATTTTAATTTTGTGGAAATGTACAATCTAGAAGTTTGAGTAATTATATTATAATTTAAAAGTTAACATAAAAGAGGTAGGAGTCTGTTATTAAGACAAAAGCAGTAAATCTAAAAAGCAACTCTGTTTTGTCTACCTTTAGCTTCATTCTCCCATATTCTGAAGGGTGTGTAACTTCAGCTCTGCAGGATTGCATGGGGTAAAACATATTGCCAACACATCTGAACCATTGCCACATTGTAGGTTGTGACCATTTTGCCCCACTGAAACCCATGTATCTGACCTTACGTGCCTTTTGAATACTAGGAGAATTGGGCTAATTTATTAATGATGGTAATTCTAATGTATCTGTACAGCACTTTTTACCTTTGCGAAGTGCTTTCCAATCCATGTTAGTTACTAGTTATTACAGCTGTAAGGATAAAAGACATCATGTGGATTCATTTTTAATTGGTGCTATTGGTATTTCCTCTGTTATTGCTAATAAATGGAAAATGGTGGTATGAAAGAAATGGTGGTCATTTCTAAGTATAAGAGTAGGAGAAATAGAACATTGACTATCCTTAGCTATTATTTTTGAAGAAAATTGCAGCATGAATCTTACCGTATCACTCTTTGGCTATCTCCCTGGCTTTTATGTTCATTATTACTAAGGCACAACTCCCAATGGAATCAAGAATCAAATGCCACAGTATTACTCAAATGGGCAGCCAGGAGGTTTCCAGGTCACTTCCCACTACACTGTTTCAGTCTTCTCTAATAAAAATTACAACCACCCAAGTTTTATCACAAAGCCCTCCAGTCATTTTGTTTATTATTTGTTTAGCCCTTGCACCTCTCTAAAATTGGAACAACAAATGAATAACTTTTATTGGGTATAGTGTGTGTGCCAGCCACTGTGATAGGTACATATAGTTCATGGTACATAGTCTGCAACAAATAGACTGTCTTTTCCTTCTATAGTTTTCATAAACACAGGCTTTAAAGCAGCGATTCTCAACTGGGAGCTATCTTGCCTCTCAGGGAAAAACATCTGGAGACATTTTTGTTTTTCTGTACTTGGGGGAGAGTTGCTTTGGGCATCTGGTGAGTAGAGGCCACGGATGCTGCTAACCACCCTCTAGTGCACAGGACAGCCCCCCACAACAGAGAATTTTCCAGCCCAAATGTCAGTACCAAATAGAGAAACCTTGAGATAGAATAACTGTATAATTTGTTGAGTCCATTTAACATTTAGTTCAGGATACAAGTAAACTGGGACTATTGCAGGCAAACTGGGATGGATGGTGACTCTATAGCTCTGTCACATACTATATAGTTGGGGAAGCCACTATGCTTTTCAACCTCAGTTTCACCATCTATAACATAAGAATAATTCTAGTAAAGACCTTATAGATTAGTGGGGAGGAATTAGTGAGATAATCTCAAAAACGTTTCAGGTGTCTGGCATAACATAGCATGCTCAATAAATAGTCATCATTATTATTAATAATCTTTTTCTCCTTACATCTTTTTACACAGACTATTATACTCAGGACATTCTCTCTGTAGATTAAAATGTGAATGAGAGATGGTAAAATAAGTCATTCTAGATTTTGCAATAAAAATATTCTCACCACTTCACTTTTTTGCTTACTTCTGAAGGAAAACAGTCAAATCAGTTTCAAATCTCTTTACCTATTTCTATTATAAATAATAATCAGGTCTCTAAGTGAGTGGTCAAGTGACCAGCCTTTTTATAGCTCTTCCATATCAATAATCAATGGTCTGAAATCCGGGGACCAAAGAATTCTGCATGTTCACATGAATAAAAAGTTCATGGGAGCCCAAGTACAACAGCTTGAGAAGGAAAGAGAAGAGTCACCTCCAACAACTTCTTTTGGCAGATGGGTAAAACACCCAAAGATCCACAAACCTGCCTACTGTCCTACAGCTAATCAGAACCAACCCACATTCCATCTTTTTAAAGGATCAGGCTACTTGGTGTGGGGATCACATGTACAAAGCACAGAATTTACTCTTTAGAAGCATTACAATTCATCTAATTTTAAGTGGTGAAGTTCCTCAGTGAGTGTTCAGAGCCTTCCATGGCTGTTGGCTTTTAGTCTCCTAGGTAAGATTCTAAGCTTCAGGATTTCATATTAGCATATTTTATGTTTCCTAAATTCAAAACTCAATCCTAAAGCACAAATGTAATTGATTAAACACTCGCGCAATTCTAGTGGTAAATCTAGATTTTTAAAACCACCAAAACATCAGCTATACGGGGGTCCTTAGGTTACAACAGTCTTGACATATGACGTTTCGAGTTTATGATGCTCACTACCATAAAACTTTAAAAATTTAGAAGTGTGTGTTTCAGCTTACACTGTTAGCATTGTCCTTATGGACTATGTGGGCGAACTAGTTTGGTTGCACTTGGTGGAAGAATACGCAGTGCAGTGTACACAGTGCAGTGTATTTACGTCCTTTTCCTTTTTCTGTGGCTTGTGTTTTTGTGTTCCAGATTATGATTTTACAGCTTTGTTAGGATAGGTAGGCTAGGGTGTGTTCCGACCTACATCAAAATTTGGGTTACATCACTGTTGTTGGAATGGAACTGTTGTAACCTGAGGGCCCCCTGTACTTCCCTAATACTTGAAATCTGGAGAGCTTCCCTAAGAAATGGCAAGCTGGCTGCTCCTTGACCCTATTTTATCATCTTTTCATGTGTTTCCTGTTCTTGCAGAATTAGCTTATCACATAATTTCTTCCTGAATTAGCTGGCTGTTGGCTTCGGGATATATAACTTTCAACCTGAGAATGAGAAATCCCTTCTTATTTTATGTACGCACACACGCACGCGGGCGCACACACACAAACACACACACACACACACACTTCTGTTATGATTAGGAAGGGGACTTTAGTAAACAAACCTGATGTTACTTACTCTCTATTTGAAACTGTGCCTAAGAGTGGTACCATATATAGCAGCCTTATTGTCAGAACTAGCTAGGTAACATGTTTGTTGGATCCCATTTTCTCTTGGGTTTGATCTGTGGGGAAATGCCTGCTGAAACACTACATCTTAAAAGTCTTTTGCCTCAAATAACTAACTAACTAAATAAATAAATAAATAAAGTCTGTGAGCTTAAGCTCCTGTGAGAGAAGCTCTGGTAACTTTAGTTCCACAGTAGGGAGTCTAATCTGCATAAAGAAACAAGGGAATCTGCATAAAAAAATCAGGGAACCGGTGTCATGAAAAAATATAAAGCCCAGCAATTTGTGAGGTTATGCACTTACCATGTGACTTGGGCATCATCAGCCCACAAAGATCGTGAACAGTTCAGAAAAGCACTCCGCCAGTAGCTGGTCTTAGAGAAGAGCAGGAAAATAATTGCCAACCGAAGCATAAACATACAGGAGACTGATTAAACAGTTTCCATTTTTAAGCTTTGCTTTCACTAGCCTGACTTAGATTTTGTGACACTGAATTTTATTCTAAAAATAATACATGTTCTTTCTTATAAATCAAAGAAGCCAGAGGCATAGAAAGAAAAATTATTAATCTGCTCACCAGTTTCTTTCAATTCTCCCTCACACAGGCATCCAGTGTTAACATAGTCAGTTGTGTTTTTCCACATCTCTCTCTTCTTCTCTCTCTCCACACACACAAAATGCACATACACACGCAGAAACACACACTTCTTTTATTTTATTTTACTTTTTACGTGAGAGAAGGGGAGATGGTAAGGCAGACTCCCACATGCACCTCAACCATGATCCACCCAGCAACACCAGCTGGGACTGATGCTCTAATACTGAGCTATTTTTAGCACCTGAGGCTGATGGCCTCCAATGGAGTTTTCCTCAGTGCCCAGGACCTCACTGGAACCAATAGAACCACTGGCTGTGGGAGAGGAAAAGGAAACGAAGGGGGAGAGGAGAGGGAGAGAAGCAGATGGTTGTTTATTCTGTGTGCCCTGACTAGGAATCAAACGCAGGATGTCCATACACCACAGAGCCACATACACTTCTTTATAATTAGGATGGAGACTTCAGTTAGTGAGCCTGGAGCAATTCTCCTTTGAATTTGTGTCTTAGAATGGTATATAGCAACCCTATTGTCATAACCAATTAAGGAAAATGTAGAGAATTAAACATATCTCATATATGTCTACATCACATATACCTCTCACATATATTGTATATATCATAGCCTTACCTGTGGTGGCACAGTGGATAAAGTGTTGACCTGGGATGCTGAGGTTGCCAGTTCAAAACCCTGGGCTTGCCTGGTCAAGGCACATATGGGAGTTGATGCTTTCTGCTCCCCCCACCTTCTCTCTCTCTCTCTGTCTCTCCTCTCTAAAATGAATAAATATAAAATTTAAAAAATTATTATATATATCACTCATAGAAGTTTGAATGCTTTCTTCTAAAAATAAAAACAAGCTAATACCATGATCATTACCCTGAAGGTTCTTTTTTGTAAAACTTACAATAACATGGAGATTTCTCCAGGTCAATTCTAAGGCATTCTTTTGAATTCCCATATAATTCCCCATAATGGCCAGATCATAATGTCATAATGCATTCAGCTTTTCTTCTATTAGTGGACAATTGGGTTACATACAGATTTGTGCTACTAGAAACAAAAAATAGCACTTGTATGCAATGATAAATTCAGTGTCTGAGCTTTATAAAAAAACTGGGCCAGGTATATCCCAAACATAAAAATTGGAAGGTTTTTGTGAACTTTATGTGTAAAGGATAGTACTAGTTTTACTTTCTGTAGCACTTTTCCCCACACAAATATAAATATAAATCTTTTGAATTATTTACATACATTCCATGATATGGTTATACTATAATTTATTTAACCAGTCTCTATTAATAGATACTAAAGGTTTTTCAAAATTTTACTACCATGAGTAGTGTTACAGTGAACATTTTTTACTATATTTGTCATATTGGTCCAATATTCCTTTAGAATAAGCTCCAAAAAGTGGAATTATTAAGTTTAAAAATATGCACATTAAGCTTTTTTAAAGACATATTACAAAATTGGGTCCTGGAAATACATTATATCCTACCAATGGTTTACGAGAATTTCTATACCTTGCTGAACAATAGATGTTATCAGCCATTCTCACCTTTGAAAATATGATAAGCAATGCATTGTGGCTTAATCTGTATTTCTTTTTTTTTTAATTTTGTTTTTATTTTATTCATTTTAAGGAGGAGACACAGAGTGAGAGAGAGAGAGAAAGGGGGGAGGAGCTGGAAGCATCAACTCCCATATGTGCCTTGACCAGACCAGTGCAGGGTTTTGAACTGGCGACCTCAGTGTTCCCAGGTCGATGCTTTATCCACTGCGCCACCACAGGTCAGGCCAAATCTGTATTTCTTTAATTACCATAAGTTCCACAGTTTTTTCATCTCTTCTCTCAGGAGATTATGATTATGGCCTGATAAAAGATTGTAGTGTGAGTCTTGACAGTTGGCTTTTCTTTTTGTTATGCAAGCTTTGACTGGCAAGGCAGCCACTTCAAAGAACACAATGCCAGCCACCCAAATAGATGAAGAGCCAGCCATGCCCCTTCATCCCTCCCAGCCCCCAACCTCCTTTGGTTCAAGATCTTGGTTGATTCCAATAACTAGCTGCTTGCTTCTCCTTTGCTTGGACTTTAAATTCCCGCTCTTTTGTTTTAAATTCACCAGTAAAGAGTGAGACCATGAAACCCTAGGCACTCACCTGCAACCCCAATAAAAGCAGAACCCCACACCTGTGCTCTCTCTCCCCCCCTCCACTTACAACCTTCATGTGTGGCCCCGATTATGCTGTGTAGTTTTTAGGATCTGTAAGTGATATCCCCTCCCCCAAAGTTTCCTGTTGGTTCTTGTTGGGGGCATCTTGCAAAGATAAGAACCACAAGGTCTGGTCCATCCACAACATTGGTTATTGATAGGCTGAGACTGGCACAAAATAAGTGTCAATTATTTACCAGAATACAATATGCCTTTAAGTATCTGAGCAGCAAATTTGGCTTTAAAACAGTGTGAAAAATTGATGGCATTATTTGGCTCAATAGCTATATTAGATTACAGTGTGTGATCTCAGAATCGATGTTCAGTCCATATATTCATTCAATGGATAATTACTGTAATAAATGCAGACTTGACATTTCAGTGGAAGGGAACAAGTGCATTAAGCCTGTGTTCCAAAGGGCTTGCTGAATCAGGAGCTTAGAAACCGGTGAGTATAGTGGGCCAATTGCCCTGCTTCTAGAGCTGTACCCTTCAGTCTTCACAGTGACTTCAGACCAAACTAGAGCATGCAAGTTTTCATCTTCCATGTTCCTGAAATAGAGCTCATATGTCATTGCTCAGAAGTTTCACTAATTCCCAAAATAACAGACCGGGAGGCTGTCCCATGTGGGTCTTAGATTTATTGAAAGAGTTGGTAATTTGTATGAACAATAACAACAAAGTGAACTTTGACACTAATGTCTAATCATATACCAGAAGAGATAACTGTTTTAAAACAATTAATATTTATAAATATCTTAATACAGGATTAGGCACAGAGGAAGCACTTAATAAATGTGGGCTATTTAAAAAAAGTTGACAATGTGGCACCTGAGCCCGTCTAGAAGGACTGGAAATTGATTTGTTTCTTTTTCTTCCTTTCTTTCCATTTCCTCTCAGCTCTCCACTTTACCCTCTTTCCCGTGTGTTCTCCCTTCCCCCTGGTTTTTTATACACCTCCTCACCATTTTTTCCTCTCCTTATCTTTCCTCTGCTCTTCTCCCTCTTTCCCATACAGCCGTTATTAAACATTTTTCTCATCTTGTCATCTCCAGTGAGAATCAGGTTGTGGTTGAAAGTCTCAATAACAGCTCAGAAAGTCAACACGCTCCAAAAAATCCATTTACATAAAGTGAATCTTCCTAATGTTTAAATGGGTTAAAATTTAATTTTTCCAATTCAATGCATTTCCTGTGGGACATGCTGAATGTATTTCTTTCTCATATTTGCATGCTTTAACAGTAAGTTAAGTTGATATTTTCCCTCTTACATTTCAAGAATTTCTACTGGGTACTTTCAAAGTACTTTTATTTTAATTTCAAGAAAACTTGCACATTATATAAGCCACTAGTTAGAAAGGAAAAGTATCCAGAAAAAGTTGGTCACTGCAGAGGTAACTATTTACTTCTAATTAAGAATAAAAAAAATCACATGTTGGCCTGGCCAGGTAGTTCAGCCAGTTAGAGCATCATCCCAATAAAACCAAGGTTGCTGGTTTGATCCCTGGTTTGGGCACATGCAAGAATCAAGTAATGAATGAATAAATTGTTTCTCTTTGTCTTTCTTTCTTCTTTCCTCTCTCTCTATAAAATCAATAAATAGCCTGGCTGGATGACTTGGTTGGTTAGAGCCTCATTCTGAGGCTCAGAGGTTGCTACTTCGAACCCTGGTCAGGACACATATAGGAACAAATCAATGTTTCTGTCTCTGTCTCTCTTCCTTCCTCTTTCTCTAAAATTAATTAAAATATTTTTTAATCAACCAATAAATTTATTTTAATTACATATTTTTTTTTGTTTTACTTTGTTCCCTCACTCTTTATTTGTCAGTGGAGTGAGAGAGCAGAGGGCTCAGAGATACAGATGAGTTGAAGGCAGACAAAGGGTTTGCACCCATACCATACACCAAACATAAATGCCATTTGGATTGAAAGGTTCAATATAAATTAGATCAGAGAAGAATTAGAGTAAAATAAAAATGCATGTCTATTATACACCTGTAAGGAGAACCTTCTAAGCTTAAAGACAGTAAATTGAAGCACACATACAAAAAATAGCATAGATTTGATTACACACATTTATCTTATGTCCATGAGTTAACAGACAAAAAGACTGCCAAAAATGTTAACAGAAAATATAATAAAAAATAATTTTTATTGTAGAAAGAAACACACAAATTGATAAAAAATGCTCAGGTTCCAAGAGATCTAAACAGACCAGAAAATTTTAAAATATTTTGGAAAATGTTCCACTGTTCGACCTCATTAATACTCAAAGGTGAAAATATGAAATAATTAGTTACCATTTCTCATCTATTAAATTATTAAATATTTTTAAAAATTATAATATTTTATCTTTACAAAGATGAGGGCTGACACCCCTACCTCTCTTTCGTCCTGGGGGAGCGCTGATGACTTGATTCTTCCAATCTCCACTTAGCCCTTCTTCCTTAGGGATGTCTATTGCATCTAGTTCCTTTTTCACATTTAAAAATGGTATCAGCCTGACCAGGCGGTGGCGCAGTGGATAGAGCGTCGGTCTGGGATGCGGAAGACCCAGGTTCGAGATCCCGAGCTCACCAGCTTGAGCGTGGGCCCATCTGGCTTGAGCAAAAAGCTCGCCAGCTCGGACCCAAGGTCACTGGCTCCAGCAAGGGGTTGCTGGGTCTGCTAAAGGCCCGCTGTCAAGGCACATGTGAGAAAGCAATCAATGAACAACTATGGTGTCACAATGGCAATGAGAAACTAATGATTGATGCTTCTCACCTCTCTTTGTTCCTGTCTGTCTATCCCTCTCTCTGACTCTCTGTCCCTGAAAAAAAAAATTTATTTTTTAATGGTATCAGAATTTTCAAGTACATAAATTAGAATAAAAATGAATAGGTCAATGAATCCTCATGTAGTCATCTTTCAGCTTTCAATATTTTCATCATTTTGCCAATGCTATTTTATTTATCTCCTTATTTTTCCTCCTGGAGTGTTCAATCCACGATATGTGCTATTTGACTTTAAACACTAACAGCAAATAGCAAAAATAAAATAAACACTCAAAAGGGTTAAATTGGAAGAATCACACAGTACTTAATATATTAAAACATTTATTAGTAATATGAAAATTATGGGTATTTAATAGTCCCTTAGAAATTAACAGGCTAAAAATGAATTCTTCTTTATTTTCTTTCTTTCTTTTTTATTTAGAAAATTAAATTTAACAGGATAACACTGGTCAACAAGAGTACAGAGATTTTGGGTAAACATCACCACATCATTTGAACAGTCAATTATGTTGTTTGTATACCCATCATCCAAAGTTAAATCATCCTCCGTCACCTTATATTTGTCCCTCTTAATGTCCTTCCCCAAACTCCTTCCCCTGGTAACTACTAAACTCTTATCTATGTCCATGAGTCTCAATTTTGTATCCCACATATGTGTGGAATCATATCGTTTTTAGCTTTTTATAATTTACTTATTTCACTCAGTGTAATGTTATCAAAATCCATCCATGTTGTCATATATGATACTATCTCATCATTTCTTATGGCTGAGTAGTATTCCATTGTATAGATGTACCACATCTTCTTTATTCAATCCTCTATCGAAGGGCTCTTTGGTTGTTTCCATGCCTCAGCCACTGTGAATAATGCTGCAATGAACATGGGGGTGCATGTGTCTTTATGTACCAATGTTTTTGAGTTTTGGAGGTAGATACCCAGAAGAGGGATTGTTGGGTCATATGGTGATTCTATTCTTAATTTTTTAAAGAACCACCATACTTTTTTCCATAATGGTTGTACTAATTTACATTCACATCAACAGTGAATGAGGGTTCCTTTTTCTCCACAGCCTCTCCAGCACTTGTTATTACCTGTCTTGCTGATAATAGCCAATCTAACAGGTGTGAGGTGATATTCCATTGTAGTTTTGATTTGCATTTCTCTAACAGCTACTGAAGATGAGCATTTTTTCATATATCTATTGGCTATTTGTATTTCTTCTCAGGAGAAGTGTGTTCATATTCTCTCCCCAATATTTTTATTGAATTGTTTGCTTGTTTGTTGCTGAGTTTTGTGAATTGTTTTCTTTCATAGCACATTTTGACAGCTGATTTGTCCTCAGGGCTCCAAAACCAGCAGATCCCAGACTAAAGAGACCATGTATAATTGGAGTTGTTACAACCCCAGTTTCTTTATCCTTGTTGGAATGCCTGGCCTGGAGAAGTTCCACATATGGATTGGAATTCCCTTTTGTGTCATCTATGTTGTGGCTATTGTGGGCAACTGCATCCTCCTCTACCTCATTACAGTTGAGCACAGACTCCATGAACCCATGTTTTTCTTTCTCTCTATGCTGGCTACCACAGACCTTGTCTTGTCCTAAAAATGAATTCTTGAGCTGCCTAGAAATGGGAAAAATAGACTTTTGAAAAGATGCAAAAATTTCAGGAGACATTAAATAAACTCAGTCCAACCTGTCTGACCTACATACACAAGACCAGTGGTTGCTAACCCTGGCTAAACCCAGAGTCTCAGGTAGAGTTGCCACATTTAGAAAATGAAAATATAGGACAGCCAGTTAAATTTGAATTTCAGATAAATAGCAAATAATTTTCAGTATGTCTCATGCAATAAGTCCCATTTGGAAAATATTTGTATTAAAATATTATTATTTTATCTGATAATGCCTGGGCTTAACCACAGACAAAATGAGTCAGAATCTTTGGGGTTGTGGCTTGGGCATTTGGAATTTAAAAAATTTCCCAGCTTACAATCACTTAATTCACAGTGGGGATTCAGAACCACCGCTCTACTGATTCCAGGGTTTTATAAAAAAGCCCCTATTACAGCAATCCAAATTTTTTATTTTCAGTGACGAAACTTCTAAGAAAAGAAAATGGTTCAGATAAACATTGTTATATGAGCTACTTCCCCCAAAATAAAGGCCACTAGCCTCGTGACTGACAGTTACAGGCTGAGTGAGTAACTAGTTTACCAGAACAAGTTTTTATCACATTAAAATTTATCAGACACCTGACCTGTGGTGGCACAGTGAGTAAAGCGTCGACCTGGAATACTGAGGTTGCTGGTTCAAAACCCTGGGCTTTGCCTGACCAGGCGGTGGCGCAGTGGCTAGAGCGTCGGACTGGGATGTGGAAGACCCAGGTTCAAGACCCCGAGCTCACCAGCTTGAGTGCGGGCCCATCTGGCTTGAGCAAAAGCTCGTCAGCTTGGACCCAAGGTCACTGGCTCCAGCAAGGGGTTGCTTGGTCTGCTGAAGGCCCACGGTCAAGGCACATGTGAGAAAGCAGTCAATGAACAACTATGGTGTCGCAACGGCAATGAAAAACTAATGATTGATGCTTCTTATCTCTCACCGTTCCTGTCTGTCTGTCCCTATCTCTCCCTCTCTCTGACTCTCTCTCTGTCTCTGTAAAAAACAAACAAAAAAATAAAAACAAAAAATCCTGGGCTTGCCTGGTCAAGGTCCAGAGGGGAGTTGATGCTTTCTGCACCTCCCCCCTTCTCTCTCTCTGTCTCCATCTTATCTCTCTAAAAATGAATAAATAAAATCTAATAAATAAATTTAAAAAATTTATCAGAAAACTGGGGTGGGGGAAGAACCAGTGCTCTAGAAAATGCTAATTGTACTAAATTATTTAGTAAATTGGCATCAGAATAACTTTAGGTCAAATGGTATCAGGTGAGCTAACTCCCCACCACCACCTTAACCACCACCTTAGCAGGCTACTTACAAAAGGCTGTGTCCATCCCTCTTGGTGCATGGTGTCCTTCTAAGAACCTAATTCATTTTGTGGACATGACTTACAGGGTCCCACTTGGAATCTGGCATCTGCTTCTGGCTGTCCTCTTTTCATAAGTGAGGTCTCTTCTGTGGGGAGCAGTTTGCACTCTTGCCTATTTGCTACGGGCTGGAAATGAAGATGTGAGCATGCTCTCCATATCGGAGGTTGAAACACCCTGGTCTCCAGTCAGCAGTGGCTCAGAAATCCCCTTCGACACTTTTGAGCACTTTCATCTTTCACTTGGACAGATGGAGAAACCGTAAGTAAGTTGGTGACTTAAAATTATCGGGAGGACATAACCAGAGGCAAACTCAGGTATCCTAATTCTCATTTACAGATTTTAGAGAAGATGCCACGATCAAAGTCTCTAACGTTGCTTACTGTTGCTCAGAAAAAGAAAAACAGATCAGACTTTTACATTTGCAGACTTTTCCCAAAACAAAATGTCACCTGAAAGCACTGCTTTCTCCTTCTCTGTAGCTGAGGTGCTATCTGCCTCCTCATCGGCTCCCAATGACCAGGCTGGCAAAGAAGAATGGGCTGTTATTTGATGCCAAATTGGATCTGCAGAGATTCAGCGAACTGAGACTAGAGAATTATTACAGTGACTCAGTATGTGTGTGTCTGTTTGTGATTTTTAGCAAAGATAGCAGGCAAGACTTGCTTTTAATTTCCTTTGAAATATTAGGCTGTTTCAAAATGTCCACAGTTACTGATTAGGACACTGTGTTTCTGATCATGATGATAGAAAGTAGCCAACTTTTAAACTTAAAAAAAAAAGATTCATCTGGGAGACTGTAACTAAACTTCTCATATTTCAAGAGGCCCCTTCCTAGCTGTAGGGAAAATGCGAGCACTCTTCAGCTCAGGGCTAATTGTTAGACACCCTTGTTGTCCTTTGGTTGTCACAGGCCATTGCCTCAGGGGAGAACTGGCAGCATTGACTGAAACTAACATTCCAGTGCTCTGGTCTCCTGAGAAGCATGGCCTCAGGAGTGGATTTATCTTCAAAATGGGTAGAAAGCCAGAACCTTGATTCCTCCTGCTCCTCATGCCAGATGTCAACCGCCCCTTGTATCTGGCCCCCAAACCTACATCGGCAGGAGTCAAAAGGGGTTTCTATGTGGCCCTGTGCTTAAAGGAAGCCATAAGTTTTAGCTAAATGAAAGCCTCATGATTCTGAATGTTCTTGACAAGTTCCCCACCCCACACTGCAAGTCATAGCCCTACCAACATTATCTGCCATTGGGATGAGCAAAATTAACTTTACAATTTATGTCCGTTTCCAAAAGTTCAGAACTCTTCCATGGACACTTTTGCCCCAGAAAGTAACTTTGGTGTTGTTCTGTGGGTTTCTCTTTCTTATGCTATTTTTACTCTCTTCAGCTCCGGAAACCCTCCCAGTGTGGTCTCTGGTCAGTCAGCAAAACCCCTTATATACTCAGCCTCTTTCCTGAAAACTCACCTTCTTACTAAGAAATGCCTTCTTTATTTTTCTTAAAATGTAGCTGTGGTTTCTCCTTAGCATTAAAACTACTAAGCCTAGAAGGAAGAAATTCTCTTCCTTGCTCTTCATTGCCACTTCCAGATCACTCTACTTCCCTTCTGCTGAACAGCATTCGGCTTAAAATCTCATGGCAGCAAATTCTAGGACCCACTGTGTCCCCCTGTGGAAGTCATCTACCGACCCTGTGTCACTCATCCACATTTCTGGAAGATTTTAACTGCTGGTTCTTCATCAGTCTCTTTAGTACTATTCCAATCATAATCCTTGGTGATCAATATACATATAGGCCCCTGGCTGGGTAGCTCAGTCGGTTAGAGCATTGTTCTGCTATGCCAAGGTTGCAGGTTCAATCCCCAGTCAGGGCACATACAAAAATCAACCAAAAAAATGCATAAATAAATGAAACAACAAATTGATGATTTTCTCTCTCTAAATAAATTAATAAAAAATATAGATATTTCCTCTAGTATTCTAGTCTCTCCATTCCTTGACCTTCTCCACTCTACTTAGCCAACACTCTACCCACCTCAGCCACTTACTCCCACCCAAGACTGACATACACTTCAAGTTGTCAATACCTGCAACGCTTCCCCAATATCAATTTCAAGCATCAGATAATTAGACTGCCCCCTCCAATTTAAAAGTAAACTTTAAAAGTCATGTCACATCACTGATAAATAATGACTATGCACCTCCTAAATATAAGGACATTCTCCTATGTGATCATGATGATATTTTTACACATAAATAATAAATTAATATTATCATTATTTTTTAAATGAGAGGAGGGAAGATAAAAAGACAGACTCCCACATGCACCCCAACTGGAATCTACCAGGTAACCCCCATCTGAGGCCAATGCTCGAATCAACTGAGCTATCCTCAGCGCCTAGGGCCAACGCTAGAACCAGTTGAGCCACTCGCTGCAAGAGGCGAAAAGAGAGAGTGAAGGTGAAGAGAGAGGGGAAGAGAAGCAGATGGTTGTTTTTTTTTTGTATTCTCTGATCAGGTATTGAACCCAGGACATCTATCTGCACACCGGACTGACTCTATCCACTGAGCAAACCAGCCAGAGCCAAATTAATTTCATTTCAATGATTCTACTTTATATATAGCCCATATTCAAATTTTATCAATTGTCCTTCAAATGTATAGTTTTCTTTCAACTCATAATCCAATTGTGTGTCACTCACTGCAGTTGGTTATTATTGATGTTCATTCTCTTCCAAACTGGAATGCTACCCCTACCGTATTTGTTTTTTATATAATTGACTGAAAAATAAGTCCTGGCTAGTTATCTTGTAGAATGTTCCATATTCTGGACTTGTCTAATTCTGTCATCTCATGATTAGACTGAGGTTAAACATTTTTGGCAAAAATACTGTATATGTATATATATAGTATCCTTACATGTATATTACCTCTTATTAAGAGATATATAATATCAGGTTGTCCCATTATTGGTGATCGTAAGTTTGGTTACTTGGTTAAGGCAATGACTACTACATATCTCCTTTGTAAAGAAATACAGTGTGTCCGTAAAGTCATAGTGCGCTTTTGACCAGTCACAGGACAAAAGTGCACCATGACTTTACGGACACACTGTATTTCCACCTTGAAATGAGTAGGTAATTTGTGGGCTGGTGCTTTGAGGACTTAAGATTATTATGCTTCCTAAATTATTTCACCCAATAATTTTAACATCCACTTATGTTATCCATTGAAAATATCTATTATGTTGGGGGTTACCAAATATTGATTTTCTAATTATATCCATTCTTTTTCATTTATTAGCTGCTTTTTTTCTGGAAAGAAGAATTTTCCCTATTCCTTTGCTCTCTCTCTTTTGAGTGTAAATGTGGAAAAAATAGATTTAATTTTATTCAAGACGTTATAATACATTGCCATCATTATTATTTTTGGTGTTCAACATCTCTTCAGTGTGTCCAGTGATATCCCTTTCAAGTAAGCTCTGTGTCTTCACCATTCTTTGAGAATTCCTTGCCTTTTAGAAATATAATGCTTAAGGCTTATGTTATACTTTTCTTGCCCCAGATTGGAAGCAGGTCTTTGTTTATGGATTTCTGTTTATGGTTTCTTTTAGTGGGCAATAGTATTTAGAAACCAAAATCTAGGTGACATATGTGTTCATTGCTACTGGATGTCTGTGTTTCTGGACTCTTTTAGTGGACTTGCATTCATGAGTCTATCCTAATACTTCCAATTAAAATCCAGTGGCACATGGTTCTTATATTTCCTTTCTCCTTCAGTGCCAACCCTGGTTCCAAACAGCACTTACATATTTACTCATTTTTTTCTATCTTACAATATATAGAAAATAGTTTCAGAACCACACCACCAAATATCACTGGCAACAAAAATCTACTAAGTAAATGTTCCGTTCTCTCTGGAGCCCACTCCAATCATGTTCGTACCATGACTGTTTCACTAAAATGCTCTTTCTAATTCTCACTTCCTATCTTACTTGAGTTTTCTGCAACATCAGCCACAGTTAATTCCCTATTTCTCTTTGAAACACTTTCTTTACATGGTTTATACACATTACTGGCTTTTCTCCTGTCTCACTTGGTTAGTTCCTGTTCCTCATCCTCACCACAGCCTCTTAATGTTGGAAAGCCAGAAGGACTGGCTCTTATACTTCTTATCTCTTTGTCTCCTCTCTTTTCCTTGGTTATTTCATCCAGTCCCATAGATTTATAAACCATTTATTCACTGACTCCTTCCAAATTGTATCTTAAGTCCCAATATCTTTCTTGTTCTCTAGTCTTGTATATCTAACTACCAACTAAACATTTCTATATGGCTGTCTAACAGGCATATCAAATTTGACATGTCCAAATGCAAATTCTTTTTTTTAAAATTATTTTAATTTATTTATTTTTTAGAGAGGAAAGAGAGTGACAGAGAGAGAGAGAGAAAGGGGGGGAAGAGCAGGAAGCACAACTCCCATATGTGCCTTGACCAGACAAGTGCAGGGTCTTGAACCGGCAACCTCAAGCATTGCAGGTCAACGCTTCATCCACTGCGCCACCCCAGGTCAGGCCAAATGCAAATTCTTGATATTTCAGCCCCAAATCTCCTTTTCTGAATGCCAGTTAATGGCAACTTATCCTTCTAGTTGTTCAGGCCAACTCCCAGAGCTATCTTTGATTTCTCTCTCTATCTTTTTTTATCACATGTAATTCATTAGCAAATCATATTATCTTTAGTCCCCAAACTTTACTCAAAATCCAACCAATTCTAATTAGAACCACTTTACCAGTCTGGTCCAACATACCATAATCTTTCACAGGTTATTACAATAGCCTCCTAAGTGTTCTCCATGCCTTTCTTTTGCCCTCTTCCTCAGTCTGTTCTCAGCAGTGTAGACCTAATGATCAGGTTAAAATATTAGTCACTTTTGATTATTCCTCTAAAGTCTTTCTATTTCTCCCAAGTAAAAGCCAAAGATATAATTATCACCTACAAGGCATATCATATAAACTCTAGAAGGCTACTCTTTTTGAGCTTCTGATATCCTATTATTCTACCTCTTTGATACAGCTACATAGCTCACTTTATCTGGAATATTCTCACATATCTACATGTCTTACTCCTTGTTCTGATTTGCACTCAGTTGTTACCTTTTCTGTGTAGATCCACCGCCACCACCGTACTTTCTATCCTCCTTCCCTATTTTATTTTCCTGTATAAGGCTGTTTAACATCTAACTAATATATTATTTACTTTGTTTATTTTCTGTTTCTCCCATCTTATCCTCAAGAATATCAACTTTATGAAGGCAGGACCTTCGTTGCCACTCAGCTTTTTATTATATTTGGTGCCAGAGAGCAGTTTTCGAAAAGGTAGAGATGTTATCTTTGTTATTAGCAATAGCCCTCTACTATTGCCATGGGGTCTAATAGCTAAGTCGACTCAACCTAAGTGTAAGAAATTTCTATTTTCAAGCCTTCGGGAAGATACTCTCAAATATTCAGTTAAAGATTTCTGTGTTAATAAAAAAACTGTTAAAAATTTCTCTCAAATAGCTCTGTGGTTAGTAGATAAATGATTTCTCATCTATTATAAATCAATCCAGCGTGCCTAGAAAGAAAAATCTAGTTAATCAAAGAATATCAGTAGCAAGTAACCATACCTACATATTACTTACTAATTATCAGTATTCAAAGAATTAGAATAACATATCAATAAAACTAGACCAGCCAGAAGATGATGTGAAACATATTTGCAATAATTCAGGTTCATCTGTATGCAAATAATGATTATTTTATGTAGCTGTGAATGGGATGTAGCTATTGGAGAGTTATAAGAATGAATGCTAGACTTAGCCTCATTGATTACTTCTTTAAAAATTATGATAAACATGACCTGTGGTCATGCAGTAGATAAAGCATCAACCTGGAATAGTGAGGTTGCAGGTTCAAAACCCTGGACTTGTCCCGTCAAGGTACATACGAGAAGCAACTATTATTACTTGGTGCTTCCCACTCCTCCCTCCTTTTCTCTCTCTCCTTTTTCTAAAATCAATAAATAAAATCTTTTTTTTAAATTATGGCAATATAAGAAAAAAATGTAATCACCTATTTTCATTTACTTCTTTCATACCCAGAAGTCTAGTGATAACAAGAGGATGAATCATCAATTATGTGTTATTTTGAGCTTAAAACTTAGGAATAAATTGCATTTTTTTCAGTGTCAGACTCAGACCATATTAAAATGATGCATCATTTGATACATATTTATTAGTAAATTATTGGACTTATCATGGCTCTTTTTTGTAGAATTGGGATAAAGATACATGCTTTATATATGCAAATATTCCCCAAAGCCTCATGAGGTTGAATTAATGAACAATTGGGTTAGTTAGGCAATGTTGGGAGAGTTAGAGGATAACACTTTTAAAATATTCTTTAAATTATTTGCAAAAATTTTTAAAAATGACTAACACCTGTAGTGCTTATCTGTATTATCTATTACATATTAACTAAATAATGAATATTGATTACTGCATAAGACTAAATACCCTGTAAAGTTAAAAAATAAAATTGTATTATCTGTAATATGAATAATTCACATTACTTATATTTATCCATGTATTGTCCATAACTATTCATAATAATACATAATTTTTAAGTTAGTTTGAAAGTCTCTAAAAAGTATTGAGGCAGATCACACTAAAAGAGAAAAAATACCCATAAAGTTTATTCCCTTTTTCTCAGTGTTTTTCAAATGCACTCTCCTTTAATACTTTCATTGCCTCTAACCCTGTGTCTATGCTTTTTTCTATTACTAAGTCACTGTTTTTCCTCCTGGATAATGCCTCATGTTTCAGGGCCCAGCCTCATCTAACCTTTCACCTCTCCCCCAACACCTGCAGTTTCAAATTATTCTACTTCCCTCTATTCTTCTTATGGTGTCTGTAACACCTTTATTGTAACAATCTGACTGCCTATATTGCCTATATAAGCCAAGTTTTGTAAGGCTGGAATGGTGCCCATTTCATTCAACATCATATTTCCTAACCCTAGGATAGGCCAAACACATAGAAGATGCTTAATAATATTTAGTAGATGAATAAGACTATAGTGCTGACTGTTAGGTGAAATGAAATAATTTTTAGATGAAAAGTCCCTCGATTTAACACTTTTGTGAAAAAGAGCTGGCATAAGTTACTCAGTGATCACAGTCTAAAACTTCTTGACTAGGTCCTGTGAAGGACTTAAGAGCTCTGTGGAGGGACAGTGTGCAAGATTAAGAGGCCTGATGATCACAATGGCAGTTGTTGATAATAGCCTCATCGTGGTAGAAGCACAAGGAATACAAAGAACTGGTTTGCAAACATCAAAGCATTATGTGGGGGGCGGGTGCCTTAGAAAATTCTTTGAAAGCCATTGGGTTTGATTAAATAGAAGATTCAACAAAAGACTTCTTCTTTCCATCTCAAGTTTTATATTCCTAAACTCTCAGCAGTATTCCCTTCCATATTTTCCACACAATTTCTCCACATGACTTTCAGGGCATATTTTCTCCTGACTTTCCTACCACACCGACTACTCCACCTCAATTTTTTTTTGCTGGCTTCTCCCCATTCTGTACACCTTAAAATATTAAAGTGCCCCAGGATTGGCCATCTTCTTTCTCTGTCTTCACTAATTCCCTGGATGATCACATTTAGTTTCATTTCTTAATTATAATTTTTTTATTTCTTTTTTAATTAATTTTAATGGGGTGACATTAATAAATCAGGGTACATATGTTCACAGGAAACATCTCCAGGTTATCTTGTCGTTCAATTATGTTGCATACCCATCACCCAAAGTCAAATTGTCCTCTGTCACCTTCTATCTGGTTTTCTTTGTAATTTTTCTAATCTTTACTCTACAATTCGTATTTCTAGATATTTCCCCTAAGTCCTAAGACCCAAATATTTATTGCCCAATCACATAGCTTGGATGTTTCACATGCATTTCAAATGTAACATGTTCAAAATTCTAGATATTTTTTTCATCCCAAAATTAACACTGATTTTCCCCATATCAGTAAATGGCACCACCAATCACCAAGATACCCCAAACAAACTGTGGGCTATTCTTTCTTTTGTTACTTAACATTGTACATCCAAGTCCATCATCAAATCATGTGAATTTTATTTTTAAAATATGTTCCAAATCCAACCGTTTTTTTATGAACTCCAGCTCTATCACCTTAGTTCAAACTACCATTATCTTGTCTGCATTAGTACAATGGCTTTCTAACTAGTCTCCCTTCTTCCACTCATATATCAACCACATTTATCTTTTTATACCATACATCAAATCTCCACTCAAAACCTTTCTTTTTTATAACATTTACCATAGCTCCTGGAATATGTTTCTATTTGTAGACTCTCTAAAAGCAGGGACTTTGTGTTATTCATGCTGTGTACTCAGAGCCTAGAGTGCCTGACACTTAGCAGATGATCAATAAAAACAACTTGAGCCTGACCAGGAGGTGGCGCAGGAGATAAAGCGTCTGACTGGGATGCGGAAGACCCAGGTTTGAGACCCCGAGGTCACCAGCTTGAGCGCGGGCCCATCTGGCTTGAGCAAAAGCTCGCCAGCTTGGACCCAAGGTCGCTGGCTCCAACAAGGGGTTGCTCGGTCTGCTGAAGGCCCGTGGTCAAGGCACATGTGAGAAAGCAATCAATGAACAACTAAGGTGTCGCAACGAAAAACTGATGATTAATGCTTCTCACCTCTCTCCTTTCCTGTCTGTCTGTCCCTATCTCTCTCTCTCTCTGACTCTCTCTGTCCCTGTGAAAATAAAGTAAAATAAAAACAACTTGAGTATCTGATATTATAGCCTGATGAAACAGCGACAATGATCATCTGATGATACCTGTCTTTGTAGCTACATCCTAGGTCAGTGATGGCAATCTTTTGAGCTAGGTGTGTCAAAATTCGCCAAAAAACCGAGCATAACTCGGGTGGTGTGTCACTTCGAGAAAAACGGCCTAACTGGAAGTCCCAGAACTAGACGCTCTGTGCAGGAGTTCTGTTGTTTTGGCCTACAGACCTCCGGCACAGAGTGTCTACACTACAGCAAATGTTTTATCCTTGGCTACTGCACCTGTCTATGCAGGACCTGAGGATGAAACGTCCTTCTGGGCATGTGGCCCCATACTTCTCTGGTATGCTGCCACATGTCATCGAAAATGGCTACACATGTCAGTGCTGACACGTGTGTCATAGGTTCACCATCAAGGTCCTACGTCATATTTAGAGCCCCATACACCACATTTTTCTCACATGACTGTAACAAAAGATTCTAACTCTTTCTCTTAGATTACCTTTTCTTCAGCAGCATGAGCCCTGTAACATGCTGTCTTCTAGGACAGGGTAATTTATAGACTATCCTTTTAAGTAAGAGCAGCCTCTGAGACCCGGGGAGACAGAAAAAACAAGGAAATGGACTTTCCAGAAAAGCCTCCACCAGGAAAGAACTCCTGCTGATACTTCTTTGATTGTAGCCCAGTGAGACCCACCCATTTCAGACTTCTGAAGGTAGTAAACTTGTGTTGTTTAAAGCCACTAAATTTGTGGTAAATTGTCACAACAGACATAAAATCCATACAGGAATATTAGATAGGAAAGTCCAAAAAAGCTTATCTAAAGAGGTGAAACTAATTTGAGAACTGAAGGATTAAAAGGATTGCATCCTGAACAAGAAAGTAGTGATAATACATTCTAGGCAGAGAGAACAGCCCAAGGATCCATGCTTGAAAAGAGGTAGACATGTTCCGGAAACTGATGAAAAATCAGAGTAACTTAAGTGTGGTGACTGAAAAAGTCATTAATAAGAGACTGGAAATTTAGGTAGGATTAGTTCATGCAGAATCTTGTAGGTTATAGCAAGGAATTTAGATTGTACTCTCCTTGTAATGAGAAGACATTGAGTGGGTTTAAACATGAGTATGACATATCTGTCTTGTGTCTTTTAAAAAGTATGCTTTTTATTGCAGTATAACATATTTAACATGAGCAAATCATTGCGTATAGTTCAACATATTTCTAAAGAGAGGTTGCCTGTGTACCCAATACCCAGATCAAAGAATAGAATATTATCAGTACCACTGCCCCCTTCTAGTCTTGCCCTCCACCTAAGTAACCACCATTCTGACTTTCATCATCTTAGCTTCTCTAATTATTAAGCTTTATATAAATAAAATCATTCAAAATGCTTTTATACATGATTTTTCTGCTGAACCTTACATTATGTTTGTGAGATTCGTACATATTATTGTACACAGTAATAGTTTTTAAAAATTGTCATTGCTGTATATATTTATATATATGGCAATAACAATATATTCATCCATTGTACTGTTGAGGTACATTTGAATGGCTTCAAAGTTTGAGCTATAATGAACATTCTTGTACATGTGTTTTTGTATATACAATATAAGCATTTCTATTGGGTATACACCTGAGAATGCAATTATTGAGTCATGGGGTATGTATATATTGAAATTGAGTAAATGCTTCCAGTTTACCAGGGTGAGTGTACCAATTTACAAACCACCAGCAGTATGTGATGGTTGAAGTTAACACATCCTTTCTAACATTTGAAAATATTAGCTTTTATTATTAACTAATTAAGCTATTCTCTTGGGTGGGTACAGGCATTTCATTGTGGTTTAAAATGACATTCATTTGATAATTATAATGTTGAAAAACTTTTCATATGCTTATTGGGTATTTGGATACTTTCTTTGATTAAGTGCTTGTTTACTGACTTAGTACTTTGGTTTTTAAAAGGTAACTATGGCTTCCATGGTGAGATTATATTAGTCATTTTTAAGAATTTGCTTGGCTCTTGGTGCAACATAACTGAAGTTTTGTATACGCATAGAAAATTTATTTCACAAGTGCTGATCTACAGAAGGAATGCCACAGGAACAGGTTTGCAACAGAACACCACCAAATGCAATTTATCTGTAAAAATAATCATGCAATTATGACTCAAAAGTGCTTTCTGAAAAGTGTTGATCTATCCTGTTAAAACACCTTATTCTTGTCCTCCCCATTACCAACTTTACAAGAGAATCATACTCTCATGAACTGAATTTATTAATAAAATGCTATCCTTTAAGCACAAGCTTTACAGAAATTTAATGATTGAGGGGGAAAATAATGCAATGCTGAATACAATTTAATTTAATAGCCTCTAGAAAAAAATTAATTTTACTTCTATGAAACCAAGTTAGATGAATTCTGAGACATAAATATATGAAAGAGAAAGGGCATGTCCAATTAATGGGATTTCTGGCTGCTGCCCAAGGATATTTTGCAAAATCTTACAACACAAGGTAAAACGCCCCTCTAGAGCAAGAGGTATGCCTGTGCAAAATGCGGAGGGCTCCGCCCTACAATAAATTAACTTCGTACAGCATGCTTTATCGCTCTGCCCTGCATCCTGGCAGCCTTTCTCTCATTGTCTCTCTCCCGAGTGGCTTGCTTTGCTTGTTCTATTTTAAAGATGACTCAGCCAGACTGTCTTCTTTTCTCCTCTACTCTCCTACCCCCATTTTTGTTCCTAGAGGAGCAAAGCCAGAGCAGAGCCGTGTGTGTGTGTGTGTGTGTGTGTGTGTGTGTGTGTGTGTGTGTGTGCGTGCGCGCGCGGTCCAGCATACTGAGCTATTGGCCCTAAGAAGTAAACTGCTTCTTTTCTCTTCCTAACCTTTACAGGTGACATTTGTCGGCTACTCTGCCCTACTCCCTCAACCCTACCTTCTCTGAAGCTAGAGATCCCAAATGTCTATGGTTTCTAGGGCGAGGCTGCTTTTCACTTTTCATCCCTGTCCCTCAGCAGCCTCAAGCAAGTAGAGAGAGCAGCCACAGATCCAAGGCTAACAGGGCGGGCATTCGGCCAAGTTTTGTGCACTGCTCTCTTTCCACCACACCTTCCTGGGTTGGTCTGCATTTGAAGAGCCTAGAAAATTAATTTCCCCAGGGCGAGGGATCGGTGAGGAGTAAGGGGGCAGGAGGAGGAGTGTCTCAGGTTCGAAAATGCAGTCGACTCGCCCTCTGCTGGCTAAAGATCTGAATTATCGCCACTAAAACAAAGTGGGAAAGAGAAAGCAATCCGTGTAACACGGAGGAATTACAGCTGAAACTCAGTTTAATTTAGCCTATTTGTTCATATTAGATAGCTACTTGTTTCCCTGTAGCCCCATCTTCTGCCCTGTCACTGAGATGTAATTACACTCTGAGTCGAAGCCCTAGTCTTAGTTAATATGTTGTGTTTTCCCGGGCCCATTTTCCTTTACTGTTGTGGTTTTGCCTTTCTAAGATGTGAATTAAAACCCGCAAACGTGCTCTTTTTGTCTGATTTGTTGCTAGGCAACTGGAAAAATGACACCTAAACCGTCACTTCTAAATCACACTTGTACGTCAGCCCATTCAATCTCTTTGCCTAAAACAGTAATGTTATGCGAGCAAAAACAGCTGCTGGTTGTGTCCTCTAGGCTAATTAATTGAAAACCAATGCAGCAAAAGCAGTCCATCCCTACACTGCTTTCTTAGGAAAGCTGACAGCTTTGTGCAAGACAAGGGACTGGCCACCATAACTCAGACTTTTGTACCGCCTTTGCTGTCTTACGCATTTTGTCGGAATAAACCAACAATTCGAGGTTGGTTAACCCACTGCCTGTCGCACAGCAACACGGCATTTACAAGAACGCACTTGGAATCCAGCCGGTAGAGAGAAAGAAAAAAAATCAGGATTTTGCAATATGGGGTATTGTATCAATCATTTTCCCTGGCAGCCTAAATGTCCCAAAATCTAGCGGTTCTTACCCCCCTCCATATCTGGCACTGTAAATTAGTCGGTCACACGATTCTTGAAACCCGCTTGTATTGGCCAGTTCCTTTGTCAGGTGAAAATCTCTGCAGCGAGTCATGGGACTAAACTGGGGCGGTGTCGCTGTCCGCATCTAGGGTGCTGAACTCAAGGCGTGGCCAGAGAGATTTTCTTCACATGACAACTTCCGGTAGGGCGGGGTCTGGGTGGTGCTCCAAAAGCTGGATCCACCTGCCACCTGGTGGTAGATAAGGAGAGTGTTCTTGATAAAGTTTAAAAGGGACTTTGGATTCAAACTGTAAACTGGGAAGAAACAAACAGAAGTGGGTTAGGATCTTGGACCTCAGGATGGTGATTTTGGGAGATCTGCCTATTTTAAAAGCCATAAAGAGATACAGGAGAAACTTAGAATTTTCAGAGAGATCTCTCACTTCTACCCAAGTAAATATTTTACAAATACATTAAAATTTTCTTAAGCATTTCTTCTAACACATCTTGTTATCAGATAGGTATTTAAAAACTACTTGTATATAAAGGCACTTAGAAATGTTTATTAAAATATTAACAAAGTATATTTCACTAAAATAAATAATGTTTCAGCTCTATCTTGTTAGCCAAATAATTCAAGGAAGCTTACCTGAAAGTACTGTTCTGATTTCAGCTTCCGGAAGGAAAATAAAAGTATAATTATAGTATTTGGAAAGTGGTAAGAGGTCATACAAATTCTAAAAGGAAAACTCATGTGTCTTTTTCTTCCAGGACTAGTATATAAACTATCAGAGAATTAAAAATATAGGAAATTTATGACACACTTATTATTTTTACCTTGTGTATTTTCATACTGTGTCCTTTTACACAGTGATGACTAAGTCACTGTGACATATGTAAATTTAACTTCAGATATGGGGACCCTTAGGTTGCTGAATAAGTACAAATTCTTTAGTCTATAACAAAAAGTCAGGGGCAAGAAGTAATAAAATGTTCATTCAAATGTTGTTATAAAAATACTATGGGAAGTTGGGTACACTTTTAGAAGCCATGAAGTCAAAATTCTAACTGACCATAAATTTCTATGTCTTTCATGATATCCTCTTCTTCCTAATTAGTTTAGTATAATTCTTTCTATCTTTTGAAATAAGTGACTGTCATATAGCCAGAATTTTACTACATGTTTGCATGCATGAGTTACAGTGTAAAACCAACACTAACAAATTGAGAGTAAGATAAATTTCTTTTACAAACAAATTGATCAATTTCAGAAAACAATAGACCTATCAAGGAAACATAGTTGACTTTCTCAGCCAACCTAGTTAATAATTTTTATAAATATATTCTCATTTACTCTACTATGAATTATAACACAGAAAATAAGGTTATTTCTGTTTTAAAGATATAAAACATTATTTTAAAATACTAATATCAATAAAAACTTATGTAATGAATTGGGATTGTCTTCTATTATTAAAGAAAAAGGTTGGTCTAAGTGTCATGAGAAAAAAAACTTATCACTCTGACTTAGGCTCCACTTGATTAAATTGGGAAGTTCCTCAAACACTTGTCAGATTTCAGGGAAACACATCTATAATCTATGCTATCTGAGTCAACCTGGAAAACAAATAAGCAGAAATAAGGGCATAAAAACCATCTGCTTAAAATAAGAGTAATATAAATCTGGCCTTTCAGTGGCTTTGGTTTATATTAGGGCTTCTTATGTTACTGTGGAAGACAGAAACATTACACGCACACACAGATGGTAAACAATAAGAGGCATTGTCATTTAAAGCAACAGATGTTTGGTCAAGAGCTGTGATAAATTGAGCTCCCTAAGAAAGACTTCTAGACACCCAAAGCCTCATGTTCCTTCCAAAGTGAATAAGAAACCTAAAATACATGAAAAGACAATGAAAGAATAGAATTCTAAAATAGTAGAGAAGTCTAAAACTGCAGGTGTGAAATCAACGTTTTAAAATACATCTGCTCCTAAAAAAAGTTTTTTTTAAGAATTAAGGAGTATACATGAAATAAAGTAAGAGGGGATTCCAGATATAATATGTATATAAATATGAATATAACAATAAATATCAAACATATTAAAACTGTGAGACTACTTGAAGTTTGGATGCAGTAATAGAAACAATAAATGAGGAGATTCTCCAATATTCTAGTTAGTGTGTTTTTTTCCTGAATAAAGATGAAAATAGTGACCAAAATTTTAGCAGAACAATTTCAGAAGTATTTATATCTATGATGTAAAGGTAATTAAACATAAAAGACACATTTTACATAATGTTAGAACAGTTTTTAGTTTAAGATAATTTCATTGTAATATTAGCGAGCTGCCTAGGAACTTAACTCTTGTTTGTATCAGTTAGCCAATGGCAAAATTGGTTTCCTTATACATTGTTTTTGCTTAATGTTGTAGAACTTATCAATATTAAGTTAGGACTTACCATACAAATACACATTTATTATTCAAAAGTAGTCACTGTCCCCCTCAACTTGTATGGTAGGAGTATACATACCTCTCTGCCCCATTGAGGCGGAGTTTGGTCATATTATATACTTTGAGCTCACACTGGGTTTAGTATTCTTCACTCTTTGACTTTGTGCTTGTCCATTTGACTTTCTTTGGCTAACTGGACATTAGCAGAGTGAACTGAATTGTGTTCTTCATAAAGATATGTTGAAGTTTAATCTCTAGCTTTATAATGTATAATATATTATATATTATGTAGTAATATAATAACATATATATACATATATATATAAATAAAAGAAAGAGTACACAAATGTAGCAAAATTGCTGAATGTAGGTAAAGAGTATATGGTCATTTCTTATTAATTATTATGTGAAATATAAGCATATCTAGACTTAGGTAAAAAGAAACTCTATACAAAAAGACTATTGCAGGAGCAGAACACTCTGACAACAAAACTTGCAAATGTCTCAAAATCAAATAGGAAAAAAGTTGCCTTTTTTTTTTTTTTTTTTTTTTTTTTTTAAATATATATTTTATTATTATTAATTCTAATGGGGTGACATCAATAAATCAGGGTACATATGTACAATGAAAACATCTCCAGGTTATCTTATCATTCAATCGTGTTGCATACCCATCACCAAAAGTCAAATTGTCCTCTGTCACCTTCAATCTGGTTTTCCCTGTGTCCCTCCCCTCCTCCCTATCCCACTCTTAAAAGTTGCCTTTTTAAAAGTAGGGAGGGGTAAACAGGCTAGCAAGAACTTATGTGGAAGTGGGGCTAGAGGAAAGAGTGAGCAGATGGCATAATTGGGTTGCTTTCACAAGACTTTTTTCTGTGGTTGGCCAATTCTCAGAATGTTCTGCATTTTCAGGCTTGCTTAATTTGGGGGCAAATTAAAGTTTGCAGAGTAGAGAAGCCTACTGAATAAAATTTGGTCAGGACAAATCAAACAGTAAGTGGTAGGCCCTTATAAGCACTTATAACTTTAAGTTATTTCAAAATAATATTTTTAAAAATTTAAACCTCAGTACTTTGATATAGTTTGGAAGTGGATATTTTGTTCTCCCCAAATCTCACAATATGCCACTAGCTAGGGTTTGCACCTCTACCCAATATCTAGATTTTGAGCAAAGATCCTGATGTTGCAACCTTAAAGGTTATAGATTTACTCTTTGGGCCCCTTTTCTCCCTTCACTGGAAAGAATGAGGACTTTTCAAAAATACCACCATGTTTAAAGTTCTCCAGGGTTTCAGAGGGAAAAAATGTGCTTTGGAATTTAACCCTGTCACAGGGTATTGCTGCTCTGGCCAGAGAGCTTGGTTGGCTAGAGCATTGTCCCCATGTGCAAAGGTTGTGAGTTCAATTCCTGGTCAGGGCACATACAGAAAACAGAAACTCAATGTTTCTGTCTTTCTTTCCCTTCTTCTCCCTCTAACATCAATCAATCAATAAATAAAAAGAGGGTATTTCTACTTACCCTGGGGACTAACCAAACAGATTAAAATTTAGTGGAATCCAGTCAAAAAGCAGCATTTCTTGTATTTCAACTCACAAAGTGTATTTTTTTAATGTATGGGTTTTGGATAAATTGTTTGGAAATTGATTGTATTAAAACTTCCTAGTTGGTGACAGTAATTAATAATACTATATTGTACATTTGAAAATCACAAAGAGTAGATCTTTAAAAAAGTTTTAAATGAAGTATGATGAACTTTATCGTGAATTTGGAAACTACCAATATTACATTATGGGGAATGCCACTTAAAAAGCAAAATCCAAATAAAAACAACAAAGCTTTACTCTAATTAGTCATTTAAGCCTGAAATCATCCAGTAAATTGAGTAAATTGTTCTATATTTTTGGTTTGCTTGTTTATTTTTTTAGTGAGAGACAGACAGACAGCGGCAGACAGACAGGAAGGGAGAGATGAGAAGCATCAACTCATAGTTGTGGCACCTTAGTTGTTCACTGATTGCTTTCTCATATGTGCCTTGACCCGGGAGGCTGCTGCAGAGCGAGTGACCCCTTGCTAAAGCCAGTGACCTTGGGCTTCAAGCCAGCCACCTTTGGGCTCAAGCCAGTGACCATAGGGTCATGTCTATATTCCTATGTTCAAGCTGGTGACACCCCGCTCAAACTGGATGAGTCCGCACTCAAGCTGGTGACCTCAAGGTTTCAAACCTGGATCCTCATAATCTCTGGTTGACACTCTATCCACTGTGCCACTGCCTGGTCAGGCTATCTGTTAAATTGTTTTAATGTATTAAATTCTGATATGTATCCATTTTGAACAACTTCCTTTTAATTTTTTATTTACGTAAAGCTGTGAACTAACTTCTTCCGAGTCTTTTAGAATCTGAAAAAAGTTTTTCTCAAAGAACGAGCTCTAACGTAAAAGAGTCAGACAAAACGAACTATGAGCTGAAGTAACAATAAACTAAATATTTTTTAAATAAAGTGGTTTGTTTCTAGTTGAAACAATCCCTGATACATTTGTTTGAAATGTAACCCATTACTACTCTGACGTATTTTTTATTAATGGTGGAAAACAATCTTTACCATTTATCTCAATTTCCCAAATTCAAGAAGTACTCATTAAAAAGGTATATCATCTCTACAATTTTTATTTAAAGTTGCTGAGAGGTTTTTCAATATTGG
Organism: Rhynchonycteris naso; assembly: GCA_037038555.1. Taxonomy (NCBI): domain Eukaryota; kingdom Metazoa; phylum Chordata; class Mammalia; order Chiroptera; family Emballonuridae; genus Rhynchonycteris; species Rhynchonycteris naso. The sequence continues at coordinate 102,512,016 of CM073003.1, forward strand.
TAGTAACTTTTTCTTGCACATTTTTAGTAACCCAAATGCCATTCAATTTTATTCTACATAGATTTTATTTCATGAATATCTATGTATAAGCTTAGAATAAATTTGTCCTGAATCTCTACCAACCATAATTTTTAAAATAATAATAAGCTTAATTATACCAAAAATATAATGTTTAGTCTCAAGAATTTCTCAGTACTACAAGAACATGGGCCCAACATATTATCTAAGGTGGTAATATTTTATCCATCTCTTACAAATCAGTATTGTTTTAATGTTGTCATGGGAAGTCAAAACCTATAAGAAAGCAACATGGTACATTCTAAATACAAACACATTTTGGAATCGGTCAGACCTGAGTGAAAATATTGGTTCCATTATTTTCAAATTGTATGAAATTGTGTAAGTACTGTACTTTTATTCTCAGCCTCAATTCTCTAATCTATGAACTAGATTTAAAACTAAAAGCTAACTAAATGGTTGTTGTGAGTTTCAGAGCTATCGATATATGTTAAGCACTTAGCCCGGGCTGAGGTACATAAGAACAGTAGTAACCAAATGTTACCTGCTCCACTCATATAAAGTATCTTTTTGTCACATATATGTACATTACATTCCCAAAGTTACTTAATATTGGATTATTTTTTAAGTATTTACACTACTTTTCTTACAGTTTAAATATATTTTAAACATTACAAATGTCATCATTAGAATTAATTTGCAGTGTTATGTAATTATGACATTCTAATAGCCACTTTACAAACAATAAAATACCTAATTCCCAAAACATTACTATGAGTTAGACATTTCCATCCCCATTTCACCAGTCAGAGAAGTGAAGTATATACATATTATGTAACTTGCTCATGTGATCATGTGATACAATTAGTAAGAGAACCAAGGATTTAAACCCAAGCGTGGCTTGACCTGTGATGGTGCAGTGGATAGAGCATCAGCATGGAATGCAGAAGTCCTGGGTTCAAAACCCCCAGCTTGCTGGTCAAGGCACATATAACAAGCAATCAATTAACAACTAAAGTGAAGCAACTATAAATTGATACTTCTCGTTCTACCCCCTCCTCCTTTCTATGTAAAATCAATAAGTAAAACCTTTTTTTTTTTTGTACAAGGACAGAGAGAGAGTCAGAGAGAGGGATAGATAGGGACAGACAGACAGGAAAGGAGAGAGGTGAGAAGCATCAATCATTAGTTTTTTATTGCCATAGCAAAACCTTAGTTGTTCATTGATTGCTTTCTCACATGTGCCTTGACCGTGGGCCTTCAGCAGATTGAGCCACCCCTTGCTGGAGCCAGCGACGAGCTTTTGCTCAAGCCAGATGGGCCTGCGCTCAAGCTGGTGAGCTCGAGGTCTCGAACGTGGGTCTTCCGCATCCCAGTCCGACGCTCTATCCACTGCGCCACCACCTGGTCAGGCAATAAGTAAAACCTTTTTTAAAAATAAAAATAAATCCGCCTGACCTGTGGTGGCGCAGTGGATAGAGCATCGACCTGGGAACACTGAGGTCGTCAGTTCAAAACCCTGCACTGGTCTGGTCAAGGCACATATGGGAGTTGATGCTTCCAGCTCCTCCCCCCTTTCTCTCTTTCTCTCTCTCTCTCTCTCACTCTGTGTCTCCTCTCTAAAATAAGTAAATAAAAAGAAATTTAAAAAAAATAAAAATAAAAATAAATCCAAATGTGAAGACCTCCAAAGAATTGCTCTGAGAGCTAAAACAGTATTTTTTATTTGATTTTCTAAGATTATTCTTTAAATGTTTACAAGTCATGTCAATTGAAAAATAGTTCTTGCCTGGCCAGGCACTGGTGCAGTGGATAAAGCATCGAACTGGGACGCAGAGAACGCAGGTTCGAAACCCCAAGGTCACCGGCTTGAGCTCAGCTCATTAGGCTTGAACGCAGGGTTGCTGGCTTGAGCGTGAGAGCCTACACATGACCCCATGGTTGCTAATTTGAGCCCAAGGTTACTGGCTTGAACAAGGGGTCACTGGCTCTGCTGGAGCCCCCTGGTCAAGGCACATATGAAAAAGCAATCAATAAACAACTAAGGTGCTGCAACTATGAGTTGATGCTTCTTATGTCTCTTTCTTCCTATCTGTCTGTCCCTATCTGTCTCTCTCTCTGTCTCTGTCACACACAAAGAAAAAAAAAAAGAAAAATCGGTCTCATTAAAATAGTAAACAGCACTTTGGGGAAGGTAGGTACTAGATGTTAGAATGTAAAAATGATTAAGTGATCCTTGCCTTAAAGAAAACTTTAATTGGTGAGATTCAGACAGTTAAGAAAGGAATTCAAGGAAATGTTATGCATGCAGAAAAGAAATCTGTATGAGGCATTTTGGTGGGGAGTTTAAGACTAGTGCATTAATATGAAAACAATTATTTTATTTATTGAAAGTTTATTGATGTTTTGGTAGGGAAAGTCTTTCATTTATATTTATTAAAATGTTGATATTTACATGGAATTATTCTTTCAGAATGAACAAATTAAAAATACTCACTTTCATTAGTCATATAAGTAATTTCATTATTTTTTTTTACAGAGAATACAAACATAAAAATAATATATGTGGTTCTGGCCAGATAGCTCAGTTGGTTGGAGCATTGTCCCAACATGACATGGTTGTGGGTTTGATCCCCAGTCAGGACACATACAACAATCAAGAAATAAATGAAACCGGGCAAAGACAACACAAAGAAAGAAAATTATAGGCCTATATCCCTGATGAATTTAGATGCTAAAATTCTCAACAAAATATTAGCCAACCGGATCCAGCAATATATGAAAAAAATCATACACCATGATCAAGTGGGATTTATTCTGGAGAGGCAAGGCTGGTTCAATATTTGCAAATCAATCAATGTGATTCACCACATAAACTAAAGGAAGGACAAAAATCACATGATAATTTCAATAGATGCAGAAAAGGCATTTGATAAAATCCAGCACCCATTCATGCTCAAAACTCTCAGTAAAGTGGGAATACAGGGATCATTCCTTAACATGATAAAGGCCATCTACGATAAACTGACAGCAAACATCATACTAAATGGACAAAGATTAAAAGCAATCCCCTTAAGATCAGGAACCAGGCAGGGTTGCCCACTTTCACCACTCTTATTCAACATAGTTCTGGAAGTCCTAGCTACAGCAATCAGACAAGAAGAAGAAATAAAAGGCATACAAATTGGAAAAGAAGAAGTAAAACTGTCATTATTTGCAGATGATATGATATTGTATATTGAAAACCCTAAAGTCTCAGTCAAAAAACTACTGGACCTTATAAATGATTTCAGCAAGGTGGCAGGATATAAAATTAATACTCAGAAATCAGATGCATTTCTATACACCAACAATGAAATATCAGCAAAAGAAATTAAGGAAACAATCCCCTTCACTATTGCAGCCAAAAAATAAAGTACTTAGGAGTGAATTTAACCAAGGAGGTTAAGGACTTGTACTCGGAAAATTATAGAACATTGATAAAAGAAATCAAGGAAGATACAAACAAGTGAAAGCATATACCGTGCTCATGGCTAGGAAGAACAAACATCATTAAAATGTCTATATTACCCAAAGCAATTTATAAATTCAATGCAATACCAATTAAAATACCAATGACATACTTCAAAGATATAGAACACATATTCCAAAAATTTATATGGAACCAAAAAAGAACACGAATAGCCTCAGCAATCTTAAAAAGAAAAAATAAAGCAGGAGGTATCACTCTTCCAGATATCAAGGTTTACTATAAGGCCATTATACTCAAGACAGCCTGGTACTGGCATAAGAACAGGCACATAGATCAATGGAACAGAACAGAGAACCCAGAAATAAACCCACAGCTTTATGGACAACTGATATTTGACAAAGGAGGAAAGAACATACAATGGAGTAAAGACAGCCTCTTTAACAAATGGTGTTGGGAAAATTGGACATCTACCTGCAAAAAAATGAAACTAGACCATCAACTTACACCATTCACAAAAACAAACTCAAAATGGATAAAAGACTTAAATGTAAGCCATGAAACCATAAGCATCTTAGAAGAAAACATAGGCAGCAAGCTCTCTGACATCTGTAGCAGCGGTATATTTGCCGATTTATCTCCACGGGCAACTGAAATAAAAGGCAAGATAAACAAATGGGACTATATCAAACTAAAAAGTTTTTGCACAGCTAAAGACAATAGGAACAGAATAAAAAGACAAACCACACAATGGGAGAACATATTCGACAGCACATCTGATAAGGGGTTAATAACTAAAATTTATAAAGAACTTATAAAACGCAACACCAGGAAGACAAACAACCCAATCAAAAAATGGGCAAAAAAAATGAATAGAAATTTCTCCAAAGAGAACATACAGATGGCCAATAGGCATATGAAAAAATGCTCAACATCACTAATCATTAGAGAAATGCAAATTAAAACCACAATGAGATATCACCTCACACCAGTCAGAATGGCACTTATCAGCAAAACAACACAGAATAAGTGCTGGCGAGGATGTGGAGAAAAGGGAACCCTTCTGCACTGCTGGTGGGAATGCAGACTGGTGCAGCCACTGTGGAAAACAGTTTGAAGATTCCTCAGAAAATTAAAAATCGAACTGCCTTTTGACCCAGCTATCCCACTTTTAGGAATATACCCTAAGAACACCAGAGCACTGTTCGAAAAGAAGAAATGCGCCCCCATGTTCGTGGCAGCATTGTTCACAATAGCGAAGATCTGGAACCAGCCCAAGTGTCTGTCAGAAGACGAGTGGATTAAAAAGCTATGGTACATATATACTATGGAATACTACTCAGCCATAAGAAACGATGACATCGGAATATTTATAACAAAATGGATGTACCTTGATAACATTATACGGAGTGAAATAAGTAAATCAGAAAAAAAGAAAAACTGAGAACAGCATGATTTCATACATAGGTGGGACATGAAAGTGAGGGTATGAGACATGGACAAGAGAGTGGTGGTTACGGGATGGGGGGAGGGAGGGAAGAGTGGGATAGGGAGGAGGGGAGGGACACAGGGAAAACCAGATTGAAGGTGACAGAGGACAATTTGACTTTTGGTGATGGGTATGCAACACAATTGAATGATAAGATAACCTGGAGATGTTTTCATTGTACATATGTACCCTGATTTATTGGTGTCACCCCATTAGAATTAATAATAATAAAATATATATTAAAAAAAGAAATGAATGAATAAATAAATGGAACAACAAAAAATTGATGTTTCTGTCTCTCTCTCTTCCCCTATCTCTAAATCAATATAATAAAAATAATATACATATATAAATGTGTATATATCACATACAAAGTGTTTGTAGATTAACATTAAATATGCAATGTTAGATAAAATGCAAAATTAATACTTTAAAGCAATATTTGAGAGCTTTTAAATAAGAGAGTAGATCATAAAAGCTCTCATCAATAGAAAAATATTATAGCTATGTGTGGTGATGGATGTTAAATTAATTACACTTATTGGGGTGATCATTTCACAATGTATACAAATATCAAATCATTATGTCATACATCTAAAACTAACATAATTTTATATGTCTATTATATCTCAAAAGAAAGACTTCCTGGGATACCATAGGCTTCTGCATAATGTGTGAATCATTTAGATAAATAATTCTTATTTTTTTAAACAAAAACTTTATAGACATGTATTGCCTAAGGATGTATGTGTCTCTTTTTCTTACATATAAAGAGATACTCAGGATTCATATTCAGAATATCTGAAGAACTACTACAAATCAATAAGAAAAAGACAGACAATCCAATGTAAAAAAAGGGCAAGAGAATTGAAACCACCCACCCACCCAAGGGATATCCAGATGACCAAAATTATATTAAATGGTGCCCTATCTCATTAGTAATTAATAAGCAGAGAAATGCAAATAATGCTGTGCTGGTAAGATTTGAACTGGAAGTTACACTGCTAATGAGAATGTAGCTGGTACAGCCTCTTAGAAAGCAGTCTGGCAGTATCAGGCAAAGCTGAAAAGAGCATATCTTATGACACCAAAGCCACTTCTAGGCATATGCTCCCTCCCCCAAATGTACATACATGTGCACAAAGTGATGTACTGTGCAATGTCATACTGTTGTGAACAATATGTCAGTGGAACAATAGAATGAGTAAGTGAATTTTGTTGTATTTATATTGAAAAAGACAAAAGTCGCTGACAGCTAAAAGCCAGCCTGATACTCTGAGCTAGGCTATAGTGTTCTCCTAGTGAGCAAAAACAATTGCTTAGCCTAACAACATTAGAGAAGACTACTCTGTGACTGATGGGTCAAGAGAAAAACAAGCGCATTCCATGATTATATCTAAACAGACAAAAAAAATTGTCCAAGCCACAAAAATGATCTCTTTATCCTGGCTGATATGAATTACCAGTCACAGCTTGGTTACCAATCAGAGCTTTAACCTTCTCCCATTCTTCCCACCTGCTACATAAGATTATTAATGATATATTGATATATTAATTGGTATATTAATAGTATATTGGTAAATTGAGTAGTTGAATCTGTTTCTGAAAGCAGTCAATCCAGAGCAAAGTTCAGCTTCAAACCACTCCTAAGTTACCTTGCACAAGACTAAATACCATAAATCCTTTCTAACACCCTCTTAGTGAGATGCCCCATGTGGTGTGTAGTCTCTCTGGTTGCAATAAGCCAGAAAATACAACTTTGTTCAACTACAGGTCTGTTCCTGATGGTCTGTGGTCAAAGGCATTGACAGTACACAAATTTCTATACAGCAATGAAAATGAATGAACTAGAACTAAACACAGCAACATCGACCTCACATTGACATAAAAAATGAAGGAAAGAAATTAGATTCAAAAGGTTACTTTCTACAGTGTTATTATTTGCCATAATACAAAGATTACTTTCTGAAAAACTTTATATACAGTTTCCTTAGAGAGGTGAAATTAAACTGGTTAGAGATTTAAGCCAGCTGTTAAGATAGCTAATCAAGACTGAAGGATCTGTTAACTTCTTCATGTCAGGATGTCATTAATGTTATATACACTATTTTTATTCACTTTTTTCTCACTTGGAAAATGTGGTTTAGACTTAAGTGGCAGAAGGGAAGATTGGACTTTATATTTCAGAGATGCTTTACCATTCTCAAACATTCTATGATCCTATGATTGTAAAAGAAATGCTCCGCAAGTATCGGCCAAATTTCAAGTCATTTGAAGTATATGTATGTATTCTATTGTTTCATTTACTTTAAAATCCAAAGCCAAATATTTGCCTTCATTTACTTCATACACTATATTTTTCCAGCAAGCAGAAGAGTATACTGATTAAGAGCATAAACTTTGCAGTGAGGCAATATTGAATTGAGTTTCTTTTCTAATATGTATTAGGTAAGGAGTATTGGGGGAGTTACAAAGCCTCTCCAGCCCCAGTTCTCTGTCTATAAATAATAATAATAATAATAATAATAATAATAAATTATGTACCTCCTAGAGTTGTGGCAAGGATTAAATTAGATAATGCATGTAAATCACTTAACACAATGCCAGTATATAGAAATGAGTATTACTGCCATCATAATCATTTAAGTGCCAAGCCAGCTGCTTCTAAGCGTTTGGGTGTCCTGGGAAAAAGAATGGTTTTGTTAAAATCAAGAGGCTAGTTGACCAATTCTATCGGTATACCTACAGGACCCCAGGCCCCTGAAAGATAATGTCTGCCTGTTTCCTTTCCTTTTCCTACTGATCACTTTCTTCAAGCCACCTTCCCCCACTCCCATTTTGGTTGGGAGTCCAGAAGACACTGCAAGTCTTTTTGCCTCTTCCTTGGTCCCTGGGCGGACTGTGTGGAGTGTGCAGAATAGCTTTCTCCTCGGTTTGCGAGGCCCCAGCTGGCTCACAGAAACGGTGACTTCAGCTTGAGCGAGAATCCTCATGGGCTTCTCAATTCCCAAGGACTTTTCTTCTGAAAAAGCATTACGAGGCGAGTCTGCCGTTGCTTTGGCAACAAACTTTCAACCTCTACCTAACTCTCTGGAATGAGAACATACCTATTAATACATTCGATAGACTGGGGAGTACAAATTTTCTTCCAAGTGCAAAACAGTTTACAGGACTCGGCTAGCCATTGGCGGCGCTGTGCTCAGAGGCCAGCAAAGCCAAGGGCCGCGTTTGCACCAAGCTGTAGGTGAAAAAGTGAAAGCGTATTCGCAACAGGTGGAGGCTGCAGGAAGTGCGCTTGTGAGAACAGATGGCGGTTGCGCGCAGAAAACTCCTCCTGCAAAGCAGGCAAGTGGGATCTCTTCTCCTTTTTCTGTGCATTTCTGCGGGGGGCGCGACAACCATCCGCTATTCCGTGGTGGAGGAGATGGAAAGCGGTTCGTTTGTGGCTAATGTGGCTAAGGACCTGGGGCTGGAGGTAGGAAAGCTGGCTGCGCGCGGGGCGCGGCTGGTTTCCGAGGGCAACAAACTGCACTTCCGGCTCCACCGCAAGACTGGGGATCTGTTCGTGAAGGAGAAGTTGGATCGGGAGTCACTTTGTGGCAGAACTGACCCGTGCGTCCTGCACTTTGAAATAGTCCTGGTGGAGCCCCTGCAGTCTTTCCGTGCCGAGGTCAGGGTATTTGATATCAATGACAATGCCCCGATTTTCCCAAACAAGGAGCCTCTTTTAAAGATCCCGGAGAGCACGCCCCTGGGCTCCCGTTTTCCTCTGCAGAGCGCCCAGGATCTGGACGTGGGCCTCAACAGTCTCCAAAACTACACCTTGAGCGCCAACGCCTATTTCCACTTGCACACCCGCTTCCGCAGCCACGGGCCCAAATATGCGGAGCTGGTGCTGGATAAACCCCTGGACAGAGAGGAACAGCCAGAAGTCAACTTGACAATTACTGCGGTGGACGGCGGGTCCCCGCCCAAGTCTGGCACCGCCCACATCCGCATAGAGGTCCTGGACATCAACGACCACGTGCCCCAGTTCTCCAGACTGGTGTACCGCGCTCAGGTACCGGAAAACAACGTCAACGGTTCTTTGGTGGCCATAGTGACTGCCACGGACCTAGACGAGGGCTCCAACAAGAAGATAACGTACTCTTTAGCTCAAAACTCAGAAACAATTCTTCAGACATTTCAGATTGACTCTGAAACTGGAGAGGTTCGACTAAGAGGGCCCCTAGATTTTGAAGCTATCGAAACATACGACATTGACATTCAGGCTACCGATGGAGGAGGGCTCTCTGCCCACAGCAAAGTCCTGGTGGAAGTGGTGGATGTGAATGATAATCCTCCTGAAGTGACTGTTTCCTCTGTGTCCAGCCCTCTTCCTGAGGACTCCCCGCTACAAACTGTAGTGGCCCTTTTTTCTATCCGAGACCGAGACATTCGAGTGGGGGCGCAAATCACTTGCTTCCTCAAAGAAGACCTTCCCTTTGCAGTCAAACCTACATTCCGGAACGCTTACTCGATAATCACTGACAGAGGCTTGGATCGGGAGGAGATCTCAGGCTATAATATTACCCTTGTTGCCATGGATACTGGACCACCCAGTCTATCCACAGAGACTGTAATAGAGGTGCTAATATCTGACATTAATGACAATCCCCCAGTATTTCAGGAAGACTCCTACATCTTGACTGTTCGGGAAAACAATAGCCCTGCGATTTTCATTGGCAAAGTTCATGCTGAGGATTTAGATTTGGGTGAAAATGCCCAAATAACATATTCTTTGCTGCCTCCGAAAAGTGGAGACCTATCAGTTTTTGCTTACATCTCCATAAATTCAGACAATGGGAAACTCTATGCATTGAGAACCATGGATTATGAGGCCATTCAAGATTTTCAGTTTGTGATAAAGGCAACTGATGGGGGTTTCCCATCACTGAGTAGCCAGGTTACTGTCCGAGTGGTTGTCCTTGATGACAATGACAACCGCCCAATGATCTTGTACCCATTGCAGAATGGTACCTTGCCCTGCAATGACCTGGTACCTAGGTTTGCAGAGGCAGGCTACCTGGTGACTAAGGTGGTGGCTGTGGATGGTGACTCAGGTCAGAATTCTTGGCTTTCATATCATCTACTTAAGGCCAGTGACTCTGGGTTATTCTCTGTTCAACAACAAAATGGGGAAATCCGTACATTGCGGCAGATATCTGAGAGAGACCCCATGATGCAGAAACTGATCATTCTTGTTCAGGATCATGGCCAACCAGCTCTTTCCACTACTGCTTCACTCAACATCCTGCTGGTACATGGCTTTTCTGAGCCCTACCTGCAGTTCCGGGATCCAGCCAAGCATCCTGCAAGGGTAAATCCATCCACTAAATATTTGGTCATTTCTCTGGCTGTGCTTTCCTTTCTCTTTGTCCTCTCTGTCACAGTGATTTTCATTATTCATGTCTACCAGAAAATTAGATACAGAGAAAAGATCACAATTCAAGAGCATTTCTACGATGACTGTAATTTCCCTAACCACCTGGTACGAAGAGGAGCCAGTGGATCTTTATCCCAGCCTTGTGCCTATGAAATGTGCTCAGCCACCGGCACTGGTACTAGTGAGTTCCGCTTTCTTAAGCGCTTTATGCCCAACTTTCCTTTTCCCCATGGCACTGGAGAGGGAAAAACAGAGGCTGCTTCCAGTTTACCACCAGATTCTGGTAGGAATGGGTCTCAGGGATCAGAGGGTCATGACCGAGTACCTGATAACTATATGTAGCTCTTATTCATGGGCTATATGTAGCCATTATTCATGTCTTCCCTGGAAGCTCATTAGTGCTGGCCCTGGAAATGCTTTGTTCCATAGAGATATCCTTTTATTTTGCCTTTAAATTATTTTTCAGGAGATTATGTATGCATAGGGAAAAACACTAGCTTCTAGTTTTGATATAGTATCAGGAAGCAATTAAGTTTGAGAAACAGAAATATAGCTTATCATTATTCAGAAATTACTAGATTTTTATCCATTGATGAGTGGAGATATCTTTGAATCAACATCTTGCATGCCATCATTCATAACCATGCAAATAACTGGTGAATGGTGGTCCTCAAAAATAATCAGGTGAGAAGAACAGTAAAAAAAGGAATTTGACTTATTTGCAAATAGGAGTAAGGGAAGATATATACTAAAGATATTGAGCTCAGGAATGCTCTCCAATGGAATACTGTTCAGCCATAAGAAGAGATGCATACTGCTATTTGTGACATGAAAAGACCTTGAGAATATTATGCTAAGTAAAATAAGTCAATCAGAAAAAGCTAAGAACCATATGATTTCTCTCATATATGGGATATAAAACTGGAACTCATAGACACAGACAATAGTATGGTAGTTACCAGAGGAAAGGGAGCTGTGAGGGCAGTAAAGGATAAAAGGGGGCAAATAGATGGGGAGGGAAGATGATTTGACTTTGGGTTGTGGGCACACAATCCATATACAGGTCATGCATCATAGAAATGTACACTGGAAAACCATATAATCTGTTTTTTTTTAGTGAAAGACAGGCGGGAAGGGAGAGAGATGAGAAACATCAACTCACAATTGCGGCACCTTAGTTGTTCATTGATTACTTTATCATACATACCTTGATGGGGAAGAGAGGGTTCCAGCTGAGCCAGTGACCCCATGCTCAAGCCAGTGAATTTGGGCTAAAGCCAGCAACCTTGGGTTTCATGCCAGCAAACTTTGGGCTTGAGCCAGCGACCATGGGGTTTTGAACCTGGATCCTCAGAGTCCCAGGCTGATGCTCTGCCCACTGCTCCCCCACCTGGTCAGGCCTATAAAATCTATTAACTAATATCACCCCAATAAATTTAATTTTAAAATAAAATAAAGAAAAGAAAAAAGTTAAGTGCAGATTTCTTAGTGGTTGTTTGGGACCTTAGGCAAGTCCAAAATCTCTCTTTATACACAGATATCTGTCCCATTCCTTATCAGACAGCAGTTATTTGCATGTGGGGAATGAAAGGTGGATGATAAAATAATAAATTAAGTTTGTTGTGGTTAACAAGTGCTATTGAAAAATTATAAAAAAATATTAAAGGAAAAGTTGATACCAATTAAGTGGCCTTAAGAAAAAATACATTTTTAGATGTTATCAGATTAGATTTTAAGTCATTTTGCCCTCTGAGCATTCAGAAGTATAACATGAAAACTGAGTAAAAGAGTTATCTTCAAATAAATCATTCATAAAGTGAAATAGATTAGGGACACAAGTTAGGCTTCTTTTTAAATAATCACTGTTTGCCTTCATAAGCTATTTTACATGCTCTCATTCTAAAACTAAAGAGACCAATATTTCAAAATTAACATAGTGCAGGGATGCTATCAATTCTACTAACTGTGCCTTAAAAGTAAAAAAAAAAAAAAAAAAGGTCTGTTTTAATGAGGCTTTAATTCTGTGCCTTATTTTATACAAATGTGTATAAATTCAGATATACAAGGATATGTCCTACACAGGAGGGCACAATATTTGTACTTGGAATTTCCAGAGTACAGCAGTACCCCTTAAAATATTTCGCAAATACACCAGATCATATTTATTGATATAAGCCTTATTCTTGAAATTATGACTGACACCTAATGGTACTACCAGCTGTCTACTTAGTGGCCAGGATATACTAAAAATTAGTGCTAAGTTATTTTTTAAATGTTGAAGGTGCACAATTGGTATAACCTATCCTGACTTCAATGTTTTCCTTAATAGTTTGAGAATAGATTAAGCAAATGCAGAATATCAATAAATTGTCTTTCTTATCAATATTCAGTATTTTCCATAAAATAGGATATAATCCTGTTCATTGGAGTAAAGGTCTTTTTGCACAAAACATAGAGCAGTTTTGTGTTCCAGTGTCCTGGGGTTAGGATTGGTTACGGTATGTAGAAATCAGAGGCTTTAAGAAAGAAAATATGTAGAATTAACTTTTATGGGTAAGTAACAATTAGTTAGAACATTATTAACTAAAAGCAGTGGATTAACTGCATTTGATTACATAATTGTATTTGGTTGCATTTGATGATGTGAGCATAATTAATGGAGCCTGGCTTGATGTCAATGATAAGGGAAACAATGGTGTAGATGAGTGATGTTAAGACTAAATTTCAAACAGTAAAGTTCACACTCATATACACAAAATGAAAAGGAGATGTAGATTTGTTAACTTTTTATTTTTTCATGTAAAAAGATTAAATTAAAAAAATTTAAAAACCTATCATTTCATACCATTATTTCAAGAAAATAATATTTTTATATAAAATAGTAAGGCAACAATTTCATAAAAGAACTGTTTAAATAAAAAAAACATAGTTTTGTGGAAAATGTATTCTGCCATTTTAAAAATTATTATTTTTGCCTTATACCAGTGAAAATTTTGCCACTGACTCTATATTGAGAACTACTAGAATAAGTGATGATCTAATATCATATTTATTCAGATTTAAAGTTCCCAAGAAAATTTCAATTGTACCTGATGATTAAACTGAAGAACATCTCTGTGTTAATTTGCTGTGTATGATGTGAGCCATTTGTATTTGGAGAGAACTATATGTCAGTGGAGATTAAGTCCAGGTTTCTTTCAGCAAATTAACACAAAGAATGGGAATAATTAGGATACTTGCTTTCCCCAAATGTCAAGTGACATTAGAATTATTTGTAATTATTCAAAGTTATAACCCAAATGCCTTGAAGTGCTCCTGTATAAAAAGGCCCTGATAAGTATTTAATAAAAAATATCTAACTGGTGTGGATAAATTGCTTCAATTACCTATTTCACTTTGCAATGCACATAGATGTTCATTTCCATTGGAAGTTTTAAGTTATAAAATATTTAAACCCGGCCCTGGCCAGTTGGCTCAGTGGTACAGAGTGTTGACTGGGCATGTGGAAGTCCCAGTTGGATTCCCAGTCAGGGCACACAGGAAAGGTAACCATCTGCTTCTCCTCACCCCCTCATTCCCCTTCTTTTTCTCTTTCACTCTCTTCCCCTCCCTCAGCCATGGCTCAATTGATTCGAGTGCATCAACCAGGGTGCTGAGGATGGTTCAGTGGGGCCTCCTGCTCAGGTGCTAAAAATAGCTCAGTTGTGAGCATGGCCCCAGATGGGCAGAGCATTGGTCCTAGTCAGGGGTTGCCAGGTGAATCTCAGTGAGGGCACATGTAGAAGTCTGTCTCTGTATCTCCCCTACATTCACTTAAAAAATAAATAAGAATTTAAACTCTTTTAAAATGTTTTATTATGAGATAATTTTAGATATAAAACTGTGAGAATAGTATGGCGTTCCCATATACCCTTCATTTATATAGTTTCTCTTAATGTTAACATCTTACATAACGATAGCACAGTTACCAAAATTAAGACGTTAACCTTGGTACAATTCTACTAATTAAGCTGCAGACTTTATTCAGATTTCACCAGTTTTTTCACTAATGTTCTTTTTCTTTTCAAGGATCTAATCCAGGATCCCACAATGCATTTAGTTATGTCTCCTTAGTTTTGACCACCCATGATAGTTCCTTAACCTTTCCTTGTCATTCATGACCTTGAGACTTATGAAGAGTACTAGTCAGTTATCTGCAAAATGTCCCTCAATTTTTCAGTTTAATTGAGATACAACGGACATATAGAACTGTATAAGTTTAAGGTATACAGAATGACTTCCCTTACATGTAGTGTGAAATGATTACCATAATAAGTTTAGTTAACAAACATGTCCCTCAATTTGAGGTTGTCTTTGTTTTTCTCATGATTAGACTGATGTAATACACTAATGGGAAGAACACCACAGGAATGATATTATGTCCTCGGTGCATTATATCAAGGGGTACATGATGTCAATATGTCATATTAACTGGTGATGTTAATCCATTTTTTATTTAGAAAATTAAATTTAACAGGATGACATTGATCAGTAAGAGTACATAGGTTTCAGGTAAACATTTCTATAGCATTTGAACAGTATATTATATTGTATACCCATCATCCAAAGTCAAATCATTTTCTGTCACCTTATATTTGTCCTTCTTTACACACTTCCCCCAACCCCATTTTCCAACTCCCATCTCTCCCCTCCTGCAAATAAATTAGCATTTATTTGCACTTTTACCTATGTCCATGAGTCTCAGTTTTATATCCCTGTTAATCCTTTTTGATTATGATAAAGAAAACATAACATAAAATTTACCATGTTAACTATTTTTTTAAAACTATTTTTAAGTTAACAGTTTAGTAGGGTTAATCTTGATCACCTGGTTAATATAATGTCTGAAAAGTTTTTCCACTCTAAAGTTACTATTTTTTCCTTTATAATTAATAAATACTTGGGAAGAGACACTTTGAAATTATGCAAATATTATGTTTCTGTTTAAACTTTTACTTACTAATTTTACTATCCATTGCTGGATGTTTCCTGTGGTAATTAATACTGTGGCATTTGAATGTTGCTTTTCTATTCCCCTGATTCCTTTTACATTAATTAACTGAAATTTTTCTGTAAGGATAACTTGTTACTTTTTTCCACTTATTACATATTTAGTTATTTCTTTTTTAATTTACTGATTTTAGAGAGAGGAAAGGAGAGAGACATCAATTTATTTTCTACTTATTTATGCATTTATTGATTGATTCTTGTATGTGCCCTGATGGGGGAATCAAACCCGCAATCTTACCATATCAGGACAATGCTCTCACCAAATGAGCTACCCAGTCAGGGCCTATTTCTTTCTTTCTTCATATCTATCTATCTATCTATAGATAGATAGATAGATAGATAGATGGATAGATAGATAGATAGATAGATATAGATATATTCATAGATATTTACTCTATTATCTAGGTTATAATCAAATGCTATAATTCATTTTGTTGTTAAGCAAACTTTTTTATCTAGGTTATAATCAAATGCTATAATTTATTCTGTTGTTAAGCAAACTCTTTTATCTAGGATGAAGAGCAGGTTTTGAAGATTGGAATTACGCACATAAACACATTTTGATCAAAATTAGTATTTATTTGTAACACTATATATCTTAATCAAGCATAAGTTTCTTAAAATCTTATTAAGGTTTATTTGTAATGACTCTACAATATAGTTCATGTAACTTTAAATGAAAATTATATTAGCTTGATTCTAAATTTCCATATAGTCATAAATAAAGTCATTAAACTATAAAAAAGTTAAATTTTATTATGTAGACATGTTTATATATTTATAAAATATGTATAATTGAGATGCTATTTAAAATAGATTTATATGCTGAAATTAGACATACAGATATATAAGAAATGAAATTGGCCTGCTTTATTTAATTCTCCTAAAAATAAATAAATATATTGCTTTCTCTGTCATGTCTGTGTACTTCGTTGTGATAGTTGTTTTGTATTTAAGATGAATTTGTCTCATCTTTGGCAAAATTAATCTATATAATTCTCACATATAAAGATCTATTTTGTATAGAGTTGAATAACATTAAAGTATATGACTATCAGGGACCTACTCTTCAACCAAAAATTTGCCTTCATTTCCAAATCTATTAACACTTTTAAATAATATTATTAAACTATTGGTTGTATTTATTTAATACTTAAAAGTAACAGTAAAAAGTAAAAATAACAAGGGTTTTCTGGCTAAGCTGGTGGAGCAAGCTAATACTTCTGTGTACTATTCTAAACATGGAAATTATAGATAACAATTGAAAATGGAAAATTTAAAAATGCAAAGCCAGAAATGGGGCAAGCACAAATGGTGAGCAGGGATAAAACCCTCGCATTGTGAGCTACAGGATGGGAAGTGGCATTGGCTGACATTAGTTTGGTTCTTATGGGCTGTCAGAGGAAAAATGTTCTCCATAAACAATGGATAATAAAAGTCAGGATTGCTGCTTAGAGCCAGGAGCTTCACAATAAAAGGTTGGAAAACCACTGCCAAAAGATTTCTGAAGTTACACATTATAGTAGGTTTCAGATCTATGAAGGCTAAAGGACACAGACTGGGTACTGAACTTATAGCCAGCAGGCTCAGTGAAGTCAACTGTACTATTTTTATTATCATGTTGCACTAGAGACCCAAATCACTATTGTAAGACCTGATTCTAGACCATGTTTGGATAGTTTAGTAGAAGAACATAGGTGGGAAAAATAAAAAGAAGACAATATTTTTAAAACTATATTATTCAAAATAAAACTTAAAGGTAACTGTAGAGACAAATTCAGGAGTTACTCCCACAATTTGGACAGTAAATTATAAAAGAATAAAAGAAAGACTGAAATAAAAAATAGATAGGTATAAATATAGCCTATTAGAAATTTAAAAATGAAACACAGTCATGTAACAAAACCTCAGGAGATGGAATAAAATTTATCCTGGGAGCTATTGAACAAATTAGTAAATTGTTATATAACTAAGAAATTCATCAATAGCACAGAACAAAAAGAAAATAATTGTGGAAGAGTAGTAAAAGATGTTATAGTTATCTATTATGTGACAAACCACCCCAAAACTTAGTGGCATAAAGTAGCCATTTTATTATGCTCATGGAGTTTGTGGGTCAGGAATCCAGTGGGGACAGAATGGGTATGGATTTTTTGCATTATGATGTTTGAAGCCCCAGGTAGAAAGGCTCAAAGACTGAGGTTGACATGATGGTTTTGGTTAGTATTATCCAGAGTTGACTTCCATTTCATGATTGATGCTCTCAGTCAACCAAAAAACTTGCATGTGGCATCTCTATATGGTCTTTGCCTCTTTACAACATGGTGGCTGGGGTCCGAGAACAAATGACACTTCTGTCACACTTTCTTTACTTTGATCAACCAGTCAGAGACCAGATTTAAACAGAAAGGCCATAGGTTCTACATTTTGAATACAGGAATGTCAAAAATTCTTAGAATCAGGTTTCAAAACTGCCCCAAAAGACCTGGAAGAGAGGCTGAAATTTTTTTAACATAGACTCAATAGAAGTTCCAGGAGACAAGAATGGAGGGAAAAGCAAAAAGAAAAAAAGAGAAAAGATAATAATGATTCTAGTTCTTGCCAAGACGGTAAATTTTCATGGGCTGAAGACACCTTATTCTACAACTAGTACTGGAAGCTCTGGGTAAGGTAGTTAGATAATAAAAAATAAAATACATTGAAATCAGAAGTATGATAAGACTTTAAAAAAGTACTCAAAGTAAGAATGAGTGAAAACTTCTTACGTTGAGCAAAAACCCATAAACCTGGATATTTAAGAAACCAAGCAAATCCCAAGTAAGATAAGCTAAAAAAAAATACACACTAAGACACATTGTAGTCAAACTTCTGAAAATTAAGTCAAAGTATTGATAACAGTTATCTATTGTGTGACAAACCACCCCAAAACTTAGTGGCATAAAACAGCCATTTTATTATGCTCATGGACTCTGTGGGTGAGGAATTCAGTGTGAACTAAGTGGTTATGGGTTGTTTGCCCTATGATGTTTGAAGATTCAGGTAGAAAGTTTCAAAGACTGAGGTGACATTGTGACTTTGGTTAGTGTCATCTGGAGGTGACTTCCCTTTCATGATTGATGCTTTCAGTCAAACAGAAAACTTGTACGTGTCCTCTCTATATAACATCTAGAGAAAAATGACACCTTACCTATAGGGAAAAACAATTCAAATGATGGGGGACTTCTCATCAGAGACTATGGAGGCCAGAAGGAAGTGGTATAATATTATTTAGTGACTGGAAGAAAAGGACTGTCAGCTCAGAACCCCATACCCAATGAAAATATTATTGAGGCACGAGGGGAACATCAAGACATTCTCAGATGAAGAAAATCTAAGAGACTTCATCATCACCAACAGACTTACCTTAAAAGAATGGCTGAAGGAATTTCTCTAAGTATAAAAGAAATGTTGAAAAGGGAATGTTGGGACCTGTGGTGGCACAGTGGATGAAGCATCAGTCTAGAGGTCACCAGTTCTAACCCCCAGGCTTGCCCGATCAAAGCAAATATGAGAAGCAACTATTATGAGTTGATGCTTTCTGCTCCTTCCTACACCTTTCTCTCTCTCTCACCTCTCTCTAAAATCAATAAATAAAATCTTTAATAAAAAAGAAATCAAGAAAAGGGAACCTTGGAACATCAGGAAGAAAGAAAGAACACAGTTAGCAAAAAAAAATGGACGCATACAATAGGCTTTCTTCTCTTGTGTTTTCTAAATTATGTTGAAACAAAGCTTGTGACACTGTCTGAAGTGATCTGAAAGTGAATGAGAGAATAATTAAAACAATGACATTATAAATGGGAGAGAGTTATAAAGACATAAAAGAAGGTAATATTTCTGTACTTCATTCAAACAGATGAAATGATGATGCCAGTAGACTGTGGTAATTTATCTATATATAAATGTAACACCTAGAGCAGCCATTTAAAAAGCTATATAAAGCAATATACTCAAAAGCACTATAGATAAATAAAATTAAATGTTAAAAAATGTTTAAGTAACCTATAGGAAGATAGAGAAAAAAAGAGAACAAACAAAAAATGAAACAAACAGAAAACCAAAAAATATGCAGACTTAAGCCCTAACATGAATAGTTACATTAAATATAAATGGTCAAGATACACCAATTAAAAGACATGTTTTCAAAATAAATTTTAAAACATAACTCAAATATGTAATAAACTATAACAAACTTATTTCAAATATATTAGGCAAGTTGAAAGTAAAAGATGGGAAAGATATATTATGCAAATGTTAATCAAAAGAAAGGAAGAGTGGCCATATTAATATAAAATAATGTACAGTTTAGAGAAAGAAAATTACAAAAGACAGAGAGGAACATAATATAATAATGATAAAAGAGTCAATTCACCAAGAAGACACAGCAATTCTAAATGCATATGTATAAAACAATAAGAGCTTCAAAATATGTGATACTAAAAGTGATAGAACTGAAAGGAAAAATAGACAAATTCACTATAGTTTGGAGACATCATCATTTCTCTATCAATTGTTGACAGACAATTAGACAGAAATTTAGCAAGAACTCAACAATACCATAAACCAGCAAAATCTAATAGACATTTATAGAACACTCCACCTAATGAAAGCAGAATTATACTCTTTCAAATTATCACAGGACATATTCCAAATTAGATTATATCTTGGGCCGTAAAACAAACCTAAACAAATTTTAAAAAATTAAAATGATACAGATTCCAAGATGGCAGTGGAGTAGGCAGATGCACAGACTGTCACCTTCCAGGACCAAACTGGATTACAAATTAATTTAAGAACAACTATTATGAAAAACCAACTTTGGACTAAAAGAATAGAACTTGGAAACCAAGGAGCACAGAAAAAAATCACACTGAGCCTGGTAAGAAGTGTAGGAATGTGGTGGGGGTTCCCCTGCTCCCAGGAGTAAGGGGAGGCTGAGGATCCAGAGGGTTTCTCATTATGAGGAGAGAGACCCTGAGAGATGGAGGTCCTCAGTCCCAGGACCAGAGCCCCAGCCTAGAAACTCAGAGAATGGAAACCCAGAGACAGCCTGACAGCACTGAGGGGGGAGAAGAGCGGAACTTCTGTCTGTGGGAAACGGCTGGCAAACAAGTTGCAGCCTTAAAGGGCCAGTGCAGAAAATATTGCTCACAGCCACTTGCCTGGGGCTCCAGGAGTGAGGAGGGCTGAGAGGACTGGTCTTGCATGAGGAGAGTGGGAAGATTGAGGCACAGGGCCACAAACGGTAATGGGGAGAAGAATACCTGAGCTGAGTCATTCTCCAGTGCCAAAGTTGCTATAGCTGGAGGGGGGGGATGTCACTCCCTCTGTCCAGCACAAGCCTAGCATGGAGCCAGTTGATCAACCTCCAAAAATCTCTTCACCTCCAATCAGCATGAAATGCCATTCGAAAGGAGGAAGTAAAGGGGAGGGACAGTGACTCAGGTTTCCAGGGAGACCTGAGCTACAGGGCCGCCTTCAGATACGAAGAACGTGCTCTGCCCCTGGAGAATAACTGGGCAGACCACACCTTCTGTTTCTCAGAGGTCACACCCACTGCATTTCTGGATAGAGTTTCAACTGGGGCCAAAGAACAAGATTTGCCCAGTACCTCATGCCCCCATCCTAAACACAGAAGCTCCCTGCTGGGCTCAGCAAACAAAGGGCAGGGAAATTAAGACTTTAAAGCAGCAGCTCTACTAGTTAAAGAGAATTAAAATCTAAGCAACCAGCAGAGGCTGAGGGATAAAGACCTGGAGTAGAAACTGCATTACATATACCAACCTCAGACCCACAACCCCAACAAGCTTGCAAACTACACACAGAAAAAATGGAAAGCAGAGGAATGTAATCCATATGAATCAACAAGAGAAATCCCCAGAAAAAGAACAGAATGAGATGGAAGTAACCAAATTATTGGATGCAGAGTTTAAAATAATAATTGTTAGGATGCTTAAGAATTTCAGAGCTACAATGTATGGACTTAATGAGCACCTAAATAAAGAAATTGCAAGCATCAAAATGGACACTGAAATGATAAAAAAGAATCAATCAGAAATGACAATTACAATATAAGAAATAAAGACTACTCTAGAAAGAATCAACAGCAGGCTGTATGAACCAGAGGATCAAATCGCGAATTAGAGGACAAGATAAATAAAAACACAGAAACAGAGCAACAAAAAGAAAAGAGGCTCAAAATGTCTGAGGAAACTATAAGAGAACTCTGTGACAATATGAAAAGAAATAACATCCACATCATAGGGGTTCCTGAAGGAGAAGAGAAAGAACAAGGGATAGAGAACTTGTTTGAAGAAATAATAGCTGAAAATTTTCCTAAATTGATGAAGAAAAGAGTAACACAAGTTCAAGAAGCACAGAGTCCCAGTAAAGAGAAACCCAATGAGGTCTACATCAAGACACATCATAATTAAAATACCAAAGTTAAGAGATAAAGAAAAAATACTAAAAGCAGCAAGAGAAAAGAAGTCAACTACCTATAGAGGAGCCCCCATAAGTATGACATCTGACTTTTCAACAGAAACACTTGAGGTCAAAAGAGAATGGCAAGAAATATTCAAAGTACTGTAATGCAAAACAAGAGCATACAACCAAGAGTTTTTTATCCAGGAAGATTAATGTTTAAAATTAAAGGAGATGTAAAATCTTCCCAGACAAAAACAAACTCAAGGAATTCAGTACAACCAAACCAGTACTGCAGGAAATGTTAAGGGGCTTGCTGTAAAAAAGAACAAAGGAAAAAAGAAATAGAGAAAAAGAGGATTATCGATTTAAAGATTAAATGGTAATAAACAACTACATATCAATAATAACCTTAAATGTAAATGGATTAAATGTTCCAATCAAAAGACATAGGGTAGCTGCATGGATAAGAAAACAGAACCTGTACATATGCTGTCTACAAGAGACCCACCTCAAAACAAAAGATACACATAGACTGAGTGTAAAGGGATGGAAAAAAATATTTCACAGAGCCTGATCTGTGGTCGCGCAGTGAGTAAAAGCGTCAGCCCGGAACACTGAGGTCACTGGTTTGAGACCCCAAGCTTGCCTGGTCAAGGCACATATGGGAGTTGATGCTTTCTGCTCCTCCCCCACTTCTCTCTCTCTGTTTCCTTTCTCTAAAATGAATAAATAATATCTAAAAAATAATAATAAAAACATTTAAAAAACAAAGCCAAGGGAAAAGCAGATTTTCAAAAAAAATATTTCACAGAAAAGGAGAAAAAAAGAAAGCTGAGGTAGCAATACTAGTATCTGACAAAATAAACTTTAAAACAAAGGCTATAGTAAGAGATAAAGAAGGTCACTGCATAATGATAAAAGAAGCACTACAACAGGAAAATATAACTATTATAAACATATGTATCTAATATAGGAGCACCTAAATATTTAAAACAGATTTTGAAGGACAAAAAGGGTGAGATCAACAGCAATACTATAATAGTAGTGAATTTTAATACCCTACTAACATCAATGGATAGAACCTCCAGACAGAAAATTAACAAAGAAACAGTGGCCTTAAGTGACACACTATATCAACTGAATTTAATAGATATCTTCAGAACCTTTCACCCCAAAGCTGCAGAATATACATTCTTTTTAAGTGCTCACAGGTACATTCTCTAGGATAGACCACATGTTAGGACACAAAACAAGTCTTAGTAAATTCAAGAAGATTGGAATCATATCAAGCACCTTCTCTGATCATGATGGCATGAAACTAGAAATCAACTACAATAGAAAACCTGAAAAACATCCAAACACTTGGAGACTAAATAACATGCTATTAAATAATGAATGAGTTAACAATGAGATCAAGGAAGACATCAAAAACTTCCTTGAAACAAATAAAAATGAACATACAACAACTCAAAATTTATGGGACACAGCAAAAGCAGTCCTGAGAGGGAAGTTCATAGCATTACAAGCATACCTTAAGAAGCAGGAAAAAGCTCAAATAACAACTTAACCCTGTATCAAAAAGAACTAGAAAAAGAACAGCAAGTAAAGCCCAGAGGAAGTAGAAAAAAGGAAATAATAAAGATCAGAGCAGAAATAAATGACATAGAGGTGAAGGAAAAAAAAATACAGAAGATCAACGAAACCAAGAGTTGGTTCTTTGAAAATGTAAACAAAATTGATGAACCTTTAACCAGACTCACCAAGCAAAAAAGAGCGAGGGCTCAAATACATAAAATTAGAAATGAGAGTGGAGAAGTAACAACTGACACAGCAGAAATTAAAAGAATTGTTAAGAAAATACTATGAAGAACTGTATGTCCCCAAATGGGACAACCTAGATGAAATGGATAAATTCTTTGAAAAATATAATCATTCAAAAATCAATCTGGAAGAATCAGAAAACCTAAACAGACCAATTACACCAAAAGAGACTGAAACAGTTATCAAAAAACTCCCAACAAACAAAAGCCCTGGGCCTGATGGCTTCACAGGCAAATTTTACCAAATATTCAAAGAAGAACTAACTCCTATCCTTCTCAAGCTATTTCAAAAAATTCAAGAGAAAACTTCCAAACTCCTTTTATGAGGTGAACATAATTCTCATTCCAAAACCAGGCAAAGACACTACAAAGAAAGAAAACTATAGGCCAATATTCCTGATGAACTTAGATGCTAAAATTCTCAACAAAATATTAGCAAATTGGATCCAGCAATACATGAAAAAATCATACATCATGATCAAGTGGGATTTATTCTGGGGAGACAAGGCTGGTACAATATTCACAAATCAATCAACGTGATTCATCACATAAACAAAAGGAAGGAGAAAAACCACATGATAATATCAATAAATGCAGAAAAAGCATTTGATAAAAATCCAGCACCCATTTATGATCAAAACTCTCAGCAAAGTGGGAATACAGGGAACATACCTCAACATGATAAAGGCCATCTATGACAAACCCACAGCCAACATCATACTCAATGGGCAAAAAGTAAAAGCAATACCCTTAAGAACAGGAACAAGGCAGGGGTGCCCACTTTCACCACTCTTATTCAACATAGTTCTGGAAGTCCTAGCTACAGCAATTAGACAAGAAGAAGAAATAAAAGGCATCCAAATTGGAAAAGAAGTAAAACTTTTGTTATTTGCTGATGACTTGATACCGTACATAGAAAGCCCTAAAGTCTCAGTCAAAAAACTACTGGAACTGATAAATGAATTCAGCAAGATTGCAGGATATAAAATCAATATTCAGAAATCAGTGGCATTTATATACACCAACAATTAACTGTCAGAAAGAGAAATTAAAGAAACAATTCCCTTCACTATTGCAACAACAACAAAAAATAAAGTACCTAGGAGTAAGTTAACCAAGGAGATTAAAGACTTGTACTTGGAAAATTATAGAGCATTGATTTAAAAAAAATCAAGGAAGATACAAACAAGTGGAAGCATATATTATGTTCATGAATAGGAAGAATAAATATCATTAAAATGTCTATATTACCCAAAGCAATGTGTAAATTCAATGCAATTCCTATTAAAATAACAATGACATACTTCAAAGATATAGAACAAATATTGCAAAAATGTATATGGAACCAAAAAAGAACACAAATAGCCTCAGCTTTATTCTTCTTGAAAAAGAAGAATAAAGTGGGTGGTATCACACTTACTGATATCAAGTTATACTGCAAGGACATTGTACTCAAAACAGCTTGGTACTGGCATAAGAACAGGCATATAGATCAATGGAACAGAACAGAGAACCCAGAAATAAACCCACACCTTTATGGTCAATTGATATTTGACAAAGGAGGTAAGAGCATACAATGGAGTAAAGACAGTCTCTTTAACAAATGGTGCTAGGAAAATTGGACAAATACATGCAAATAAATGAAACTAGACCACCAACTTACACCATTCACAAAAATAAACTCAAAATGGATAAAAGACTTGAATGTGAAACTATTATCACCTTGGAAGGAACATAGGCAGTAAGCTCTCCGACATCTCTCGCAGCAATATATTTGCTGATTTAACTCCACAGGCAAGTGAAATAAAGGACAGGATGAACAAATGGAACTATATCAAACTAAAAAAGCTTTTGCATAATGAAAAAACAACATGAACAAAATATAAAGACAGCCCACACTATGGGAGAACATATTCACCAACAGGTCCAATAAAGGGTTAATAACCAAAATTTACAAATAACTTGTAAAACTCAACACCAGGAAAGTAAACAAACCAATCAAATTTGGGCTAAAGAACTAATAGACGGTTTTCTAAAGAGGACATACATGTGGCCAATGGGCATATGGAAAAATGTTCAACATCACTAATCATTAGAGAAATACAAATTAAAACCACAATGAGATACCACCTCACACCAGTCAGAATGGCACTCATTAACAAAACAACACAGAACAAGTGCTGGCAAGGATGTGGAGAAAAGGGTACCCTCCTGCACTGCTGGTGGGAATGCAGACTGGTGCAACCACTGTGGAAAACAATATAGAGATTCCTCAAAAAATTAAAAATTGAACTGCCTTTTGACCCAGATATCACACTTCTAGGAATATACCTTAAGAATTACAAATCACTGGCCTGACCTGTGGTGGCGCAGTGGATAAAGCGTCGACCTGGGAACACTGAGGTCGCCAGTTCAAAACCCTGTACTGGTCTGGTCAAGGCACATATGGGAGTTGAGCTTCCAGCTCCTCCCCCCTTTCTCTCTTTCTCTCTCTCTCTCACTCTGTGTCTCCTTTCTAAAAAAAAAAAAAAAAGAATAAAATAAAAAATTAAGAAAATAGTCTTAAAAAAAAAGAATTACAAATCACTGATTCAAAAGAAGAAATGCACCCCTGTTTTTATTGCAGCATTGTTTACAATAGCCAAGATCTGGACACAGCCCAAATGTCCATCAGTAGACGAGTGGATTAAAAAGCTGTGGTACATATACACAATGGAATACTACGTGGCCATGAGAAAGAAGGAAATCTTACCCTTTGCGACAACACGAACGGACCTGGAGTCTATTATGCTAAGCGAAATAGACCATGCAGAGAAAGAAAAATATCATATGACTTCACTCATATGAGGAATTCAATGAACAATGTGAACTGAGGAATGGAAGAGGGGCAGAGAAGAGGTCAAAGAATCCAGAGGGAAAGCGGGGAGAGGGAAAGGGGATGAGAGGAGGGGATCAAAGAAAGGAAAGACATTAGTGAAAATATATACACATAACACAGAGAGATAGAGGGCAGGATAGTAAATCATGGAGGGAAGGGGGAAAGGCTATGGGGGGAGGGGGTATCAAGGAGAACACAGGGAGGGGAGGGAGGGAGATATATTCAGGGGTACACTTGTAACTATGTAAACACAACAAATCAAAATCAATAAAAAATAAGTTTCAAATTTAAAAAATAGAATTAAAATGATACAGAAGGTGCTCTTCAACCACAATGGAAGCAAACTAGAAATCAGTAATGGAAGGATAAGATGAAAATCTTCAAAACACTAGGAAATGGAAATACAATATATCAAAATTTGTGAGACAGAGCTAAAATCATACTAGGAGAGAAATTCATAGTACTAAATGCATACATTAGGATAGAGGAAAAAATCTCAAATCAATGATTTAACTCTCACTCAAGAACCCAGACAAAGAAGAACAAAATAAACCAAAAACAGGAAGGAGGAAATAAAGCTCTCATAATTTACTATATGCTTAAAATGATTTCACATAAATAAGATTTTCACGTAAATAAGAATGTGCTGTATTTTATAGTGAGGGGGAAGATGATAGAATGTAATATATGAGTTATTTATTAATTTATTTATATAATGCAAAACATATTTATATTGACAAAGCATTATATCCAAAGGTTTGCATGCATGAATAAGTTTATATAAACATATTGGGATGTATTCTCAAATTTGCCAAAGTTTATGAAGTCTGGCAATAATCCCATTGCATTTTTTATAACAACAGCAGCTAATTCCCTCTGTGTCAACAGCCAAATTTATTAAAATTTGGATCAATGTAAACGTAGAAGACACTCCATTCCAAGAAATTAAGTTCAAAAATGGAATTATTCTTGGGTTAAGTCTTTCTTGGCCAGAAAGTTGTCCTTCTGCTTCTGTTCCTTTTGCATCCTTACTGAAGCAGAGAATAATTAGTCCATTCAGGTTTTAGCTTCAGCTCTGAAATAACTGGCTATCTTAACTAGGGCATACTATTCTCCCATTTAACTCTCAGATTCCTCAAAATGGGTATATTGGACTCATTAATTTCTAAATTCCAACCCAATAGTGCCATTATTTGCTTTGTAGTTCAGTAACTGCCTAATGCTATGAATTAACAAAATTCTTTGAAATAAATCAAAAAGAGTCAGAAAGAAAATTTTGTTTCTGCATGGACTTGTAGTTGGAAAAGACTTAAAAAACATCTCCCTTCCTTCCCATCAAAGTCTAATTGAAATAATTGAAAGTATATATTTTTTACACCTCACATAATTTTTTTTGGTGTAATGAAAACATTTAAGATTTACTTTCTTAGCAACTTTCAAGTATATAATACAGTATTGTTAACTATAGCCACCATGCCTACTTATATCCCAGAACTTATTTATCTTATAAATGAAAGTTTATACCTTTTTATCAAATCTCCTTATTTTCCCCATTCCCAGGTCCTGGAAGCTACCATTCTACTCTCTGTCTCTATGAGTTTGTTATTTTTATGTTCTACATATAAATGAGATCATACAGTATTTGTCTTTCTCTGCGTGACTTATATCACTCTGCATAATGCCCTCAAGGTTCATCCATGCTGTCACAAATGGCAGAATTTCCTTCTTTTTAATGGCTGGTTAATATTTCATTATATATACATATAACATTTTCTTTATCCATTCATCTGTCCATAAACACTTAGGTTTTTCCACATTCTGGCTATTGTGAATAATGCTGCAGTGAACGTGAGGGTACAAATATTTTATCATGATAGTAATTTAATTTTCTTTCATTATATACCAAGAAGTGGGATTGTTGAGTCATATAGTAATTCCATTTTTATTTTTATTTTATTATTTTATATTGAGAAACTTCCATACTGTTTTCTATAATAGCTACACCAATTTACATGATCACCAATAGTTTCTTTATAGAAGTTATTTAGACTTGACATTTGTTTGTAGAAGTTAACAGGACTATACCTCTTTTTATAACCAGTAATATTAGTTAGCATTTATGAAACACCATAATGCTCCAGGCACCAGACTAAATATTCATAAGCATTGTTCCACTTAATCCCCAGAACTTCATTAATAAGATAACATTATTATATTATTTTCCTCCAGAAAACTGAAGTTGGGAGAGATTGAGTAACTTTTAATATATTACATATATGAAGTAGCAAAGCCAGGACTTGAATATGAGACTTACTGACATAAAAGGCTGTGCTCTTATTTAATAGTATCTCCTAAAAATATTGTTAGTAGAACAAAGCACTTGCACATGCACATACTCAAGCTTCAGGACTCTCCTTTAAACTGAGTATTACGTATATAAGCCAAATTCAAGCTGAGTTCATGTTTAAGTTGGTACCATAAAGTTCAACTTCGCTCAAAACTCACTTCCTCTGGTAACCTTTCCTGATAACCCCATCTCTGTTCTTATTTAAGTATTCCCTTTGAATGCATCACAGTGCCTGTGAGAATCTCTGTCTCAGCACTTACCACTCACTACAGTGATTGTTGCTTTACCGGGGTCTCCCTTCTAGGCTCCAGGCTTTATTCAATTTTATATCCTTTCCCGGTGCCTGAATATAATCTGAAATAAACACCTGCCAGTAGGTTTATAAATTCACAGAATGACTGGTCTACCTGAAATGGAAGGAATCGAATTCAAGTTACTATCAAAGGAAATTGTACTGTTATGATACTAAGATAATCAAATGATTGATAATATGATCATAAAATCGTATACTAATTAACAATTATTTTGTTCACATTGGCTAAGCTAAAAACCATAGAAGTAATTTAATCTACCAGGAGGTAAGGAATGTGCTACCAGAGGACGTGACTACGAACAGACTTGGACAGTTTCTGAGAGAACGCGCTGTAGACGCCAGGTTTTCAGTTCGGACGCCTGGTGGTGCTGCAGACTAGAAAGTGGGAGGAGGAGCCCTGCGTTTGCCGCAGACTCCATCTTGGAAAAGACCACATCTGGAGGGTGCTGGGGATGGACGCGGCTTGGGAAATGTGGGTAGCGGGTCCACGTTTCAGACCTTTCAGCCAATGAATGGAACTAGGCAAAAGTTGATGTTATCCCTCTTACAAGGCTTCCGAAGGCTTGTTTTATTAAAGACAACGCACTCAGATACGCAGGAAATCGTGCAAGAGAAACTCTGGCAGGAAAGGCAGGTGGTGAGTTCTTCTCTTCCTGGGCGCAGCGGAGGTGGCCCGGGAAGAGGAAAGCTGCATTTACAGTCGGAGTTTCTGCAGTATTGGCGCCGGCGGCTGAAAGGGGAGCATCCGCCTACTAGCGGGATGACAGGTGAGCAGGGTGGTTTCCAACGAGCTCAAAGAATATTCCAGACCCAGCCACGGAACAGCCTTTGCTCCCAAATCCAAAACCAGACTCCCATGCACACTACACTACATTTCCAAGTATTACCTGTAAACTTTTGTTTTCTGAGAAAAATCTATGAATCTGAGATGTTCTCACCCTTTGAAAAATTCTTCTGAAACGTTCCAGAATATGCACCGGGGACATGCATGAGATTTGGGTGAATTTTTCATTGTTGGAAACTACACAGTCAGTTTGATTTTCATTTTAACAATAATGAGGGGTAAATAATTTGCCCATTCGTGGGGGGAAATCGCTGGATGAAGAACAACCCAAGGTAAGTTTGACTCTCACAGAAAGGAATGGTAGATATCAACACTCGTCTGGGACGTCCTAAAGTCCAAATCCTGACTACCAGTGGCAACATGAGATACAAGCCCCTCAGCAGCCTGTTTGTTGAAGTCCTGGCTGAAGGTTTAGTCTCAGTAGATAAGAAACGACTGGATGAATTCTCCATGCTCACTAAATTCTCCAACCTCTGAAAAGTACTCACTAAATATTTTAAATACTACTGTAGCTGTGCATTATAAATATCCGATGCACGAAAATTACCAGGCAATCTCATAGCTATGTGGGAAATTCTCAGGCAGTTCACTTTGGATATAGTTTCAGAAATATATTTCTTCATGTGAAGGGTGTTGGATGACAAGTCCATAGAATAGATCATTTTGACACTTATCTTTTCATCCTGGATTACTTCCAGAAGCAGACTTTCACCTCTTTATGGGTCATAATCTCAGCACTCTGGAATAAAAAGAAAATGCCTTGATTCGTCTTTCCCGAATTTTTCATTGAATGCTAAAAATATTCCATATTCTGCCAACATAATGCAGGAAAGAGATGAAAGATACATGCAACATCACTATCTCCAATGAAATTAGGCTCCTGGAAGCTGGAAACAAGACAATAGGTAGAGACCAGTATCATCCTTGGCCTTCTTGCTTTTAGGCTTCAGGTAAAAAGTAAAGGAAAACATTCCTTTTTGTATAACATTAGAACTCTTATTTTATGGCTCTAACTTCAGTAGTGTTTTCTTTTCTTCTGAAACATAGATAATTGTTCATTTGTACTCAACAAGTACTGATGCCTTAGCTGTTTTTATCTTTATGTTTACCTCAAAAGGTCTTTATTTAGAAGCCAGTAGCCTCTTTATTGTTAAGTACAAAAAAGACATGCACTTTTTTTGTTCATACCTAATTTTCTTTGATCTTTCAAAGGTAAGTTACCTCCAAAATGGTGTGGACTCTCCCAGCAGATATGCAGAAGCTTGACAAGGGACCTCATCCCAGCTCTCTATATAAAATGATAGTCTTCAAAACGTCCCAGGGAAGGCCAGACTATTTATATTAAAGTCATCTTTTGCTTTTCTTCTTGATATTTTATAGCTGATGGCTGATAAATCATAATGGTCTACTTTTCAGCAGGACTGGCCTCTCGACTGTTAAATTCAAGTAACTATTTGAGATGGTTAATATTATGTAGTTGTTACTTTATATTTGAAAAAGAAAGTCATGTGATGATTTTTTATGACACTGATGACACAAAATCAAATACAGATATAAGACTACAGTTGACTCTTTAATAACTCAGGGGTTAAGGGTGCTCGGCCCTGACATAGTTAGAATCCCCATGTAACTTTTGACTCCCCCCAAACTTAAGTTGTCACTTGGTATCCATGGAGGATTTGTTCCAGGATCCCAAAGATACTAAATTCCACAGATGCTCAAGTCCCCTGTATAAAATGGTGTGGATCAATGGATACAGTCAGCCTTCCAGATCTGCACTCTCAACAACAGATTGAAAATAGTACAGGTATTTACTGGGAGGAAAATTCCCATATAAATTGACCCATGCAATTTAAACACACATTGTTCAAGGGTCAATTGTATAGGGAAAAAAGTGATTGATAGAAATAAATGTCTCATGATTTAAAGCATAATTTACTGAGTTGCTGTGTAGCTCCTATATTGCAATTTGAAATTTGTATTAGCTAATTTTTAGCATTTTATTTTTAACTTAAAATTAAACATAATTCTTTCTTTAGCAATTAATATCCCAGCATCTCCAATGCATTAAAAGGAAATGTTATGTAATATGGATTAACAAAACAGTCTATATATACTCAAATCAGGCTACAACCCATGGTAATGTCTGGTCAAAAATTTTTCTTTCAAGGAAACAGTTTGTACTAATTGAGTAGAATAATTCTCTTTACACAAAAATGTCAAGATTCTTATACAAGTGTTTCTTTCAGAATCATTAGTTGCATATTTGTATTGGGGAAGAGAATAAACCTCTACTTGAATCTCCATTACGTTGAAATCCTGCTTGCTTGAGCTTTGTGAAATGTGGATCTTGATAGATTACAGAAAAATGTATTTGCTTGTATCCTTAATAAGGCAAAAACGAATAGCCTGAGTGTTACTACAGGCCCAAAATTTCCACCCTAAGATGATAAAAGGTACTAGAACACTCCCTTCCCATGCTAGATTATTTCTAGTGTATTTCCTGCAGGGCTTCAGTGGTAGGTCACTAAAGAAACCTTCTTTCCCTTGCCATCTGATTGCTGAGTGACTAAAGCCAGTTTGTGGGTTGAAAACCATTGATTGGAGGGCTAATGGTTAATCTCTTTTGAAAAAGGGCTAGCAGTGTGGATAGTGTCTCATTGTTTATCATTACCTTCGATGGGGAAAATGGTCTTATAAATCCTTTTGGCTATTTTTTCTATTAGTTCTTGTAATTTACATCTCATGGCAGTCAAGAGAATCAAATAACTCTATAGTTCCAAAATGAAAAGCAAACCTAATTATGATAAATCCTTCTGTGATGTGTTCTTTTTTTTTTAATGGCTGATCTTTTTGTTTTGTGTTAAGATTATGATGACTTGATTTCATTTTATTTGATATATTTGAAAATATTTTCCGATTTATATATATGATTTTTCATTTGTATATTTTAATATGTTACATTTTATTGAACATCTTTATAATTATAAATGACTTCTAAAAATAATTTCTCTGATTGGAAAGTATATGAAAAGTCAAACATAAGAAATTAAACTTACTGTAATGACATAATTCTTCATTATATAATAAAATTCCCTCATAAAATAATTATTTATACATATATAACATAAATATTTTATCTAGATTATAATATGATAGATTCTTTTCTCTGTGTGTGTGACACAAATGAGAGACAGAGACAGAGAGGGAGAGACAGATAGAGACAGACAGACAGGAATAATTGAGAAGCATCAGTTCTTCATTGTGGCTCCTCAGTTGTTCATTGATTGCTTTCTCATATGTGCCTTGATTGGGGTGGGGGGGACTACAGCAGAGCAAATGACTCCTTGCTCAAGCCAGGGACCTTGGGCTCAAGTCAGAGACCATGGGGTTATATCTATGATCCCATACTCAAGGCAGCAACCCCACACTAAAGCCGGTGACCTCAGGGTTTTGAACCTGGGTCCTCTGCATCCCAATCCAATGCTCTATCTACTGCACCACTACCTAGTCAGGTGGTAGTTTCTAATTTTCATATATATGATTACTTAGTAAAGGAGATTAAGGAAATGAAAGCATCTGTAATGGGTACCCATAAAGGAAGTTGAGTCCTCATCAAGGATTAAGAATTTAAAGAATTTAAAATTACTTAATGGATAAAATTTATTTTAATCTGAAAACCATTTACAAATATAAAATATCAGCACTGGTTCAATCATCACTGAAGTACCATTGAAACGGAAAGAATAGTGAAACCTTATGAATAGTGAGAACATTTATGACTCAAACATGGGAGGCTTGAAAACTTTTTTTTGCATAACAAAACCTAATGTGTTCCTAAGTATTTTTTCTCAAAAATATTTTAGATACTAAGTTTTAACTCTTAAACTTGTAAGAGGTGATCAAATTTATAATTTTCTTCATATTTCCTACTTTCTTTTATGTTATCCCAAAATTTGCCATAACTTCTTTAATTTGAGAACCTTATCATAACTAAATAATAATATGCTTGGTTAAATGTAAAATTTCAAGTGATCTACTATTCATTATTTTTTTTGATGATGTATGTGATCACCACTATATCTCTATCTGATCTTAATTAAGTTCTACAGCCTCTGTAAAGATTTAGATCTTGGGTTTTATTCACCTGGATAAAATGTGTTAAATGCTCAATGTCATTGACTTAAAAATTTTAATTATAATATTATTATAAAGGTAATCATGAAAAGCAAAAATAATATA
This sequence comes from Rhynchonycteris naso, assembly GCA_037038555.1. Lineage (NCBI taxonomy): Eukaryota > Metazoa > Chordata > Mammalia > Chiroptera > Emballonuridae > Rhynchonycteris > Rhynchonycteris naso. The sequence continues at coordinate 102,546,375 of CM073003.1, forward strand.
TCAACAGACTACAAGTAGAAATTGATTTCTAAATGCTAAAAAAGAGAACCTGTGTTTTCCCGATTTAAAAAACCCACTTACAGTAAATAAATCAGAGCTTTAAAAAGTGTTGTGCGATTGTTAAATTTACTAAATCATCCATTCCAGTTTTCTGGAAATACAGAGGATAGAGGAACAGGCTTAATGACACCATGAAGAAACAATCAGACAAACTTATAATGTAGGACATCCTACAAGACAGCTGGTCTAAACACTTCAAAAAATTAAATATCATGAAATATGGGAGTTCTCTAGAAGAAACAGATGTAATACCCAATACAAACATGAAACTTGGCTAAAAACAAATTTTCTAAGATGTTTCTTATAACAGGTAGTTAAGAAAGTAAGTGCATTTGTAAAAACAAGCAACAATAAAAAAACACTTGAGTGAATATGAATTTTTACCAAGTTGAAGAAAATCAGAGAAAGATAATTAATGAAATTTCATAGGGACTGGATTTTAAAAAATAATATTATGGAATTGTTAATTTTGTTAAGTATGATAGTGGCATTATGATTGTGTAGGGTGATGTCCTCATATTTGGGAGATGCCTGATGGAATGAATATTTGGAGGTGATGTGTCATGATGTCTTCAAGTTACCTTCAAATGAGTCAGCAAAAAAGAGAGTATGTGTGGAATAAAATATATAGATAGCACAAATATGACAAAATAGAAATAACTTTTAAATTTTCAACTAGGGTAGAATGGAATTATGTCTATCCTAATTTAACTTTTCCACACAATATATTTGAAACATTTCTTAATACAAATATTTAAGTTATAGACTTTATTTTTTAGAACAGTTTTAAGTTTTGCAGAAAATTGAGCAGATAGTACAGAGAATTCCCATGTATCTACCTTCTCCCACTCACAGTTCCCCCGGTATTAACATTTTGCATTAGCACAGTACACTTATTATAAGTGCTGAATCCATTTTGATCCATTATTATCATTATTATTAACTAAAGTCTGTAATTACATTAGGGTTTGCTCTTTGTGTTATACATTCTATGGGTTTTGATAAATGTACAATGTCATGTACCCGCTATTACAGTATGATAAAGAAAAGTTTCAGTGTCCCCCAAATTCCCTGTGTTTGATCTCTTATTCACCACGCCCCAATCCCTGCCCACTTCCCTCTCCTTTGCAACCACTAATCTTTTTACCATGCCTGTACTTTTGCCTTTTCCAGAATGCCAGGTAGTTGTAATAGTAGCATATGGAGCTTTTTCAGACTGGCTTTTCACTAATCAATATGCATTTAAGGTTCCTCCACAACTTGTTAAAATTGATAACTCGTTTCTTGTTATCACATTAAAAAAACACAAAATGAGAGAAGCTTTAAAGACCCAACAACAAACTTGTAACATATATACAATGTTTAGCACTTGATTTAACAAGTTATCTCTAAAAAGACATTTTAAAAAGACAGTTGGAGAATTTTCAACATTTACTGGGCATTTGATATTATGAAACTTTTGCTAAATGCAATAATTGAATTTAAGTTATGTAAAAAATGCTCATATGTTAGAAAGGAAAATAAAAATATTAACACGTTCACAAGAATAATCACCCAGCTATGTTAGGAGATATTCATGTGACTCAAATGCACCAAATTTCAGGAAAATGTTATGTGGGAGAGTGCAGGAGAGAAATGTAAGAATATTTTAGTGTCCATGAGAATATTCTTATGTGAATACTGTGCTTTTCCTGGGTCTCTAGACTTTTCTTTTAGCTTGAGTGTGGGGATGGCAATCTGACCACCACCAAGATGCGCACACGCTGGAGCTGTATATAAAACTGACTAGTCAAAGACTTCTTTCATCCTAGGATTGACGTTACTCCATTCCAGTTTCGAAGTTGATTTGTTTTTCCAGTTTAAAAAGAACTTGAATCTGTGAGGAAACTGGAATGGAAGTATGTCTATATTTGTCATGTCACTCTGGATGCAATGAAAAATCCCCTCGAAATGCAGATAAGACTTCGGCACATTGAAAGATACTACTTGAAAATATACGTTTGACTGCCATTAGTCTGAAAGAAAGAATTGGGATTTTCTTAATGTTTGGGAGAAAATAAACACTCGTATAGGACGCGGGGTGGCGCTGCAGCATTAGAAGTAGAAGGAAGAAAGCGATCTGTCGGTCAGCCCTCCTTTTAGCCGGATGCTTTGCGAAAGAAGCAAGCAGGAAGGGGAGGCTTTCTAGGGCGGTCGCTCGGGGAAACCCAGGGCCCTGGGTGATTCCACTTTCCCCACCATCTGGAACATACTGGGAGACTTTAGTCAGCAACAACGCGAGCCTGAGCTGGGTCAGGTTTGCTGGGAGACCAAAAGGCGATGGAGGCCAGAGAGGGAAAGGAACGCTTTCTGAAAAAAAGGCAAGTGCTGATATTCTTTGTTTTGCTGGGCATAGCTCAGGCTGGTTCTGAGGCCAGACACTATTCAGTGGCGGAGGAAATGGAGAGTGGCTCCTTTGTGGCCAATCTGTTAAAAGACCTGGGGCTGGAGGTAGACGAGCTAGCTGCGCGAGGGGCCCGAGTCGTTTCCAAAGGGAAAAAAGTGCGTTTGCGCTTGGATAGGCAGACCGGGGATTTGTTGTTAAGTGAGAAAATGGACCGGGAAGAGCTGTGCGGTCCTACCGAGCCCTGTGTACTACCTTTCCAGGTGTTACTGGAAAATCCCTTGCGGTTTTTTCAGGCCGAGCTACAGATTAGGGACATAAATGATCATTCTCCGGTTTTCCTAGACAAAGAAATAATTTTGAAAATCTCAGAAAGTATCACTCCCGGGACTACTTTCTTAATAGAACGTGCGCAGGACTTAGATATAGGAAACAACAGTCTCCAAAGTTACACAGTTAGCCCTAATTCCCACTTCCACCTTAAGTTACAAAACAGTCCTGGTGGCATAATATTACCACAACTGGTGCTAGACAAAGCCTTGGACCGCGAGGAACAGTCTGAAATCATGTTAACTATCACAGCGTTGGATGGCGGGACTCCACCCCGGTCTGGCACCGCCCTGGTCCGCATTGAAGTCTTGGACATCAATGATAACGCCCCTGAGTTTGAAAAGCTGCTCTATGAAGTCCAGGTCCTGGAAAACAGCCCAGTTGGATCCCAGGTTGCCGTTGTCTCGGCTAGAGATGTAGATATTGGAGCCTATGGAGAAGTATCTTATGTATTTTCTCAAGCTTCTGAAGATACTCGCAAAACTTTTCGAATAAATACAAAATCGGGAGAACTCCTTTTAACACAGACACTGGATTTTGAATTCATTCAGACTTATACATTAAATATTCAGGCGACAGATGGTGGAGGTCTTTCTGGAAGTTGCGTGGTGTTTGTTCAAGTGATGGATTTAAATGACAACCCTCCGGAACTAACTATGTCAACGCTTATCGATGAAATTCCAGAAAACTTGCAGGAGACCATAATTGCTGTATTCAGTGTTTCAGATCCTGACTCGGGAGACAATGGAAGGATGGTTTGCTCCATCCAAGATGATCTTCCGTTCTTCCTGAAACCATCTGTTGAGAATTTTTACACTCTAGTGACAAACACAGCCCTGGACAGGGAGATGAGATCCGAGTACAACATCTCCATCACCGTCACCGACATGGGTATGCCCAGGCTGAAAACCCAGCACAACATAACCGTGCTGATCTCAGACGTCAATGATAATGCCCCCTCCTTTACCCAAACCTCCTACACGCTCTTCATCCGCGAGAACAACAGCCCTGCCTTGCACATCGGAAGCGTCAGCGCCACAGACGCAGACGCGGGAGCCAACGCCCAGGTCACCTACTCGCTGCTGCCGCCCCAGGACCCCCAACTGCCCCTGGCCTCGCTGGTGTCCATCAACGCGGACAACGGACACCTGTTCGCCCTGAGGGCGCTGGATTACGAGGCCCTGCAGGCGTTCGAGTTCCTCGTGGGCGCCACAGACCGCGGGGCCCCGGCGCTGAGCAGCCAGGCGCTGGTGCGCGTGCAGGTGCTGGACGCCAACGACAACTCGCCCTTCGTGCTGTACCCGCTGCAGAACGGCTCGGCGCCCTGCACCGAGCTGGTGCCCCGGGCGGCCGAGCCCGGCTACCTGGTGAGCAAGGTGGTGGCGGTGGACGGCGACTCGGGCCAGAACGCCTGGCTGTCGTACCAGCTGCTCAAGGCCACGGAGCCCGGGCTGTTCGGCGTGTGGGCGCACAACGGCGAGGTGCGCACCGCCCGGCTGCTGAGCGAGCGCGACGCGGCCAAGCAGCGGCTGCTGCTGCTGGTCAAGGACAATGGCGAGCCGCCGCGGTCGGCCAGCGTCACGCTGCACGTGCTGCTGGTGGACGGCTTCTCGCAGCCCTACCTGCCGCTGCCCGAAGCGGCGGCCGACGCGGCCCAGGCCGACCCGCTCACCGTCTACCTGGTCATCGCGTTGGCGTCGGTGTCGTCGCTCTTCCTGTTCTCGGTGCTGGCGTTCATCGCGGTGCGTCTGTGCAGGCGGAGCAGGGCCGCCTGGGTGGGTGGCTGCTCGGTACCTGAGAGCCACCCTCCGGGCCACCTGGTGGACGTCAGCGGCACGGGGACCCTGTCCCAGAGCTACCAGTATGAAGTATGTCTAATGGGAAGCTCAGGGACCAGCGAGTTCAAGTTCCTCAAACCGATTCTACCCAACTTCCTTGCTCAAGGTGAGGAGAGGGTTAGAGAGGCAAACCCTAGTTTCAGGGATAGTATTGAATTCAATTAAGAATTACTAAGGGTCTACTGATCCTAGTCTCAGTTAATTTGTGAAAACTCCATTTTTTACTGCTTTGCCTACTGGAATTGTTTTCTTTTATTTGAAATGTAAATATCTCACTTCAATTCAGTGCATGTTACTGGTGTTTCTAAATGTGTTGCTTTGTGATGTAATAATGAATGCTAATTTTCTTTGTATTCTTAGTGATTAGTCTCATTGAACTTTTTTTTTTTTTACAGGGAGAGAGAGAGAGAGAGAGTCAGAGAGAGGGATAGATAGGGACAGACAGACAGGAACGGAGAGAGATGAGAAGCATCAATCATTAGTTTTTCGTTGCAACACCTTAGTTGTTCATTGATTGCTTTCTCACATGTGCCTTGACCGAGGGCCTTCAGCAGACCGAGCAACCCCTTGCTGGAGCCAGTGACCTTGGGTCCAAGCTGATGAACTTTTGCTCAAGCCAGATGGACCCGCGCTCAAGCTGGCGACTTTGGGGTTTCAAACCTGGGTCTTCCACATCCCAGTCGGACACTATCCACTGCACCACCGCCTGGTCAAGCAGTCTCCTTGAACTTTAATTCCATTTATTATGTGGGAGTAAATTCTGTTTTTCAAAGTCTGAATATTTAAATTAGGGCACTTTTTTCCAAACCCCGCTTCCTTAGGGCCTAGGTAATTTTGCGCCCTACAATTTTAAATATTTGCTATCACTACATGGGGTTATTCTTTTTACAAGCCCGGAATATTTGTTTTAGATTCTGTTAAGCTAGTGGAATTTTTATCCTGTGAAGTTACGTTGGCTAAAACCACTAAAATATATATATATATATATATATATATATATATATATATATATATATATATATATATATATATTCATGAAAAAGAAAGCACATTCTCACATTTTAAAAATATATACTATCACAAAATATCCATACATGGAAGTTATGATTCTTTAGAGATTGTAAGAACCTTGACTGTTGGATTCATGTTAAAAATGTTCAACAAGTCAACCACTAATATTCAAAAATGTAGTTAAATGCATAGCACATGTCTAGTCATTTTGAAAGGCATGCTAATTCTTCATGCTTTCTATTTAAAATATTTTTATCCTCTATTTCAATCCCCCCCTTTAAAAACTCATTTTTACTTATTAAAAACTTTGAGCACTTAGTTAAAACTCAAAAAATTTGAGGGAATGGAAGTCTTTGCCCTTAACCAACATTTATAAAATTCAAATATTGTTTAGCATTGTATTTTTCAAAAATTTCTGGAGCATTTATAATTCAGTTGGAAATAAGCTCATGGGGAAAATCTTTATCTTGGTCTATCTGCTCATTTCAGTTTTTTGTCTGTTTGTTTGGCACTGACTACTTCTCTTTTCCTCTTTTAATTTCTTACCTTTTAATACTTTTTTACTTTTTAGGTGCTTGAGTTATGTTTCTCAATAGTTCCCCATTTATTGCCTGATTAGATTAGCACTATGACTTGAAGATTATAGGTTCTTAATAAAAATTTTGAATGACTGGAAGAAACAAAAAAGTGTCTTTATTTCACCTGTGATATATACTGATATTTAAACACTCACAGGATAAACTTATGCTGGAATCAAGTACTCTCTGATGCATAATAAATTTATATATATTACATATATACTGCTCACAAAAATTCTAGGATATTTCAAAATGAATAGGAAACAATAAAAAGTATTTGATTTTTTTATTAAACAAGAGCATCAGAAAAGCAACAGACAAGTCAAAGAAAGTTGTTCGATTATGCAAATGAGATGTAAAACCAACTTTTATTTCATTGGTGAAAATGCACTATACAAAAGGCTGAAAGTACTGGAGTATCTGCATGCTCTCTGATCTCCTAATTTTTGTGATCAGTGCAGGTTTTTAATTCAAGTGATCACTGTTATTTAAACACTATGTAGTTATTGGTCCTGGTGTCTTTTTTCTTCAACACATTTTTTCTTTTTTTTTCTTTCTGCTTAATTGGACTCTCCTCTCCTGCCCACAGCTTATAAAATACAAATGAGGAAATTATTTTGTATTTTATAATTTAAATTTTCTTTTATAATTCTCAAAGAATTCATCCAACTTTCTATCTTTCTTGCAGTTCAATTTTTGATCCATATATTAAAATATAATTTTAAATGTTTTTCAGCCTACCTTAAAATTTTTATATCATTGAATGCTTGAGTTATACTATTATAATTGTAAGGTGATTTTAAAGGTCTTATTTTGAGATTAGCTGTGGTGTAAAGCACTCTCTTGGCCTGTACGATCTTGAATAAGTCACATAATTTCTGTCCCTTCCCTCATGATGATGACAGCCATTTTAATAGCTTGCAGTTATGATAAAATAAGATAATATAAAGATATAGAAGTATATTGCTGTTATTTTACATATTACTAATATTAACACTAAACTGAATGGATGAGCCTTTGTGTAATATTCCCGATAATTGTGAAGGAGTTAGATTGAACATATGATAATTTGTGTTGTTTCATTTCTCTGCCTAAAACCTTGCAATGGCTTCCTTTTTATTCTTAGAATAAAATCCAAGCACCCATTATTTGACCCCAGTTTAACTTTCCAGCCTTCTCTTCCTACTTACCCTTTAGGCAGTAAGTTTGGGAAATACTGATATTCCTTTGTTGTCTGGAACAGCTAAGCTTTACTGTCCCAGGGCCTCCACATATCAGTTTCTCATATATGGAGTCTTCCCATTTTACAGTCTTAGCTGGGCAAACTTCTCATCCTTCACGTTCTAGATTAAGTGTCACATCTTTGGGGAAACGTTCTCAAATCTCCCCTTAAACTATGTCCTCCTATCCATACTTTCAAGTGCATTCACTTCATTACCTATATAGCACTTTTCACACTGTTTGACTATCTATTTAAAATCTGTTCACCACATTAGATGGAAAACTGTGTAAGTTATTTCTGCCTTGTTACCTCTCCCTAATTTCTGTGAACCCAATAAGTATCTGTTTCCACAGATCAGATAGTTACATTGATGAAACCAATAATTGCAAAATTACTGTGAAATAAGAAGAGGATAAAGCTTTGTATTCTTTGAGTAAGTGTAAAAATGTGAAAGAAATGAGGCTTTTGTGGTTTCTGGATATATCCCCTGACAAGATCTATTATAATATTTTATCACTTTGCATGATTTTTTCTATTAATAACATTTTTTTCTGACTATAAAGACAACTCGTGCACATTTTACAAAATTTGGAAAATAAAACACAAATATGATAGTGAAGCATGTCATAATTTAGGACAAAATCTTTTTAAATTTATATATAATAATTACAAACGGGGTGGGGGAAATGGTAGCCCTAGCAGGCGTCCACTTCCGCAAAATCTTATAAATGAGGACTCTGCCAGGGACAGTTAGGTCATTTAGTAAGAACACATTTAATTTTTCTAGATGATGTTTTTAAACTCAAATAACAAGAAACTCCTCCAGTAGCGTCAACTGGTCTTAGTAAGGGGAATAAGAAATTAAAAATATCAAAACAACTGAAGCTCCCAGAGCATCTCCAAGAGTTTGAAACTGCAGTCGAACGCATGGTGGCGCTGTTGACTAAGAAGGAGAATTAAACCACAGGCACTGTGCGTACTCAGTGACGCATCAATTCGGTACAATATACCAGGGGTTGTGAGCCTGGACGGATTTTTAAGCAAGCAAATCTAAACCTTGGAAGGGATTATTCGCTAGACCTTCTTCAACGGATGGGAGAAAAAGACTTTGAGTTTCCCAGGGCTGTAGGAGGCTCAGCTTGGCAGTATTTGTTGGAAGAACATTGCAGAAAGTGAAATGGAGTCCAGAAGGGAGCGATTTCTTAGACAAAGGCAAGTCCTGTTTTTCTTTGTTTTTCTGGGTGGGTCTTTGACTGGATCCGAATCGAGACGCTATTCTGTAGCTGAGGAGGAAGAGAGGGGCTTTTTAGTAGCCAATCTAGCAAAGGATCTGGGGCTGAGTGTCGGGGAACTGGCTGTGAGGGGGGCCCAAGTTGTGTCTAAAGGGAACAAACAGCATTTTCAGCTCAACCATCAGACCGGTGACTTGCTACTACATGAGAAATTGGACCGGGAGGAGCTATGTGGCCTCACAGAGCCATGCATACTGCACTTTCAGATTTTACTGCAAAACCCTTTGCAGTTTATTCCAAATGAGCTTCAGGTCATAGACGTCAATGACCATTCTCCGGTATTCTCTGAAAATGAAATGCAGCTGAAAATCCTAGAAAACACGCCTCCAGGAACAATAATTCCATTGGGAAATGCTGAGGACTTGGATGTGGGAAGAAACAGTCTCCAAAACTACACGATCACTCCTAATCCCCATTTCCACGTTCTCACAAACAGTCGTAGGGATGGAAGGAAGTACCCAGAACTAGTGCTAGACAAAGCGCTGGACTGTGAGGAGCAGCCTCGGTTGAGTTTAACGCTCACAGCGCTGGATGGCGGGTCTCCACCCAGATCTGGGACCGTCCAGATCTACATACAGGTCCTAGACATAAACGACAATGCCCCAGAATTTACACAGTCGCTCTATGAGGTTGAAGTTCTAGAGAACAGCACCCTTAATTCTGTCATTGTCACTGTCTCTGCTTCTGATTTAGATACAGGAAATTTTGGGAAAATATCTTATGCATTTTTTCATAGTTCTGAAGAAATTCGCAAAACTTTTCAACTAAACCCAATTACCGGTGATATCCAACTAGTCAAATATTTAAATTATGAGGAAATTAATAGTTATGAAGTCGATATAGAAGCCAAAGATGGAGGAGGCCTTTCAGGAAAATCAACAGTGATAGTTCAGGTAGTTGATGTCAATGACAACCCACCCGAACTGACCTTGTCATCGGTTACCAGCCCTATCCCAGAAAATTCACCAGAGACTGTGGTGGCTGTTTTCAGTGTTTCCGATCTAGATTCTGGAGACAATGGGAGAATGATGTGTTCCATTGAGAACAACCTTCCCTTTGTCCTAAAACCATCTGTAGAAAACTTTTACACCCTAGTGTCCGAAGGAGCTCTGGACAGAGAGAGACAGGCCAAATATAACATTACCATCACCGTCACCGACATGGGGATCCCTAGGCTGAAAACACAGCACAACATAACCGTGCTGATTTCCGACGTCAATGACAACGCCCCCGCCTTCACACAAACCTCTTACACGCTCTTCATCCTCGAGAACAACAGCCCCGCCCTGCACATCGGAAGCGTCAGCGCCACTGACGCAGACGCGGGCGCTAACGCCCAGGTCACCTACTCGCTGCTGCCATCCCAGGACCCCAGCCTGCCCCTGGCCTCGCTGGTGTCCATCAACGCGGACAACGGACACCTGTTCGCCCTGAGGGCGCTGGATTACGAGGCCCTGCAGGCCTTCGAGTTCCTCGTGGGCGCCACAGACCGCGGGGCCCCGGCGCTGAGCAGCCAGGCGCTGGTGCGCGTGCAGGTGCTGGACGCCAACGACAACTCGCCCTTCGTGCTGTACCCGCTGCAGAACGGCTCGGCGCCCTGCACCGAGCTGGTGCCCCGGGCGGCCGAGCCCGGCTACCTGGTGAGCAAGGTGGTGGCGGTGGACGGCGACTCGGGCCAGAACGCCTGGCTGTCGTACCAGCTGCTCAAGGCCACGGAGCCCGGGCTGTTCGGCGTGTGGGCGCACAACGGCGAGGTGCGCACCGCCCGGCTGCTGAGCGAGCGCGACGCGGCCAAGCAGCGGCTGCTGCTGCTGGTCAAGGACAATGGCGAGCCGCCGCAGTCTGCCAGCGTCACGCTGCACGTGCTGCTGGTGGACGGCTTCTCGCAGCCCTACCTGCCGCTGCCCGAAGCGGCGGCCGACGCGGCCCAAGCCGACCCGCTCACCGTCTACCTGGTCATCGCGTTGGCGTCGGTGTCGTCGCTCTTCCTGTTCTCGGTGCTGGCGTTCATCGCGGTGCGGCTGTGCAGGCGGAGCAGGGCCTCCTGGGTGGGTGGCTGCTCTGTACCTGAGGGCCACTTTCCGGGCCAGTTGGTAGACGTCAGTGGCACCGGGACCCTGTCCCAGAGCTACCAGTATGAAGTGTGTCTAATGGGAAGCTCAGGGACCAGTGAGTTCAAGTTCCTCAAACCGATTCTCCCCAATGGTCTGATTCAAGACACTGAGTAAGAATAGTGCAAAACTCCAATTCCAGGAATAGCTTAGATTGATTTCATTAACATAAGAATCAAAAAGTTGTTATTTGGTTATGAAATTTTTTAAAATCAGTAATCTTTAGTTGATAATCGTTTTGTTTATATATTAATTTTAGTTTCTATCTAGTTAATCTTTGCATGTTTTCCTTTTTTCTTCTGTTTTCTATTTTACCAATGCAATCTTAATGCCTTCTTTCCTTTTTCTAATAGGCAAGGAAAAATGAATCCATTAACTTTTAGTGGTGATCTCAGATACATGTATTTTAAGGAACTCATTTCGAATTCTACATCCAAAACACAGTCAGATAATGTTCCGTGTAATATTCCTAAAGCAGCTTTTCTATGGCTAATGAAGTTGTAGGTAGATAAGAATGTGTTTTCTTTCAGATGTATCATCTTTAAGGCACAACATGTTTTTAGGGGCATAGTAATACATTTAATTCATTTTCTGTTTATATTTGCAATTAATATTTCAATATTGTATATGCTAATATGGCCAAAAGTGAGTAATATATAGGCTAATAGGGCAAATTATGCTTAGATTTACCTAAAGTGTATTCATAAGTTAAGACACATTAAACAGAAAGCATTTTGATCAAGTGGTTCTGCTTTTCCATTTGGTATGAAAACATTGCTTAGCAAGGCATCTGGTGAGATGAGTTTGGTTTGTAAATTCTGAGATATAAATGTTACTATCCAGAGGGCCCTTTTTTAAATTTGAAGAAAGTATATGTATATATGATCTCTATAGGATTTATGGTAAAAACAGTGTACCATTCAATCCTACGTTTTAAAAATTAATATCTACCTGGCATTTATGTGGTAACATCTAAGGGTTATCTTTTCTTTGTTTTCTGTCTTACTTCCCTCCTTTAGATTTCAACCTGACATGATTTAGAATTATATGTGGTCCTGGGATAAACATACAGATCAGTATTCTGCCTCCTATTGTCTAAGTAAAAGAAGATGTGCAAGAATAGGAAGTTCTAAAAAGGAGAAATCAAAATCATTGTGAAAGTCTAAATTAGCTACAACTAAGAATAAAATCTGGAAGCCACCAAAGCATCAAATTTCATGGCTATTTTGAGTAATATAGAAAAACTTATTTTTAAGTAATAAAATATTGTCTCCAATTACAGAAGTTAATTAGTAAAAAATGAATATTCTTCTCATAGGCATTTTCTCATCTAGAAGCATGGGCTCCAGAAATTGAGTACTCTTTACAAGAAAAAAGGGAACTGAAATTTCTCATAAGTTTTCAATATTCCTAAAAGAGAAAAAGAATTTAAGATCGACATGGCTTCACACATTAAAGTCTAGTTATAAATGGTGTCATTTTATGTAACTGAGACTTGAATGCATAAATAAATCATTTATTATCAGAGGAAAGAGTATATTTCCTTTCATTCATTAAGTATTTTATAGAAATGTTTGAATCTGTCTCTTTCAATGAGATGTTTTACCCCTTCTTGTCACACTTAGCTGCATTTTCATGAAGACAGGGAAAAGGAAAATAATTCCGATCAAGATTTCTCTTTACTTGACTGGGTCCCAGGTAGTGTTGGAGCCAGAAAAATATTCACTTGTGGAAAGTAAGAGAAGGTGGTTCTTTTTAGGCCAATATGGTATGTCCCTCTCATTGATTATTCTATTAAACTTTGGTTAGTCTTTATGCTATCAAAATTAAGTAAAATTTGCAAGATACCAAAGGCTTTGAATAAACTTTAAAATAACCAATCATAAGACTGAATTTTCAGAGATAATTTTTATAGTTTGTTAAAATAACCAATTATTTATTTTCAAACCATAATTCTAAATAGCATACACTTGACTTTTTCCCTATCTGAAAACACACCAATTCATAAATAAACATTTTCTTGACATTCACTATCTAGTTTTTTTTTCACTATCTAGTTTTTAACACTGAAAAGTAAAGAGATTTAAATGAATTGTAAACTTTTATGTAGATTGTTAAAAGACTGAACTATATTCAGACATCACACATTAAAACTAGTGAAGTAACTTACACTTTTAATACATCTTCCTTAATCCTTACATATGGCTTCCTTACAAACAAGAACTTTTAAAAAAATATGAAAATAATTCTCCAGTACTTTATTCTGAGAGTCTTTTGCTTATATGTTTTAAAGCTGAAAATATATAGTCACAATTCACACTAATTTTTATGTTTAATACTCATAATCTTAGGCAATAGTTTGATTGCTCATAAATTTTAAAGTTATTTTTCTTCTGTTCTTTTGATATTTAAAACTTGATGAAAAGATTATATTAGTCTAGTTCTCATTCTTTTATATGTAAATTTATTTACTCTCTTTTAGATTTTTTTGGGGGTGTTCTGATACTTGCTAGGTGCTACCTTGAGATTTACCCAAAATACTGAACTCCTTTTTGTTTGAGTAACTATAATTTTCATGTGGCAGATTTTCACAACAATTTGATTTTTTCCTACAGTCACTATTTTCTTTATTTTTTTTGGTCTGAGGAAATTAAATATCTTTTACTTTTAAGTTCTTTACATATTGTTCTGAATGTCTATTTCTTATGTATTCATTCTTTTATTTGTTGAGTCTGTTTTTCAGCTTTAGTCTTCCTCATATGCATGGTGATATTTTAATGAGAACTCACCTCCTATTGGAGGATTCCCTCATACCTGGTATTGGCAGTCTTCTGGAAGGGAAGAAGAGGTCAAGGCTCTAGAAATTCAAGCTTGACTAAGAAGTTTAGCTCAACTTTGCCACACATGTAGATAGAAGTCCTGGACAAAAACCTAATGATGTGTTTGAGCTGGGTCCCAGTCTATCTTTGGTGGTACTACTCTGCATATGCTGTATAAGGCAAAAATCTCAGGGAATGTCACCATCTGCTTGGTTGTCATGTGTCTGTTAAGGCTTTAGATGTGGGAGCTAATGGAGACAATTTTAACTTTTCAATTTTTAGAGTAAATAAGCAGAATCTAATCAGAAACAAGCTATATTTGAGGAAAATTGAGTAGTAACTGAAGTGATACATGGGTATTACCTAGAGGAAAAAATCATGGTCTTGATTAATATACATGACAGTGCTGCACAGGGTGCTCTTGATGACACACAGCTTGATGGATGACAAAGAAAACCCTCTGAAAAGCAATTCTATGTTGTGCACTGAGCTGGTCCTGGGTAGAACTTGGATGGTGACTATGGTTCTGGATGGTGACTTGAATTAGAACTCATGAATATTTTATCAATGATTGAATGTCTCAAAATAAGCACTTGATGTTTAGCATGTGGGCCTACAACCTGGAAGCACATCTAGGTTCCTAAGTGACAGGCACAGCTAGGGACAAGCTGGTGCTGTTATTAAGGACAACCAGAAGACACTTCTTGGTATGGTCATGCTATACCTAGTCTAGGACCTTTCCCACCCCTACCTACCATTCCTTGAACCACCCACAGAATCCTCTTGTTCATTGATTTGACTCAGCTGTTTAATGATGCTTAGATGAGGATGAACAAGGAATTTCCAGTGGACTGCTTCTCATAGGCTATTTTCTGAGCATTTTGGGGATATCAACATCACTAAGATTTAGTTCCAGATCTATGATTGTGAGAGGTTTTTGACTAGAATATCAGAAACAAAAGGGTTCATATTTCTGAAGTCATTTTCTCCAACTAATATGGGCTATCCACAAGGAAAGACTTTGGTGAGAAACTCAACTTCTGAGACAATTTGGAGATTATAAAAAATTACCATTTTATTCTCTAAATATTATCATTTGAGGGGATTTTTGCTTAAATATTTTTATCTCTGGGGAAATAAATTTTTTCATCCTGAATGTCTCATCCTTTTAACAAGATTTAATCAGCAGTCAAAAACGTTTCCACAAACAAAATCCAGGACTGGATGTCTTCAGTGGTAAATTCTACCAAATGTACAAAGAATAACACCAGTACTCCACAAACTGGTTTAAAAAAGAGGAGCAGAGACCACTTTCCAATTCTTTCTATGAGTCCAGTATTACCCTGATGCCCAAACTAGAGAAAAGTAACACAAGAAAAGAAAATGAAATGCCAATATCTTTTATGAATATAGATGCAAAAATCCTCAACAAAATACTATCAAACCAGCAACATAACATGACCAAGTGGGATTTGTCCCAGAAATGCAAGATTCATTTAATATACAAAAGTCAATCAAAGCAACACACCATATTAACAGAGACGAACAAACCATTTCAATAAATGCAGAATTATTATTATTATTATTATTATTATTATTATTACAAAATCCAACACCTTTTCATGTTAGAAACACTCAACAAACTAGAAATAATAGCATATGCGCTCAACCTGATAAAGGTCACTTATAAAAATCCACAGCTAACATCGTATTTAATAATGGTGAAATACTGAAACCTTTCCTCCTAAGAACAGGAGGAAACAAAGATGTCTCCTCTCACTGCTTATATTTAACATTTTTCTGGAAAGTTCTAGCCAGGGAAATTAGTCAAGAAAAAAATAAAATTATTCAGATTGGAAATGAAGAAGTTAAAGTATATTTGCAGGTGACATGATTGTGCATAAAGAAAATCCAAAGGAATCCACAAAAAACTACTAGAATTGATAAATGAGTTCAACAAAGTTGGAGGAGACAAGATCAATAAACAAAATAAATTAGTGTTTCTGTACACTAGCATTGGTCAACCCCCAAATGAAGAAAACAATTTAATTTATGATTGCATGAGAAAGAATAAATACTTAGAAACAAATTTAACAAAATAAGTGCAAAGCTTGTACACTGAAGACTACAAAACATCATGGAAAGAAATTGGAACAGTAAATAGAAAGTGTTCACAGGTTGGAGGACATAATATTGTTAAGATGGTACTTTCCAAATTAGTCTACATATTCCATGCAATCTCTATCAAAATACCACCTGGTTTATTTGGCTCGAAAGTTGGTAAATTGACTGTAAACTTCATATGGAAATGCAAGGGATCCAGAGGAGTCAAAATCATCTTGAAATAGAACAAGCCTGACCTGTGGTGGTGCAGTGGATAAAGCTTCGACCTGGGAACACTGAGGTCGACTAGTTCAAAACCCTGCAGTGGTATGGTCAAGGCACATATGAGAGTTGATGCTTCCAGCTCCTCCCCATTTCTCTCTTTCTCTCTCTCTGTCTCCTCTCTAAAATGAATAAATATAAAGAAATTTTTAAAAAGATATGTAAAATTTTAAAAAAAACAAAATTAGAGGACTCCCACCTCTTGATGTTGAAGATATATGATAAGTTTGACATTATATATTTGAATACTTTGTCACATTAAAAATATAAATACTACAGAAAATTATATAAATTGCCTTTGGTTTAATCACAAATTTCTCAAGCCACCCTTCTTGATTTTAACTTTACACTCTTAATACTGTTTCAAAACATCTATGCATCTATATTTTTCTCCAATATTTAAGACTAAAAAGAATTCATTGTACATATAATTCTTTAGAATTTTTAACCTAATTAATGACCTCAACAAAACATTATCAGTTTTCCTTCCAATTTCTAAGTTTTGTAAATGCCTCTTTTTGCTGGTACATATCTAAAGGGAGACAAGCCATATTAAAAGTTGTTATATTGATTGAAAACTTGAATGTAAATATATTTCACCTATGATATCTATGTACTCAAAGGTAGGCTGAAGTTTGGATCTAAATGATCTAAAATGTCATCCCACCAGTTTCACTTAGGTAGGTAAGATAATGGATTCTGGAGCCACACTGTAATAGTTTGAATCCTAGCTCTGCCATTTCATATGATATCTGACTCTGAGCAGGTAATTTAGACTCTGCCTCAGTTTTCTCATCTGTAAAATGTCGATAATAAGATGCCCATCTCATAGGGCTTTGGGAGGATAAAATCAATCAATATAAGTACAAAGCTTAAGATAATATATAATATAATAAAATGTTTAGAATATAGTGGCACATATTCTGAACTCTTTAACTTGAATCTAACTAGAATTTGGTTGCAATATTATAAACAATTTGTTCTTTGCTTTTCTCAGATATTTTTATATCTAAAATAATATTCTAATTTTTATTTATCAATATGTTTTTATTTTACATGCTGATATATACTAATATTGATATAAATATGGAATAATTCTAAAGTGTTAATATTGTCACTGTTTTATCTCTTATAGGAAAATGTAATTGAATAGTGCTTAGCATGTATTATACCCTCATGTCTCAGAATTTCATATTCAGTTTCAGACATGTTCATGGCTGAATGTATAATCTGACAATAATCTTATATATTTGGAACATAATCATCAGAGTTAATTAATTATTCAACTAATATTTATTGAATGATTACTATAATTCAGGCTTCTTTCAAAAATAATTTTTTCTAATAATTTTTATTAGAATCTAAGATTGTTGGCATGATTTAAGAATAATTCATTCAACATAAATTATAATTTATGAAGTAAATTAAATAATTAAGTTATAGCATATTTAAGGAGGGGAAATCCCATATGTGCCAAGATAAATGATATTCCATTCAATATACTAATCGTAGCCAATAAACTCATGAACTCTCAGTAACTTACTGTTTCAGGATAATCACAATATCTATACACTGTGCTGGAATTCATTTTATAAATAAGTCTCTTCTCTTTATCATATATGAGCAGACAAGGCCTGAGGCACCCTGTACTCACAGGTTAAAATATTTTAAATCTGGGCTTCTTGTTTTTCTCCAAAAAGCAAGATACCTCTTTTTTCAACTGTATCATTGGTATGCAAACTGGTGCAGGAAGATAGAGCCTTTTCTTTGAAAACTGGGCTCCTGAGACCATTTGGTACAGAACATTGTAACAAACTTTACATTATCATAAATTCCTCACATACTTGAAAACCAACAAATATAGATTATTATGAACTGCAATATTTTAGGTGTTTATTTCCCCTAGTTAGATTAAGAAAAGGGCAAATGGAGTTCTTTGAAGTTCCACTGATTAGGGTGTGGGAAGACCGAGATACCTACCCTCTTGTTTTCTGCTCATAAGTATTTTAGCTTTGCAATGTAATGTAATAACATTGAGTCACGCAATTTAATGAAATAACAACTCCGTAAAAGTTCTATACACTTCAAAAAAGGGATTAATGTTGGACACTTCCAAAATATGCTTTGACTGGAGAATATTTTCTCAATCAAGACGCAGGGTGGCGCTGCAGGCTAAGATTGTGAATAAACCCTAAAAAGCTCGCGTATTCCTTTGTTCCAAGACGGAATAAAAAACACACGGAAAAAGCTTTGCCAGAGGTACTGAGTTACCAACGAGTTTGGGGAAGCGTATACCAAACAAATTTAAGATTCAAAGCAATTTGTGAGGATTCCACCAAGCAAGAAATCGGAATTGAATATCTCAAGTCTTTTTTTGGTTGCTGAAGGGATTGGATGTAAGCACTCGGACTTCAACATGGAGATGCTTGAGAGAATTCAACCAAACAGGCAAGTGATGGCCTTTATTTTGGTAGTGTTCTTGTCTCAGGCTCACCCCGAGCCTATTCGTTATTCTGTGCTGGAAGAAACAGAGAGCGGCTCCTTTGTAGCCCATGTGAGCAAAGACCTGGGCCTGAGAATTGGGGAACTGGCCGCCCGGTCTGCTCGGGTGGTGTCTGACGATGACAAGCAGCGCTTGCTGCTGGATTGTCAGACTGGAAATTTGCTTTTGAAGGAGAAACTAGATCGGGAAGACTTATGTGGCCCCACTGAATCGTGTGTATTGCACTTCCAAGTGTTGCTGGAAAGTCCTGTGCAATTTTTTGAAGGAGAATTAGCAATCCAAGACATAAATGACCACTCCCCAGTATTCTCGACTAGGGAAATGCTCTTGAAAATACCGGAAAACAGCCAGCCAGGGACAGTTTTTCCTTTGAAATTAGCTCAGGATTTGGATGTGGGCAGCAATGGGCTTCAAAAATATACTATAAACCCCAATTCTCATTTTCATGTCCTTACTCGAAATCATAGTGAGGGTAAGAAATACCCAGATTTGGTGCAGGACAAAGCACTGGATAGAGAGGAGCAGCCCGAGTTTAGTTTAACCCTTATGGCGCTGGATGGCGGGTCTCCACCCAGGTCTGGCACCATAGCCGTGCAAATCCTGGTAATGGATGTCAATGACAATGCTCCTGAGTTTGTGCACACTCCATATGAGGTGCAGGTCCTGGAAAACAGCCCTTTAGGCTCCCCAATTCTTACTGTCTCAGCTAGGGATATAGATGCTGGAAACTTTGGGAGAGTTTCCTATGGCTTGTTCCAGGCATCAGATGAAATTAAGCAAACGTTCTCAATAAATGAAGTCACAGGAGAAATTCTACTGACGAAGAAATTAGATTTCGAACAAATTAAATCTTACCACGTGGAAATTGAGGCTACAGACGGAGGAGGCCTTTCTGGAAAATGCACTGTAGTCATAAAGGTGGTGGATGTAAACGACAATGTACCTGAACTGACCATCTCTTCACTCACCAGCTCCATTCCAGAAAATGCTCCTGAGGCGGTAGTCTCTATCTTCCGAATTCGAGATAGAGATTCTGGTGACAATGGGAAGATGATTTGCTCTATTCCAGATAATGTGCCGTTCGTTCTAAAACCCACTTTCAAGAATTTCTATACTCTGGTAACAGAGAGCCCGCTGGACAGGGAGAGACAGGCTGAGTACAACATCACCATCACCGTCACCGACAAGGGGACACCCAGACTAAAAACCCAGCACAACATAACCCTGCTGGTCTCAGACGTCAACGACAACGCTCCCGCTGAAGCTATGATTTGGAGAACTTCTGTGACTTAAAAGGATATTGATACACACCAAGAGTTAGAATTTTGAATGAAATAGCAAATATTATGTGCAATAGTAAATAAGGACGCCTGGTGGCGCTGCAGGCTTGAAATTTGAATGAAGGGTTCTGTGGATACCCGGGCGCCATTAAGCTGGGAATCAAAACTCCGCTGCCTAAAAGAAGGAAGCATTTTACGTAAGATCTAGGGGCAGAGATCTTCAGAAAGGACATCATTCTAGTGCGAATCAGTCAGAGAGATGTAATTTGAGGTAATTTAACGGAATCATCTGGGTTGATTGTACACCGAATTCAAGAAACTGCACCTTCCTGTATTGGGTCTGAACAATGGAGACAGCTCTGGCAAAAACATCACAGAAAAGGCAAGTTATCTTTCTTATTATATTGTTGCTTTTGTGGGAGGCTGGCTCTGAAGCAATTAGGTATTTCATTCCAGAAGAAACAGAAAGTGGCTCCTTTGTGACCAACCTGGCAAAAGACCTGGGGCTCACGGTGGGGGAACTGGCTATCCGGGGCGCGCGAATTCATTACGATGGAAACAAACAGCTTTTGCAACTCGATATAAAGACCGGGAATTTGCTTCTACATGAAAAACTAGACCGGGAGGTGTTGTGTGGGGCTACAGATCCCTGTATACTGCAATTCCAACTATTACTGGAAAATCCGGTGCAGTTTTTTCAAGCTGATCTGCAGCTCACGGATATAAATGACCATTCTCCAGAGTTTCTAGACAGGGAACTACTCCTAAAAATTCCAGAAATCGTCCAGCCAGGGACTGTGTTTCCTTTGAAAATAGCACAGGACTTTGACATAGGTAACAACACCGTTCAGAGCTACACAATTAGTCCCAACGCCCATTTTCATGTTGTCACTCATAATCTCAGAGATGGCAGAAAATACCCAGAACTGGTGCTAGACAAGCCGCTGGACCGGGAGGAGCAGCCCGAGCTCAGTTTAACCCTCATGGCGGTGGATGGTGGGGCTCCGCCCAGGTCTGGGACCACTGCTGTCCGCATTGAAGTTGTGGACATCAATGATAACGCCCCTGAGTTTTCACAGTCTCTCTATGAGGCACAGGTCCCCGAGAACAGCCCCCTAAACTTCTTAGTTATCACTGTTTCCGCCCGAGATTTAGATGCAGGAATGAATGGGAACGTAGCTTACACTTTAGTCCAAGGCGATGAAGTTACTCAACCATTTGCAATAAACGAAATAACAGGAGAAATTCGTCTGAAAAAGGCATTGGATTTTGAGGCAACTCAATATTATAATGTGCAAATTACAGCCACAGACGGTGGGGGCCTTTCAGGAAAATGCTCTGTAGCTATCCAGGTTATGGATGTAAATGACAACGCCCCTAAACTGACCATGTCGAAACTGGCCAGCTCTACCCCAGAAAACTCCCCAGAGACTGTAGTTGCTGTTTTCAGTGTTTCTGATCCAGACTCTGGGGATAATGGCAGGACGGTTTGTTCCATCCAGAATGATCTCCCTTTTCTCTTGAAACCCACATTTAAGAACTTTTACACCCTAGTGACAGAGAAGCCATTGGACAGAGAGAGCAGGGCAGAGTACAATGTCACTATCACCGTCACGGACTTGGGTACACCCAGACTGAAAACGCAGCACAGCATAACCGTCCTGGTCTCCGACATCAATGACAATGCCCCAGTTTTCACCCAAACCTCCTACACCTTCTTCATCCGCGAGAACAACAGCCCCGCCCTGCACATCGGAATAGTCAGCGCCACAGACGCAGACGCGGGAGCCAACGCCCAGGTCATCTACTCGCTGCTGTCGCCCCAGGACCGCAACCTGCCCCTGACCTCCCTGGTGTCCATCAACGCGGACAACGGACACCTGTTCGCCCTGAGGGCACTAGATTTCGAGGCCCTGCAGGCGTTCGAGTTCCTCGTGGGCGCCACAGACCGCGGGGCCCCGGCGCTGAGCAGCCAGGCGCTGGTGCGCGTGCAGGTGCTGGACGCCAACGACAACTCGCCCTTCGTGCTGTACCCGCTGCAGAACGGCTCGGCGCCCTGCACCGAGCTGGTGCCCCGGGCGGCCGAGCCCGGCTACCTGGTGAGCAAGGTGGTGGCGGTGGACGGCGACTCGGGCCAGAACGCCTGGCTGTCGTACCAGCTGCTCAAGGCCACGGAGCCCGGGCTGTTCGGCGTGTGGGCGCACAACGGCGAGGTGCGCACCGCCCGGCTGCTGAGCGAGCGCGACGCGGCCAAGCAGCGGCTGCTGCTGCTGGTCAAGGACAATGGCGAGCCGCCGCGGTCGGCCAGCGTCACGCTGCACGTGCTGCTGGTGGACGGCTTCTCGCAGCCCTACCTGCCGCTGCCCGAAGCGGCGGCCGACGCGGCCCAGGCCGACCCGCTCACCGTCTACCTGGTCATCGCGTTGGCGTCGGTGTCGTCGCTCTTCCTGTTCTCGGTGCTGGCGTTCATCGCGGTGCGGCTGTGCAGGCGGAGCAGGGCCGCCTGGGTGGGTGGCTGCTCGGTACCTGAGGGCCACCTTCCGGGCCACCTGGTAGACATCAGTGGCACCGGGACCCTCTCACAGAGCTACCAGTATGAGGTGTGCCTGACGGGAGACCCTGGGACTGGTGAGTTCAAATTCCTGAAGCCGATCTTCCCCAACCTCTTGGTTCAGGACACAGAGAGAAACTAAAGAAAACCGCAATTGCAGGAGTAGCTTTCTATTCAGTTAAGTATTGTATTGGCTAAGTGAGCTTCTCCTTAATTTTGGCAAACCTAATTGCCATTGCAATGCATTTCTTTGAAGAAATCTTATTTTATCTAAATATGTATACAGTATCTCTATTTCAAATCAATGCATGTCCCCAATCATGTTAGATTTCTTTTTTTATTATTAATTGGACTTAGCATTTGTAGTTACACTAAATATTGAGTATGTATTTCCGTTATATTTACATTCTCTTGGTATTAATCTTTCCATGACTATAAATTACTCTAGCATAAAAAGAAATTTAGTTTAAATCAACTTTTTAATTAGTTAATATCTTTTAAATGAAGTACTTTAAAACTTTTGTGTAATCTTGCATTTCTATATATTTGTGGTTCTTATACGTTTGTCTTTGCAAGACCGAAGTGTTTAAAATTTTTTATAGCTACCTAGCCCTTTCTCGTTGATGATTCTACACGGCTATGCCCCCTGAATAATCGTGAACATATAATTCAACATACTCATTTCTTCCGATTTGTACATAAACACACATTTCATTAAAACAGTACGCTAAAATTGTGACTTTCTCCCATTGTGAGTACCACATATGCTAGAGATTTTATTTATTTGGTTGCTTCTTACCTCTCACATTGTAAGTGCTCCATTGTACTTACTAATGTTATAATTTTAAAAATTATTCTCATTTGTAAATAATAAGTAGAGAAAATCTTATATAATTTGGTATCAATTTCACTAGAAAAAAACTTAGTCACTGCTTGGTAAAATCCTTGTAAAAATGATCTCAGAACCTTAAATCCTAAATTCTTTCATAGGATTCAAAATGTGGAGTGCATCATATACTTCCTGTTCTTCCTTTTCTTTTTTTTCTGTAAATAGAAGTTCAAGTGTAGTTTAACGTATGTTTCTCTTGTTGTTTTCTCCTGCAGCTTCTCCCCACCTTTCAAAACAGTAGCTATTATTTCTGAGCTTCAGTTATTCTTTTCAAGTGTGATTATCAGATGATACCAGTTTTCACTTTAATCTACTTTGCAGACATGGACAGCGTTTGTCAACAAAACAGTGATTTATGTTTGATGTCTAACTTATGTTCTGTGTTGTTTGTCAATGTAGCTTTCACATATTTGATGTAAATTTACCTTTTCAATTATGCTGAATTTTCATTTCTAAGAAATAAGCTATTTTGTCCTTTGGGGCAATAGGACTAGAAATAGAAATGAAATTAATCATGTGATTTTCAACTAAATTTATATGAATAATATTATCAGACCACTTAGTTGAAATTTTGGCGCAACACAAATTTGCTTTATAATCTAAACAGCTACTTAAAACTTCAAATGTTATCCTGCTAGAATTTAATTGCTTTCACTTTTCCCTGAGTTACTTTTTTCCCTAAAGATTTAGTAAAATAAAAAAAGTGACTTACTGTTTAAGTTATTCTTGAAATAGCTTTTTAGCTTTTATCCAATTTAAAAATTGAAATCAAAAAGTGATTTTAAAACTGAGACCAAAATTAAATACAAATATGTTGGACATAAATATGCTAGTCAAATTTTATGACTTCATTTATTATTAGCTATTTAAATGAAATAGTTTTTATGTGTGATATCAAGAATTCACATTGACATTTTCACCAATATATTTCAACAATATGGAAATCCAAGTTCATGTCTTCTATTTATACGAGGAAAGTCAATTTGTACAATCAACCAAACGAGACTGGCCAAACACCCAGAACCTACTTTTATAAATTTATGCAGTAAATTTATGAATTATTCTGCATATTAGTATATGAATTGGTGTGTGTTGATAAAGTATAGTCCATTCCTTAACACTTAGGAATCAGCAACCACCACACTGGTATGCAATAGATCAACATTTTGAAATTCAATAATTAGACTTTAGTATTAAACACGATTCAAATAACTTCAAAAATGCGTGCTTTATGAAAAACAGGGCAATTCTATTGTAGTAAAACAAAAATAGACAATGAAGGCCAAATATTTTAAATAGAGGGATGTGTAATGTTCAATAGTTGCAATACTCAATGTTGGGAATTATGTCAACTCTCCCCAATCAATCTACACATTAATAAAATCCTAAACAGAATTTCAGCAGATTTCTTTGTGAAAATGGACAAATACAAGAGAATCTAAATACACGAGACAGTAATAACTAAAGCAGTCTTGAAGAAAAAGAATAAAACTGGAGGACTTACCCATTGAAAAATAAACCTATTATTAAGCTATAGTAATTAAGACTCTATGGTATGCAGGACAAACAAAGAAAAAAATTTTAAAGAGTCTTTTTCTAAAGTTTAGCTATTGATTTTACAGAGAGAAGAGAGAGACAGGGGAAGCCAGAAGTATCAACTCATAGTTGCTTCACTTTAGTTGTTCATTGCTTGCTTGTCATATGTGCCTTGACTGGAAAAGCCCAGGTTTTCAAACTGATGACCTCAGCATCCCAGGTCAATGCTTTATCTACTGTGCCACCACAGGTCAGGTGAAAAAAATAGTTGTAAATAGACCTACAGTTAGCTGATTTATTACAAAATGATATTTCAGAAACAATGGGAAATGGACCTTCTTTTCAACAGATGGCACAAAGTCATTTGAATGTTTATATTTAAAATAAATTTTGACCCTAACCTCACTTATATAAAAAAATTAACTTCAAAAAATTGTAGCTGTAAATGTGAAGAGTAAAGTAATTATTTTTCCAAAAACACCCTACAAGAATATTTTTATGATCTTGGTATATGCAGAGATTTAAAGAGAAAACAGCCCTAACCATGCCATTGAGAAATATAGACAAATTAGATTAAGTTAAAGTGTAAGAAGGTTTGTTCATCAAAGATACCATAAGAGAGTTAAAAGCTAAGCCATAGAGTGGGAGAAGATATTTGCAACATATATTTCTGAAAAAATACTTATACCCAGAATGTATTAAGAACTTGTAAAGATGGGTAAGGAGAAAAGGCAAATAGCCTAATAGAGAAATAGAAGATTTTTCAAGCACTTCTCAAGAATATACCTTAATGGCCAATAAACATGTGGAAATGTGCTTGATTTAATTAATCATCAGGGTAATACTAATTAAAGTTCAATATAATATCACTACACACTCACCAAAGCAGTTAATATTAAAAGACAATATCAAATGTTGACAAGGATATGGAGCAACTAGAACTCTCATTCTTTGCTGATTTTGGGAAAACTGCATTTGAAAAAGGCTTTCCAATACCTACTAAAGCTAAATGTATGTATACATCTTAATGGACAGCAATGTAACACTTAGGAATATATTAAACATAAATGTACAGAGAGACAGCAAATGACATATTGTATACAAGAGTGTTCATAACAGCACTACTCAAAAATCCCCAAACTGTAAAACTCCAATGTCTATCACATGAAGAATAAAGAAACAAATCATAGCACAGTTATACAATACAATGGTAAAAATCAATGAGAATAAAATAAGAACAATATGCAACAAATTTTACAAACATAATGTTGAGTGAATGAAAGCAAACACAAAAGAGTAATACTCTGTAATTTCATTTGTATAAATGTTCAAAAATACAAAAAATTATATGATAATAGATGTTAGGAGCATTCTTATCTTTAGGGGGGAGGTTAGTAACCAGACAATGAAGGAAGGAGGATTATATGGTTTTGCTAATATTTTTATCTTAATTTAGGTTCTGCTAATAATAGTGCCCTCGCTTTGTAAAAATTTTTTGAACTATATACTTATGATTTATATTCTTTTCTGATGTATGTTTATTTAAAGATAAAAGTAACATTTGTGAAATTGTAAACCTTTGTAGACATCTATTATCACTTATTTCTTGAATATAATCAAACAAAAACCCACAGGAAAACATTTCCTCAGTACTCAGAAAATACTTCTATGTGGAATGCAAAATATATTATTTTAGTTTATTCTGAAAGTACTATGTCATTTAAAGTTAATTCAGAAAATGTTTTTTTAGAGATTCCAATAACTAAGAACTGAAGCTATGATTTGGAGAACTTCTGTGACTTAAAAGGATATTGATACACACCAAGAGTTAGAATTTTGAATGAAATAGCAAATATTATGTGCAATAGTAAATAAGGACGCCTGGTGGCGCTGCAGGCTTGAAATTTGAATGAAGGGTTCTGTGGATACCCGGGCGCCATTAAGCTGGGAATCAAAACTCCGCTGCCTAAAAGAAGGAAGCATTTTACGTAAGATCTAGGGGCAGAGATCTTCAGAAAGGACATCATTCTAGTGCGAATCAGTCAGAGAGATGTAATTTGAGGTAATTTAACGGAATCATCTGGGTTGATTGTACACCGAATTCAAGAAACTGCACCTTCCTGTATTGGGTCTGAACAATGGAGACAGCTCTGGCAAAAACATCACAGAAAAGGCAAGTTATCTTTCTTATTATATTGTTGCTTTTGTGGGAGGCTGGCTCTGAAGCAATTAGGTATTTCATTCCAGAAGAAACAGAAAGTGGCTCCTTTGTGACCAACCTGGCAAAAGACCTGGGGCTCACGGTGGGGGAACTGGCTATCCGGGGCGCGCGAATTCATTACGATGGAAACAAACAGCTTTTGCAACTCGATATAAAGACCGGGAATTTGCTTCTACATGAAAAACTAGACCGGGAGGTGTTGTGTGGGGCTACAGATCCCTGTATACTGCAATTCCAACTATTACTGGAAAATCCGGTGCAGTTTTTTCAAGCTGATCTGCAGCTCACGGATATAAATGACCATTCTCCAGAGTTTCTAGACAGGGAACTACTCCTAAAAATTCCAGAAATCGTCCAGCCAGGGACTGTGTTTCCTTTGAAAATAGCACAGGACTTTGACATAGGTAACAACACCGTTCAGAGCTACACAATTAGTCCCAACGCCCATTTTCATGTTGTCACTCATAATCTCAGAGATGGCAGAAAATACCCAGAACTGGTGCTAGACAAGCCGCTGGACCGGGAGGAGCAGCCCGAGCTCAGTTTAACCCTCATGGCGGTGGATGGTGGGGCTCCGCCCAGGTCTGGGACCACTGCTGTCCGCATTGAAGTTGTGGACATCAATGATAACGCCCCTGAGTTTTCACAGTCTCTCTATGAGGCACAGGTCCCCGAGAACAGCCCCCTAAACTTCTTAGTTATCACTGTTTCCGCCCGAGATTTAGATGCAGGAATGAATGGGAACGTAGCTTACACTTTAGTCCAAGGCGATGAAGTTACTCAACCATTTGCAATAAACGAAATAACAGGAGAAATTCGTCTGAAAAAGGCATTGGATTTTGAGGCAACTCAATATTATAATGTGCAAATTACAGCCACAGACGGTGGGGGCCTTTCAGGAAAATGCTCTGTAGCTATCCAGGTTATGGATGTAAATGACAACGCCCCTAAACTGACCATGTCGAAACTGGCCAGCTCTACCCCAGAAAACTCCCCAGAGACTGTAGTTGCTGTTTTCAGTGTTTCTGATCCAGACTCTGGGGATAATGGCAGGACGGTTTGTTCCATCCAGAATGATCTCCCTTTTCTCTTGAAACCCACATTTAAGAACTTTTACACCCTAGTGACAGAGAAGCCATTGGACAGAGAGAGCAGGGCAGAGTACAATGTCACTATCACCGTCACGGACTTGGGTACACCCAGACTGAAAACGCAGCACAGCATAACCGTCCTGGTCTCCGACATCAATGACAATGCCCCAGTTTTCACCCAAACCTCCTACACCTTCTTCATCCGCGAGAACAACAGCCCCGCCCTGCACATCGGAATAGTCAGCGCCACAGACGCAGACGCGGGAGCCAACGCCCAGGTCATCTACTCGCTGCTGTCGCCCCAGGACCGCAACCTGCCCCTGACCTCCCTGGTGTCCATCAACGCGGACAACGGACACCTGTTCGCCCTGAGGGCACTAGATTTCGAGGCCCTGCAGGCGTTCGAGTTCCTCGTGGGCGCCACAGACCGCGGGGCCCCGGCGCTGAGCAGCCAGGCGCTGGTGCGCGTGCAGGTGCTGGACGCCAACGACAACTCGCCCTTCGTGCTGTACCCGCTGCAGAACGGCTCGGCGCCCTGCACCGAGCTGGTGCCCCGGGCGGCCGAGCCCGGCTACCTGGTGAGCAAGGTGGTGGCGGTGGACGGCGACTCGGGCCAGAACGCCTGGCTGTCGTACCAGCTGCTCAAGGCCACGGAGCCCGGGCTGTTCGGCGTGTGGGCGCACAACGGCGAGGTGCGCACCGCCCGGCTGCTGAGCGAGCGCGACGCGGCCAAGCAGCGGCTGCTGCTGCTGGTCAAGGACAATGGCGAGCCGCCGCGGTCGGCCAGCGTCACGCTGCACGTGCTGCTGGTGGACGGCTTCTCGCAGCCCTACCTGCCGCTGCCCGAAGCGGCGGCCGACGCGGCCCAGGCCGACCCGCTCACCGTCTACCTGGTCATCGCGTTGGCGTCGGTGTCGTCGCTCTTCCTGTTCTCGGTGCTGGCGTTCATCGCGGTGCGGCTGTGCAGGCGGAGCAGGGCCGCCTGGGTGGGTGGCTGCTCGGTACCTGAGGGCCACTTTCCGGGCCACCTGGTAGACATCAGTGGCACCGGGACCCTCTCACAGAGCTACCAGTATGAAGTGTGCCTGACGGGAGACCCTGGGACTGGTGAGTTCAAATTCCTGAAGCCGATCTTCCCCAACCTCTTGGTTCAGGACACTGAGAGAGAAACTAAAGAAAACCGCAATTGCAGAAGTAGCTTTCTATTCAGTTAAGTATTGTATTGGCTAAGTGAGCTTCTCCTTAATTTTGGCAAACCTAATTGCCATTGCAATGCATTTCTTTGAAGAAATCTTATTTTATCTAAATATGTGTACAGTATCTCTATTTCAAATCAATGCATGTCCCCAATCATGTTAGATTTCTTTTTTTATTATTAATTGGACTTAGCATTTGTAGTTACACTAAATATTGAGTATGTATTTCTGTTATATTTACATTCTCTTGGTATTAATCTTTCCATGACTAAAAATTACTCTAGCATAAAAAGAAATTTAGTTTAAATCAACTTTTTAATTAGTTAATATCTTTTAAATGAAGTGTTTTAAAACTTTTGTGTAATCTTGCATTTCTATATATTTGTGGTTCTTATACGTTTGTCTTTACAAGACCGAAGTGTTTAAAATTTATAGCTACCTAGCCTTTCTTGTTGATGATTCTACACAGCTATGCCCCCTGAATAATCATGAACATATAATTTAACATACTCATTTCTTCCAATTTGTACATAAACACACATTTCATTAAAACAGTACGCTAAAATTGTGACTTTCTCCCATTGTGAGTACCACATATGCTAGAGATTTTATTTATTTGGTTGCTTCTTACCTCTCACATTGTTTAAGTGCTCCATTGTACTTACTAATGTTATAATTTTAAAAATTATTCTCATTTGTAAATAATAAGTAGAGAAAATCTTATATAATTTGGTATCAATTTCACTAGAAAAAAACTTAGTCACTGCTTGGTAAAATCCTTTGTAAAAATGATCTCAGAACCTTAAATCCTAAATTCTTTCATAGGATTCAAAATGTGGAGTGCATCATATACTTCCTGTTCTTCCTTTTCTTTTTTTCTGTAAATAGAAGTTCAAGTGTAGTTTAATGTATGTTTCTCTTGTTGTTTTTTCCTGCAGCTTCTCCCCACCTTTCAAAACAGTAGATATTATTTCTGAGCTTCACTTATTCTTTTCAAGTGTGATTATCAGATGATACCAGTTTTCACTTTAATCTACTTTGCAGACATGGACAGCACTTGTCAACAAAACAGTGATTTATCTTTGATGTCTAACTTCTCCGTTGTTTGTCAATGTAGCTTTTACATATTTGATTTAAATTTACCTTTTCAATTATGCTGAATTTTCATTTGTAAGAAATAAGCTATTTTGTCCTTTGGGGCAATAGGACTAAAAATAGAAATGAAATTGATCATGTGATTTTCAACTAAATTTATATGAATAATATTATCAGACCACTTAGTTGAAATTTTGGCGCAACACAAGCTTGCTTTATAGTCTAAACAGCTACTTATAATTTCAAGTGTTATCCTACTAGAATTTAATTCCTTGCACTTTTCCCTGAGTTACTTTTTTCCCTAAAGATTTAGCAAAATAAAAAAAGAAAAGTGACTTACTGTTTGAATTATTCTTAAAGCAGCTTTTTAGCTTTTATCCAATTTAAAAATTGAAATAAAGAAGTGATTTAAAAATTAAAAGAAGAGACCAAAATCAAATACAAATATGTTGGACATAAATATGGTAGTCATATTTTATGACTTCACCTGACAAGGCGGTTGCGCAGTGCATAGAGCATCGGACTGGGATGCTGAGGACCCAGGTTCAAGACCTCAAGCTCTGAAGCTTGAGCGAGGACCCATCAGGCTTGAGCAAAGGCTCGCCAGATTGGACCCAAGGTCTCTGGCTCCAACAAGGGGTTGCTCGGTCTGCTGAAGGCCCGCAGTCAAGGCACACGTGAGAAAGCAATCAATGAACAACTAAGGTGTCACAACAGCAACGAAAAACTGATGATTGATGCTTCTCACCTCTCTCCGTTCCTGTCTGTCACTGTCTATCCCTCTCTCTGACTCTCTCTCTCTGTCCCTGTATTAAAATAATATTATGACTTCATTTATTATTAGCTATTTAAATGAAATGATTTTTACGTGTGATATCAAGAAATCACGTTGCCTGACCAGGCAGTGGCGCAGTGAATAGAGCGTTGGACTGGGATGCGGAAGACCCAGGTTCGAGTACCCGAGCTCGCAAGCTTGAGCACGGGGCCCATCTGGCTTGAGCAAAAAGCTCGTCAGCTTGGACCCAAGGTCGCTGGCTCCATCAAGGGGTTGCTCGGTCTGCTGAAGGCCCACGGTCAAGGCACATGTGAGAAGGCAATCAATGAGCAACTAAGCTGTTGCGATAGCAACGAAAAACTAATGATTGATGCTTCTCTCCTCTCTTCATTCCTGTCTGTCTGTCACTGTCAATCCCCTTCTCTGACTCTCTCCCTCTGTCCCTGTAAAATAAAAGAAAAAAAAGAAATCGTGTTGACATTTTCAACAATATATTTCAACAATATGGAAATCCAAGTTTACATCTTCAATTTATACCAGGAAAGTCAATTTGTACAATCAACCAAATGAGACTGGCCAAACACCCAGAACCTACTTTTATGAATTTATGCAGTAAATTTATGAATTATTCTGCATACTAGTATATGAATTGGTGTGTGTTGATAAAGTATAGACCATTCCTTACCACCTACGGATCAGCAACCACTACACTGGTATGCAATAGATCAACATTTTCTATGATTAGACTTTAGTAGTAAACATAATTCAAATAACTTCAAAAATGCATGCTTTATGAAAAACAGAGCAATTTTATTGTAGTAAAACAAAAATAGACAATGAAGGCCAAATATTTTAAATAGAGGGATGTGTAATGTTCAATAGTTGCAATACTCAATGTTGGGAATTATGTCAACTCTCCCCAATCAATCTACATATTAATAAAATCCTAAACAGAATTTCAGCAGATTTCTTTGTGATAATGGACAAGCTGAATCTAAATATAAGAGACATTAATAACCAAAGCTGTCTTGAAGAAAAAGAATAAAACTGGAGGACTTACCCATTAGAAAATAAACCTATTATTAAGCTATAGTAATTAAGACTCTATGGTATGCAGAACAAACAAAGAAAAAAATTTTAAAGAGTCTTTTTTAAAGTTTAGCTATTGATTTTACAGAGAGAAGAGAGAGACAGGGGAAGCCAGAAGTATCAACTCATAGTTGCTTCACTTTAGTTGTTCATTGCTTGCTTGTCATATGTGCCTTGACTGGAAAAGCCCAGGTTTTCAAACTGATGACCTCAGCATCCCAGGTCAATGCTTTATCTACTGTGCCACCTTAGGTCAGGTGAAAAAAAGAGTTGTAAATAGGCCTACAGTTAGCTGATTTATTACAAAATGATATTTCAGAAACAATGGGAAATGGACCTTCTTTTCAACAGATGGCACAAAGTCATTTGAATGTTTAATTTAAAATAAATTTTGACCCTAACCTCACTTATATAAAAAATTAACTTCAAAAAATTGTAGCTGTAAATGTGAAGAGTAAAGTAATTATTTTTCTAAAAGCACCCTACAAGAATATTTTTATGATCTTGGTATATGCAGAGATTTAAAGAGAAAACAGCCCTAACCATGCCATTGAGAAATATAGACAAATTAGATTAAGTTAAAGTGTAAGAAGGTTTGTTCACCAAAGATACCATAAGAGAGTTAAAAGCTAAGCCATAGAGTGGGAGAAGATATTTGCAACATATATTTCTGAAAAAATACTTATACCCAGAATGTATTAAGAACTTGTAAAGATGGGTAAGGAGAAAAGGCAAATAGCCTAATAGAGAAATAGAAGATTTTTCAAGCACTTCTCAAGAATATACCTTAATGGCCAATAAACATGTGGAAATATGCTTGATTTGATTAATCATCAGGGTAATACTAATTAAAGTTCAATATAATATCACTACACACTCACCAAAGCAGTTAATATTAAAAGACAATATCAAATGTTGACAAGGATATGGAGCAACTAGAACTCTCATTCTTTGCTGATTTTGGGAAAACTACATTTGAAAAAGGCTTTCCAATACCTACTAAAGCTAAATGTATGTATACATCTTAATGGACAGCAATGTAACCCTTAGGAATATATTAAACATAAATGTACAGAGAGACAGCAAATGACATATTGTATACAAGAGTGTTCATAACAGCACTACTCAAAAATCCCCAAACTGTAAAACTCCAATGTCTATCACATGAAGAATAAAGAAACAAATCATAGCACAGTTATACAATACAATGGTAAAAATCAATGAGAATAAAATAAGAACAATATGCAACAAATTTTACAAACATAATGTTGAGTGAATGAAAGAAAAAACATGAAAGGGTAATACTCTGTAACTCCATTTGTATAAATGTCAAAAATATAAAAAATTATACGATAATAGATGTAAGGAGCATGCTTATCTTTATGGGGGAGGTTAGTAACCAGACAATGAAGGAAGGAGGATTATATGGTTTTGCTAATATTTTTATCTTAATTTAGGGTCTACGAATAATAGTGCACTCACTTTGTAAAAACTTTTTTAATTATATACTTATGATTAGTATTCTTTTCTGATATACGTTTATTTAAAGATAAAGGTAACCTTTGTGAAATTGTACACTTTTGTAGACATCTATTATCACTTATTTCTTGAATATAATCAAACAAAAACCCACAGGAAAACATTTCCTCAGTACTCAAAAGATACTTTTATGCGGAATGCAAATATATCATTTTAGTTTATTATGAAAAGTACTATTTCATTTAAAGTTAATTCAGAAAATGTTTTTTTAGAGATTCCAATAACTGAGAACTAAAGATATGATTTGGAGAACTTCTGTGACTTAAAAGGATATTGATACACACCAAGAGTTAGAATTTTGAATGACATAGCAAATATTATGTGCAATAGTAAATAAGGACGCCTGGTGGCGCTGCAGGCTTGAAATTTGAATGAAGGGTTCTGTGGATACCCGGGACGCCATTAATCTGGAAATCAGAATTCAGCTTCCTAAAAGAAGGAAGCATTTTATGTAATATCTAGGGGCAAATATCTTCAGAGAGGGCATCATTTTAGTACGAATCAGTCAGAGAGATGTAATTTGAGGTTATTTAACGGAATCATCTGGGTTGATTGTACACCGAGTTGAAGAAACTGCACCTTCTTGTACTGGGTCTGAACAATGGAGACTGCGCTAGCAAAAACGTCACAGAAAAGGCAAGTTATCTTTCTTATTATATTGTTGCTTTTGTGGGAGGCTGGCTCTGAAGCAATTAGGTATTTCATTCCAGAAGAAACAGAAAGTGGCTCCTTTGTGGCCAACCTGGCAAAAGACCTGGGGCTCACGGTGGGGGAACTGGCTACCCGGGGCGCGCGAATCCATTACAAAGGAAACAAACAGCTCTTGCAACTCGATATAAAGACCGGGAATTTGCTTCTACATGAAAAACTAGACCGGGAGGTGTTGTGTGGGGCTACAGATCCCTGTATACTGCAATTCCAACTATTACTGGAAAATCCGGTGCAGTTTTTTCAAGCTGATCTGCAGCTCACGGATATAAATGACCATTCTCCAGAGTTTCTAGACAGGGAACTACTCCTAAAAATTCCAGAAATCGTCCAGCCAGGGACTGTGTTTCCTTTGAAAATAGCACAGGACTTTGACATAGGTAACAACACCGTTCAGAGCTACACAATTAGTCCCAACGCCCATTTTCATGTTGTCACTCATAATCTCAGAGATGGCAGAAAATACCCAGAACTGGTGCTAGACAAGCCGCTGGACCGGGAGGAGCAGCCCGAGCTCAGTTTAACCCTCATGGCGGTGGATGGTGGGGCTCCGCCCAGGTCTGGGACCACTGCTGTCCGCATTGAAGTTGTGGACATCAATGATAACGCCCCTGAGTTTTCACAGTCTCTCTATGAGGCACAGGTCCCCGAGAACAGCCCCCTAAACTTCTTAGTTATCACTGTTTCCGCCCGAGATTTAGATGCAGGAATGAATGGGAACGTAGCTTACACTTTAGTCCAAGGCGATGAAGTTACTCAACCATTTGCAATAAACGAAATAACAGGAGAAATTCGTCTGAAAAAGGCATTGGATTTTGAGGCAACTCAATATTATAATGTGCAAATTACAGCCACAGACGGTGGGGGCCTTTCAGGAAAATGCTCTGTAGCTATCCAGGTTATGGATGTAAATGACAACGCCCCCGAACTGACCATGTCGAAACTGGCCAGCTCTACCCCAGAAAACTCCCCAGAGACTGTAGTTGCTGTTTTCAGTGTTTCTGATCCAGACTCTGGGGACAATGGCAGGATGGTTTGCTCCATCCAGAATGATCTCCCTTTTCTCTTGAAACCCACATTCAAGAACTTTTACACTCTAGTGACAGAGAAGCCATTGGATAGGGAGAGCAGGGCAGAATACAATGTCACTATCACCGTCATGGACTTGGGTACACCCAGGTTGAAAACACAGCACAACATCTCAGTGCTTATCTCCGACGTCAATGATAATGCCCCAGTCTTCACTCAAACCTCCTACACCTTCTTCATCCGCGAGAACAACAGCCCCGCCCTGCACATCGG
Organism: Rhynchonycteris naso; assembly: GCA_037038555.1. NCBI lineage: Eukaryota > Metazoa > Chordata > Mammalia > Chiroptera > Emballonuridae > Rhynchonycteris > Rhynchonycteris naso. The sequence continues at coordinate 102,582,179 of CM073003.1, forward strand.
AATAGTCAGCGCCACAGACGCAGACGCGGGAGCCAACGCCCAGGTCATCTACTCGCTGCTGTCGCCCCAGGACCGCAACCTGCCCCTGACCTCCCTGGTGTCCATCAACGCGGACAACGGACACCTGTTCGCCCTGAGGGCACTAGATTTCGAGGCCCTGCAGGCGTTCGAGTTCCTCGTGGGCGCCACAGACCGCGGGGCCCCGGCGCTGAGCAGCCAGGCGCTGGTGCGCGTGCAGGTGCTGGACGCCAACGACAACTCGCCCTTCGTGCTGTACCCGCTGCAGAACGGCTCGGCGCCCTGCACCGAGCTGGTGCCCCGGGCGGCCGAGCCCGGCTACCTGGTGAGCAAGGTGGTGGCGGTGGACGGCGACTCGGGCCAGAACGCCTGGCTGTCGTACCAGCTGCTCAAGGCCACGGAGCCCGGGCTGTTCGGCGTGTGGGCGCACAACGGCGAGGTGCGCACCGCCCGGCTGCTGAGCGAGCGCGACGCGGCCAAGCAGCGGCTGCTGCTGCTGGTCAAGGACAATGGCGAGCCGCCGCGGTCGGCCAGCGTCACGCTGCACGTGCTGCTGGTGGACGGCTTCTCGCAGCCCTACCTGCCGCTGCCCGAAGCGGCGGCCGACGCGGCCCAGGCCGACCCGCTCACCGTCTACCTGGTCATCGCGTTGGCGTCGGTGTCGTCGCTCTTCCTGTTCTCGGTGCTGGCGTTCATCGCGGTGCGGCTCTGTAGGAGGAGCAGGGTCGCTTGGGTGGGTGGCTGCTCGGTATCTGAGGGCCACTTTCCCGGTCACCTGGTGGACGTCGCCGGTACTGGAACCCTATCCCAAAGCTACCAATATGAGATATGTCTGACCGGAGGTTCCGGGTCAAATGAGTTGAAATTCTTGAAGCCGATCATCCCCAACCTCCCGTCCCAAGGCATTAGCGAAGAAATAGAGGAAAATGCCATCTTTCAGAATAACTTCAGATTTAATTAGTAAACTCATTATGATGCAGTGTCTTTTGTAACATATCTAATTTCCCCCGATACAGAGCTTGGGAACTTTATGGACAAAATCCCTACCTTCAAATATAACCTACATTTCCCTTTTGTAATGTATATTTTCATTGCACCTTATCTTGTCCAGGTTTGGAAAACTCAGTTCGAGACCATTGCATTATTTGCATAATGCCATTTCAAATCCCTGCATCCTGATGATCTCCTGCAATGTTTGCTCCTCTTTGGCATTTGTTGCAATGAATAAAATCAAATACTAATACTTTTCTCTGTATTTGTACCATTGTTTTATCACACTCTAAGTATATTTGATGCTAAATAAGAAAAATTAAGGTTTTAAACATGTTTTAAAATTTTTGTTTTTAAAGAAAAATATGTATTTGGTAACAAATGTAATAGTGAATGTGAGAAAACATGGTGAAAGCAGCAATATTCTAACTACTTTCCTTTTCTAGTTCTCATCCCCACTGGCAAACATTTTTTATACAAACATTTTAATGAGATAATAACATACACACATTATGTTATATAAAGTGACAATTCCTTAATTACAGCTCAGTTTCTTTGCGGAAGGTGAACATACACAGTATCAACATCTTAATGAAGAACTGAAACTTAACTATCAGGTGCCCCACAAATTATCCCTTAAAATCACTACGAGCTCGAGTATAACAAATACCCTGACTTCCAATACTATAGATTGGTTTTGCCTGTTTTAAATTTATTTAAGTGGAATAGTAGAGTTAAATATTGTTTTGTGTTTGGCTTCTTTCTTTCAACATTGTGTTTATGAGATATAGTCATAATGCTTTTAATTTTAGTTCTTCATTCTTATTTCTGTATTGTATTCCAGTGCATAAATATTTCATAATTTGTTACCCATCTAACTGTAGATGGGTATTTGGGTTGGTGCAAGCTTTGGCTGTTTAAATAATACTGCTCTGAACATTCTTGTACATAATTTTTGGCAAACATGTATATGCATTCTGTTGGTTATATATTTAAGGGGTAAAATTGCCACTCATTAAGTAAGTAGTTATTTCAAAATAATTTTCCAATGGAGTTGTGCCAGTTTACACTGTTATTAGCAGTGTTTGGATGTACCAGGTCCTCCACATTCTTGTCAACATCTGGTTTTGTCTGTCTTTCATTTTATCCTGTCGAAAAGCACCTTTAAAACTTTTATTTCTCTAGCTTTTTATATTTACTTCCTTATAACTAAAGAATATGTTTGTAACATTTTCATAAACTTTATCATTAGTAGTAGTATTTTAGTGAGAGGAGGGGAGACAGAGACAGATTCTCACATGAGCCCTAACTGGGATCCACCCAGCAAGTCCAGTAGGGGGTGATGCTCTTCCCATCTGGGGCACTTACTCCGTTGCAACTAGATCCAATTTTTAGCACCTGAGGTGGAGGCCATGGAGTTATCCTCAGTGCCCGGAGCCAATTCATTCCAATGGAGCCATTGCTGCAGGAGGGGAGAAGAAGAGAGAGAGATAGAGAGAGAGAAAAGCGAGAGGGGTAGGGGGGTGATGGGTGCTTCTCTTGTGTGCCCTAACCAGGAATCGAACCTGGGATGTCCACACGCCAAGCTGATGCTCTACCACAGACCAAACCGACCAGGGCACCTTTTCATAAACTTTAAACAATTTATTTTTTGCTATTATTGTTTAGTACCTAGCACACTTAAACTTCTCTCATCTATCCTTCCCATATAGCTATCTCACTATTTTCTGGTACTTCTCCACCAAACTGAAACTTCTATTTCTTGTTCCACTAACAACAGTCTCTACTGATCTTCTGTATGAGAGAAAAGAATAGAATGATTATTGTTTCTGTTATCTATTTCTCACACTTTCAAAACTCTCTCAAATGAACCTGTACTTTTACATAGTCAAGGTTTCTGTTTTATGTATTTTCTGCTTTTGTAGGTTTGGGCAGTCTGCACCTGAGTTTCCGCCATGTTATGACAGGGTACTCTGAATCAGTTCAGGGTCAGGTTTATAAAATATCTGATTTTGCTTTAGGGTGCATGGTGATGCATGGGTAGGGAACTCTTTAGAGTGTCAGGATACAAAGGGTTTTGTGCTGGGATTTCAAGATCTCCCCTAAATATCTTAGTGCTCTCTAGAAAAATTCCTTTTGTTTCTTTATAAACAAACCTTAAAGTTTTTAAAAACATTATATTATTGATTTTATTGAGAGAGAAAGGAGCAGGGTGGAGAGAGAGACAGAGACAGGAACACAAATCTGTTTCTGTGTGTGCCCTGATCAGGGACAGAACTATCAACCTCTGCACTTTGGGAAAATGCTCCAACCAACCAAACTATCCAGCCAGGACAGCCTTAAAATTTTTTAAAGAAGGTCTAGAGGGGAAATAATTATTATTAAATATTATTATATGATACATGTGTATTATTATTATACACTGCCTATACACTTAGTCATTTTCTAAATTACTTATGCATCTCATTCAACCCTCAAAATAATGGTGCAATTGGCACCCCCATTTTAGAGATAGACAAACTAGGACATCCAGAGTTTAAGTAACTTGCCCAAGTTACTTTAGTAAGTGGTGGAATCAGGATTTGAAACCGGGCAGCCTGACCCCAGAGACATTGCTTTTTTAGTTTTTACTTTTCCTAGTTTTAAATTTATTAAGCATTCAAAAAGTGTACACAATGCATAAGTCAATTTAAAATAAAAATACTAAAATGTTCACCTATGTACTTATCTTCCAGCTTAAATGGAATTAGAACCAATCAAGACCTTGGAAATTTCTGTGTGCTTCTATCACTCCATCTTCTATCCTCATGAAAACCAACACTATTTTACATTTTAATTATTTTTTTGTTTTTTATGGTTGCAGCAGGTATGCATATATCCCTAACTGATATATTGTTTAGCATTGTCTGTTTTTGAAATGTATAGAAGTGGATGAATGTAGCGTGGATCATCTGTGGGCTTACTTTTTCCATCATTAAGCATTGAATCCATCCACACTAATGTAGTTCATTCATTAGAGTACTCTATAGTATTCCATTTTATACACTATTACTTTTAAATTCATTATACTGTTGACTGGCTTTGGGGTTGCTCCAAGAATTTTGTTACTATGAACAATGCTTCTATAAGCATTATTGAATATATCTCCTCATTTACTTGGGCAAGAATTCTTTTGGAGTACATGCAAACCTGTGAAGGTACTATCTGGGTCATACCAAGAACTGGAAAGATATCAAAGTGAATAAAACAGATAGTTAATTGATTGCAACACCAAGGTGAACGAGATGTTAAAATTATCTGACAAAGATTTTATAATGAACTTTAAAAAAGGCTTCACAACAATTATAAGTATGCCTAAAACATGAAAAATGAAGAGTCTCAACAAAGAAATGTAAAGCTGCAGCAAAGAACTAAAATAAATAAATAAATACTACTGGGTATTTTAGAAGTAAAAAATACAATCATCGAAATGAAAAACTCAGTGGGTGAGTTTAACAACAAAATAGAAGAAACAAACAAAAATTAGTGAACTAGAAGACAGAACGGTAAAAAGTACTCAATCTGAACAGAGAGCAAATAGAGTGTAAAAAACTAGCAGAGCCTCAGGGACCTGTGGGACAATAACAAAAGATCTAACATTTTGTCATTGGAATTCCAGAAGAAAAGGAGAAAACTGCTCCAACTTTGCAAAAGACAAAGACCCAGAGATTCAAGAAGCCTAAGAAATTTGAAACAAGATAAATCATAAAATTTACATAAAAGACATTACAGTTAATATTTCTGAAAACTAAAGAGAAGGAAAAATATTGACAGCAGTGAGAGAGAGAAATGACAAACTACCCATAGGATAATAACAATTTGAATGACAGTAGATTTGCCATTAGAAGCTATGGAGGTCAGAGGGAAGTGACATATTTTCCAGGTGCTAAAAAAAAACAACTGTCAACCCAGAAGCGTATATCCAGTAAAAGTATTTTTCAGGAAGAGATTTTGTTGCCTGTAGATGTACCCTAAATGAATGAATAAAGAAAGTTCTCCAAACAGAAAGAAATCCATTTTTTAAAAATGAAACATCAAGAAGAAAGAAAAGAAAACACAGTGAACAAAAATATGGACAAATGTAATAGACTTTCCTTTTCCTCTTTTAGAGGAAAACATAATTTTCTAAAGTATATTTGACAGTTGAACCCAAAATTAAAACACTGTCTGATATAGTTCTAAATGTAGGTAGAATAGATATTTAATTATATATTATGAATTATAAATGGAGAGGCTAAAACGTTGTAAAGGGCAATAAGTTTTCCACCCTTATCATGAACTGGTAAAATGATAAGACCAGGAAACTGATGAGTTATGATGAGCAACCACTGTAAAATCTACACAAAGTGAAACACTAAAAGCTCCTATAGAAAAATCAAAGTAGAATTCTAAACATTTTTCTAATAACCTACAAGAAAGCAGAAAAAGAAAACAGAAACAAGCCAAAGAAACCCAGTAAGAACAAATAGAAAACAAAAAATAAAGTGGCAAACTTAAGTTCTGACATCAGTAATTGCATTAAACGGTTTGAACACACCAATTAAAACAGATTGACAAAAATGTGTAAAAAATGTCAGCTATATACTGCCTATAGGAAACTTCACTTCAAATATAATGATATAAGCAGGCTGAAAGTAAAAAGATGGAAAATATATTCTGCAAATACTAAAATAAAGAAAAAGTGGCCATATTAATGTCAGATAAAGTAGAGCAAAGAAAATGACCACAGTGGGGCATCATATAATGATAAAAGGAGACATAGCAGTCCTAAATATGTATACAGCAAATAACAGAGTTGCAAAATATATGAAACAAAGACTGACAGAACTCAAAGGAGAATTGGACAGATCTACAGTTAAAGTTGGATACTTCAACACCCTCTTTCAACAAATGATAGAGCAACTAGACCTTTTACATTACCTTATTTTATAATTAGAGGACCTTGTATCATCCTTGTTGTGAGAAGATGGTAGAGGTGAATCTTGAATGTTTGTTTTCTGCAATGCATTCTGTTCTTACAATATATTACAACAGGGTAATATATTTGGATCTTGATTAATTAATATAGGAGAGGGATTTTATTTTTAAAGTTACAGTAAAGTGAATAAGTCTAATAAAATCATGACCAAAATTTGCCCATACAAAAATAAAGTGGAATCCTAAAATGCTTACTTATGACAGATACTTAATTACTCATGCTTCCTCTTCTAAGTCATTTAATTTGATTAGATACTTGCTTCGTAGGTAGTTTTTGGCCTCAGTTCTCCTCCTAATAGTATAATTGTTCCCTTTACTGTGCAGGTGTACCCACAAAACAAAGTAAGTCTGTTGTTTGTGCCATTTTGTAAGTTACATAATTTAGAGAAATGATTGCTTATTTTACATCAGTGTTGCTAACCAGCTTCTACTTTTGTATAGTGTGTTGATGTGTTTTCTGGGATAATAGTGTGTACTTCTTGGATTCACAAATCACACTGCTCATCAGGATGAATTGCACTACTAATGAATAAAGTTGATTACAGAAAGTTTACATTACCTGAGGGAGTAATTTTTAATTAAACGTTAGTGTGCATGAAAATCTCTTTAGGAGAAAAACTAAAGGGCAGATTTCCATTAGCACCACTGGGGAATTTGATTCAAGATCCGAAGAGGAGCCCAGATTTGACTTTAAAACCAACCCCAAGATTCCGAGGTAATCCTTTATGCAAAAGGTTCATACACTCCAGTTTGAGAAACACTGACTCGACCTAAAAGTCTATATAATGCTCAGATTTGGGAAATGGTATTGACCGGCTAGCACCTCATGAAGTTATTAATTTGAACGCGTGGTGGCAGTGCAGGCTAAGAGAGGAAACCCAAGCTCTGCAGATTCGGTGGACCGCATTTCACCAATCAACTCGAGAGAGAGAGAGAGAGAGAGAGAAAAAGAACATTTAAGTTAAAGCCAACGGAGACGTGTTCAGAAAGGCAGTCATTGCCAGACAAGTGGGAAGAACGAATTTGAAATTCTTTAGCAAAGACATTTCTGAGGGTCAACAGTGGACGTGGTGACTGGGAGTGAAGGATTTTTCCTGTGGAATCAGACAAAACAATAGAGATGACAGGAACAAAAGCACAGCGCAAGAAAAGGCAAGTGATAACCTTCATTATATTGATGCTTTTGTGGGAGGTGGGTTCAGAATCGATTCAGTACTCTGTGTTGGAGGAGACAGAAAGTGGCACGTTTGTGGCAAACTTGACAAAGGACCTGGGACTCAGGACCGGAGAGCTGGCTGCGCGGGGAGCCCGGGTTGTATTCAAGGGGAACAGACAGCATTTGCAGCTAGACCCACAGACCTATGATTTGCTGCTAAATGAAAAACTGGACCGGGAGGAGCTGTGCGGCCCCACTGAGCCGTGTGTGCTACCTTTCCAGGTACTACTGGAAGACCCCTTGCAATTTTTCCAGGCTGCCTTGCAAGTCAGAGATATAAATGACCACGCCCCAGAGTTCCCCGCCAGAGAAATGCCACTAAAAATATCGGAAATTACTACGCCCGGAAAGATGTTTCCTTTGAAAATGGCACAGGATTTAGACGTGGGCAGCAACAGCCTGCAGATCTACGTCATCAACTCCATTTCTCACTTCCACGTTCTCACTCGCAATCGCAGCGACGGCAGACGGCAGAAAGTTCCCGGAGCTAGTGCTGGACAAAGCGCTGGACCGGGAGGAGCAGCCGGAGCTCAGGCTAACCCTCACCGCATTGGATGGTGGGTCTCCGCCCCTGTCAGGGACCACAGAGATTCAAATCCGGGTCTTGGACATCAATGACAACGCCCCCGAATTTGCTCAGGATCTCTATGAGGCGCAAATCCCTGAAAACAGCTCCCTGGGCTCTCTGGTTGTCACCGTCTCAGCGAGAGATTTAGATGCAGGATCCTTTGGGGAGATATCTTATGCCCTATTTCAAGTCGATGATGTTAACCAACCCTTTGAAATAAATGCAATCACAGGCGAAATTCGATTGAGAATGTTGTTGGATTTTGAGAAATTTCAATCTTATCATGTAGATGTTGAGGCCACAGACGGTGGGGGACTATCAGGAAAATGCTCTATAGTCATCAAAGTCCTGGACATGAATGACAATGCTCCGGAACTGACCATGTCCTCACTCATCAGCCCCATCCCTGAAAACCTGCCAGACATAACAGTGGCAGTTTTCAGCGTATCAGATGCAGATTCTGGACATAATCAACAAGTTATGTGTTCTATAGATAGCAATCTCCCTTTTCTTCTAAGACCATCGCTTGAGAATTTCTACACCTTGGTAACAGAAGGAGCGCTGGACAGAGAGAGACAGGCCGAGTACAATATCACCATCACAGTCGCCGATATGGGGATCCCCAGACTGGAAACGAAGCACAACATAACCGTGCTTGTCTCAGACGTCAACGACAACGCCCCCGCCTTCACACAAACCTCTTACACCCTCTTCATCAGCGAGAACAACAGCCCCGCCTTGCACATCGGAAGCGTCAGCGCCACAGACGCAGACGCGGGCGCTAACGCCCAGGTCACCTACTCGCTGCTGCCATCCCAGGACCCCAGCCTGCCCCTGGCCTCGCTGGTGTCCATCAACGCGGACAACGGACACCTGTTCGCCCTGAGGGCGCTGGATTTCGAGGCCCTGCAGGCGTTCGAGTTCCTCGTGGGCGCCACAGACCGCGGGGTCCCGGCGCTGAGCAGCCAGGCGTTGGTGCGCATGCAGGTGCTGGACGCCAACGACAACTCGCCCTTCGTGCTGTACCCGCTGCAGAACGGCTCGGCGCCCTGCACCGAGCTGGTGCCCCGGGCGGCCGAGCCCGGCTATCTGGTGAGCAAGGTGGTGGCGGTGGACGGCGACTCGGGCCAGAACGCCTGGCTGTCGTACCAGCTGCTCAAGGCCACGGAGCCCGGGCTGTTCGGCGTGTGGGCGCACAACGGCGAGGTGCGCACCGCCCGGCTGCTGAGCGAGCGCGACGCGGCCAAGCAGCGGCTGCTGCTGCTGGTCAAGGACAATGGCGAGCCGCCGCGGTCGGCCAGCGTCACGCTGCACGTGCTGCTGGTGGACGGCTTCTCGCAGCCCTACCTGCCGCTGCCCGAAGCGGCGGCCGACGCGGCCCAGGCCGACCCGCTCACCGTCTACCTGGTCATCGCGTTGGCGTCGGTGTCGTCGCTCTTCCTGTTCTCGGTGCTGGCGTTCATCGCGGTGCGGCTGTGCAGGCGGAGCAGGGCCTCCTGGGTGGGTGGCTGCTCGGTACCTGAGGGCCACCTTCCGGGCCACCTAGTGGACATCAGCGGCAGGGGAACTCTGTCCCAGAGCTACCAGTATGAGGTGTGTCTTTCAGGAAGCTCAGGGACCAGCGAGTTCAAGTTCCTGAAACCCATTCTTCCCAACTTCCCTCCTCAGGGAATTTGGGAGGACAATGGAGGAAAACCCCACCTTTCGGAATAGCCTCCCATTCCTTAAGTTAAGTATTGAATTATCCTACTAAGCTCTACTTATTAAATTTGGAAATCTCTTTTAACTTAAAATTACATGTTAATTGATAGTTCCTTTCTTGAATAATTTATTAGTGTTTCTTAGGGTGAAATTAAAATAAATTCCGATGTTGCATATACATATACAGTATTTCCCCTATATTATGCTTAGTAGTTTTTTAAATTATTGACAATCCGAATGAAAAATAGATTTTTATTTGCATGTTTTAAGAAAAGTTTTAATTCCATCATCTATTTCTTTTTACAAAACATTATATTCCAACATTCGTATGTATGAGTCAATTTTTAAGTGTTGGTGACAACTGTCATCCCTATTGCTATGTAGGGAAAATTATTAATTGTGAGTGTTTGATATTTAATTTGCCAGTGTAAGTCTCTTTTGGGTGTAATTCCTACAGTGTGGTAAACTAAAAATGAACATTAAAGATGGCTAAATGTTAAGATAACCACTTATATTTATGTGTAGTTCAGTAATCATAAGTCAATACATATTTTCTCTGAATATAAACTTTACTAAAGTGTCGACACACTACAGTTTGTGAGCTTTATGTAAGAATATGATGGTCTTTTTAAAACATCAGGCCAATTATAAATGCTTAATAAATATTTGCTGAATGTTATTAACATTCCTATAGTGAATTAAAAAGCAATTTTCAAGGGAGACAGATATGTTCAGATTTTCTCTATATTATAGTACCCTTGCCAATAAGTGAACTTATTAAGCATCAATCTTTTACTTTTCTCTATATAGTAAACACTTTCCACTAACCCTAAACTTTATTACAGAACATAAAATGCTTGAGAGTATGTTTTATCTCCTTGTCTATGTCCACCTATTTGAAAGTTTAAAAGTTTTGAATAGTAAAATCCAAATTATATTTTTTAAACTTCTATTACTTTTCAAGCTTCTATATATATAATACCTGCCAAGATCTAAGCAAGTTATTAGTGCCATGTTATTGGGTTGCATCATATTTTCTCTTCTATTGCTGTGTATGTATTATTTATCTTTACTGACCATAAAATTATTTAATTTTGCAGTTTAACCACTACTTGGTCTATTTGTGTGGGTTATAATAGTAGTATTTTATTCTAAAATCTCTCTTCAATTTCCCATAAAAGTCAGACAGTTTATACTGAAGTGACAAGTGAGTAAATATTTTATTTTATCCTTAATTAAAATGGAAATTGGCTTAATTTAATTACATTTGGCTGCATGTTGTATCCAAACAAGTGAACTGCCATTGCTCTTTTGTCATAGATGATTAGCAATTGGTCCTATGAGCATAGAACAAAACTTACTGTTTTATTCTCCCATATTTATACCATCTTCTTGGAATAGCATTTTTCCTTTGGGGAAACTGCTTCTAATATTCTCACTCCATTTCACATGGTTTTAGTTGATGCAGTGATGTTTTTCAATAACCCCATCTCTATCGCTCCTGAGGATGTACACTTAGATGGGCCCTTATTCAAAGATGACAGGTCAAAACCCTTCCCTAAAAGAATATTTTATACATCATTGACTTTATTGTCTTCATGGCCTGAATTCTGAACTTATATTGACTTCTAATAAAACAAATGGCCATTTCCTCTCAACTTTACTGCGCTAAGCACACAGTGAATTTATTTTAAAAAATCCCAAAGTCTATGTAGCCCAGAGACTGACAATACATCACTGTTTTTTCCAGGAGTTACAGGCATATTTCAATTTGTTCGGTAGTAGAATTGGATTTAAAATTTCATAACTCCCAACACAATAGAACAGATTAGCATTGTTTGTGATAGAATGTAAGCTCCTCAAGAGCAAGAACTTTGTGTTTATTGTTTCATCTCCAGAAGCTAGACTTTTTTTTTGCAGAGAAATATTTATTGGATGACTAAATAAATTTGTCTCCAGTCGAGTTGTGTATACTGAATGTGTACCTTTATAGAGAAGATTAATTTAGATAAATAGGTATTACTTTGCTATCACAGCTGTTGTTAGCTCCCTGGACATAGGAGAGAGTGCATAATAGGTGAGGAGGAAAGGAGTTTCTAACACTCTATGACCCAAAAAGGCATTCATTGCATTTTAGCTATTACACTGTGCTTTGGAATAAAAACTATCTGAAGTTGTAAAACAGAACGCTTGGTGGCGCTGCAGGATAAGAGTAAAAAAAAATCTGTGATTCCAAAACTACATAAAGCTGAGCAGGCTCTGGCAGTTCACAAAGAAAGCATTTTACACCACTGGGGATATGTTTCAGAGAAGCAGCTGTTGCCGTCCCCATGTCAGTCAATGTTAAGACTAAGTCAAGCTTACTGAACTGAGATAGCGGTGTTGGCTGTAAAGCAATTATTTTGTGATTTAATACTGGATCTATTGGACCAGGAGGAAGGATGGAGACGCTGCTATCCAAAGCTCCCCGGAAAAGGCAAGTGACCGCCATTATTATTCTATTACTATTGTGGGAGGTGGGCTGTGCGACCATTAAATATTCTGTTCTAGAAGAGATGGACAGTGGCTCTTTTGTGGCCAACTTATCAAAAGATCTGGGGCTGGGCTTAGGGGAGCTGGCCGCGCGTGGCGCCCGGATTCTTTCCAAAGGGAACAAACAGCATTTGCAGCTCGAGCAGAAGAGTGGGAATTTGCTCCTAAAAGGAAAATTGGACCGGGAAGAGTTGTGTGGTGACACGGATCCTTGTATACTGCATTTCCAGGTGTTACTGAAAAACCCGGTGCAGTTTATTCAAGGTGAACTACAGCTCCGAGATGTAAATGACCATGCCCCAGAGTTCTTGGAACAGGAAATACTCCTGAAAATCCCGGAAAATAGCTATCCAGGAACTGCATTTTCTTTGAAAAAAGCTCATGATTTAGACGTGGGCAGCAACACAGTACAGAACTACACAATTAGCGCCAACGCCTATTTCCACCTTTTCATTCGCAATCACAGCGATGGCAGGAAATACCCCGAGCTAGTGCTGGACAAAGCGCTGGACCGTGAGGAGCAGCCAGAGCTCAGGTTAACCCTCACAGCGTTGGATGGTGGGTCACCGCCCAGGACTGGGACTTCCCAGGTTCTCATCATAGTTCTGGACATAAATGACAACGCCCCTGAATTTGCTCAGCTGGTCTATGAGGCACAAGTCTCAGAGAACAGCCCTGTAGGCTCCCTTGTGATCGCTGTCTCCGCTACAGATTTAGATGCTGGGACCTATGGAGAGCTCTCCTATTCCTTTTTCCAATCCTCAAATCAAGCTATACAGGTGTTTGAAATAAATGCAGTCACGGGAGAAATTCGATTAAAAAAAATGTTGGATTTTGAGGAAATTCAATCTTACCACATGGAAATTGAGGTTTCAGACGGTGGAGGCCTTTCAGGGAAATGCACCGTAGCCATAGAAGTAATGGATGTAAACGACAATGCCCCGGAACTGACCATGTCATTACTCATCAGTGAGATTCCAGAGAACACCCCTGACACTGTGGTAGCTATTTTTGGAATTTCAGATTCAGATTCCGGAGACAATGGCAAAATGATATGTTTCATCCAAGACCATCTCCCCTTCCTTCTGAAACTCACCGTAGAAAATTTCTACACCTTGATAACTGAAGGAGCGCTGGACAGAGAGAGACAGGCTGAGTACAACATCACTATCACAGTCACCGACATGGGGACACCCAGGCTGAAAACACAGCGCAACATAACCGTGAGGGTCTCTGATGTCAACGACAACGCGCCAGTCTTCACCCAAACCTCCTACACCCTCTTTATCCGCGAGAACAACAGCCCCGCCCTGCACATCGGAAGCGTCAGCGCCACTGACGCAGACACTGGCGCCAACTCCCAGGTCACTTACTCGCTGCTGCCACCCCAGGACCCCCAACTGCCCCTGGCCTCGCTGGTGTCCATCAACGCGGACAACGGACACCTGTTCGCCCTGAGGGCGCTGGATTACGAGGTCCTGCAGGCGTTCGAGTTCCTCGTGGGCGCCACAGACCGCGGGGCCCCGGCGCTGAGCAGCCAGGCGCTGGTGCGCGTGCAGGTGCTGGACGCCAACGACAACTCGCCCTTCGTGCTGTACCCGCTGCAGAACGGCTCGGCGCCCTGCACCGAGCTGGTGCCCCGGGCGGCCGAGCCCGGCTACCTGGTGAGCAAGGTGGTGGCGGTGGACGGCGACTCGGGCCAGAACGCCTGGCTGTCGTACCAGCTGCTCAAGGCCACGGAGCCCGGGCTGTTCGGCGTGTGGGCGCACAACGGCGAGGTGCGCACCGCCCGGCTGCTGAGCGAGCGCGACGCGGCCAAGCAGCGGCTGCTGCTGCTGGTCAAGGACAATGGCGAGCCGCCGCGGTCGGCCAGCGTCACGCTGCACGTGCTGCTGGTGGACGGCTTCTCGCAGCCCTACCTGCCGCTGCCCGAAGCGGCGGCCGACGCGGCCCAGGCCGACCCGCTCACCGTCTACCTGGTCATCGCGTTGGCGTCGGTGTCGTCGCTCTTCCTGTTTTCGGTGCTGGCGTTCATCGCGGTGCGTCTGTGCAGGCGGAGCAGGGCCGCCTGGGTGGGTGGGTGCTCCGTGCCTGAGGGCCACCTTCCGGGGCACCTAGTGGATGTCAGCGGCACGGGGACCCTGTCCCAGAGCTACCAGTATGAGGTGTGTCTGTCGGGAGGCGCAGGGGCCAGCGAGTTCAAGTTTCTCAAACCAATTGTCTCCAACTTCTTGGGTGATGAGGCTGGTAGGGACAGCCAAGAAAACCCTAACTTTAGATGTAATTTTGGGTTCAATTAGGAATTTCTTTTTGACAAGATGTGAGAAATGATACTATTCACTAATGTATTTCCCAAACCTTTCATTCACAGTTTGCATATGCTCACATTCATAATTATTGTCGTATTTATTGTTATTGCAACCTGTTGAAGTATTTTACATTCTGAAGAGCTAGGAATCTTTTGTTGTTTTGTCGATTTTTTTCTCACATTATGACTATTCATACAATAGCAGAGCAATGGTGTTTTCGTGGGTTTTGGAGCATAAAATTTTTGGAGGTTACAATGCTTTCAGATTCCTGATATTTGAGCTTGTTCATTGATATCTTGTTACGATTAAGTGAATTGTGTTTTATAATTACTTTCAGCATGAGTAACTATTGTAAATGATGGCTTTTGGTTTTAAAATAAGTTTCATTTATGCAAAATTTTTCCTTGGATTTCTATAATGTTTCAAAAAACACTGTTGTCTTTTCTCAAATGAACTAATATTTTATCTGAATGTTTTCTAAGTTGAGTATTTTCTTTCACAATTAATAGCATATAATTAGATCATTTGCTATAATTTTAAATGATTCAACCCCTGTTAATGGGGAAAAAAGTAGAAAAATATTGGTAGATTTATGATTACTCCATAATAAATAGTTTTAGGTATGTAAATGACTCATTCTTTTTATATATAGCCACATGATTTGAACATATTCAATATGAAAAAGAAAGCAAATTAACATAATTAGTTGAGCCCGTTATTATTAAGTCATCATTTTTAAATATTTCTATGAATTCATATAAAGATAAGTTAGCAGATAGGTAATAACAGTTTTGTAAAATGGACCTAAAATAAACGTCTATGTTTATCATTGAAACTACCAGATTTTACTTTCGTATAATAAGACAAAACAATATAAAACAATGGAATTTGCTTAAGCTTAAATAATTTCTATAAGTTTAAAAACAGGATTATTATATTAATGTAACTGCCTGCTTTAAAATGAGCAAATAGCCCTGGTTGGGTAGCTAAATTTAGAGTATCCTCCAATACGCCAAGGTGAGGGCACAAAAAGAATCAACCAGCGTGACCAGACAGTGGCCCACTGGATACAGCATTAGCCTTGGATGCTGAGGATTCAGGTTCAAAACCCCAAGGTTGCTGGCTTGAAGCCCAAGGTTGCTGGTTGCTGGCAAGGGGTCATTGGCTTAGTAAAAGCCCCCTTCCCCATTGAGGCACATATGAGAAAGCAATCATTAACAACTAAAGTGCCCTAACTATGAGTTGATTCTTCTCTCTCCCTTCCTGTCTGTCCTCTCTGTCTTTCTCTCTCAAAAAAAAAAAAAAAAAAAAAAGTCAACCAATGATCGCCTAAGTAAGGGGAATAACAAATAGATGTTTCTCTTTTGCTTTCAAATCAATAAATAAAATATTTTTAAGTGAGCAGATAAACGTTCTTACACTTTCACCCTCCTCTCCTCACCTTACTTTATATTTTGTTATATCTAGTTACCTTATCAATGTTTATAACATCTACAATGTATATTAAAAAGATAATTCCCATAATTCTTTAGATATTTTGTTTTAAATTTTTAATTCATCATACAATTATGCTTCATATTTTCAAATTTCATGCAAGTCTGGCTTACAGAGGTAACAACTTTTGAAGTGTTTAACTGTTTTTTTCCAAGATATTTTCATATTTCTAGATAATATGCTTATAAAATAATTTCTCTCAAATTTTAGTGTTAGATATTATCCATTTATGTTTTTTCTTAAAGGGCACACACATAAACACACACACACTTGCACATTTCCTCTTCCCCATCCTCTCTCATATCAATATCACAAAATTCTGTTTAGTGTTTATATAATTCTGACTATGTACATATAGCTTACACTTGAATCTCGTGGTGTACTGAGATTATTTTTCTTTGCCTCAAGTAAATAATTACCTCATTTTCACTTTACTTTTCTGTGTACAAATTTTTAATTTATAAAGTTATATAAATTTACACACTATGAACTTATATAGATTCTAAAATCTAAAGCTCCTAATTGTATTATTAAACTTATCTAGAAATATTTCAGTTCCGTTACTTTTTCTTGGAGCCATCCTGGAGTGAGGCAGCCTTCTGCCAATTGTATACTATTTGCTCTGTAGACCTATTGCATAGCTGGCAATGTGGAACTCACTTCACCCTTCATCCTGGGAATTTCTTATATCGCTCTTCTCTCTTTTGGTTTACTCCCTGAGTTACTGAAAAGTATTTGGTAATAAATTTATTGAGAATTTGGATAGTTGAAAATTTCAAATGTTACAAAATATATTATTGGGTGTGGGATTTAATCTAGAAATCATTTGCTGCGCCCTGGCTGGTTGGCTCAGTGGTAGAGTGTCAGCCCCGCATGTGGAAGTACCTGGTTTGATTCCTGGTCAGGACACATAGGAGAAGCGACCATCTACTTCTCCACTCCTCTCTCTCTCCTTTTCTTTCTCTCTCTCTTCCCCTCCCACAGTCATGGCTTGATTTGTTAGAGTGCATAGGCCCCAGGTGCTGAAGATGGGCCCAAGGAGCCTCCACCTCAGGTGCTAAATATAGCTCAGTTGTGAGCATGGCTCTAGATGGGCAGAGCATAATTTACTTCTAATAGACCATTCAATGGAAACTACTGGAAGATAACTATTAAAATGTGAGAGTGATCTGGCCACCCACATCCGTGGGTTCCCTGAAGTGGCCTGAATGCCCAGGTGACAGTGGCCCGACTGCCCAGGTGACAGTGGCCCCTGTGGTGGTTAGTTGTTGCGATCCAACCATGAAGAGACAGCAGGCACTCACTGTGTAAGAAGCTGAGAACCATAGAGAATTTTGATGGGTGTTGAGGCCAGGTGCTGTTGGAAGGAAGAACTGTGGCATTCTCATTGAAAAGGATCAGCCAGCCAGCTGAAGTGTTAACTTCCAACTTTTCCATAACCAGCTTAAGTCAAACACATGAAATCTTTATATTGACAATAAAAGATAATTCTTTGGATAGCTCAGTTGGTTAGAGCACTGTCCCGAAGTGCAGACATTGCCAGTTTGATCCTTAGTCTGGACACATACAGGAACAGATGTCCCTGTCTCTTTTCTGCTCTCTTCCTTCCCTCTCTATAATAAATAAAATAAACATAAAAAGGATAATTCTTAGTATGATACTTTTGTTAATTAAGAGAATATGCAAAATGACA
Source organism: Rhynchonycteris naso (assembly GCA_037038555.1). Lineage (NCBI taxonomy): Eukaryota > Metazoa > Chordata > Mammalia > Chiroptera > Emballonuridae > Rhynchonycteris > Rhynchonycteris naso. Next base: position 102,599,716 of record CM073003.1, read on the forward strand.
TTTTCCAAACTTTGAAGACAGTGGCTAGAGTTACTTTTGGAGTGTTCAGAGAGGAGTATACAACTTTAGTTGTGTGCTCTTCTTATTTAGGTGTCTCTGGGAAAACTTCTTTAAATAAAGTCATATTGCAGCTTGGAGAATCTACTGCAAACAACTTGACAGAAGAATTTACTCACATTGTCATGACGTCAGTTACAGTTATCACTGAAATACTATGTGCAAGCCCTGGCAGGATAGTCAGTTGCCTGGAGCATTGTCCCAAAGTGCAGACATTGTCAGTTTGATCCCTGGTCAGGGGCATATACAGAAATAGATGTTGCTGTCTGTCTCTCACTAAAATCAATCAATCAATAAAAACTAAAATAATTAATTCTGTACTCATTTGTGGATGTCCAATTGTAAAGCCAGAATATTTTACCTAATTTCTTAAAGTAGTTCAGTCCAAGAAACAGCTTCCACAAATTGCAAGTTTTTAGCCACCTATTGATGAACCAGCTATTGGAAGTTAAAATATATTGATCTGTTAGGATGACAGAAAAGAAAAACTAACCTTCAAAAGGAAAATGTTTGTATTTCTGAATGTCAAGCAGCATAAAAAATTAAATTTAGCCGTTGTGTTTGGAGGAGGAGATACCAGGCTGATAACAGATGAAAATGAAGAAGATAGTTTTTTTTCAGCTCCTGGATCTTGTGTTGTTGATATAGAAATAACAAACTCACAGACCTTAATTTTTTAATCTCAGAAAATAAAGTAAATTTATTCTATTATAGCCTGACCTGTGGTGGCGCAGTGGATAAAGCGTTGACCTGGAACACTGAGGTCGCCAGTTCAAAACCCTGCACTGGCCTGGTCAAGGCACATATGGGAGTTGATGCTTCCAGCTCCTCCCCCCTTTCTCTCTCTCTCTCTCTCTCTCTCTCCCTCTCTCTCTCTGTGTGTGTGTGTCTCCTCTCTAAAATGAATAAATAAAAAATTAAAAAAAAATTATTCTATTATAAATATGCTCCAAAGGCAGGGTCTTAGATTCCTGAAGCAGAAATTGGATTGGCATTTATTTTCATGACTATAGAGAATTACTGTGATCCTCAGGGCCAGACAGTAGGACTCAGGAAAACGACTCCAGGGAAGAGCCTTTCCCAAGGCTTGCCAGTCAAAGAGAAGCTCATGCCAAGTGCCCCAGTAAATAATATGATATACTTAACTGACACAGAGTCAGAGTAGGCAGACACATGTATGGATTTGAATGAGCGGCCAAAAGAAATATAAAGCTCCAGAATGGAACAAAGATCCAGGATGCAATCACAAGAAATATCTACTGTAAAGGAGTCTCCCAAAATAAGCTCTGATAATACTGTGTTATCAAATATTCCACTGAGGATGAAAATCCCAAACTATCAACTTTCACCAAGGAGGCTCCAAGGTGTGAACAGAAGTAGAGATCAGTCTTCCCAGCAGCCACAGACCAGCTCCATCAGAAACTGCTTCCAGCCATGCACCAAAAAAAAAAAAAAAGAAAGAAAGAAAACAGGATGAAGAAAAACAAGAAATTTCTTCATCGAAATTAGTAAGAATGGAAATGTCTTGTTCTCTTTAGAACAAAAACAACCTGCTCCAGGGGTGCTCAATACGTGGATCGCGATCTACTGGTCAATCGCGAAGGAAGTGTGGATAGATCGCATGACATTAAAAAGACATTTGTCTTTTGATTGGCATACAGGGTAGCCAATCTGACATCTGAACTTTTGACACCCTACACATGCACGTTAAACCGCGCTAACTTGTTCAGTTACATTGCTGCATAGTTAGCCTTTAATTTATTTAAAATAAATACAACAAAGGGTATAAAAATGAGTGCCGTAGCTGGTCCGAGTAAGAAGCCTAAAACCTACCACTTTCATACAGAATGGGAGGGCATTTTTTTCACTATGTCATATTCTAAGTGCGTTTGCCTCATCTGTCTGTGTGCCATTGCTATTCCAAAGAAGGGAAATGTGGAGCGGCTTTTTTGAACTGTTCATAAAGACTATGACATTGACTTTTCTCCGAAAAGAGAGCTGAGAAGGAGAAAGGTGAAAGAAGAATACACACTATTAAATAGTAATAATAGTAACTTAATGATAATATAGAAGAAATAAATTTATGTTTTGCATTTTTATTGTAGGTAGATCATTTTGACTTGGTCACCTTATAAGTAGTTCGCAAGCTGAAAAAGTGTGGGCACCCCTGTGCTACTCCTTCTGTATGGAAAAATAAAGAGCAGCATCTATCTCAGAATGAGCCTGAGGGGGAAAACCAGATAACTCATTTACGTATATAGATGCAAAATCCACTGTAAAAACCTCTGCCAATAAACCTCTACAGAAAGACTAAGATAATAAAAAAATAAAAATTGATGATTTATCTATAGAAAATGAAATATTGGAACAGTCATTCAAAAACACAAAACCAGAATTAGAAGTGGAAGTGAAAGTTTAGAAACAAGAGAAAAATGTCAATATTAGAAAAAAGCCAATATTGAATATAAAAGCCAATATTGAATACAAACGACTCTTTTAATGGTGAAACAATGCCAGAAGGTAACAAAATATTGCAAGAAAATATAATTTAGAACAAATGTGAGCTCAAAAGAAGAATTACAACGGTCAGCTAAAGAAGGACTGTCTAACAAGGACAGGATTCGGGATGATGACAAGATGCTTCCCAGGAAGATGTTACTGACTGAGTTTAGATCACTAGTGGTTAGTAACTCTGCCTGCAGAAATGCACTCAGTGTAAATAATGAATATGGGTGACTAAACAATTTCATAGAATTTAGAAAGTTTACATTCCTGGAGCAGGAAAACTTCCACAGGTCATGGAAGATCAAAGCTAATCACATGCAAAAGAATACAGAATTAAAAGAGTGGTTAAGGCAGGAAATAGAAATGCAAAATCAACAAGCAAAGGAAGAGTCTTTTACTGATTCTCCTTAAATACAATCCTAATGTAAAAAAAGAAAAAGATGATAACTGAGGATCTTATAAAGATGCCACAGATAAAACGAAAACATTTTCTTTCAAATATTACTCTCTGTTTTCTCTGGGACACATACAGTACATTCAAGGGATTTAAGTTACAAACATTCTATATGACCTGAACTGTTAAAATAAAATGCACAAAACCTCATTTCTTTTGTGTGTGACAAAAATCAATAAATAAAATGGGAGAGTAGTCTAAGAAAGAGGAAGTCAGAAGAAACAGAAAAAAGAGGATACAAAACAGAACAGAGATGAAATGGATCTCCAAATGATATTGAAGGATGATTCCTGGATGATGGTTTGTGTCTCAAATACAGACCATCCAGTGTAAAGCTATATGGGACAGGTATTCTGAAGAATATCATCAGCAAGTCTCCTGACATATAATCAGTTGGACAAAACTATTAAAGCCACAGAGTAAAAAAAAAATGGGAGAAATAAAATGTTAGAAACAGGAGATTCAACCAGAGTAAAAGGCAAGGAGAATTCCAAGAATGCTAGCAAAGGAAAGTCCTAGAATGATAGCTGACAAAAGATGTAGACACCACCCACCCAATTTAAGGAAAAATTGGTATCTCAGGAGATACTGGAATGACCATGTGAAAAACTGTACTGAAAGGCAATTGGAAGTGTGGGAAGAATAAGTAATATGTATAAAGAAAATCAGGTAAATGAAATGAAAAAGCAAGGCAAACATTATCTTCAAAAAAGTGAGAAAGAAAATATAATTAGTACACAACTGCTCTGAATGACACTGTGAATGAAAGAGGCATTGAAGACCCTTGGAAGTGTACAAAAGCTGAAACCAAATCTAACGTAATAAAGAGTCAACTGATAATGTCTAAAATAGAGTAATTAAAATACAGCCAAATACAGATTAACAGCAGAAGAGAACTAAAAGAGTTAAAATATGCATGGTCAAATGCCATTATACTAGCAACTTGAGAATTAAAAAGGTACAATTAAAAATAAAGGTACAATGTCAAAAGATGTCAAAAAATACTTTAAAATATGAAAGAACAAAGATAAAGGAGAAAACATTTTTGATCCAAAAAAGAATATTTACCCCAAATCAAGATCAAACCATCAGAGTTAAAGTGGAGATACTAGGAGCACTGCCACAAGGGTAAGAACGACCCACTTGCTATTGTTATTTCTAAGAGTATACATTGCACACCCTTGGAGACACTAGCCATTGAAATTATATGTGAACAATAAATAATAGTATTACTTACAGCAGGTGGGGGTTAGAGGATGGAAAGAGTTCCAGAAAGTATCATGAGTAAAGAGTGAAGACCTTGAAACCAGAAGGATTACTTAATTGACAAGAAACTGAAGAAAAAAAAGGCCTGTTACTTTTAGTATGAGCAGCATTATTGTCAAACAATTAACAAATAAATTAAAGGTTAACTTTTGATGAAGCTTCATTTTTTATATAGTCTTTACTATTCATTTTATAAACAGGAGTCTTTTTTTTTTTTAGGATTTACTCCTGGTAGGGATTCAGAGTTCAAGTTCATAGCACTAGATTAAGGAGAACAACAGATTTATTTTTCTACGAATCCAGATGATAAAAGGGGAGGATGATGTAAGCGCTTACTAGCATTGCTGTGACCATTTGAGGGGGGAAAATGTAATAAAACAGCAAAGACCCTGAGGGACACAAAATCACTCCAGCAAATATTCTTTTAATCCGCCATCTTTTTGTTCTATTCTTGAAAACGGGAATTACATCCACAAAACGCGAGGTGGCGCTGCTGGCTAAAAAGAGAAAGAAAAATAAAATACACAAAGGATGTTGCAGATTCCAGGGTTAGGAGATCTGGCCAGACAGAAAGGTACAGGAAAGAAAACCGTGTTGATAAGATTTGAGGGAAAGTAGGGATACCTCCCTACAAACATTGCTGTTATATGCTCATTTCTAAGGATTCGGTTGCTGCCATTTCTGAAAAGCTGCGTGGGGTCGAGTGAAAGTAATTTTGAAAGACTGATTAAAAGAAGAATGGAGGACAGAGTGAAGTGTGCGATGCAGAAAAGGCAAGTCCTACTTCTTTGTCTATTTTTGGGAGTATCTTGGGCTGGCGCGGAACCGCGTCGGTATTTTGTGGCTGAGGAAACCGAGAGAGGCACCTTTTTGACCAACCTAGCAAATGACCTGGGATTAGGGGTGGGGGAACTGTCAGCTCGGGGACCTAGAATTGTTTCAGATCAGAACATACGCTTTTTATCATTCAATCCGCTTACTGGTGATTTAATTCTAAATGAGAAATTAGATCGAGAGGAACTGTGCGGCCCCACAGAGCCCTGCGTGCTGCCCTTTCAGTTGTTACTTGAAAAGCCTTTTCAGATTTTCCGTGCTGAACTGTGCATCAGAGATATCAATGATCATTCTCCAGTGTTTCTAGATAGAGTGATTCCCTTGAAAATATTAGAAAGCACCACTCCAGGGGCGGCATTTCTCCTAGAAAGGGCACAGGATTCAGACGTTGGAACCAATAACTTGAGAAACTACACAATCAGCACCAATGCCTATTTCCATATTAATGTGCATGATAGTGGGGAGGGGAATATCTATCCCGAAATAGTACTGGATCGAGTGCTAGATCGAGAAGAGGTGCCTGAGCTCAGTTTAACCCTCACCGCCTTGGATGGTGGCTCTCCGCCCAGATCAGGGACTGCCATAGTACGCATCCTCGTTGTGGACATAAATGACAACGCCCCTGAATTTCTACAGTCTCTTTACAAGGTGCAGGTGCCCGAGAACAGCCCTGTTGGCTCCCTGATTGTCACCGTGTCAGCTAGGGATTTAGACACGGGAAGTAACGGGGAAATAGTTTATGCATTCTTTTATGCCACTGAGAGAATTCTCAAAACGTTTCAAATCAATTCAACAACTGGCCATCTTTATCTTAAAGCCGAATTAAACTATGAGGAAATGCAAACTTACACATTAACTATTCAGGCCAAAGACGGCGGAGGACTTTCTGGAAAATGTACGGTGGTGGTTCATGTAACAGATATAAATGATAATCCACCGGAACTGCTCATGTCATCACTTACTAGCTCAATTGCAGAAAACTCAGTTGAGACTATTGTAGCTGTTTTTAGGATTAGAGACAAAGATTCAGGCAACAATGCAAAGATGGTGTGTTCCATCCAAGATGATCTCCCCTTCGTCCTGAAGCCATCAGTAGAGAATTTCTACACCCTGGTAACAGAGAGACCGCTGGACAGAGAGAGCAGAGCCGAGTACAACATCACCATCACTGTCACCGACTTGGGGACGCCCCGACTAAAAACCGAGCACCACATAACCGTGCAGATCTCAGACGTCAATGACAATGCCCCCGCCTTCACCCAAACCTTTTACACCTTTTTTATCCTCGAGAACAACAGCCCCGCCCTGCACATCGGAAGCGTCAGCGCCACAGACGCAGATGAGGACGCCAACGCCCAGGTCACCTACTCGCTGCTGTCGCCCCAGGACCCCAGCCTGCCCCTGGCCTCCCTGGTGTCCATCAACGCGGACAACGGACACCTGTTCGCCCTGAGGGCGCTGGATTACGAGGCCCTGCAGGCGTTCGAGTTCCTCGTGGGCGCCACAGACCGCGGGGTCCCGGCGCTGAGCAGCCAGGCGCTGGTGCGCGTGCAGGTGCTGGACGCCAACGACAACTCGCCTTTCGTGCTGTACCCGCTGCAGAACGGCTCGGCGCCCTGCACCGAGCTGGTGCCCCGGGCGGCCGAGCCCGGCTACCTGGTGAGCAAGGTGGTGGCGGTGGACGGCGACTCGGGCCAGAACGCCTGGCTGTCGTACCAGCTGCTCAAGGCCACAGAGCCCGGGCTGTTCGGCGTGTGGGCGCACAACGGCGAGGTGCGCACGGCCCGGCTGCTGAGCGAGCGCGACGCGGCCAAGCAGCGGCTGCTGCTGCTGGTCAAGGACAATGGCGAGCCGCCGCGGTCGGCCAGCGTCACGCTGCACGTGCTGCTGGTGGACGGCTTCTCGCAGCCCTACCTGCCGCTGCCCCAAGCGGCGGCCGACGCGGCCCAGGCCGACCCGCTCATCGTCTACCTGGTCATCGCGTTGGCGTCGGTGTCGTCGCTCTTCCTGTTCTCGGTGCTGGCGTTCATCGCGGTGCGTCTATGCAGGCGGAGTAGGGCCGCTTGGGTGGGTGGCTGCTCGGTGCCCGAGGGCCACCTTCCGGGCCACCTGGTGGATGCCAGCGGCACGGGAACCCTGTCCCAGAGCTACCAGTATGAGGTGTGTCTGAGGGGTCGTTCAGGTACCACCAGTGAGTTCAAGTTTCTGAAGCCGATTATTTCTAATTTGCAGTCCCAGGGCACAGAGAAGGAAGTGGAAAAATACCCTGCATTTCGAAATGATATGGATTTCTGATAAATAATGAAAAATAAATGCTATTACTGTGTTTGTGCATATATTCATCAGAAGTTTATTCTTTATTACCTGTAGAGGGCTGCTTTCACATTATTTCAAATACTCTTAACGTCACAGAATAAATTATTTTACACAGAAAATGATTTAGCTTTAGCCCTAAGAACCCTCCACAAAGCATGGAATGTATGTGTCTATCCTTAACAATTATGCATTTGCAGTCTATTTATTACATGACAAATCTTCCTTGAGATGTTATAAATTATTTTTATTGTCTTTAACCTTTATTGCTTTTTTATTTTCTGAATTGATTTTAGTGCTGTAGATGTATACCTACCCTAAGTTTCAGAAGCACAGCTTATACAGTATTTTCTAAAGCATTTTTTAAAGTCCTTACAACCCTAGCCAGAGAGCTCAGTTGGTTAGAGCATCGTCCGGATACACAGAGATTACGGATCCCGTGTCAGGGCACACTGAGTAACAAACTGATGTTCACATCATATACTATTTTAACAGTTAATCTTAGATGTAAACCTGTAAGCAGAGGTATTTTTTAAGTAAGCAAACTCATGGAGGTACAGTCAATTTGCTAATATCACCAACTAATAATTGGCAGAGCTGAATATCTTTTGTAGAGTCTTCTGTCACTGAGTATAAACCAATAATCCAGCTTTTCTGAATTAATTATTTATTATTATCAAAGCTCTTATCTAACAAACCAAATCTTAAAAAATGAAAAGATCAATTTATCCTGTGCTTCTTTCTTTTTTTTCTGAACATATGACCTTTATTTCACAGAAAAGATTAATGAACCTAAACAGAAACATTACATCATTTTGATTTGTTTGTTTATTAATCTCCTTACATTGTAGTAATGTTTCTACAGTAGTCCTTACCTACTTTTAAAAATGTATTTCCTGATTTAATTTGAAAGTTTACTTTCTTAAAGCTTCTTATTCAATATACTGTATCACTGAATCAGGAAAGTATAAGAAAAAGATTAGTATTAAATATGTAATATTAAAAGGAAACAAATGATAATTAAATTATTTAGAGATGCTGGGGAGTTAATAAGAAGCTTTGTTTGTAATAATTTGTAACTGCTTTTTCTTAAACATTACTTGTATAATTTTTGCATAGCTGTATTCTGAATATATTATAAATTACTCTAGTAACTCTTCAAATAGTACTATTACTGGGTGTTACTAATGAGGTATAGTGTAAGGACAAAAAAAAGCAGTAAAATTCTATATTGTTTTCATAGTGTCAGGATAAAATTATTTAGTTTTATATTTTAAAAGAAATCACTGACATGGAAAAGGAGGGGAGGTAATTTTCCACAGTGAAATAAATGTAATTTTTAGTGAATCTTGTTTGGATCTTGATTTAAACAACTGTAAAAGAAATGGAGAAAATTTTAATATACATGTGTATGAAATAATATTAACCTAATCTCTTAGGTATGATATAGCATTGTAGTTGGTTTTTTTTTTTAGTTCATTTATAATCAGAAGAGCATAATAAGGTACTTATGGGTGACATTTAGTTTGTCTGGGATGTGAGAATGTTAAGGAGATAAACAATATGGCAAAATATTTATAATTGTTGAAGCTAGTTATGAGTACCTGGGAGTTCATCATACTGTTCTCCTTTATGGAGTTTTAATTTTTTCAAAATAAAAGGTTTTGTTTCAAAATGATATAGTAAGAAAAGCAGCAAACAAAAATAGGAAATCTTTCTGAATACAGAATCACCACTGCTGTCAAGATTATACCTCTATTAGTCAAATGCTCCAACCTTTCCTTGTGTCTTTAACATGATAACTCCTATCTGAACTAATTATGCTCATGCATTTCTCTGCCACACACATAGTAAGTGTTTTTCTAGTTATGATAATGGACTCATGCAAACTCAGCTACCTGGTGGCATCAACTTACATGTCCTCATCTGTGTGTGGGGTACTTACAGCAGCCCTATGTAATAAGTACTATAATACTCTCCACCTTACAAATAAGAAAACTGAGGCAGAGGTTCAATAATTTTTCCAAGGTTCATGGCAATAAAAACATATTCTGAAAGTTTTACTCCAATTATATATTTAAAATTTTTTTCTGCGTGTATTCTTTCTTCTCAGCCACGCTATTACATAAATATTTTCTTTTTGCTCCAAACTCAGCATTAGTAAAGGTAAGAAGCCCCTACTAATGCCATTTTTTTTGTGGTCCTCAGACTATTATCTGCACTGTAAGGTCCAGCGATAGTAAAGTTATTGTTGTAACCTGTACAATACTGTATAGACAAGTGTTAGGAATAGTGAATCCATTTTTACCTCGGAAAAACGTAAGATCCTGTTAGGACGCGTGGTGGCGCTGCAGGATAAGAAGGTACAAACCGGAACGGCAACTGCGGCTCCATTAACTGGCAAAACTTACCAGCAGAGCCTGGAAGCCTACGGGAAGCTAGGTTGTCACAGAAGAATTGGGTCCTCTAAAAAGGACTAATCACTGGGACGTTTTTGAGGTATCCCGCGCTATTATCACAGTCTCAGATACTGAGTTCTTCAGAGCTCAGCGGAACCAGGCTCACCAGAGGCTGTACCGAGAACAATGGAGGCCAGCAGGATGCTCATTTGCAAACAAAGGCAAGTCCTTTACTTTTTTCTTTTCTTGGGCTTATCTCAGGCGAGCGCTGAACCTAGGCGTTATTCTGTGGTGGAGGAAACTGAGGGGAGCTCTTTTGTAACCAATTTATCAAAGGATCTGGGTCTGGGACAGAGGGAACTCACCAGGCGAGGGGCTAGGGTCACTTCCAAAGGGAACAGACTACATATGCAGATCGATCAGGAGACAGGAAATTTGTTGCTAAACGAGAAACTGGACCGCGAGGAACTGTGTGGTCACACAGAGCCCTGTGTGCTGCGTTTTCAGGTGTTGCTAGCGAATCCCTTAGAGTTTTTTCAAGCTGAGATACAAGTAATAGACATAAATGACCATGCTCCGGTGTTTGTGGAAAGAGATATGGTGCTAAAAATATCGGAGAGCAGTCCTACTGGGACTGCGTTTCCTCTGAAGAATGCTCAAGATCTAGATGTAGGCCAAAATAATATTGAGAACTATATAATCAGTCCTAACTCCTATTTTCACGTGCTCACCCGCAAACGCAGCGATGGCAGGAAATATCCTGAACTGGTGTTGGACAAAGCACTGGATCGGGAGGAGGAACCTGAGCTCAGGTTAACCCTCACAGTGCTGGATGGTGGCTCGCCACCCCTGTCCGGCACTGCTCAGATTTACATCGAAGTTGTGGACATCAATGATAATGCTCCTGAATTTGAACAGCCTTTCTATAGAGTACAGATCCCCGAGGACAGTCCCATAGGTTTTCTGATTGTCAAGGTCTCTGCTACGGATGTAGACACAGGAGCCAATGGAGAGATTTCCTATTCACTTTTCCAAGCTTCAGAGGAGATTAGAAAAACCTTTGAACTCAATCCCGTTACAGGAGATATTCGACTGAAAAAACAACTTGATTTCGAAGCAATTCAGTCCTATGAGGTCAATATTGAGGCCAAAGATGCTGGAAGCTTGTCTGGAAAATGCACTGTTCTGACTCAAGTCATGGATGTGAACGACAATGCTCCAGAAGTCACCATGTCCGCACTTACCAAGCAGATCCCTGAGAATTCTCCTGAGACTGTGGTTGCAGTTTTCAGTGTTTCAGATCTAGATTCCGACGATAATGGGAAAATGAGTTGCTCTATTCAGGACGACTTACCTTTTTTTCTAAAATCTTCCTTGGAAAATTTTTACACTCTAGTCACAGAGAAACCGATGGACAGAGAGACAACAGCAGAGTACAACATCACCATTACTGTTACTGACTTGGGGACACCCAAGCTGAAAACCCAGCACAACATAACCGTGCTGGTCTCAGACCTCAACGACAATGCCCCTGCTTTCACACAAACCTCTTACACCTTCTTCATCCGCGAGAACAACAGCCCCGCCCTGCACATCGGAAGCGTCAGCGCCACTGACACAGACACGGGCGCCAACGCTCAGGTCACCTACTCGCTTCTGCCGCCCCAGGATCCCCAACTGCCCCTGGCCTCGCTGGTGTCCATCAACGCGGACAACGGACACCTGTTCGCCCTGAGGGCGCTGGATTACGAGGTCCTGCAGGCGTTCGAGTTCCTCGTGGGCGCCACAGACCGCGGGGTCCCGGCGCTGAGCAGCCAGGCGCTGGTGCGCGTGCAGGTGCTGGACGCCAACGACAACTCGCCCTTCGTGCTGTACCCGCTGCAGAACGGCTCGGCGCCCTGCACCGAGCTGGTGCCCCGGGCGGCCGAGCCCGGCTACCTGGTGAGCAAGGTGGTGGCGGTGGACGGCGACTCGGGCCAGAACGCCTGGCTGTCGTACCAGCTGCTCAAGGCCACGGAGCCCGGGCTGTTCGGCGTGTGGGCGCACAACGGCGAGGTACGCACCGCCCGGCTGCTGAGCGAGCGCGACGCGGCCAAGCAGCGGCTGCTGCTGCTGGTCAAGGACAATGGCGAGCCGCCGCGGTCGGCCAGCGTCACGCTGCACGTGCTGCTGGTGGACGGCTTCTCGCAGCCCTACCTGCCGCTGCCCGAAGCGGCGGCCGACGCGGCCCAGGCCGACCCGCTCACCGTCTACCTGGTCATCGCGTTGGCGTCGGTGTCGTCGCTCTTCCTGTTCTCGGTGCTGGCGTTCATCGCGGTGCGTCTGTGCAGGCGGAGCAGGGCCGCTTGGGTGGGTGGCTGCTCGGTACCTGAGGGTTCCTTTCCGGGTCAGCTGGTGGAAGTCAGTGGCAACGGGACCCTGTCTCAGAACTACCAGTATGAGGTGTGTCTGCGCAGCGGCTCAGGGACCAGCGAGTTCAAGTTTCTGAAGCCTATAATGCCCAATTCCCAGGGCCATTACCATGGACCAGAAATAGAAGAAAACCCCAACTTTAGAAATGACTTCAGCTTTAGTATTCAGTGATAATAATTGGTTATGTTATTCAAAAATATTTTAAATTGGTAAGTTCAAGGTGATCGTTTTTTCCTGGCAACTAATTATGAATGTTTAACTTACACTAAGCTTTCTTACAAAGTGTCTCTTATTATTCCTTTGTTTTGAAGAATGGTATCTTACCTTTTCTTCATTGCTGTAAAAGATGAGTGGTCCTATTTCTTGCCTCTCAAAAGACTGATGAAGTCAATAATTGTAAAAAAAATATTCTTGTTCTTGAATAGCTTCTGGTTGTGTTAGAAAAAAAATAGTAGGAAGTAAATTCTATAGAATTGTTTGTGTCTCTTGAGATTTTTCTTTTTTAATTAGTTTTTAAACTGTTAGGTATCTAAGAGCAGAAATGCACTAACACTCACGCAGAAATATTCCTAATTAGAAAGGAAAGACCTGGCGCCAGGAGAAGTTGGCTCTTGCTTTATTCTGCTCTCTCAGTACTTACTTTTGATACTGTATTTTCTTAAAATTTCATGCTAATTGTGCTTCCTTTCATTAATACTTCAGTGTTAGTTTCAATTTAATTGTTTTAATTCCTTTCTATTTAGCTTTATTGATGTTCAAATGAGGGGAAAAGCTACGTGGTGTTTATCCAGTAAGATGAAATAGCATAGTGGTGAGGTTGGCTTTTCCCATTCAGAAAATATTGAGCACCTGTGCTCAGTGCAGTGGCCAGCCAATATGCATTCATTTTTTCTATTACTTTCTAACAGATCCCAAATTCCACTGAGGGCATTAGTGTGCTTATTCAGAAGAATACATTTTGCCAACCTCTTTGGCAGTTAGAATGGAGCACCTGACTAGGTTTTAGTCAATGAGATGTATGTACAAGTGATATAGAAGAAGACTTCCAAGAAAGCTATTTAAAGGGAGATGATTCATATAGAGAAGGGTCCTTTTTTGTTCTTTTCCAACTAGTCATTTCTACTAATAGTGTGTAAGTTATGGTTAGAACAAAATAAGCCGTGTTGGGTTTTTAAAACAACAGTAAAAATGGAAATAATGACTAAATACAGTGGGTATGGAATAAACTTTAAGAAGATGTGGGTCCCTGATGTTCAGAAAGTAAGTATGTCATCTCTAGATTGCCTGCTTCTAAATATTTTTTCTTGAGGAATTAAGAAACTTCTATCTTATTTAAGCTATCATAATTTCAATTTTGTGGTACCTCCAGTGAAATCTAATTCTAATCCTTTAACATTAAGATTTTTCATTAAGATGGTACATAATTAGCAAACCACACAGATCTTTACTGTACAGTATGAGTTCATGGATCTGTTTTAAGCTTTTATTTTTTGATTTCTAATTTAATTAAGAGTAGTGTACAGAGCGCTTTACATTAATTATCTTTTTAAGCTTCTGCCAAACCTCTGAGTGTTAGTATATCATTCTGTTCTTTTACATATGAGAAACTGAAGCTAAGAAAGGTTAAGTAGCTTGCTCACAAATCTGAGTAATGAAAGGAAATTTTTGAGACATATTCTAAGTCTACTTTAGTTGAGTGCCTCACTTCTTAATCACGTGCTATAATGGCAGGTGTTAACTGGTAACATTGTCTTCCTAAGTAAGGAAGTGAAATTCATCTATTCCATGAATTAAATTTCTATGTAGACATGTAACTTTTGGTCTGTAGCTTGTATTTGTTTCTATACCAATGGCCACACTACCCTGAACCAATAAACTGAAAGTTCTTATAAAAGAACTGACCTATCAAGGCTAGGTCAAGCACCACAATTGGTCTTTATTATAAATGAATCAGCCCAAATATCTTCCTGTACATTCTCAACATATTACACTTATTCTTGTATAAATGAATGCTCTGAGTTGGGAGTAGAATTATCCTATGGTTGTATTTCTTTAATTTCTTATATTGTTTCTTCAGTATTTTTCTGTCACTTTTGAAATATATTTTTCATTTCCTCTTGAAAATTAAAACTTGCTTTGGAAATCTCTTATTCAAACTAAATATACTACATTTATTATAGCAAACCATTTGTTTTAAAGTTGTATTTTTGGTATTAATCCTAAATAAATAATTTTAGAAAATTATAGACAATTTTGTGGAGGAATTTTAATCACTAAATGATTTAGAGATCCTGAAATTTTAATAAGAAACGTAGGTAGGTTCCAGTTATTTTCTTTTAACATTAACCATATGTTGTTGACAACACGTCTTTAAAATTAAGGTAATAAAAGATGTCAGGGGATACCAACAAATTTATTTTCAAGAATGGTTCACCAGAACTAAATTAGACACTATCCATCGTTTCTTTTTGGTGATAATACTATTCTTGTGTATTGATGAAATTTTGTTGACTGAGCTGATGGGTGCATGAGAAACTATGCTTGTGTTATGTATTAGGTTTCTATTGCTGCTACAAAAATTACTACGAACAGTTACTTAAGACAATAAAAATATATTATCTTACAGTTCTATGGGTCAGATCTTAAGTATGGGTTTTACTGGGCTAAAATCAAGGTATCAGGAAGAATGCATTTCTTTCTTGTGGCTCTAGAGGAGAATCCACTTCTTCATCTTTCCTACCTTCTAGGTGCTGCCTACATCCCTGACTTCTACCCCACTTTTCCATCTTCAAAGCCAGAAACGTTGAAGCTCTTTGACTATTATTTTGTAGCCACATCTCCCTTTGAGCATAGCCAGGAAAGGTTTTGTCCCACCCAGATAATCCAGGATGACGTTCCCTTTACAAGGTTCTCAAGGTACTTATATTTGTGAAGTTTTCATTGTTATGTAATATAACATATTTACAGATTTGGGGAATTAGGGTGTGGACATCTTTGTATGGGTGGCCATCACTCTGCCTACCACAGTTTGGCTGCTTGGAAGGAAATGATCCAAACTAATTGTACCACTTATGGCCAAAGGCAGGCACATAGAGGTCTTTATACAAGGAAGTTAGGCCTCATTAATTAGGTGTTTTGACCCCAAACAAGATAAATAACAAAATTCTAAAAATCAACAAAAACACTGAACGGGTGTGAACATCATAAATTTCCACTGAAATTCAATTCAAATACTAGAAATGGAAAAACTGACTAAAACTATACCAATATAAGGGTCTTGCATCTAGAACATATAAAGAACTCTTAAAACTGAATAATAAAAAGACTAGTAAACCCTGTTAAAAATGGATGAAGATCTGAATAGACATTCATCCAAGGAAGAGACACAAATGCCTATAAGCACATGGAAAATGCTCAATGTCATTACTCATCAGAGAAATGCAAATCAAAATCATAATGAGATGCAACTTCACACCCACTAGGATGGTTGGAATCAAAATGTCAGATAACAGTAAGTGTTGAGAGGATGTGAAAAAATTAAAAGTACTGACACACGCTGGTGGGCATGTGAAATGGTGCAGCTGCTTTGAAAAACAGTCTGGCAGTTACTCAATTAAACATTAAAGACATTATATGACCTAACAATTCTACTCCTAAAAAAATGAAAACATATGTCCACACAAACACTTGTATATGCATGTTTATGACAACGTTATTCATAATAGTCAAAAAGTGGAAACAACTCAAATGTCCATCAACAGTCGAATGGATAATGAAAATGTGATGTATCTATACAGTGGCCTCATCCTGCCTCAGAAATGAATGAAATACTGACACATGCCACAACTTGGATGAAACTGGAAAACATGGAAAGGGAAAGGAACCAGTCACAAAAGTCCACATGTTGTTTTATTCCATTCGTATGACAGTCCAGGATAGGGAAGTCAGAAAATAAATGAGTGGTTGATTACGTCGTGGGGAAGAGGGTTGGGGTGATAAGGGGGTGATAGCTAGAGACTATGGGGGTGTTGAAGTATTGAAAATTACCTAAAATTGACTGTGGTGATAGATCCATTACTCTGTGAATATTCTAAAAGCAACTGAATTATACACTGTAAATGGGTGAATTGTATGTGGATTATATTTCATTAAAACTAGTATTTTAAAAACAAAACATCATTTGTGCTCTGATAATTAAAAAAAAGAATTCAAAGTCTTGGCAAAGCATGGCCTTTAAAGCTTCCAATTTGAGAAATAAAGTTTAAGTTGCAAAACCTCACAGTTTTTACACTTTGCATTGGACAGAGGAGAAGTAATCTACCTCTAATAGGGCATTGGTTAATCACTCTCTTTGGAACCACCACTGACTGCAGTTTTGCAGTGTGTAGTCGTTTGTAATTCTATATAGTATGTACCATGAAAACCACGTACCTGTGAAGCTGGCCCAAGTTTACATTTGAAAAAGTATGTTATTTTCTGCTTAAAAAGTATTTAATCATATTCCTCATCAGCTTTAAACAGTAACATAAGTGAGTTTGCTTTCTATAGTTCTCCTGTTCAACAACACAGAGTTCCATCTAAACACACGGAAACCTCATGAAAATAGAATTCGGTGTTAGATATTACAGAACACGATTTGCACAATTTATTCTACATACAGTATTAGAATTTTGTACCCAATGTTAAAACAGAACATGTATGACTCAGTAAGAACGCATGGTGGCGCTGCAGGTTAAATGATGGAAAATGGAATTGCCTACTCAGCTCCGGTATTTGTCCAGTTTCACGCTGCCTGGAAAATTAAGAAGAGCTAGCTAGCTTTCCCAGACAGAGCAAAAGTGAGTGTGAAACCTCCTTAAAAGCCCGTTTTCTGCGTAGTTTTGCTGTTCTGGGCTGCAGGACCGGGCTGCTAGGATTTTGGGCATACATACAGGAAGCTCCTGTGGACCAAATTTTCAGGAAGGAGCAATGGAGATCGGATGGATGCGCAATCAAAGACAAAGGCAAGTCTTTGTTTTCTTTGTTTTGCTGAGCATGCCTGGGGTGGAAGCCGATTTAGGGCCCTATTCAGTAGTGGAAGAAACAGAGAGAGGATTCTTTGTGGCAAATCTAGGAAAAGACCTGGGACTGGGGTTGACGGAAATATCCACCCGCGGGGCCCGGATCATTTCTCAAGGACACAAAGAGCATTTGCAGCTCAAGGTTCAAACTGGGGATTTGCTCATAAATGAGAAACTAGACCGTGAGGAGTTATGCGGTTTCACTGAGCCTTGTGTACTACATTTCCAAGTGCTAATGGACAACCCCTTAGAGATATTTCAGGCTGAACTAAGGGTGGAAGACATAAATGACCATTCTCCTGTGTTCAGCGAGAGAGTAATGATTCTCAAAATACCGGAAAACACTCCTCTAGGAATGGCATTCCCTCTGAGTAATGCTTTGGACTTGGACGTAGGAAGCAACAATGTACAGAACTATAAAATTAGCTCCAATCCCCATTTTCAAGTTCTAACCCACAACCGCAGCGATGGCAGAAAATACCCGGAGCTGGTGTTGGACAAAGAGCTGGATCGGGAGGAGGAGCCCGAAATGTCATTAACCCTCACAGCGCTAGATGGAGGTTCTCCGCCTCGGTATGGGACCGCCCAGGTGCGCATTGAAGTGGGGGATATCAACGATAATGCCCCTGAGTTTGGACAGCCGCTGTACAAGGTGCAAATTTCTGAGAACAGCAAGGCAGGCTCCCTGGTTGTCACCGTCTCTGCAAGCGATTTAGACAGCGGAGTCAATGGAAATATAGTATACTCACTCTTTCGGCCATCAGAAGATATTACCAAAACTTTGGAGGTAAATCCTATGACAGGAGAAATTCGACTGAGAAAACAAGTAGATTTTGAAACAGTTCGGTCTTATGAAGTGGACATCAAGGCCACTGATGGGGGAGGTCTTTCAGGAAAATGCACTCTTCTCCTGCAGGTGGTGGATGTCAATGATAATGCCCCAGAAGTGACTATTTCTGCACTGACTAGCCCCATCCCAGAAAACTCGCCTGAAATTGTAGTTGCTGTTTTCAGTGTTTCAGATCCTGACTCTGGAAACAATGGGAAGACTATTTCATCTATCCAGGATGACCTTCCTTTCCTTCTAAAACCTTCAGTCAAGAATTTTTACACCTTGGTGACAAAGAGAGCTCTAGATAGAGAAGAAAGAGCCGAGTACAACATCACCATCACAGTCACCGATATGGGGACCCCCAGACTAAAAACTCAGCACAACATAACCGTGCTGGTCTCCGATGTCAATGACAATGCCCCAGTCTTCACACAAACCTTCTACACCCTCTTCATCCTCGAGAACAACAGCCCCGCCCTTCACATCGGCAGCGTCAGCGCCACTGACACAGACGCGGGCGCCAACGCCCAGGTCACCTACTCGCTGCTGCCACCTCAAGATCCCAGCCTGCCCCTGGCCTCGCTGGTGTCCATCAACGCGGACAACGGACACCTGTTCGCCCTGAGGGCGCTGGATTACGAGGCCCTGCAGGCGTTCGAGTTCCTCGTGGGCGCCACAGACCGCGGGGTCCCGGCGCTGAGCAGCCAGGCGCTGGTGCGCGTGCAGGTGCTGGACGCCAACGACAACTCGCCCTTCGTGCTGTACCCGCTGCAGAACGGCTCGGCGCCCTGCACCGAGCTGGTGCCCCGGGCGGCCGAGCCCGGCTACCTGGTGAGCAAGGTGGTGGCGGTGGACGGCGACTCGGGCCAGAACGCCTGGCTGTCGTACCAGCTGCTCAAGGCCACGGAGCCCGGGCTGTTCGGCGTGTGGGCGCACAACGGCGAGGTGCGCACCGCCCGGCTGCTGAGCGAGCGCGACGCGGCCAAGCAGCGGCTGCTGCTGCTGGTCAAGGACAATGGCGAGCCGCCGCGGTCGGCCAGCGTCACGCTGCACGTGCTGCTGGTGGACGGCTTCTCGCAGCCCTACCTGCCGCTGCCCGAAGCGGCGGCCGACGCGGCCCAGGCCGACCCGCTCACCGTCTACCTGGTCATCGCGTTGGCGTCGATGTCGTCGCTCTTCCTGTTCTCAGTGCTGGCGTTCATCGCGGTGCGGCTGTGCAGGCGGAACAGGGCCGCTTGGGTGGGTGGCTGCTCAGTGCCTGAGGGTCCCTTTCCGGGTCAGCTGGTGGAAGTCAGTGGCAACGGGACCCTGTCTCAGAACTACCAGTATGAGGTGTGTCTGCGCAGCGGCTCACGGACCAGCGAGTTCAAGTTTCTGAAGCCTATAATGCCCAATTCCCAGGGCCATTACCATGGACCAGAAATAGAAGAAAACCCCAACTTTAGAAATGACTTCAGCTTTAGTATTCAGTGATAATAATTGGTTATGTTATTCAAAAATATTTTAAATTGGTAAGTTCAAGGTGA
Organism: Rhynchonycteris naso; assembly: GCA_037038555.1. NCBI lineage: Eukaryota > Metazoa > Chordata > Mammalia > Chiroptera > Emballonuridae > Rhynchonycteris > Rhynchonycteris naso. The sequence continues at coordinate 102,619,374 of CM073003.1, forward strand.
TCGTTTTTTTTCTGGCAACTAACTATGAATGTTTAACTTACACTAAGCTTTCTTACAAAGTGTCTCTTATTATTCCTTTGTTTGAAAGAATGGTATCTTATCTTTTCTTCATTGCTGTAAAAGATGAGTGGTCCTATTTCTTTACTTTCAAAAGACTGATGACGTCAATAGTTGTAAAAAAAATTCTTGTTTTTGAATAGCTTCTGGATGTGTTAGGAAAAAAATAGTAGGAAGTAAATTTTATAGAATTAATTGTGTCTCTTGAAATTTTTCTTTTTTAATTATTTTTAAACTGTTAGGTATCTAAGAGCAGTAATGCACTAACACTCACGCAGAAGTATTCCTAATTAGAAAGGAAAGACCTGGCGCCAGGAGAAGTTGGCTCTTGCTTTATTCTACTCTCTCAGTACTTACTTTTCATACTATTTTCTCTTAAAATTTCATGCTAATTGTGCTTCCTTTCATTAATATTTTAGTGTTAGTTTTAATTTAATTGTTGTAATTCCTTTCTATTTAGCTTTATTGATGTTCAAATGAGGGGGAAAGCTACGTGGTGTCTATCCAGTAAGATGAAATAGCATAGTGGTGAGACTGGCTTTTCCCATACAGGAAATATTGAGCACCTGCGCTCAGTGCAGTGGCCAGCCAATATGCATTCATTTTTTCTACTTTCTAACGGACACGAAATTCCTCTGAGGGCATTAGTGTGCTTATTCAGAAGAATACATTTTGCCAACCTCTTTGGCAGTTAGAATGGAGCACCTGACTAGGTTTTAGTCAATGAGATGTATGTACAAGTGGTATAGAAGAAGACTTCCAAGAAAGCTATTTAAAGGGAGATGATTCATCTACAAAGAGGTCCTTTTTTTTATTCTTTTCCAGCTAGTCATTGCTACTTAGAGTGTGTAAGTTATGGTTGGAAGAAAATAAGCTGTGTTGGGCTTTAAAACAATAATAAGAACGAAAATAATGACTAAAGACAGTAAGTATGGAATAAACTTTAAGAAGATGTGGGTCCCTGATGATCAGAAAGTCAGTATGTCCTCTCTGGATTGCCTGCTTCTAAATATTTTTACTTGAGGAATTAAGAAACTTCTATCTTATTTAAGCTATCATAATTTCAATTTTGTGGTACCTCCAGTGAAATCTAATTCTAACATTAAGATTTTTCATTAAGATGTTACATAATTAGCAAACCACACAGATCTTAAGTGTATAATGAGAGCTAATGGATCTGTTTTAAGCTTTTATTTTTTGATTTCTAATTTAATTAAGAGTAGTGTACAGAGCGCTTTACATTAATTATCTTTTTAAGCTTCTGCCAAACCTCTGAGTGTTAGTATATCATTCCGTTCTTTTACATATGAGAAACTGAAGCTAAGAAAGGTTAAGTAGCTTGCTCACAAATCTGAGTAATGAAAGGAAATTTTTGAGACATATTCTAAGTCTACTATAGTTGGGTGCCTCACTTCTTATCTCATGTGCTATAATGGCAGGTGTTAACTGGTAACATTGTCTTCCTAACTAAGGAAGTAAAATCCATCTATTACATGAATTAAATTTTTATGTAGAAATATAACTTTTGGTCTGTAGCTTGTATTTGTTTTTATACCAATGGCCACACTATCCTGAACCAATAAACTGAAAGTTATTATAAAAATACTGACCTATCTAAGCTAGGTCAAGCACCACAATTGGTCTTTATTATAAATGAATCAGCCCACATATCTTCTTGTACATTCTCAACATATTACACTTATTCTTGTATAAATGAATGCCCTGAGTTGGGAGTAGAATTATCCTATGGTTGTATTTCTTTAATTTCTTATATTATTTCTTCAGTATTTTTCTGTCCCTTCTGAAATATATTTTTCATTTGCTCTTGAAAATCAAAACTTGCTTTGGAAATCTCTTATTCAAACTAAATATACTATATTTATTTTAGCATACCATTTGTTTTAAAGAAGTTGTATTTTGGTATTAATCCTAAATAAATAATTTTAGAAAATTATAGACAATTTTGTGGAGGAATTTTAATCACTAAATGATTTAGAGATCCTGAAATTTTAATAAGAAACGTAGGTAGGTTCCAGTTATTTTCTTTTAACATTAACCATATGTTGTTGACAACACGTCTTTAAAATTATGCTAATAAAAGACGTCAGGGGATACCAACAAATTTATTTTCAAGAATGGTTCACCAGAACTAAATTAGACACTATCCATCATTTTTTTTTTTTTGGTGATAATACTATTCTTGTGGATTGATGAAATTGTGTTGACTCAGCTGACGGGTGCATGAGAATCTATGCTTGTGTTATGTATTAGGTTTCTACGGCTGCTATAAATAATTACCACAAACAGTTACTTAAGACAATAAAAATATATTATCTTACAGTTCTATGGGTCAGATCTTAAGTATGGGTTTTACTGGGCTAAAATCAAGGTATCAGGAAGAATGCATTTCTTTCTTGTGGCTCTAGAGGAGAATCCACTTCTTCATCTTTCCTACCTCCTAGGTGCTGCCTACATCCCTTGACTTCTACCCCACTTTTCCATCTTTAAAGCCAGAACGATGAAGCTCTTTGACTTATTATTTTGTAGCCACATCTCCCTTTGAGCCTAGCCAGGAAAGGTTTTGTCCCACCCTGATAATCCAGGATGAATTTCCCTTTACAAGGTCCTCAAGGTACTTATATTTGTGAAGTTTTCATTGTTATGTAATATAACATATATACAGATTTTGGGAATTAGGATGTGGACATCTTTGTATGGGTGGCCATTACTCTGCCTACCACAGATTGGCTGCTTGGAAGGAAAGGATCCAAACTACTTGTACTACTTATGGCCAAAGGGAGGCACATAAAGGTCTTTATACAAGGAAGTTAGGCCTCATTAATTAGGTGTTTCGACCCCAAACAAGGTAAGTAACACAATTATAAAAATCAACAAAATCATTGAATGGGTGAAGACATCATAAATTTCCACTGAAATTCAATTCAAATATTAGAAATGGAAGAACTGAATAAAACAGTACAAATATAAGGGACTTGCATCTAGAACATATAAAGAACTCTTAAAACTGAATAATAAAAAAAGACTAGTAAACCCTGTTAAAAATGGATGAAGATCTGAATAGACATTCCTCCAAGGAAGAGACACAAATGCCTTTAAGCACATGGAAAGATGCTCAATGTCATTACTCATCAGAGAAATGCAAATCAAAATCATAATGAGATGCAACTTCACACCCATTAGAATGGTTTGAATCAAAATGTCAGATAACAGTAAGTGTTGGGAGGATGTGAAAAAATTAAAGTACTGACACACTGCTGGTGGGCATGGAAATGGTGCAGCTGCTTTGAAAAACAGTCTAGCAGTTACTCAAACATTAAAGACATTATATGACCTAACAATTCTACTCCTAAAAAAATGAAAACATATGTCCACACAAACACTTGTATATGCATGTTTATGACAACGTTATTCAAAATAGTCAAAAAGTGGAAGCAACTCAAATGTCCATCAACAGTCGAATGGATAATGAAAATGTGATATATCTATACAGTGGCCTCATCCTGCCTCAGAAATGAATGAAATACAGACACATGCTACAACTCGGATGAACCCGGAAAACGTGGAAAGGAAAGGAACCAGTCACAAAAGTCCACATGTTGTTTTATTCCATTCGTATGACAGTCCAGGATAGGGAAGTCAGAAAATAAATGAGTGGTTGATTACGTCGTGGGGAAGAGGGTTGGGGTGATAAGGGGTGATAGCTAGAGACTATGGGGGTGTTGAAGTATTGAAAATTACCTAAAATTGACTGTGGTGATAGATCCATTACTCTGTGAATATTCTAAAAGCAACTGAATTATACACTGTAAATGGGTGAATTGTGTATGTGGATTATATTTCATTAAAACTAGTATTTTAAAAACAAAACATCATTTGTGCTCTGATAATTAAAAAAGAATTCAAAGTCTTAGCAAAGAATGTTCTTCAGTACTTCCAATTTGAGAAATAAAGTTTAAGTTGCAAAACCTCACAGTTTTTACACTTTGCATTGGACAGAGGAGAAGTAATCTACCTCTAATAGGGCATTGTTTAATCACTCTCTTTGGAACCACCACTGACTGCAGTTTTGCAGTGTGTAGTCGTTTGTAATTCTATATAGTATGTACCAAGAAAACCACGTACTTGTGAAGCTGGCCCAAGTTTACATTTGAAAAAGTATGTTATTTTCTGCTTAAAAATTATTTAATCATATTCCTCATCAGCTTTAAACAGTAACATAAGTGAGTTTGCTTTCTATAGTTCTCCTGCTCAACAACACAGAGTTCCATCTGAACACACGGAAACCTCATGAAAATAGAATTCGGTGTTAGATATTACAGAACACGATTTGCACAATTTATTCTACATACAGTATTAGAATTTTGTACCCAATGTTAAAACAGAACATGTATGACTCAGTAAGAACGCATGGTGGCGCTGCAGGTTAAATGATGGAAAATGGAATTGCCTACTCAGCTCCGGTATTTGTCCAGTTTCACGCTGCCTGGAAAATTAAGAAGAGCTAGCTAGCTTTCCCAGACAGAGCAAAAGTGAGTGTGAAACCTCCTTAAAAGCCCATTTTCTGCGTAGTTTTGCTGTTCTGGGCTGCAGGACCGGGCTGCTAGGATTTTGGGCATACATACAGGAAGCTCCTGTGGACCAAATTTTCAGGAAGGAGCAATGGAGATCGGATGGATGCGCAATCAAAGACAAAGGCAAGTCTTTGTTTTCTTTGTTTTGCTGAGCATGCCTGGGGTGGAAGCCGATTTAGGGCCCTATTCAGTAGTGGAAGAAACAGAGAGAGGATTCTTTGTGGCAAATCTAGGAAAAGACCTGGGACTGGGGTTGACGGAAATATCCACCCGCGGGGCCCGGATCATTTCTCAGGGACACAAAGAGCATTTGCAGCTCAAGGTTCAAACTGGGGATTTGCTCATAAATGAGAAACTAGACCGTGAGGAGTTATGCGGTTTCACTGAGCCTTGTGTACTACATTTCCAAGTGCTAATGGACAACCCCTTAGAGATATTTCAGGCTGAACTAAGGGTGGAAGACATAAATGACCATTCTCCTGTGTTCAGCGAGAGAGTAATGATTCTCAAAATACCAGAAAACACTCCTCTAGGAATGGCATTCCCTTTGAGTAAAGCTCTGGACTTGGATGTAGGAAGCAACAATGTACAGAACTATAATATCAGCCCCAATCCCCATTTTCAAGTTCTAACACACAACCGCAGCGATGGCAGAAAATACCCGGAGCTGGTGTTGGACAAAGAACTGGATCGGGAAGAGGAGCCAGAAATCGCATTAACCCTAACAGCGCTGGATGGTGGCTCTCCTCCACGTTATGGGTCTGCTCTGGTGCGCATTGAAGTGGTGGACAACAATGACAATTCCCCAGAGTTTATGCAGCCTCTTTATAAGGTGCATATTCCTGAGAACAGCAAGGCAGGCTCCCTGGTTGTCACCGTCTCTGCAAGCGATTTAGACAGCGGAGTCAATGGAAATATAGTATACTCACTCTTTCGGCCATCAGAAGATATTACCAAAACTTTGGAGGTAAATCCTATGACAGGAGAAATTCGACTGAGAAAACAAGTAGATTTTGAAACAGTTCGGTCTTATGAAGTGGACATCAAGGCCACTGATGGGGGAGGTCTTTCAGGAAAATGCACTCTTCTCCTGCAGGTGGTGGATGTCAATGATAATGCCCCAGAAGTGACTATTTCTGCACTGACTAGCCCCATCCCAGAAAACTCGCCTGAAATTGTAGTTGCTGTTTTCAGTGTTTCAGATCCTGACTCTGGAAACAATGGGAAGACTATTTCATCTATCCAGGATGACCTTCCTTTCCTTCTAAAACCTTCAGTCAAGAATTTTTACACCTTGGTGACAAAGAGAGCTCTAGATAGAGAAGAAAGAGCCGAGTACAACATCACCATCACAGTCACCGATATGGGGACCCCCAGACTAAAAACTCAGCACAACATAACCGTGCTGGTCTCAGACGTCAATGACAATGCCCCAGTCTTCACACAAACCTCCTACACCTTTTTCATCCTCGAGAACAACAGCCCCGCCCTTCACATCGGTAGCGTCAGAGCCAAGGACCAAGACGCGGGCGTCAACGCCCAGGTTACCTACTCACTACTGCCGCCCCAAGACCTCCAACTGCCCCTGGCCTCGCTGGTGTCCATCAACGCGGACAACGGACACCTGTTCGCCCTGAGAGCGCTGGATTACGAGGCCCTGCAGGCGTTCGAGTTCCTCGTGGGCGCCACAGACCGCGGGGCCCCGGCGCTGAGCAGCCAGGCGCTGGTGCGCGTGCAGGTGCTGGACGCCAACGACAACTCGCCCTTCGTGCTGTACCCGCTGCAGAACGGCTCGGCGCCCTGCACCGAGCTGGTGCCCCGGGCGGCCGAGCCCGGCTACCTGGTGAGCAAGGTGGTGGCGGTGGACGGCGACTCGGGCCAGAACGCCTGGCTGTCGTACCAGCTGCTCAAGGCCACGGAGCCCGGGCTGTTCGGCGTGTGGGCGCACAACGGCGAGGTGCGCACCGCCCGGCTGCTGAGCGAGCGCGACGCGGCCAAGCAGCGGCTGCTGCTGCTGGTCAAGGACAATGGCGAGCCGCCGCGGTCGGCCAGCGTCACGCTGCACGTGCTGCTGGTGGACGGCTTCTCGCAGCCCTACCTGCCGCTGCCCGAAGCGGCGGCCGACGCGGCCCAGGCCGACCCGCTCACCGTCTACCTGGTCATCGCGTTGGCGTCGGTGTCGTCGCTCTTCCTGTTCTCGGTGCTGGCGTTCATCGCGGTGCGGCTGTGCAGGAGAGGCAGGGCCGCCTGGTTGGGTGGCTCCTCGGTGCCTGAGGTCCACCTTCCGGGCCACCTGGTGGACGTCAGCGGCAGAGGAACCCTGTCTCAGAGCTACCAGTATGAGGTTTGTCTGATGGGAGGTACTGGGACAGATGAGTTTAAATTTATGAAGCCTATTATCCCCAATCTTCCCGTCCGTGACACTGGTAGGAATGTTGAGGAAAATGAGAACTTTAGGAATAGCTTTGGATTCAACATGCAATAATTTTTTAAATTTTAAACATTTATTCTTGTATTATTCTTGGCAAACTGGGGATATTGTAGTGTGTATGACAGGAGGTTCAGAGATAGTGAGTTAAAGTTTCTAAAACCAATTATTCCTAATCTCATATCCCAGAGCATGGGGAGTAAAGTGGAAGAAAATCTCTCCTTCTGGAATAGCATTTGAAATAATCTATTGATAAGAACCTATTTAATAAAGACAATATATTTTGTCAACTAAGTAAATTGTTTATGCCCACCATCAATAGGTATTGTTTAATTTTATTTAGTTTACCCTCAATTTCCAATTTTATGCTTAAATTAAGAAGTTTTCTTGTCCTCCTACTTTAAACTAGTCAAGTATTTATCAATGGACTTCCAATGAATGAAATAGGCTTTACCTTAAAAATTGATATCATTAAAATTTTCCACCCTATAAATGTCATTATTGACTTTCTATTTCCATTTTTCAGATAAGTTCTCCTTATTCCAGAAGTTCAATTATTAAAATAATCTGTTGCTTGTGATCTGTATATTTATTTTCTGATACTTCTGTTTTCCTTTAAAAACTGATATTTTTCGTTAGTTTGTCATCCTCGGTTTTCATTATAGCAATTTTCTGAACTATGTTATTTTTTAAAGAGGATTTACTTTCCTTGTATTGATAGCTGCTCATTTAATATGTAATATTTCTGTTATGATATGATAAATAAATGTTTAATCAGCTTTATCTGAAAATAAGAAGAAACAGCATTGAAAGATAACAAATGTGTTTATGTTTGGAGGGCAAAAAAAGCACATTTAGGCATTTGACAGCACTATATAAAAATATTAAATGATTTTTTTACCTTCAATTCTGTAAGAAAAAATCAGAGATCCATGTTCAGTTTTTAATGGCCAACAATACAGTCACACTTAGTTGAGGGGCAAAAAAACTGTAGAAATCATCCGGCAGTGGTTTATATACAGTGTAGCTTTTATAGTCAACCATTAGAGTGGGTGTTTTTTTGCAATATCTAGCTCTTCTTCTGTATAATATACTTGAATTTATTCTGTATCTCTTACTTATTATTATAAAGATAGAGCTAGATATTAGACCTTGGAATAAAATTCTATTTGAGGTGTTATAATGCTGTTCTTACTTTCAGTGATGTTAGGATAGGTATTAGTGTGGTCTACTCTTTTCCTCCCTCTTTGGATGAGGAGAAATTAGATCCCACTATAGTTTAATTAAGGGAGACCTTGTTTATTTATTTTTATTAAGTGACAGGGAGGCAGAGAGACAGACTCCTGCTTGCTCCCCGACTGACTGACTGGAATCCACCTGGCAAACCCTCTAGAGCAATGCTCTGCTCATCTGGGGCCACTGCTCTGTTGTTCCACAACTGAGCTATTTTAATGCCTGAGGCGAGGCCGTGGGGTGATCCTTAGCACCCAGGGCCAACAACTTGCTTGAAACATTCAATCCACAACTGCGGGAGGGGAAGAGAGAGAGAAAGAGAGAAGGAGGAGGATGAAGGGTGGAGAAGCAGATGGTCACTTCTTCTGTGTGCCCTGATCAGAAATCGAACCCAGGACTTCCACATGTCAGAATGATGCTCTACCACTGAGCCAACTGTCCAGGGCCTAAGGGGGTGTCATAAAATAAATGTCAGCCCCTTCTTTAATTGTGCAAGTAAGTCTAAAGTTAATGTAAGAAAAACAAAGAGTTTAAAAAGGAAACAGAACTTGCAAATAACAAGTGAAATAATACAATTTTTAAACAATAAGGATTTAAAGATACTGAAATTTGTTTTTATCCCTCAAAGGTTTATTTATGTATGCCTGAATAGAGCAAGCATTTAGTATCTGATTTGCCAACCAAAGATGACAAAGACATAGTTTCCATCCTTAAGTGGGGACCGATTGGCATAAAACAGAAAGCAATAATATTTACAGGGCAGTTATAAAAGCTCTTATGGGAGCAAAGAGGAGAGATAACTGAAACAGTTACTTCTGGATTATAGAGTGATGACTCTATTTAGGCAATGTAATTAGGCTTTGAAGAAATTTGTTTAAGATGTGAAATGAGTTCCCTTGATCGATTCTTGATGTTCCTATCTCCAATGTTTCTGGAGAAGAAAAACTTATAATTTCAGTGGTCTCAGATGTTACTGCAATTTTCCTTTTGGTTCTTGACATTGCAGGGTGGTGGTTTCAGGAGTGAGAACCCTAGGATAGATATTAGTATGATCTACTCTTTTCCTCCCTTTTTGGATGAAGAGAAATTAGACCACACTATAGTTTAATTAAGGGAGACCTTGTTTATTTATTTTTATTAAGTGGCAGTCAGGGAGGCAGAGAGAACAAAATATAACACAATGAGGTGCACATATTTAAGTGCTAGAACATTCTTTTTGCAACTGTTAAATTTCTTATTTTCTCTATGAAGCAGTGAAAAATATCAACAATCTGAACAAGTCTATACATTATACTTTACAAAAGAAAAATGAAACTTTTAAATGAGCCACTAAGGAAGATATTTATAAATATAAATATATACACACACAAATTGACTACAGCCATTTGAATCTGTTGGAGGCCAGGCGGTGGCGCTGCAGGCTAAAGAGACGGAATAAAGAATTGAATTGAGAATGCTGCAGAAGTCACTAACAGAAAAAGGAAGAACGTAGCAGACAGGCTGAAAGAAAAGCCATAGCTGCTCAAGATTGTGGGGAAGAAAACAAAACCCCAGATTCCTGTTACTACATTGCATAGCTCTAGGGTTTGCAATTACTGTTTCTTTGTGCTGGGAGCTGTGATTGTGACCAGTATCGACTAAACGTGTGCTCGGAAGAAGCTATGGAGGTGGGAGGCTTGCGCTGCCCAAGACAAAGGCAAGTCCTGTTTCTCTTTCTGTTTTGGAAAGTATCTTTGGGAGAATCTGGGTTTGGACGATATTTGGTGACAGAGGAAACAGAGAGAGGATTGCTTGTGGTCAATCTGGCAAAGGATCTGGGGCTAAGAGACCAGGAGCTGGTTTCAAGGGGAGCCCGAGTGGTCTTTGATGATAACAAACAACACTTGCTCCTGGATTCTCATACTGGGAATTTGCTCACAAATGAGAAAATTGACCGGGAGAAACTGTGTGGCTCCATAGAGCCCTGTATGTTGTATTTCCAAATTTTAATGGATAACCCTTTTCAGATTTACCGAGCTGAGCTGAGGGTCAGGGACATAAATGATCATTCACCAGTATTTCAGGACAAAGAAACAGTCTTTAAAATTCCAGAAAATACAGCTGAAGGGACAACATTTCAACTAGAAAGAGCACAAGATTCAGATGAAGGATTTAATGGTATCCAAAACTATACCATCAACCCAAATTCTTTTTTCCATGTTAAAATTAGTGACGGTGATGAAGGCATGCTATATCCAGAGCTAGTGTTAGAAAAGGCACTGGATAGAGAGAAGCAGCAAGAGCTAAGTTTAACACTCACAGCGCTTGATGGTGGGTCTCCACCTAGGTCTGGGACTTCCACTATACGCATTGTAATCCTGGATGTCAATGACAATGCCCCACGGTTTTCCCAGGCTATCTATCAAACACAGGCTCCAGAGAACAGCCCAGTAGGTTCTATTATTACTAAAGTCTCTGCAGCAGATGTAGACTCTGGAGTCTATGCAGACATATCCTATTCATTTTTTGATGCTTCTGAAGATATTCGAACAACCTTTCAAATCAACTCTTTTTCAGGGGAAATTGTTCTTAGAATGTTGCTTGATTATGAGCTAGTCAAGTCTTATAAAATAAATATACAGGCAATCGACGGTGGGGGCCTTTCTGCAAAATGTACAGTTTTGGTTGAGGTGTTAGACACCAATGACAACCCCCCTGAACTGACCATGTCATCACTTTCTAATCATGTTCCTGAGAACTCTCCTCAGACCACACTGGCTGTTTTTAGGATTAAAGACAGAGACTCTGGAGAAAATGGAAAAATAGTTTGTTCCATTCAAGAAAATATACCATTCATTCTGAGACCCTCTATCGAGAATTATTACCTGCTAATGACAGAAGGAGCACTGGACAGAGAAAGCCAAGCAGAATACAACATCACCATCGTTGTCACAGACATGGGAACCCCCAGGCTGAAAAATGAGTACAACATAAACGTGCTGGTCTCAGATGTCAACGACAACGCCCCAATCTTCACCCAAACTTCCTATACCCTCTTCATCCTCGAGAACAACAGCCCCGCCCTGCACATCGGAAGCGTCAGCGCCACTGACACAGACGCGGGCGCCAATGCCCAGGTCACCTACTCGCTGCTGCCGCCCCAGGACCCCAGCCTGCCCCTGGCCTCGCTGGTGTCCATCAACGCGGACAACGGACACCTGTTCGCCCTGAGGGCGCTGGATTTCGAGGCCCTGCAGGCGTTCGAGTTCCTCGTGGGCGCCACAGACCGCGGGGCCCCGGCGCTGAGCAGCCAGGCGCTGGTGCGCGTGCAGGTGCTGGACGCCAACGACAACTCGCCCTTCGTGCTGTACCCGCTGCAGAACGGCTCGGCGCCCTGCACCGAGCTGGTGCCCCGGGCGGCCGAGCCCGGCTACCTGGTGAGCAAGGTGGTGGCGGTGGACGGCGACTCGGGCCAGAACGCCTGGCTGTCGTACCAGCTGCTCAAGGCCACGGAGCCCGGGCTGTTCGGCGTGTGGGCGCACAACGGCGAGGTACGCACCGCCCGGCTGCTGAGCGAGCGCGACGCGGCCAAGCAGCGGCTGCTGCTGCTGGTCAAGGACAATGGCGAGCCGCCGCGGTCGGCCAGCGTCACGCTGCACGTGCTGCTGGTGGACGGCTTCTCGCAGCCCTACCTGCCGCTGCCCGAAGCGGCGGCCGACGCGGCCCAGGCCGACCCGCTCACCGTCTACCTGGTCATCGCGTTGGCGTCGGTGTCGTCGCTCTTCCTGTTTTCGGTGCTGGCGTTCATCGCGGTGCGTCTATGCAGGCGGAGCAGGGCCGCCTGGGCAAGTGGCTGCTTGGTGCCCGAGGGCCACCTTCCGGGCCACCTGGTGGACGCCAGCGGCACCGGGACCCTGTCCCAGAACTACCAGTATGAAGTGTGTCTCATGGGTGGATCAGGGACAAGCGAGTTCAAGTTTTTGAAGCCGATTCTCCCCGATATTCAGGATCAGGACCCTGAGGGGAATAGAAACAGCTTAGGATTTAATTTTCAGTAAAAATTTAAAAATTATTTTCATGTACTTTTAAATTGTTATACAATCACATAAATATTCATTTAGTTTTAAAACTTCGCGTTAAATTATTATGCAACTTCAGCCTAATTTTAAAGTGCTAGATATGTTTTACATTGTTATTTTATTATTGTGCATTAATCAACAGTTGGCTTTAATTAGTCCATTTCTAAATAGTTAAAAGGTTAGATTCTTTGCCTATGTACAAGGATATAGTTATTATTTCTCATTTTAGAAAACTGAGGTTTTGATTCTTGCCTAGTATATTATAGTATCTCATGGACTGCATCTCACTATTCTATCCACCCTTCTATTGTACTTCCTCCGTGTAGAAAGACATGCCTGCACTTCTGACATTATTCTAACGTTCTATTTACCATATTTCCCCATATATAAGACGCACCCTTTTTCGAAAAATTTGGGGTTTAAAAGTTAGGTGCATCTTATACAGTGGTTGTAGAGTTTTTAGAAAGTGTGACATTTCAAATGCCATAGATGGAACTGAGGGCAAGGCAATATATGACGACTGTGATTCGTTATCAGACACAGATAAGGACAAGCTAGTGGATGGGTGTTTTGACAGTGAAGAAGAGTTGTATGAATTTAATGATGAATAAAACTTAAGTTCAATAACTTTATGTAATACTTTTGTTTCAAATTTTGGGCCCCTGAATTAAGGTGTGTCTTATACATGGGAGTGTTTTATACATGGGGAAATACGATAATCATGTTAGAAATTCATGTCATCTAGTTTAAACTATAGCATTTAAAAAGAAATATTTCTGTATTATTCTGCTCATGATAAAAATAAAACATTTTGTGAATGGTCTTGGGTTCCAATAATATTCTTGTTGATAGTATTTCATTTTCTTTATATACACTACTCATGCAGTATTTTTTAATGGTCACTTTTGCTGACATGTGAAACAACACGTCTTATAATTCAAACAAAATGTAATAATCTGCATGAAAATGATTATAAATGCAATAATTTTACAAATTTAAGTGTGAGAATATTGGTTGACTGTTGGAAAGATGCTTTTCATTTTATTTTGCAAATTTATTTATCAAAGTTAAAAATCAAGATTAACTAAAATTATAAAGAAAAACTATAAATTTAAAACCTCCAGATTCCTTCTATGAGTGGTTTCTCTAGAAATGATCTCAATATAAGTAATATCTTTATATTGCTCTATTTGGACATTCAGTCTTATACTTTAATCACCTTTCCCTATGATTAAAAAGGATTTAACTTTTTTACTTTCCAACTTACAAAGACACATACAAACAGTGCACATTTCCTTTCTCCTGTTCTTTCAATAGAGTTGTCATAGGGTTTTTAAACTTAAACTAGTAGATTTTGTCAAGATAGCTAAGATTATTTCAAAATACACGTTAATGTAGTATAATTACATTTTTCCTAGAGCTGATAATTATTTTTACTTGCATCATTATTTATTTACTGCTATTAATTTTACATTATTTCTCATTTAAATATTAAACTTTCTTAAATATTTAAATATGCCATATATCTATTAATTTATATTCAAATGTACCATATATCTATTAATTATATTTATATTCTTGAGATCTTTCACCTAGATTTCTTTATATCTCTGTTTCATTTACACTGGTTGCTTTATAAGCAGTTACCCTAGGACTTTTCTTTCTTTAATACATTTCTATATTGGTTCCCTTTTACAAAATCTTGTATGTTCTTCTTTCTTAGTTTACTTCTTTATTTAGCTGACACACATCTCTCAATAGCTTCATAACAACAGATGCAGAGGATGTACATTTTTTTTTGAGACTTTGTCTTGTGAAGGTAACATTATTATTTTTCCAGTTGATAGTTTAACTGGGTATAAAATTCTAGGTTGAAAATATTTTTTCCTCAGATTTAAAAAAGATGTTTTAAAATGTATTGATTTTAGTGAAAGAAGAAGGGTATTAGAGAGAGAGACAGGAATGTAAATCTATACCCTGACCAGGGATCAAACTGGCAACCTCTGCACTTCTGAAGGAAGCTCCAACCAGCTGAACTATCCATCCCTGGCTCCCTCAGATTTTGAAAGCAATGCTCCTTTTACTAATTTTATATAGACTTGCTGTTCAGAAGACTGATTCTATTCTGATTCTTGTCTCTTCTGATATTACTTTTTATGTGTGTGAATGCATTGAAAATTCTCATATATTCTAAAAATACCTTGTCAGCTATTTATTTATTTATGTGATCATTTGGGTGTACCCTGCTAATGTTTAGATGCTCAATCAGTTCTGAGAAGTTTTCTTGTTATGTTTCATTCATTTTCTTCTTGAATTTTCTACATTCTCACTTTAACGAGAATCTCAGTAGTTGAATATTGGATCTTTTGGATTGACTCTCTGATACTCTAACATTTTTCCCTTTTCTTTGTCTCTTACTCTACTTTATGGACAATTATTTTGTCATCCAATCCTTGCATATTTTTCTTTTGGGTTTAAAAATATTTATTTGTAAAAGCTCTCTTTGGTTCTCTGGCTATTTTTTATAGCATCTTATTATAGATTTGTAAATGTAATATCTTCTCTCATCTATAATTAATTAATTTACTTCTAAATGCACTCTGCAAAACTGCATTATGCAGTAAAAATTACTATTATACTTATTTTAAAAGGTATAATACTGGGGTGTTAGAACTTTCCCAAGATTATATAGCTAATAGTGAGACTTAAACACTCATATATTTTTTTTTACAATAAGAATACATATTTCATACAGTTACTGTTAAGATTAAATGGGTAAACACATATATGGCACTTAAAACAATAGATAGCACAAAGTAATACTCAAAAAATTAGTTCTTGTTAGATTTTACTACTCTGGGGATATTAATCAGACATTTAAAAGTGTTTCCTCAGTTTTCTTTATTATATCTGTTTTCTGCTGTTCATTTTTTTGTGTGTGGTGGTTTTGGCCTTTTTATGTCACATTGTAGGCATTTCCTCAAATATCTTGTGGTCTTTGGCTCCCTTCTATTATTTAAAAATGATGAGCCTGACCTGTGGTGGCACAGTGGATAAAGTGTTGACCTGGAATGCTGAGGTCACCAGTTTGAAACTCTGGGTTTGCCTGGTCAAGGCACATATGGCAGTTCATACTTCCTGCTCCTCCCCCCTTCTCTCTTCCTCTCTCTCTGTCTCCTCTCTAAAATTAATAAAGTCTTAAAAATTTTTTAATGATGAAATATTACAGTGCTGACATTCAGCTCTTTGTGGGTATATAAGGCCTATTGATTGCAGGACTTCTGTCTATAATGCAACCATGCTAGGAAGGGGCTATTATTACATTAGGAGATCTTCAAATATCATTATGTATAAGTTTTTATCTGAGTTTTCCATATTCTCTAGAATTCTGCAATATCTATGTGTGAGAGAGAGTTAGAAAAGGAACCAGGCATATACCTAGTGTCCTATAATTGGAGGGTATTTTATTGAAAGGGTCTAGAAATCTCACCACTCAGGATGCAATTTTGATTAATCTTTCTATTTTTACTTCCACACACCACATGCACTCAACTTTGCCTAGGATACCCCAAACTAGACACAGTCCCATTTAATTTCTCTACAGAATAAATTTCCCATTCTCACTCCCTGAGTATCTTTTCTATCTCTGTTGGATAGGAGAATCAGATCATTAAACTCTCTTATATATGTACATTCAACTAATTTTTAGTTCTTAACTGACTTCAGTCTTATTATACACTTGGTTCCTCCAAATATTTTACCTAGATGAGGCTGTGTGGGATAAATTCACTGGTTTCTTGTGATTACCTCCAATGTAAGAACTATACTTTAGACATTTCTTGGAACTACTAACTGAGCTGACCTTCCATCTGCTTTCTGTCATTAAATATATGTGTTCTCTTGCACATTATTAGTCTTTGAGTTCATATCATTTTTATTATTTTTGTCGTATTAGTGAGTATTTTAAAAGAAGGAAGAAGAACTGTGTGTAGTCCATCCACCTATTTTTCCATTTCTATCCTTTTGTAGTGATTGATTTTTAACCATATATCTAACTTAGTTTTTTTAAGAATGTAATTTGTACTTAACATGTTAAAAATGCAAACTTGTTAGATCTTTCTTTCATCTTTTCTCTTTTCTTTTCTTTCTTCCTTTTTTTTGTTGTTGTTGGAGAGAAGGGAGAGAAAGAGATACATCAATTAGTTGTTCCATTTATTTATGCATTCACTGATTGTTTCTTGTATGTGCCCTGACTGGGGATCAAAACCACAACTTTGATGTATCTGGGATGCTGCTGTAACTGAGCTACCTGGCTTGGGCTCTTCCATCTATTCTTTTTTTAAAATTATTTATTTATTCATTTTAGAGAGGAGACACAGAGTGAGAGAGAGAGAGAGAGAGAGAGAGAGAGAAAGGGGGGAGGAGCTGGAAGCATCAACTCCCATATGTGCCTTGACCAGACCAGTGCAGGGTTTTGAACTGGCGACCTCAGTATTCCCAGGTCGACACTTTATCCACTGAGCCACCACAGGTCAAGCCTCTTCCATCTATTCTTGAGAGCACTTTTGAGACCTCCTATAGTGCACATCATTGCTGACCTTCTAGCATCTATTCCAAACGACCTCTCTCATTCTGTCCTTCAGCTAGGACTGACACCACCTGAAGTTTAAGAGGTGGTCCCAGGTAGGAATAGAAGAAAACAAAGGCTAAATACAAGTCTTCAGAATCTGAGACTAAAATCTCCACCTATAATTCTAAACCTCTTGAAATAATGATGGCTTCAGTAGCAGGTATATATACCTAATTGGTCTAATCAGAGTAAAACTAATATTTTGTTTTGTAATTGGTACAGAGAATATTTCTCACTCTCTCTGGGCTACAAGAGAAAGCAGATGATCCTGGTTGTAGCTGGAATCAAGTTTGGGAGCCTGAGAGAAGCCAATTTTAGGAATAATTCTGCTTTAAGTCAGACTACTATGTTTCTGCTTGTGTGCTTATTATATTTAGCTAAGCTCTGAGAAACTAGAACTAAATTATGAATTTACATAATCTGCTTCACCCCAATAGCTCATACTTCATTTTCTTCCAGTTCACTAATTATTGATACCTAGAAAATCTACTGAAATGACTTATTGTACTAAAACAACTATGTATATATGCCCCATCTCATGGTTAATTTAGTTTCATATCCTCTGTGGGGACTTCTGAAATGACTCATGTACACTTTGCCTTTCTCTACCACCTAAAGAAAGCCAAGTCGTGATGGGATTTTGCTCAGTGTCATTTATATTCTCCTCGTTGCAGGCTTTTAATGTCCTCAGAATAAGCTCCTGGGGGCCAGGAATTTTATCTTGTATTTCTGTATTCACCACAACTGAACATTTTCGGTTATTGGGAGAGTGGGGAGGGACACTTAAATACTTTAAAACAAATACTAACAGCATCATAAACTACGAAGAGTACAGATCAATACTTATGGCAGATACAATATATTCGTAATCATTTAACACAATGAATAAAACGATATTAGGTGAATGGAATTTAGGTAGCCTTGATCAAGCATTGATAATCTGTGGAGACGCATGATGGCGCTGCGGGATAATATCGCGGGGAGGAACTACGCTGGATGACGTTCTGGACACCCTGACCCACTGCACACAGAGCATCTGTGGAGACGCATGGTGGCGCTGCCGGATAATACCGCGGGGGAGGAACTACGAGGGATGACGTTCTGGACACTCTGACCCAGTGCACACAGAGCATCAGTGGAGAGGCGTGGTGGCGCTGCCAGATAATATCGCGGGGGAGGAACTACGAGGGATGACGTTCTGGACACTCTGACCCAGTGCACACAGAGCATCTGTGGAGAGGCGTGGTGGCGCTGCCAGATAATATCGTGGGGGAGGAACTACACTTGATGACGTTCTGGACACTCTGACCCAGTGCACACGGAGCGTTAGGAAGAAAGGAAGAGAAATCCTTAGAGGTGAACTAGAAGCTATTCAAAGGGGTTTAAATCCTTCGCCTCTGAAGATTTGGTGGACATAGCAGAGGCTCCCTTCCCAGAACAGCGAAGTGGAGCTGAAACAATTCTGCAGGAAACCTTGGGGAAAGGAGCTATGGGGAACCAAGGAGCAGGCAATCTGCGAATCAGGCAAGTCCTCCTACTTTTTGTTTTGCTGGAAATGTCCCAGGCGGGCTCTGAGTCTGGGCGCTTCTCCGTGGCAGAGGAAATGCAGAAAGGGAGCTTGGTAGGCAATTTAGCAAAGGACCTGGGACTCGAAGTGGGTGAGCTGTTCTCCAGGGAAGCTCAAGTGGTCTCTAATGATAACAAACACCGTTTACTGCTGGACATAAACACCGGTGATTTGCTTTTAAGTGAAGTGCTAGACCGGGAGGAGCTTTGTGGCTCCAGCGAACCCTGTGTTCTGCACTTCCAGGTGTTAATGAAAAACCCATTGCAGTTTTCACGAATTGAGCTCCAGGTAAAGGATATAAATGACCACTCTCCCGTCTTCTTAGAAAAAGAAATGCTCGTAGAAATCCCAGAAAATAGTCCTGTCGGCGCGGTGTTCTTATTAGAAAGTGCAAAGGATTTAGATGTAGGAATCAACGCTCTAAAGAACTACACAATAAGCTCCAACTCTCATTTTCACATCAAAATGAGAGTCAATCCAGACAATAGAAAATACCCAGAGTTAGTTCTAGACAAGGCGCTGGATTATGAAGAACAGTCTGAGCTCAGTTTCATCCTCACTGCTCTGGATGGAGGGTCTCCGCCCAGGTCCGGGACTGCCTCCGTTCGCGTGGTGGTCGTAGACATTAATGACAACTCCCCAGAGTTTGAACAGCCCTTTTATGAGGTGAAGATTCCGGAGAATAGTGTACTAGGCTCACAAGTTGTCAGGGTCTCAGCTCGGGATTTAGACTCTGGGAAGAATGGAGAAATATCGTACAGTTTTTTCCATGCTTCAGAAGATATTCGCAAGACATTTGAAATTAATCAAAAGTCTGGAGAGGTCATTTTAACAGCATCCTTGGATTTTGAAACAATTAAATCATACTCAATAATCATACAAGCTACAGATCAGGGAGGCCTTTTTGGAAAATCGACAGTCAGAATTCAGGTGATGGATATGAATGACAATGCTCCTGAAGTCGCCGTGTCATCAATTACCAGTCCAATTCCAGAAAATTCCCCTGAGATTGTTGTTATGGTTTTTAGTATTCGAGACAGAGATTCTGGGGACAATGGGAAAATAATTTGTTCTATCCCAGAAGACCTCCCATTTATGTTAAAAACTTCAGTTGAGAATTACTACACATTGGAAACGAAGGGAACACTAGACAGAGAAAGTAGGGACGAGTATAACATCACCATCACCGTCACCGACATGGGGACACCCAGGCTGAAAACTGAGCACAACATAACGGTGCTGGTCTCCGACGTCAACGACAACGCCCCAGCCTTCACCCAAACCTCCTACACACTCTTCATCCGCGAGAACAACAGCCCCGCCCTGCATATCGGAAGCGTCAGCGCCATTGACGCAGACAGGGGCGACAACGCCCAGGTCACCTACTCGCTGCTGCCGCCCCAGGACCGCAACCTGCCCCTGGCCTCGCTGGTGTCCATCAACGCGGACAACGGACACCTGTTCGCCCTGAGGGCGCTGGATTTCGAGGTCCTGCAGGCGTTCGAGTTCCTCGTGGGCGCCACAGACCGCGGGGTCCCGGCGCTGAGCAGCCAGGCGCTGGTGCGCGTGCAGGTGCTGGACGCCAACGACAACTCGCCCTTCGTGCTGTACCCGCTGCAGAACGGCTCGGCGCCCTGCACCGAGCTGGTGCCCCGGGCGGCCGAGCCCGGCTACCTGGTGAGCAAGGTGGTGGCGGTGGACGGCGACTCGGGCCAGAACGCCTGGCTGTCGTACCAGCTGCTCAAGGCCACAGAGCCGGGGCTGTTCAACGTGTGGGCGCACAACGGCGAGGTGCGCACCGCCCGGCTGCTGAGCGAGCGCGACGCGGCCAAGCAGCAGCTACTGCTGCTGGTCAAGGACAATGGCGAGCCGCCGCGGTCGGCCAGCGTCACGCTGCACGTGCTGCTGGTGGACGGCTTCTCGCAGCCCTACCTGTCGCTGCTCAAAGCGGCGGCCGACGCGGCCCAGACCGACTCCTTCACGGTCTACCTGGTCATCGCGTTGGCGTTGGTGTCGTCGCTCTTCCTGTTCTCGGTGCTGGCGTTCATCATAGTGCGGCTGTGCAGGCGGAGCAGGGCCACCTGGGTGGGTGACTGCTCGGTGCCCGAGGGCCACTTTCCCGGTCACGTAATGGACGTCAGCGGCACTGGGAACCTGTCCCAGAGCTACCAGTATGAGATGTGTCTGACAGGAGGTATCGAGACAGATGAGTTTAAATTTCTGAAGCCGATTATTCCCAATCTTCCTGTTCATGACACTGGTAGGAATGTGGAGGAAAATGAGAACCTTAGTAATATCTTTGGATTCAATATTCAATGAAATAATTTATTTCAAACATCTAATCGTTTATTATTTTGGTCTGAGAATACTTTCTGCCAGGACACAATGGAGTTTAAGTGTTACTGTAGTTGCATGCATTATTTCTCACGCTTTTACCATTCCTTTAAAAATCTTTATTAGTGGCTATTGTAACAAGAAAATATGACGTATATTTTTCTTTTTTTCCAGTCAAAATGTTATATTAAGTCATTGTTAATTTTGTTGTGATAATAGTATTGTTGTTATGCAAGACAATGTTATTATTTGGAGTTGCAAACAAGTATTAAGAGTAATTTTACAATATATGTAACTTCTAGACATTATAGGTGGGTCATAAAAATGAGACTATGAGACATGGACAAGAGTGTGGTGGTTATGGGGTGGAGGAAGGGAGGAGGGGGAGGGAGAGGGGGGAGGGGAAGAGCACAAAGAAAACTAGATAAAAGGTGACAGAGGACAATTTGACTTTGGGTGATGGGTATGCAACATAATTGAATGATAAGATAACCTCAAGATGTTTTCTTTGAACATATGTACCCTGATTTATTAATGTCACCCCATTAAAATTAATAAAAATTTAAAAAATTAAATGCCTTTGAATCTGAATTAAAAATATATTGGATTTTTATCACACTATTCTCAAAAAAATTAATTCTAAAAAGCAAAAGTGCTACCTTTCCATATTTAGTACTAAAATATCATTTCTCTTTTGTTATTTAGTGTGACATTTTAAAAAAATAAAAAAAATTATGACAGAATAAAAGTGACTATATTATAAACTGTTGGTTTCTTAAATTATTTCCTTTTTGTTGTAGTTGATGCTATTTTGGGGGAGGAGTCTTATAATGTCCTGGGACTTGATATTTCTCCTTTGCTGTTCTTGTTTTTTTAATATACTGTGCCTGTAGTATTTTATATTGTGCATTACTTAACTAGAAAGTAGTTCATAGTATCATCCTGAGTAAAGTAGCCCTTCATCAGAATACATATTTTTATAAAACTTAAAAAATTGAAATGAAAATTCAAACTGTTAATGAAATAAATTTCACTTTTCTATTGATTTTTTGAGTAAATGTATACTAATTTGGAATCGATTTCACATTACCAGATTCTTCATTTATACTTGAAAAAAACAAGGCTATATTAAAAACCAAAGAAGAAAATCTTAATACTGAGTATACTGAGTAGTCTCTTTCAGATATCCATAAAGAAGGAATGGGTCTATACCTACAATTTAGAGATGCTTCATGGTGTTACAGGTTATAATGTCTAAAATCTGTAAGTGGATGGTTCAAAGGAGGATTATAGAAGAGATTTTGTTAACTAGAATGTATAGATATAGATCTAGGTATAGATCTAGTGTGCATCTACATTTCTGTAGTTTCTCTCATAAAACTAAATATGATGGACTACATACATGGTGCAGTAAAATGGAATTTCATTTGACATCATGAAATAGGTGAAACAAATTCTAATTTCTTTAGGAACATTTCTTCTTTTTTGTTTAATGCAATTTTTATTGGCTTTATTTTATGTTCCAACAGACATGCTTGCTGTGAGAATTTTATTTAAATAGACATTTCAGCAATAAAATCATGAAAAAGAATGGGCATTCTTTATCCCTCAGAGTCCTAAGAATCAAATAATATATTTTTATGCATAAGAATAAAAACCTATAAGAACAGAATATCCTATTTGAATAATAAGAAACAGACTTGTAGAGTACCAGGTACAATAAATCCAGGGTGAGCCTGATCAGGTGGTGGCACAATAGATAGAACTGGAACACAGAGTTCAGTTCCATTGGACTGGAACATGGAGGACACAGGTTCAAAACCCTCAGGTGGCCAGCTTGAGCGCGGGCTCATCCAGCTTGAATGTGGGGTCACTGGCTTGAGCATGGGATCATAGGCATGACCCCATGGTCACTGGCGTTAGCCCAAATGTCATTGGCTTGAAGCCCAAGGTTGCTGGCTTGAAGCCCAGGGTCGCTGGCTTGAGCAAGGTGTCACTCACTCTGCTGCAGTTCCCCTCCCATCAAGGCACATATGAGAAAGCAATCAATGAACAACTAAGGAGCCTCAATGAAGAATTGATGCTTCTCATCTCTCTCCCTATCTCTCTCTCTCTCTCTCTGTCACAAAAAGAAATCCAGGATGAGATATTTTTATATAAAATAACTTGGTCATGTTAAAAGGGGTGTCAAATCATTGGTGGGTGTGGAGTGGATGAGAAGGTTGATTACTTAACAATGTTATTGGGAAAATTGGCTGGCTAACTATACTGCTCAAAAAAATAAGGGATATTTCAAAATAAATATGAAGTGATAAAGTATCTCCTAATTTTTGTGAGCATTGTATATAAAGAAACAGAATTCTATCTCATGCCATATAAAAACAAACTTCATATGGTTCTAGGAAGTAAATGTGAAATACAAACTTCATATGGATTTAAAAGGTAAATTTGAAACACTTTAATTGAAAAAAACTAATAAATCTAAGTCAAAATACCTTTAGGACCTTATTATTGGTTTGAATTTCTTTAACAAGACTTTAAAATTACAAACAAGTAAGATAAATATTAACAAATACTACAACTTCAGAACTAGAACATAGCACAGACAAGCTGGCAGATAACAGACAGGGAAAAGCTATTTGCAGTATTTTAACTAGAAAGAATTAATATTTAGATTATTCAAATAACTCTGGCAGATCAGCAAAATAAAAAAGTGAGGTAAACCAATAGGATTTTGTAAATAGACAAATAACAAAGGAAACTCAGAAAAGGGTAAGTTTAATTTTTCTTAGAATTATTCATATACTTTTTTTGTTTTCAACTTGAATACAAAAATAACTGTATTCAGAAGGAAACATGTTAACATGAAACTTCTGAGGAAGAGCCAGCAGAAAAAATAGAACACAGAAATAAATCTGTAAGCACTTCAAATATTTTAATTATAAGAAGTCTATATTATGGTAACCATTTTAATTGAAATAGAAGTTATTAGTGAAGCTGTATGGAGAACAAAAAACAAAAAATGTGTAAGATTAAAAAAGAGCTGAATATCCTGGCCAGGTTGCTCAGTTGGTTAGAGCATCACCCAACATGCCAAGGTTGTGGTTTTGATCCTCAGTCAGGGTACATACAAGAATAAACCAATAATTATGAATAAGTAGAACACAAATTAATGTTTCTCTATTTCTCTCTCCCCTCCTTTATCTCTAAAACAAAGAAAATAAGTCAATAGAACTACTAGAACAAAAAATTATAATAATAAAAAATAAAAATAAATAAAAGTGGAAGGTTTTTGTTGTTGTTTTTGTATTTTTCTGAAGTGAGAAATGGGGAGTCGGAGACACAGATTCCCACATGCACCCAACCGGGATCCACCCTACAAGCCCACTAGGTGGTGATGCTCTGCCCATCTGGGGGGTTGCACCTTGCAACCAGAGCCATTTTAGCACCTGAGGCAGAGGTCATAGAGCCATTCTCAGCAGCTGGGCCAACTTTGCTCCAATGAAACCTTAGTTGCAGGAGGGGAAAAAAGAAATAGAGAAAAAGGAGGGGGGAGGGGTAGAGAAGCAGATGGGTGTTTCTTCTGTGTGCCCTGGGAGGGTATGGAACCTGGGACTTCCACACACTAGGCTGATGCTCTGCCACTGAGCCAACTGGCCAGGGCCCTAAATAAAATATTTAATAGAAAATTAGGTAAAACAAAATAAAGAATTCATGAAGTAGAAGGTCAGAATATAATTTATTCAGCATGCAGCTCAGCAAGTTAATAAGATGAAAAATATGGAGGACAAACATAGGACAGTGTAAAAATGTTTTACATATACAGTATTTAACCAGAATTCCAGAAGGAGCAATGGAAAAGTTTTGTTCAAAAGAAATAATTTTTGAAATAATTGCTGTGAATTTTCCAGAATTGATTAGAACACAATTGCAGGTAGATTCAAGAGATTCTAATAAACCTAGCAAGATAAATAAAAGCTAGCAATGCCTAGAAACATCATTGTGAAATTTCAGAAAGCCAAAGAAAGTCTTTTTAAAAAGAACGCCATGCGATTCCTGGCCAGTTTGCTCAGTTGATTAGAGTGTTGTCCCCATAAAAAAGGTGTGAGTTCAATTCCCTTGACAGGGAACACATATAGGAATCAACCAATGAATATATAGATAAATAGAACAACACGCCAATGTTTCTCTCTCACACTCCGCTTCTCTTTCTCTAAAAAACAAACTCAGTGAAGCTCTTCTTAAAGATAATAATATAAATAAATAAGCCATGAGGGAAAAGCATTTAATCTCTAAACACATGACAGACTGACAGCTATGTTCCAATTTTTGTTGACAATTTTTCAACAGTAGCAATAGAAACTAAAAGAAAATATCTTCAAGAATTTACCAAACCCTTCTGCTTAAATAATCCTTGTACAGGAGAGTCATCAAACGAGGGAATGAAATAAACTGGTTTTAAATGAATCAAGATCATGGGAGACATTTTACTTTCAAATATAATTTCTTATAGTTTTCTGCTGTCTGTGCCTTGTCATAATTCTAAGTACAGGAGTTTGACCTATCTGTTTCCAGTCTTCTTCATCTCTAATGACATCACTTCTAGTCCAGTTTAGTCACTTGTGACCATGACCACTTCCTAGAGATGGTAGTCTCTAAGAGCTGAAATCACAAATTCAAACACAGAGACAGAGAGAGAGTCAGAGAGTGGGATAGATAGGGACAGACAGACAGGAAGGGAGAGAGATGAGAAGCATCAATTCTTCATTGAGGCACTTTAGTAGTTCATTGATGGCTTTCTCATATGTGCCTTGACTAGGGGGCTACAGCAGACCGTGACCCCTTGCTCAAGCCAGCGCGACCTTGGGCTTAAGCTGGTGACCTCGGGGTTTTGAACTTGGCTCCTCCGCATCCCAGTTCGACACTCTATCCACTGTGCCACTGCCTGGTCAGGCCAAACACACTTCTCTTTTTAATCTACATCATAAACTCTTTATTGAAGAGCTTCAATGACCATTTATATCAATAAGTTCCAAATTTGGTCGCAGCCAAAATCTCTTTCCTCACCTGCATCTATGAATGGAAAATCATTTACATAATTATATGGATGCTCTATGGACACTTCAAACTTATGTTTTAAATTAAAATTTTCCCTTCCTCAAAACAAAACACCTTCTCCAGTTCTTGATCCTTTCCTCTCTTATCTTCTTGTGTTTACTTTATCAGTTAATAACATCAACACTTACTCAGTTTCCCAAGCTGGAAAAAAAGCTTACTTCTTACCTCAGTTCCTTTATGTCTAACCTATCAACACATCCAATATGTTGTTATTTTCATTGTTTTAATGTAACCCTGTTACTGCATTTCTAGTTGAGGCCAATATCATCTCCTACCTGTATTGCTGCAACAATTTCTAATCAGTCTCCTGCCTCTGGTGTTACTCCCCTCTAATTTCAATTCTGAAACAGTATAATTTTTTAAATAAAAATATGGTCATGGCACTTTTCTATTTAAGACCCTTTAATAATTTTTCATTTCCACTGACGTAGAGTCCAAATATCTTGGCATAACTTATGAAATATTTGCTGATCTTTTCAATCTCAACTCTCACCATTTATCTCTTCTTCACTCCATGTTGAGTCTGGCTCAGCAATGGGTTGGAACGGGTGGAGGACACCACAGAGCATAAGAAAAGACTACATAAAAGAACATTTAAAGATGAAAACAGGGGACTCACAGCCTCAAGAACTGAGAGCCCTGACTTCAAATTCCTCATTGTATTTATTGCAAAGCTCAAGGACAGGAAGATAACTTTCTTTTACATTATCTTCTAATAACTGCCCTGTCCACATATTTCTCAAGGATGGCCTGAAAGTCCGAGTGCCTCCTTCTGCAAATAATTATGTGCTGACCAGGACAGTGTTCTGTCCTGGCAAGACTTGTTGTTCCGAAGCCCGCACTCTTATCTGCGTCATGGAAACATTCCAACCTCAGGCCATTTTCCCACAAACCCGTGACCCAGCCATATTGATCCTATCTCAGTTCTTCCAAAACACTTTTCACATTTTGATTTTGCTCCGTCAATGTTTTTAGTTTGCCTAGACATTTAACCTAACACCCAATTTTTGTTTGGATTACTCATACTCATCTTTAATGTATCACGTTAGAAGACACTTTTTTCCAGAGAAGTCTTTTCTGTATTTCCAAATTCTGCTTAAATGATTCTCATGAATACTCTAACAGTAGCATGAACTTCTGCTTTTATGGTATTCAGTATGCTCTATTTTACACGTGTGATCACTTCTCTGCCTCCATTCTTTCAGAACAGAAACTATGTCTGTCTGTTTACCACTCTATTTCTAATACTTATCAACGTATCTAGCACAAAGTATAGGTTCAATAAATATTTGATGAACAAATTATTGATTAGATGAATAAAATATTTAGAATTATGTCTGTAAGACTTGGGTCTGCAAAATAAAATTCAGTTCCACAACTAAACTGGAGTCTGGTTTATTCAACTTTTTTATGTTCAGAAAACGGACATATTTTACTTTATTCACTATTGTTGAGCAATTACTTTCTACTGTTGTGAAATAAGTCTCATATGGAGCATCACAAAATAAATGGTACCATTTACCCAGCCTAAAATGTCAAGCCTCCTCAAAACAACTATTTGCATATACAAGGCTCAGTTTCAGGTGCATGACCTTATTCTTACTGTATTTTCTAAGAGTATTTGCTGACAGCTAAAGACAGTGAAGAACTCTGCCATTCCCAGTTTACCTGTGAACCACTTGCTTACTAAATAAATTACACAAAAGGGTTCTCTTAACTATTTTTAGTTGTTTTATCTATTGTCTTCACAAAGAGATCATAACATATTTGAGGTTGAGGCTGTATATTAAATATGCTTTTTATATCCACCACAGTTCTAGCAGATTGTGGTTTATTGTGTTAAGGGCATCACATATCACAAAGAGTGCAATTCAGAAGATAGGGATATAGGGGGAAATAGAATTGAAATCCATAAATAAACACATGAGGTAAATTAATATTTTTGTCTCAAACTCACTTGACTTAGTTTAAAAAAAAAGAACCTGAGATTGCAGAGTCGCTTGGTGGCGCTGCAGGATAAGCTAGGGTAATCTTCTTTACATCAGAAACCCTGGCTTCCATTAACCAGTGGAACTGAGAGCGCTGGAGAAGCAGGGAGGGAAAATGGTTACAAAAGAATGCAAGGCAGCCAACAACACCCTTGCGACAGGATTATAAATGTATAATTATCAAAGGTCCAGGCTGATAGAGAGGTACAACTCCCAGAGCTGTTTGAGATCGAGTTGAAACGTTTCTGCAGAAAGGCCTTTGGCTAAGGAACCATGGAGCCGAGAGAGGGCGGCCCTCAGCACATAAGGCAAGTGATGCTTTTCTTTGTTTTCTTGGGAGGGTCTTTGGTGTATTCAGAGACCAAGCGCTATTCTGTGGCAGAGGAAATGGAGACCGGCTTCTTGATAGCCAACGTGGTGAAAGACATAGGTTCAGGTGCGGAAGACCTGGCTGCGCGGGGGGCCAGAGTCATCTTTGATGATTATAAACCATACTTGTGGTTGGATCAGCAGACTGGAAACTTGCTTTTAAATAAGAAACTGGACCGGGAGGCACTTTGCGATCTCACAGAGCCGTGCATATTGCATTTCCAGGTGTTACTTGAAAACCCTTTGCAATTTTTTCGGGCTGAGCTTTGGGTCAAAGACATAAATGATCACACTCCCACATTTCTAGATAAAGATATGCTTCTGAAAATTTCAGAAGGTACTGCTCCAGGAACCTCATTCCAAATGGAGAGTGCTCAGGATTTGGATGTAGGAAAGAATGGTGTCCAAAACTACACATTAAGTCCCAATCTTTATTTCTACCTTAAATTACAAGACAGTAATGAGGGCAGAAAATATCCAGAGCTGGTACTGGACCAAGCTCTGGATCGAGAAAAAGAGCCTGAGCTTAGATTAACGCTAACAGCCTTGGATGGGGGTTCTCCGCCCAGGTCCGGGACTGCAGTGGTTCGTGTTTCGGTTTTAGATGTCAATGACAATGCCCCAGAATTTGATAGGCCTGTCTATGAGGTACAGGTACCAGAAAACAGCCCTTTGGACTCCTTAGTTGTCAAGGTGTCTGCTATAGATTTAGACGCAGGAGTACATGGAGAACTATCTTATTCATTTTCCCAAGTTTCCAGAGACATACGGAAAACATTTGAAATCCATCCAATTTCTGGCAAAGTTTATTTAAAAGAGTTTCTGGATTTTGAGTTAATTCAGTCTTATACAATAAATATTCAGGCCATTGACGGAGGGGGCCTCTCGGGAAAATCAACAATTTTAGTTCGGGTTGTAGATGTGAATGACAATCCACCGGAAATAGTCCTAACATCTCTTACCAGCACCATACCAGAAAATTCTTCGCCTGAAATGACGGTAGCTGTTTTTAGCCTACGAGATCAAGACTCTGGAGATAATGGGAAGATGGTTTGCTCGATTCAAGACAATCTCCCCTTTCTCTTGAAGCCTACTTTCAAGAATTTCTACACGTTGGTAACAGAAGGAGCGCTGGACAGAGAGAGACAGCCTGAGTACAACATCACCATCACCGTCACCGACATGGGGACACCCAGACTGAAAACCCAGCACAACATAACGGTGCTGGTCTCAGATGTCAACGACAACGCCCCCGCCTTCACACAAACCTCCTACACCCTCTTCATCTGCGAGAACAACAGCCCCGCCCTTCACATCGGAAGCGTCAGCGCCACAGACGCAGACGCGGGAGCCAACGCCCAGGTCACCTACTCGCTGCTGCCGCCCCAGGACCCCCAACTGCTCCTGGCCTCGCTGGTGTCTATCAACGCGGACAACGGACACCTGTTCGCCCTGAGGGCGCTGGATTTCGAGGCCCTGCAGGCGTTCGAGTTCCTCGTGGGCGCCACAGACCGCGGGGTCCCGGCGCTGAGCAGCCAGGCGCTGGTGCGCGTGCAGGTGCTGGACGCCAACGACAACTCGCCCTTCGTGCTGTACCCGCTGCAGAACGGCTCGGCGCCCTGCACCGAGCTGGTGCCCCGGGCGGCCGAGCCCGGCTACCTGGTGAGCAAGGTGGTGGCGGTGGACGGCGACTCGGGCCAGAACGCCTGGCTGTCGTACCAGCTGCTCAAGGCCACGGAGCCCGGGCTGTTCGGCGTGTGGGCGCACAACGGCGAGGTGCGCACCGCCCGGCTGCTGAGCGAGCGCGACGCGGCCAAGCAGCGGCTGCTGCTGCTGGTCAAGGACAATGGCGAGCCGCCGCGGTCGGCCAGCGTCACGCTGCACGTGCTGCTGGTGGACGGCTTCTCGCAGCCCTACCTGCCGCTGCCCGAAGCGGCGGCCGACGCGGCCCAGGCCGACCCGCTCACCGTCTACCTGGTCATCGCGTTGGCGTCGGTGTCGTCGCTCTTCCTGTTCTCGGTGCTGGCGTTCATCGCGGTCCGTCTGTGCAGGAAGAGCAGGGCCGCTTGGGTGGGTGGCTGCACGGTGCCCGAGGGCCACCTTCCGGGTCACCTAGTGGACGTCAGCGGCACGGGGACCCTGTCCCAGAGCTACCAGTATGAGGTGTGTCTGAGGGGAGATACTGGAACCAATGAGTTCAAGTTTCTTAAACCCGTTATCTCCAACCTTCCGCCCACAAATCCTGGAAGGGAGGAAAACCAACCCTTTCTGAATGGCTTTGGGTTCAATTAGGAATTTCATTGTTATTCAAAGCTTTTAGAATGAGTGCTATTTCTTTGTAAAATATATTCATTGTAATGTAAAATTCTTTCTTTTGGGTAACTTTACAAGGGCTCAGAAATTTCAGGCCTACTTTCTCCTATTTAAAAATTTATTTCTTGGTTTTAGAGTGAGACGAAGGGAGAAAGAGAAACATCAATTAGTTGTTCCACTCATTCATGTATTATTTCATTTTTGTAAGCGGCCTGATTGGGGATCGTACCCGAAATTTTGGCGAACTGAGCTACTTACTACCCAGCCTAAGCGTTCTGCTCTTCTTTATATTAACTGAAAAAGCTGAGGGAGCTAGAACTAACTTGTTTAGTCTTTCTTACTAAATGCAACCTCAAACAATTTATTTAAATACAAGGTCGAATATAACAGTAACAAAAATAAGGTTACTGTTGTTTGTATGGAGAATAATACAATAATTAATTAATAATACAAGAATAAACTGTTTTGCATACTCACAACTATGAACCTACTTTTGCCCTATCTGTATACAAATAGCATTTTTCCTTCAAGCTTAATTGCATACTCAGCCTAGTCATATTCTCTGAGTGTTCTAGCCTCCAGATACTCTCACCAAAACAGTTTTTAGATGTTTGATAGTGTTATTATAGGAAAAAATGCATGATATGAATAAAAACATAATTGCTTTATCATACACTTATGTTGGTTTTTAATGTTATCCAGGATTTTTAAAATTATAACCAATTGTTTTATTCTTTTCTGCCATATATTTGAGAGAACTTTTTCTCCATTTAGGTTTTTTTGGGGGGAGGTAAATATTTTGTGAACTGTATATATTGCTCGTAGGTGGTGTTGTACTAAAATAAATTCTCATCTTGTTTGGGTTAAGGTATATATCCATCCACACTTTTTGTCTCAGAACTTCCAGGTACCGCCCAAGCGAGATAGTTACTACTGAGGTGTTTGTCCTATTTTCCTTTACTTCTCCTGATCATTATTGTTTGGTCCAGTAATAGACACCTGATTAAAGCTGAAATAGTTACATTCTCCAAGCCCCGAAATTGGCAATTACGAGGTAGTTTTTCATTTTTCATTGTTTGCAACTGGAAAATATACTGCTCACAAAAATTAGGGGATATTTTATAGCTTCATATTTATTTTGACATATCCCCTAATTTTTGTGAGCAGTAATAGATATTAACATGGGCTGAGGTAGCCATGTTTATCCCTCTTTGGACTGACAATACAGAATCACAGGTAGAGATGGAGGAAAGAAAAGAGGAAGAAAGGGAAGGAAAGAGTAAAGGTGAGAAGAAATAAGAGGGAAGAAAGCAGGAACTAAGAAATGGTAGAAACTGACACAGCTACTTAGTTCTAGACTTACCATTTTCTGATTTCAGAGTCTATGTCCCCAATGTCTAACTGTTCTTGAGTTCTACAATAAGACTTTAGTTTCCTAATAATAAAACTTTTATTTAATCCATCTTGGAGCAGGAGTGACTACTGGAAACTAAAAGAGACAAGAAAGCCTGACCTGTGGTGGCGCAGTGGATAAAGCCTCGACCTGGGGACACTGAGGTCACCAGTTCAAAACCCTGCACTGGTCTGGTCAAGGCACATATGGGAGTTGATGCTTCCAGCTCCTCCCCCCTTTCTCTCTCTCTCTCTCACTCTGTGTCTCCTCTCTAAAATGAATAAAATAAAAATAAAATAAATTAAAAGAGACAAGAAAGGTAGATGAAGTCTTGAGTGTTCAATCAGACTATGTAGCAGCAAACCCAAATCTTTTGTTGCATACTTCTAATACTAACTTGATCAATGAATAGAATAAAAAAAGTACAAGCTTAAAGATAACCAATTTATATTAGAGAATTCTGTTATAAAACTCAATTTCACTTTCAACAGAAAAAAAATGCTACAAAAGGTTTTCTGGACAGGTTTCCCTCCATTATTTTATGTGCTCCAGGATGAGTTTTTAAAAGTAACACTAAAATTGTTATTGTTTAGGTGTCTATAATTTTTCTCAGGATAATCATACCCTCCCTAGCAGCTATTTCTTTTGTGAACAGAATTTTATCACTTACTGTAAAATCTCCTGGAACTGTAAATAATGCAAGTTACAGATTATATGGGTTGATTCATGATTTCATTAAATAGTAAGTATTTGATTGACAAATGCCCTGTTACTAGAAAGCCTTTTGAAAAAAATTTAAGCTCTTTGCCGAGTCTACAGACTTAAATTTTCTCTTTAGAGGAGAAAATTTTTCTGAGAGATGACAGATGGGAATGAAAAACTAATTTTGATCAATTTGCTCAGTGGTATAGATAACAGTTTCTATTAATTTTTCAAAACTGTATGAACATTGCCTGACCAGGTGTTGGCGCAATGGATAGAGCGTTGGACTGGGATGCAGAAGGCCCAGGTTCGAGACCCCGAGGTCGCCAGTTTGAGTGCGGGCCCATCTGGTTTAAGCAAAAAGTTCACCAGCTTGGTCCCAAAGTCGCTGGCTCCAGCAAGGGGTGGCTTGGTTTGCTGAAGGCCGGAGGTCAAGGCACGTGTGAGAGAGCAATCAATGAACAACTATGGTGTCGCAAGGGCAACAAAAAACTAATGATTGATGCTTCTCATCTCTCTCTGTTCCTGTCTGTCTGTCCCTATCTATCCCTCTCTCTGACTCTCTCTCTGTCCCTGTAAAAAAACAAACAAAAACTGTATGAACATTAAGGGCACATTTTCTTACATATTTAATTTTATAATAAAGAGTTTGGATCTATGACCAAGATCTAATGAAAATTATCAGATGTAACTGTAACTAGCATGTTCTTATATTTTCAAACCTTACTTAAATTTGTTTTACTATGTAAAGGAAAATATTCTAATGTAGAATGTCAAGTTGAGTGATTTGTGCCGTAATAGAATTAAACTAATAGTCAACATGATGTTTACACTTGGCCCAAGCTGTTTTCCCAGTTATCCAGGCAATTAGAGAGCCAAAATATGTGATACTATTATTTAAATAATATTAAAATATTAGCTAAAGTTTGGTGCCTGGATACCCCAGGTCCCTGACCCCAAGATATTTTTTTCACCTTTAGGAGTAAGAGAATTTTAATCCCATTTTAGGGTGACAGGATCTCGAGCTATCCACAAGAGCTATGTGAGTTGCTTGCTAAAAATGAATTGTGGTCTTTCATCCTTGGAAATAAGTTTAACCTGCTGTTTCAGATGAACCTAACTTATTTCCTTCCGCACTTTAGTTTTTACTGGAACTTTAACCCTTTATCTTTGTGATCTTGACTTTCCCACTTTTCAAAATCTCAGTGAATCTTAGCTTCAAACAGTATGTGTCTTAGTTTTAGTAATAGATGCAGATGCTTTCCACAAATTGTAACAGTCAATACAACAGTGCTTATAGAGATACTGAGATATTTGCCTTAGACAATATTTACAAACAAGTTATCCACCACTCCTTAAGCTATCTATTTAGTATGCGCAATAAAGCATTTGTAGCTGGTCTGTCACTTAAGTTTATACTCCTGGAATATGTAAATGAATCTCTTCATGTACTGTGCTGGCAGTGTGTTTAGTTTGATTTTTTTAGGAATAGACTGATAGCAACACATCTTGTTCTACTCAATCCCTTTCCCCCCAGAATATAGACTATACAGTAGAATAGACATTATACCGTGAAATCCAGGACAGCAAAGTGGTATTCCTACCACTTAGTATACAGCCTGACATAAGTATGAAATCAGTAAGTTTTGTTGAGCAAAAATAATAAATATAGGTAGCTTTGTTTTTGCATGGTTTCCCAAAGTGGCTGGCACCATTTCCATAATCACAGTCTCACAGGAAAATATAAGTTACCATTTTATTTACAAATCACCCTATATATAATCCGTGGTGGGGTTTTTTGTGTATGCATAAATCTAAGTAAGTGGAATACGGTTAATAGCATTTCTAGCAAACTAGGTTTAAGTGCAGCACATGGTGGCGCTGTAAGCCAAGACTGCGAAAAACAGAGCTGCGGAGGGTTCTTATTCTGACGGTCATTACACAGATCTAGCTAAGAGAAAAGGATTCTTAGCGGAATTACCTTGCGGCAAGGTTTGACTCCCAGGGTAGATTGCTTAGAGACCCAACAACCACACGACCCTAAAAGGCTTCTGACGCTGGAAAAATGGAGACTGAAGAGGAGCGCTTTCCTACACTAAGGCAAGTCCTGCTTCTCTTTGTTTTGCTGGCTCAGACTGGCGCGGAGCGGGAAGGTTATACTGTCGCAGAAGAAACAGAGAGTGGTTCTGTTGTGGCCAATCTAGCAAAGGACTTAGGGGTAGAGGTAAGAAAGCTGTCTCTGCGGAGGGCTCGGGTCATTTTTGAGAACAACAAAAATCATTTACAGCTGAACCTTCAGACTGGAGATTTACAAGTAAATGAGAAACTGGATCGGGAAGAACTGTGTGGTCCCACTGAGCCTTGTGTGCTGCAATTCCAGGTGTTACTGGAAGAACCTTTGGAAGTATATAGGTTTAAGCTTTGGGTCAGTGATATAAATGACAATTCACCCGTGTTCCCAGAAGCAGAAATGATCTTGAAAATCATGGAAAATACTCTTCCAGGGACTGTGTTTTCCCTGAAAAATGCACATGATTTGGATGTAGGCATCAATAATGTTCAAAACTATGCCATCTACCCCAAGTCCCATTTCCACATTCTTACCAGAAATGGCAGTGAGGGCAGAAAGTACCCAGTGATGGTTCTGGACAAAGCTCTAGATCGAGAGGAGCAGCCTGAGCTGATGTTAACTCTCACAGCAGTAGATGGTGGAGCTCCTCCCAAATCTGGCACGGCCCTGGTCTTCATTGATGTTTTGGATATCAATGACAATGCTCCTGAGTTTGTGCAGCCACTCTATCGTGTGCAGATCCTGGAAGACAGTCCTCTAGGAACCCTTGTTGTCACTGTTTCTGCTAGGGATTTAGACATGGGAATAAATGGTGAAGTGTTCTACTCATTTCTTTATGGTGATGAAGAGATTACTAGGACATTTGCACTTAATGAGCTCACAGGAGAAATGAGAATAATTAAAAAACTAGATTTTGAAAAAATTGTGTCATATGAGGTAGATATTAAAGCGTCTGATGGGGCAGGTCTTTCTGGAAAATGCACTGTCATAATACAGGTGGTGGATATAAATGACAATGCCCCCAAACTGACGATGGCTTCACTTGCAAGCTCAATCCCAGAAAATTCCCTGGAAACCAACATAGCTCTTTTCAGTGTTCAAGACCCAGACTCTGGGGAAAATGGAAGGATGGTTTGTTCCATTCAGGAAGATGTTCCTTTCATGCTAAAACCTTCCGTTGAGAATTTCTACAAGCTGGTAACAGAAGGACCTCTGGACAGAGAGAGACAGGCAGAGTACAACATCACCATCACCGTTACCGACTTGGGGACCCCCAGACTGAAAACCCAGCACAACATAACGGTGCTGGTCTCAGACGTAAACGACAATGCCCCCGCCTTCACTCAAACCTCCTACACCCTCTTCATCCGCGAGAACAACAGCCCCGCCCTGCACATCGGAAGCGTCAGTGCCACCGACACAGACGAGGGTGTCAACGCCCAGGTCACCTACTCGCTGCTGCCGCCCCAGGACCCCAGCCTGCCCCTGGCCTCGCTGGTGTCCATCAACGCTGACAACGGACACCTGTTCGCCCTGAGGGCACTGGATTACGAGGCCCTGCAGGCGTTCGAGTTCCTCGTGGGCGCCACAGACCGCGGGGTCCCGGCGCTGAGCAGCCAGGCGCTGGTGCGCGTGCAGGTGCTGGACGCCAACGACAACTCGCCCTTCGTGCTGTACCCGCTGCAGAACGGCTCAGCGCCCTGCACCGAGCTGGTGCCCCGGGCGGCCGAGCCCGGCTACCTGGTGAGCAAGGTGGTGGCGGTGGACGGCGACTCGGGCCAGAACGCCTGGCTGTCGTACCAGCTGCTCAAGGCCACGGAGCCCGGGCTGTTCGGCGTGTGGGCGCACAACGGCGAAGTGCGCACAGCCCGGCTGCTGAGCGAGCGCGACGCGGCCAAGCAGCGGCTGCTGCTGCTGGTCAAGGACAATGGCGAGCCGCCGCGGTCGGCCAGCGTCACGCTGCACGTGCTGCTGGTGGACGGCTTCTCGCAGCCCTACCTGCCGCTGCCCGAAGCGGCGGCCGACGCGGCCCAGGCCGACCCGCTCACCGTCTACCTGGTCATCGCGTTGGCGTCGGTGTCGTCGCTCTTCCTGTTCTCGGTGCTGGCGTTCATCGCGGTGCGGCTGTGCAGGCGGAGCAGGGCCTCCTGGGTGGGTGGCTGCTCGGTACCTGAGGGTCACTTTCCGAGCCACCTGGTGGACGTCAGCGGCACCGGGACCCAGTCTCAGAACTACCAGTATGAGGTGTGTCTGAGCAGCACAGGGACCACCAGCGAGTTCAAGTTCCTGAAATCTATTGCCTCCAACCATTCTGAGTCTGTGAATGGTGAACACTCAAATTTTGTGAATGGTTTTGGATTCAATTAGGAATTTTTAAAATTTTCAGAGCATTCAAGAGGAAGGTTTTTTCTTTCTAAATATACAGTCTCCGTTACCTTTTTTGATCTATATAGAATTGCTTTTCTTTATTTTCATAGTTGAGATTAGAAACTTTCAAGTATATATTCATATTTCATCTTTTTTCATCATTTCCCTTTTGATTAGGACAAAGAATCTCAAGTTTACTTCATTACTAAAAAGTCTTAAATATTTGTTCAATTTATTAATTCTTCATCATCAACCACTATTGATTTAAAAATGATCCCAGCACCATTCTCAGTTTAAATGTTGTCCAGAAATATTAAAAAAAATTTTTAGATGTTGTGGTTTCTTAGGAGACATGCATGAAACAGATATAACGAGTTATTAGTATATCATTAGTTTAATGTATTATGCCTACTTGTCTTAAATTTTTAAATAGAGAAATGTCTGCAAAAATTGCATGTATTTGTTCTGCAGTAGAATTAAATAGATAAAAACCCCTGCAATTTCTTCCATATTTGAAAGATTTTCACCTCTTTCTGTCAACTTCCAATATATGGTATATATATTATTTTTAAAATTAAATGTGTTGGGGTGACATTGGTTAATAAGATTGTTTAAGTTGTGAGTATACATTTCTATTATACATGATCTGTATTTTGCAGTCTGTGCTTACCACCCAAAGTCAAATCATCTTTCATCACCATGTTGAAAGAGTATTAGATTATTTCCAAATATTTAACTAATATATTCTACCTCATCTCTTTCTGGAAACTTCTCTCTTCAGTAGATGTCTACTGTTACAGCCACATTTATTTTAATGACCCATCTCTTTTTGTGATTTCAGACAGACAAGGTCATAGACATTGCAGATACAAGTTGTGCCTATCTGATTCTCTCTGTTTAAAAAATGGTTTTAGAAACCAGGTATAAAATGATCTCTTTGTTAGAAACTTAACAAGAACATGATAGTGTTGGCTAAATACATGGAAAGAAGCATAGAAAATCAGTCCACTTAGAGACAAGAAGGAAAGAGGTGTCTAAAAAGCAACCTCATTATACATTTCCTAGCCTCCCCCCAAGTCTGCTTTCTCCCTTGTTTTTTTGGAAACAAGTTCTCTTTTAATAAATTTTCTTCTAATTAAGATAGAGAGGTGGGTTTTTTCACCTGTCAAAAGCATGTTTAGATATTCTTGTATGGATTGAAACTCACTATTAATTTGACATTTTTAAAATTGTGGTTGTCATACATATTTAACAATATTTTGGTCAAAAGTTGGTGAAATATTAGTGGTCTGTAAAGGGACAAGCACAAGCTTTTGTTAGACTACATAATTTTGAGGATTAATAGATATTTCAATTTGTACAGCTTATGGAGTGTTTAGTAGAAATTGTTAGAAAATTCTATATAATAGTGTTTACTATCATTAGCGTCATAACAGCATTAGTGTGATATAACACTGACAAAGTAGAGATATATTTATATATATATATATAATTTGTAGAATCACTATACCTGGTTATTATGGTCTTCCTTCTTTTTATAGGAGATCTAGGACATTTTCCCCCTTAGTTAAAAACATTTTAGATAATTCTGAATTATTTTAAATTACTATTCTAAACCACATATACAATAGCTACTTGGGAAAATGGTGTCTCATATACTGAACTAAGATCCCACCAAAAGTGTGGGCTTTTTTGTTTGTTTAAACTTAGAACTAAAAGGTGCTTTTGTTTTTAATTATTTTAATTTTTAATTAAATTTATTGGGATAACATTGGTTCACAAAACCATACAACCCAATAAGACATCTTCACTCTGCATTGTGAGTCCATTACTTCAAGCAAAGTGTCTTTCCATTCCTATTTCCCTTCCCTTTGCCCACTTCCACTTAGCCACCAACCCCTTTCCCTCTGGCTATTACCACATTTTTGTCTATGTCTATGTGTTACATAAGAATAACCCAAAAAGTGGGCTTTTGTGTTAGAAGGAGACTCCATCTGTCAAAATTTTTAAATGAATTGTTGAGTGTCTACCATGTGCCAGGAACTAGCTGTTGAGGGATATTGAAGTAAACAA
Source organism: Rhynchonycteris naso (assembly GCA_037038555.1). Lineage (NCBI taxonomy): Eukaryota > Metazoa > Chordata > Mammalia > Chiroptera > Emballonuridae > Rhynchonycteris > Rhynchonycteris naso. The sequence continues at coordinate 102,658,667 of CM073003.1, forward strand.
AACCAAGTTTGGAACTCAAGGATGACACAGAAAAGAAATAATTAAGCATTTTCATATTTGCTATATCAGATGGTGATCAATGCTAAGAAAATGAAGCAGGCTGAGAGCTATAGAACTGCTCTCATATGTATTTTTCCATAGTTTGAAAGTTTCATAAGATCATAACTCTCTAACTTTATGTAGATAAATATGTAAACTGCGGTTAACTAGCAGCTTTTTCCTTGATGTGAACCAATGAGAACCTCATTCAACCAATGAAAACCACAATTCTGACACATAGGCTTCCCAGAATTTGAAAGAAAATCTAGAAAAATTCATCCATTTTTTTCTGAGAGAAGTTTAATCACATAAGCATACTGTCATTTTTATAAGATGACTGATTACTGTGAAGTCTTCTGTTACCTCTCAGTTCTCCTCTGAACACCCCAACCAGACTACAGTTACTAGAAGATAGAAACCATGTCTCAGTTGTTTACAAATGTATTTAAGAACTTCATACAAAGATATCAATAATACATCTTTGAATGAAGGAATAAATAATTTAATAGCATGGTTTTCTGATTACATCATATCCCCAAAACATTTCCAAGCTCACAATAGATTATTGGTACTACTACAATTGGGTTTACTAGATTATTACAGGTACATAGAAAGAATACAATTGTAGCCTTTTTCCTGAAGACAACACATGGTGGCGCTGCAGGCTAAGGCGTTTTTAAAAAGGAAAATGATAAAAAGAAACCAGGAAATTCAACTAACTCAATCTCAGATCTCTAGCGGAGGAGAAAAGCCTCTAAGCCTTGCTGAGGACTAGTAAGTCTCCAGAAAATGCTCTTCGCCGACATTTCCGGACAGGTTACCAACTGAGAGATCCAACACTGTCTCAAGTCCCATTGCTCCCTAGGGTAGAGCTGGGCCTGGATCCTGGAAAGGTGCTTGTGGAATAAAGATGGAGGTCGGAGGGGAGCGCTTTCCTAAACAAAGGCAAGTCCTGATTCTCTTTCTTTTGGTGGGTGTGGCTCTCGCAGGCTGGGAATCCCGTCGCTATTCGGTGATGGAGGAAACAGAGAGCGGTTCTTTTGTGGCCAACTTGGCCAATGACCTGGGGCTGGGAAGGGGAGAGCTAGCAGCGCGGGGTGCCCGGGTGGTCACTGAGGATAACGAACCCCGATTGCAGCTTGATCTGCAGACCGGGGATTTGATATTAAATGAGAAACTGGACCGGGAGGAGATGTGTGGCCCCACTGATCCATGTGTAATGCATTTCCAAGTGTTACTGAAAAAACCATTAGGAGTATTTCGAGCTGAGCTACTGGTGAGAGACATAAATGATCATTCTCCTGAGTTCCCTGAAAGAGAAATGACGCTGAAAATTCCAGAAAATAGGCCTCCCGGGACCATGTTTCCTCTGAAAAAAGCCCAGGACTTGGACGTGGGCAACAACAACATCCAAAACTACAACATCAGTCCGAACTCCCACTTCCATGTTTCCACCCGCGACCGCGGGGACGGTAGGAAATACCCAGAGCTGGTGCTGGACAAAGAGCTGGATCGTGAGGAGCAGGCCGAGCTCAGATTAACCCTCACAGCCCTGGATGGCGGCTCTCCACCCCGGTCTGGCACCGCCCAGGTCCACATCTTGGTCTTGGACATCAATGACAACGCCCCTGAGTTTGCACAGATGCTCTACCAAGTGCAGGTCCCAGAGAACTGCCCTGTAGGTTCCCTAGTTGTCAAGGTTTCTGCTAGAGATTTAGACACTGGGACGAATGGGCAGATATCATACTCCCTTTCTTACAGTTCTCAGGAGATAAGCACAACTTTTGAAGTAAACAGCCTTTCAGGAGAAGTTCGACTGATCAAAAAACTAGATTTTGAGACAGTATCATCATATGAGTTGGATATAGATGCCTCCGATGGCGGGGGACTTTCTGGAAAATGCTCTGTCTCCATTGAGGTTGTGGATGTCAACGATAACTCTCCAGAACTAACTATTTCATCCCTTACCAGCCCCATTCCTGAAAATTCCTCAGAGACAGAAGTGGCCCTGTTTCGGATTCGAGACAGAGACTCAGGGGACAATGGAAGGATGATTTGCTCCATCCAAGACGATCTTCCCTTCCTCCTGAAACCAACTGAAGAGAATTTCTACACTCTGGTAACAAACGGGGCTCTGGACAGAGAGACCAGAGCCGAGTACAACGTCACTATTACAGTTACCGACTTGGGGACGCCCAGACTGAAAACCCAGCACAACATAACCGTGCTGGTCTCAGATGTAAACGACAACGCCCCCGCCTTCACACAAACCTCCTACACGCTCTTCATCCTCGAGAACAACAGCCCAGCCGCGCACATCGGAAGCGTCAGCGCCACTGACACAGACGCGGGTGCCAACGCCCAGGTCACCTACTCGCTGCTGCCATCCCAGGACCCCAGCCTGCCCCTGGCCTCGCTGGTGTCCATCAACGCTGACAACGGACACCTGTTCGCCCTGAGGGCGCTGGATTACGAGGCCCTGCAGGCGTTCGAGTTCCTCGTGGGCGCCACAGACCGCGGGGTCCCGGCGCTGAGCAGCCAGGCGCTGGTGCGCGTGCAGGTGCTGGACGCCAACGACAACTCGCCCTTCGTGCTGTACCCGCTGCAGAACGGCTCGGCGCCCTGCACCGAGCTGGTGCCCCGGGCGGCCGAGCCCGGCTACCTGGTGAGCAAGGTGGTGGCGGTGGACGGCGACTCGGGCCAGAACGCCTGGCTGTCGTACCAGCTGCTCAAGGCCACGGAGCCCGGGCTGTTCGGCGTGTGGGCGCACAACGGCGAGGTGCGCACCGCCCGGCTGCTGAGCGAGCGCGACGCGGCCAAGCAGCGGCTGCTGCTGCTGGTCAAGGACAATGGCGAGCCGCCGCGGTCCGCCAGCGTCACGCTGCACGTGCTGCTGGTGGACGGCTTCTCGCAGCCCTACCTGCTGCTGCCCGAAGCGGCGGCCGACGCGGCCCAGGCCGACCCGCTCACCGTCTACCTGGTCATCGCGTTGGCGTCGGTGTCGTCGCTCTTCCTGTTCTCGGTGCTGGCGTTCATCGCGGTGCGGCTGTGCAGGCGGAGCAGGGCCGCCTGGGTGGATAGCTGCTCGATGCCTGGGGGTCACTTTCCGGGCCACCTAGTGGATATCAGTGGCACTGGTACTCTCTCACAGAGTTACCAGTATGAGGTGTGTCTGACGGGAGACTCTGGGAGTAATGAGTTCAAATTTTTGAAGCCGACCTTCCCCAATATAGTGGGCCAGGACATTGGGAAGAAGTCAGAGGGCAATCCAACATTTCATAATAGTTTAGGTATCTGAAGCTTTCCCATGTGCAGCATTAGTGTTGTCTCCTTTACACTTTCTTTTTTTTAATGCAGTGGTAGCCTTTCATTTGTTTTTCATTTTTAATATTTTTTCTAAGTAAAGGTATTCTTTGTTTTGTTGTCCTATAATTATTTTTCCAATTATTGTATTTTAAAAATCAGGGAAATTTATATTTGATTAAAAATTTAGAACTCTTGGCTCAGCAGTAGAACGTTGGCCCCACATGTGGAAGTCCTGGGTTTGATTCCCAGTCAGGGCACACAGAAGAAGCTACCATCTGCTCCTTACCCTTCCCCCACCCTTTTCTCTCTCTCTCTCTCTCTCTCTCTCTCTCTCTTTTCCCCTCTCACAGTCATGGCTCCAAAGGTTTGGGCAAGTTGGCTCTGGGCGCTGAGGTTGGCTCCATGGCCTCCTCTCAGGCACTGAAATAGTTCGGTTGCAGATCAATGGAGCAGTAGCCCCAAATGAGCAGAGCATCACCTTGTAGGGGGTTTGGTGGCCTGGTCAGGGTGCATTCGGCAGTTCATCTCTCTGCCTTCCTGCCTTCTTGCCTCTCACTTTTAAAAAAATGTTAAATTTAGAACTCATTACTAAAAGATAAAATGAAAGTTAACCTCTCAGAATAAACATAATTATAATTTTAGAAGTATTTATCTCACTATAAGACACTGTATAAGAATATCTGGTTCCTCTATATAATGTTTCATTTTTAAATTATCAGAGTTTTGTTTTTTGTTTGTTTGTTTTTGTTTTGTGGTGTTTATTATTTTATACAACTATGGCTTTTTTATAACCCATTTTCTCTTTGGGGAGGAATCAATTTGTATTCACCCATGTCCAGCTTCTTTTAAGCTCTATTTGAATTTTGTTTTATCAGTAGTCAGCAACATATATAATTTCATGCTGTTTATATTAAAAATCACACTTGTAATTAGTAGACTTTTACTCTAAAATACATGTTATCTCATGAAAATATACTTTTCTCACTAATGTTGAAAAAAACTCATGGTTCTTCCTTATATTTAACTGAACTTAAGATTCTGATAAGAGTTCTGGACAGTTTTACTGATACCCAGATTGACTGTGTTTAACTTGTTCATGTAAACTCTAAAGGTCAATAGACTCCAGGACTAGGTGCATATCCTGAAATTGTCTCTTGCTATTGTAGAGAAATTCTCAAGTGAGCTACAAATTCTGGGCCTAAAGGAACTTTTGATGGCACAGTATGCTGATATCTATCTACTTGCTTTGCTTATTAAGGAATCTGGAAAAAATACATTGTAGAATTAATATTAGTTGAAGAAAACTTATTAAAGGATATGATAATGAGGTAGATGAAGGATTTGAAGAGATAATCAGCTGTATTGTCAGGACTGCTTTATCTCCAGGAGCCTTTTTAACTTTGCAGATACTATAGAATGGTATGGTAGGCAGAATAATGACCCCCTTAACATGTTCACATCTTGTTCCCTGAAACCTCTGAACATGTTATGTTTTATGGCAAAGGGCACTTAAGATTCAGATGGAATTAACGTTGCTAATCAGCTAACCTTAAAATAAAGAGAATATCCTAAATGATCTGGGTTGGCCTGATTCAATCAGTTAAAAGGCCTTAGAAGCAGCAGTGAGTCTTCCTTGAGACGAAGTAGAAATGATGACTGGACAGCAGTTTCAGCTTGTGCTCCGACTTGCAGCCTGCCTTTTTAAATTGCCTAGCTGGCTTCCACAATTGAATGAATAATTTTTTAAAGATATTTATTGATTTATTCATTTTAGAGAGGAGAGAGAGAGAGAGCGAGAAAGGGGCAGGAGCAGGAAGCATCAACTCCCATATGTGCCCTGGCCAGATAAGGGCAGGGTTTCGAACTGGCAACCTCAGCGTTCCAGGCCAATGCTTTATCCACTGCGCTACCACTGGTCAGGCTGAATGAATAATTTCCTTGCAATAAATCTCTTAATATATATACCTGCTGGTTCTCTTTCTTTGGTTGAATGCTGACTGAAACAGAGCTGGTCCCTGGAAGTAGAGTGCCACTGTAACAAATAACAAAATGTAGAAGGTAATTTGGAATTGGGCAGTAGGCAGAGGCTGGAGGAATTTTTAAAAGTCTGATCAAAAAAGCCTAGACTGTTTTCGACAGACTGTTAGTTGAAATATAGATGTTGACAATTCTGATAGCAAAGACTCAGAAGAAAGTGAGGAGTATGGTGAGAAAACATATACCGCCTTACAGAATACCTAAATAATTGTAAAGAGACTGTTGGTGGAAATATGGGTGTTAGAGTCACATCTGATGACTTTACACAGAAAAGAAATGAAAATGACACCGGATACTGAAGGAAAGGAAATCCTTGTTGTAGTGGCAGAAAACTTAGCTGAATTGTGTCCCTGCAGAGGAAATGTGGAAAGAAGGACTTGCAAACAATGAACTTGGCTATTTAGCTGAGAAAACTTTCCAGGCTAAGGTTGAAGTAGCAGCTTGGTTTCTTCTTGCTACTTTTAGTAAAATGTGAGAGGAATGAGATAGACTGAGGGAAGGGCTGTTAAGCAAAAAGGAACCAGAATTTAATGGTTTGGGAAGTTCACAGCCTATTCAAGTTGTAAAGAATGCTAAAGCTAAGAGATTCATGATCAGGAAACCAGGTTCTGAAAGGAAAACCAAGGATGTTATGTGACAAAGGGGAATTAAGATTGCTGATAGGATTAAGGTTGATAATCATCTAGCCTTGAAATAAGGAGATTTCCCTAGATTACCCAGGTGATCCCACTATAATCACAAGAGCCCTTAATAATAAGTGGAAGTAGTAAGTAGCAGAGGAGTCAATATCAGTGTGTTATTACATAAAAAAGACTGAACCAGCCATTACTGACTGAATATAGAAGGGAGCCACAAGCAAAAGAATTGCAGGTACCCTCTAGAATCCAGAAGAGACACGAAAATATATTTTTATTTAGAGCCTCCAGAAAGTAATAAAACCCTACCTTAACTTTATCCCAGTTTAACTGTTGACTTCTAGAACTGTAAGATAATAAATTTAGGTTTTTAAACACTAAGTTTGTAGTAATTTATAATGTGTCTACTTAAAAAAATCTATTTCCAAGCCCAGTTTTTGTTTTGTTTTTGCCTTCCTAGGCCAAAATATTCATGTTTCCATAATCCCTTGAAGGTAGGCATATTATGGAACCCTGTTCTAACAATTTTAAAGTATCATTGAGGGATTGGACTTAAGGGAAATATTTCTGTAAGGGCTATTCTGAAATGGCATGTTCCTTAGATTTATGCCCATGTTCTTTTTTCTTAACTAGCATGGCCATTGAGGGGAAGCTTTGGGTTGAAGCAGTCAGCTTGCAACCATAAGTGCCACAAAACAAAAGTCTATATAATAAGTATGATAAGATGGAAATTTCCCGAATTCTTATAGCATTGTTAAACTGCTGCAACAACTACACTACCTTCTCCCTGGCTGCATAATATAAACAAACTCCTATGCGATTAAGCAACTATAAATGGGTCTTCTGTTGATTACAGACAAATGCATTACAAACTGACACATCTCTTCTCATGAGTAAGATAAAGACACAGTTGTCTGACTAAGGCTCAGATTTTCTATTTAAGATGTTTGAGATGGACAGTAGTCTGAGCTACTGTGGCAGAGTTTATATCTTTATGCAATTTGGCTAATACAAACATATATTGAATAATTGAACTTTCAAAGAAATATTCCTGGATGATAGCAACCCAAAGCATTGAGTTTTGGAGAATAGAGCAAGAAGGTAAGCTGATAAATGCCAGTTATACATGTAAACCTGCATTAGTGGTATCTGATAAGATGACTATAGCAATCTGGAATGCTGGCTTCCCTCTCAGAATAGCAGGGCTAAACTTTTTATTTGGGAACATTAATTGACTAAATATGAGTTATAATCACATAAGCAGTCTACATGTCTTGGTAGAACATGCCTGGTGAGAGGGCCAGAAATTCCTAACAACCTTTCCAATATAAGGCAGTGCATGTTTTGAAACAGGCCCGGGGAACACAATGTGTCAGTTTCCGCTACTCCTTTCCTATCTCACTTTACAAATACTTTATTGATAAAGTATAGAATGTAAAGGCTTTTCCAAATGATTAATAGTTATGTCTTTCATGGTTTGATCTGGAATATCTTGAAAAAAGCATTACTTTCAGTTTATCATCATAATCACAAAAATTAATAGGACTCTATCACTATGCATGGATGGTAATACCACAATTTTGACTTCACAGCTGCACCCAGAGGGTTTGTCTCTGTATGTGCTTGTGTATATGTGTGCATTTGAGTGTGAATGTGTGTGTGTCTAGGGGAGTAGTTTCAGTAGATGGTGGAAATGCACTGCACATATAAGTACATATACCAGAGTAACATTACTTTTCTATATTTTTCCCATAGTGTAAAGATATTTTTTCTTTATTGCATAAATGTTTGTCATAAAAGTGGCATTAGTAACATATTCTAGTAGAGATTATATTTACAAACTAAAGGAGTTTTCTTGTAAATGTAACAATGCTGCTTTATTTGATCTAGAAGTCTGATAGCCCTCTTGACGTTAAAGGAGCAGCCAGGAGAGAGAAGTGTAACGCAAATATGGTCTTTTATCTTCCAATGAGATCAAGAAACAAAAAAGTTGACGTCAGGATGTGACAGGGCTGGAATTAGGGTGAGACCAAATTGTGTAAGTGTGGGGTTGGATCCTGTCATTATTTAAAGGTTGAAATTTTATGCATCATGGATTTTTGCATTGTTTGATTTTTAGAATATTACATTAGATACTGTCTGTCTTTACTACCAAGTTTTTGGGTGACCTATTAATTTTGCTTCTGAGACATTTTCCTTGCCCTAGTCCTGATCCTGTTGGTTGTTTCCAACTTGCAAATTCAAATGGTCATCGCAGCAGGAGTGGTGGTGGTCACAACCGAAATATCAGCAGTGAAATCTGAATCAAGTTCCTCTCCATTCTGAATATGGGATAACAGCAGCAACAGTGGAAGAATACTAAGATATCCAAGCAGATCTGCTCAATTGGAGCCCTGCACCCTGGGAATGGAAGAGCACCTACATAACTATGATTGACAGGCAAATTGTTTATATGTTTTCTTCCAGATGGCATGCAGCAATGTGAAATATATATATTAGGTAGATTCAATTTGCTACTACATTGTTGAGAATTTTTGCATCTATGTTTGTGAGAAATATTGGTGTATATATATATATATATATATATATATATATATATATATATGTAATTTTTCATATGCACTTGTCAGGTTTTAGTTTCAGGGTTATACTGGTCTCATAAAATGAATGGCAATTGTTTCCTCCTTTTCCCTTTGACATAAATGTTTGTATAAGATATTTATTATTTCTTCTTCATTTATTTGATAAGATTTATCACAGAAGTCATCTCTGGCTAATTTCTTGTGGGAATATTTTGAATTGCAAAGTGTTTTAGGCTTGCTGCAATTCCAACTGTCTATTTCTCTTATGTAGTTGGTGATGTTTTATAGTAATTTGCCTGTTTTATCTACAGTGTTAAAGCTATTGGCCTGAAGTTATTGATAATATTCCTTTATCATCTTTTCTATATATGATGCCGCCCTTTTTTATTCCTGATATTGGTAAAATATATTTTCTCTCCTTTTGTCTTTATCAGTATTGCAGTGAGTGCATAAAATTTATCAATAATTTAAAGAAACCAACCCTTGTCTTTGTTATTTTCCTATTCTGTTTTGTTTTCTTGATTTCCACTCTTCGTTTTTATTTCTTTTTTTATACCTAGTTTGGTTTTGGTTTTCTTTTTATAGTTTTTCTGTAAGTTTAGATCACTGACTCTGGGCCTTCCTTTTCTAATATAGAGTAAATATATGAAAATATAAATTAAAGCTGCATTTATGAATTTTGATATTGTGGTTTTATTACCATTCAGTTTGAATTAAGATATTTCCCTGTTGATTTCTTCTTTGACCAATTGGTTAATTGAAGTGTGTTGTTTAATTTCCAAATGTCCAGGGATATAATTTTTGATATGCAAATAATTGTTTTAGTCTGAGAACATAGTCTCTATGATTAAATCCTTTGAAATTAGGTGAGTTTTGTTGTGTATTTGAAATAAATGTGTAGTGTTCTATAAATCAATTAAACCAAGTTGCTTGATTATTTTAAATCTTCTATATTCTCTCCACATTTTTTGTTTGTTTTTGTGACAGAGACACACACAGAGAGAGAGGTACAGATAGGGACAGACAGACAGGAAGGAAAGAGAGATGAGAAGCATCAGTTTTTTGTTGCTGCACCTTAGTTGTTCCTTGATCACTTTATCATATGTGCCTTGACTGGGGGGCTACAGCTGAGCAAATGACCCCTTACTTAAGCCAGTGACCTTTGGGCTCAAACCAGTAACCATTGAGTCATGTCTATGATCCCACACTCAAGACAGCATCCCCGCACTCAAGCTGGTGAGCCTGCCCTCAAGCCAGATGAGCCCACACTCAAGCTGGTGAACTCGGGATTTTGAACTTGGGTCCTCTGAGTCCCAGTCTGATGCTCTAATCACTGCACACTACCTGGTCAGGCTATATTATCACTTTTCTACATGTTCTATCAACTAATGAAAGAAAAATGTTAACATCTTTAACTATGATTGTGATTTTCTTTATTTCTCCTTTTATTTTTAGCATATTTTAAAACATGTATTTTAAAGCTCTATTATTAGATATGCACATAGATAGGATTGTTTTATCTTCTTGATGAATTCACACTTTTCATTATGCAAAATCCTTTATGATATCTAATAATACTTTCAATATGATGTTAAGAGTCATCCCATATTTCTCACACTTAGGGTTTGTATGATATATCATTTTTATCTTTTTAATTTGAGCCTCTCTTTATGTTTTAAGTCCATATTTTGTAAATGGTATAGCATTGGATGTTGTTTTTTATCCAGACTTATCATTTCTGCCTTTTAATTGGAGAATTCATTTCATGTATATTTAGCATAATTATTCATATGATTGTGTCCACTGTATTTTTATTCATACTCTGTTTTCATGCCTTTGTTTCTCAATTTTTTTTTGGCTTACTTGTGTAATTTTTGGTGTATCATTTTATATCCTAAATTGGCTTTTTACCTATGACATTTTGGGGTGTATTCTATTTTAGGATAAGAATATATAGCTTTTGCCTGACCAGGCAATGGTGCAGTGGATAGAGCATTGGACTGGGATGTGGAGGACCTAGGTTCAAAACCCTGAAGTCACCAGCTTGAGCAAGGGCTCATCTGGTTTGAGCAAGGCTCACCAGCTTGAGGCCAAGGTTGCGGATTGAGCAAGGGGTTACTCGGTCTGCTGTAGCCCCCTGGTCAAGGCACATATGAGAAAGCAATTAATGAATAACTAAGAGGCTGCACTGAAGAACTGATGCTTCTCATCTCTTTCCCTTCCTGTCTGTCTGTCCCTATCTGTCCCTCTCTCTCTCTGTCACACACAAAAAGGAATATATAGCTTTTACTTGTCACAATCTACCTTGAATTAGTATTATACTACTTCAACTACAATGATAGAAAACCTCCTTATTATGTAACCCTCATTCATTTTTTCATAGCACAAAATATTATTGTAAGACACAGGAAAAATTTTAGAATTCATATAGTGGAGAACCTTTATGAATATAAATAATTTGGAAAATATTTCAGAGAAACCTTAATATCTACAATGTATAAGATAGTCCATACAGGAGAGAAATATAATGGGGATAATCAGTGTGAAAAAGTCTTCAGCCAGATTCCAAATTTAATTGTGCACAAGAGAACTCATACTGAAGACAAATTCTATAAATTTATTGGATACAAGAAAACCTTCATCACTGGGCCTGTGGTGGCACCGGATAAAGCGTCAACCTGGAATGCTGATGTCACTGGTTTGAAATTCTGGGCTTGCCTGGTCAAGGCACATACAGGAAGCAACTACTACAAGCTGATGCTTCCCAGTTTCCCCCCATCTCTTTCTCTCTCTCCCTCTCCTTCCCTCTCTTACTCTCTCGTCTCTCTAAAAATCAATGAATATAATCTAAAAAATTTTTTTAAATAAAGCTTTCATTATTTACTTACTGAGACACATATATGACCACACACTAGACACAAACCATATCAATATAAGGAATGTAAAGAATCATTTAACTATATTTTTAATCTTAGAACTTATGTAAAAATTCACATTGGAGAAAAATGTTATAAATATACAATATGTAGTAAAGCCTTTATTCATTCTTCATCTATTGCTTTACATGTAAGAAGTCATAGTAGAAATAATCTTTATATTCATATGATGTAAAATAAAGTGTGGGAGAATCAATTGTCCCTCATTCTTTAAGGCACATATGAGACCTTATATTGAAAATATACTCTAGGAATGTAAAAGAATATAAGAAAGTCTTAATTTCTTTCACATCCCTTACTGTATATCTAAGAATTCATATTGGAAAAAAAGCTTTATGGATATAGGAAGTGTGGGAAAATCTTCATTTATTCCTCAGCACTTACTCTGCAAGTGAGAAAACATATCAGAAAGGAGCTTTAAGTATGTAAGAAATATGGGAAAGTCTATAGTTTTCCCTTCTCTTTTAATAACAACATAAGTAGAAACACTGGAGAAAGGCCCTATAGTTGTAAACAATGTGATAAATATTTATTTTATTCTTCAGATTTTACTGTACATGTGATAATGCACATTGGAGAGAAACGCTGTGAGTGTATGACATGCCTTCAAGTATTCATCATTCCTTAGGAAACATGTGACAACTCACACTGGAGAGAATATATTATTAATATTTGGAGTGTAAAAGAAAGTCTTAACATATCTAGTCTTTTTCAAAGTCATATGAAAATTCACACTGGAGAAAAACCATGTAAGTGTAAGAAATGTAGGAAAGTGACCCTTGCCAGTTGACTCAGTGGATAGAGCATTACCCAGTGTGTGGTTCAAACCCTAGTCAGGACACACATGAGAAACGACCATCTGTTCTCTTCCCCTCCCTCTTCCACTTCTCTTTTTCTTCCCCTCTCACAGCTGGTGGCTCAATTTGTTCCAGCAGCAACTGGGGCTCTGATGATAGCTCAGTTGGTCCGAGTGTTGGCCTTGAGGGTGGGCCCCAGATGGGGGTTGCTGGGTGGAGCCCAGTCTGTGGGAGTCTGTCTCTCTATCTCTCCACCTCACACTAAAAAAAAGAAAGAAAAGAAGAAGAAACAAAGAAATGTGGGAAACTATAATTCCTAACACTTGAGTGCAAATGTGAGAACCCATACTGAAGAGAACCCATATAAATCTCAAGAATGTGGGAAAACCTTCAAATCTTATTTCTTAGCAAATGAGAACTCATACTGGGAAACAGAAATGTAAAGAATGTGGAAAATATTTTTATTTTCTCTCATACTTCAATGACATGTGAAAACTCACATTGAAGAGAAAACCAATAAATGTAATCAATGTGAAATGCCTTCAGATGCATCTTTCCTCTTATGTATGAGGAAATTTATACTGGAAGAGAACTCTTTAAAATGCTGTCAATGTGGAATTGCTTTGTCATTGTCTCATCTTTGAAGTGATCCATAGCTCGTAATTTATAGTTTCCATTTTCTAGCATAAGCCTCTGCAGTGATTACTCCCATCACCCTTTCACCTATATCACACAACTTTTCATATGTATTATTTTCTTTTTGTGGTTCACTTGTATCATGAAGTTTCCTTAGACTGAAGTAAAGTATATTTTTAATATTCAAGTGAATGCACTTGTTATTGTTTCTAATTAATTTCCACTATATACAATGTGTGTGGTCATTTTATTGTTGATTTTGGTACTTGTTGGAATTTTCTTTCTGGCCTTCTGCGACAGACTCGGGGATTTGCCTACCCGATATCTATTCTGCTCTTCTTCGTTACTAAAAGAGCGTGGAAATTTTGGGGTTATTGATCTTTACTGTTCAGAGATGTGTCTTCAGTATTTTTGTAGCTAGTGTAGTCTACAACTAATTATCTTGGTTAATAAGAAGTTAATATAAATAAAAATGTGTGAAGTTATCAAAAAAGAATAGTTTCATTAGAGGTAATTTAACCTTTTGTATTTTGTTTCTCCTTCAACTTGAACACAATACTTCAAGTTCAAACGAAAGACCTTGCAACCATGAGGATGAAAGCTAAAGGTAATGATGGTTGTGCTGGGTTGTGGTATATAAGCCTTAGAACTACATTTTCCAGAATTATCTTCATTTTATGGTTATAAGTTAGAACTGTTACCAGAACAGGCCAGGATTAGTGTTGTCTGTCATCCCTTTCTTTCTAATTTAATAAGAGACAGAGACTGAGTAGGTAGAAGAGTGTATTTAATTTTAAATTGCAGCAACTTGAGAAGGCAAGTGACTCCTGTCCAAAAGAACTGCCTTAACACTCTACTGGTACCTGCCAGTTTTTATAGGGTTCAGGGGCTGTTAGTAATGGTGTAAGGGGCAAAAGAAGAAAAATGAAAAAAGTCCCTGCAGTTAGTCACGTAACAATGTGCAGGAGGAGGTGAGACTCCAGATTGCAGGAACATCTCCTCTGCAAGTTCTTCTGATGTAGCACAGGCCTAATCAGCACGGTCCTCTCTGGCATCCTTGTCGTTGCTCTGGAATAGCCGGGTCATGATGCCTCTGGGAACTTCTGCAAAGGAACTCCCTGTACTCTTCAGGCAACAAAATAAAGATTAAGGTTTATGAACTAACCTCCTAGTTATCTGCAGTGCCTTAACTCCTTGAAAGAAACTTTGTGACTCAGCCCTTGCAAGAAATTACTGTAATTGAACTCCTTACAGAACTGGACAACAGAGAAACCTTCATAGGATTTGGAACGCAAAAATTGAGAAGCTTTTAATCTCAAAAGTATACGGAAGTAGGAGATGGACAAATATATCCAGAATGTTCATAAGTTCCAAACATCAGCCCCAAGCCAATCACCAAGCACTTAACTTTCCCTCAGAGGCCACAGCCCCACAAATATCACCATAAATTCACTCTTCGTGACCCTACATTGGTGGCTAGATGTGCACAACTATTTAAATTTCCTTGCAAACTCAAACCTACCAATTCATAATGCTCTTTCAAGACATAATTAGAGATTTTCTCCAATCCTTTGATACCATCTTTCTCACATTTGTGAAAGTTCTAATTTTTATAGTGCACACATAGTTCTCATAATAATTCTAGTGACTTTTTTAACTCATACAATGTTGCAGCAAAAACGAACAAACAAATGAGAAGCTATTTAAAAAGGTTTTCTAACAAGAAAGACAGACAGACAAAAGGAAGAGAGATAAGGAGCATCAATTCATAGTTGCGGCACCTTAGTTATTCGTTGATTGCTTTCTCATATGTGCCTTGACTAGGTGGGGCAGGTTCCAGCTGAACTAGTGATCACTTGCTCAAGCCAGTGATCTTTGGGCTTAAGCCAGCAGCCATAGGGTCATGTCTATGATCCCAAGCTCAGGCCGGTGAGCCCGCGTTCAAGCCGGTGGCCTCAGCATTTCAAACCTGGGTCCTCAGCATCCCAGGCCAATGCTCTATCCACTGCACCACTGCCAGTTCAGGCAATTAAAAATATTTTAAATTTATTTTTATTTGTCAATTGATTTTAGAGAAAGAGGAAGGAAAGGAGAGGAGAGGGAAAAAAAGAAACATCTATTTGTTGTTCCACTTATTTATGCATTCACTGGTTGATTCTTGTATGTGCTCTGTCTGGGGACTGAACACACAAACTGGGTTAGGAAGACACTAACCAGATGAGCTACACAGCCATGACACAAATGAGAAACTTTGTTCCCCTGTTGCATTGTTGAATAGCTACTGCTAAATCCTTCCTCTACCACCTCCATTCCATAGGAATCGATTCCAAAGAACTCCCTACCAAACACCTTACACTCTAACTCTATCTCAGAGTCTTCTTCCTAGAAATCCCAACTTGGTAAAATAACTTCTAGTTTGCTATTGGACCATAGTAGAGATTGAACGCTTATGGGACACTAAATGAACGTGTGATCTGAAACTGCCTTTAATTTACCAGGTGTTACCTGAGTTATCGAATCATAGAATTGGTTTCATGTGTAACAGCACTCCATCTTCAAGTGGAAGTAGTAATGCATGATCATACCTGAGCAGGTCTGAGAAGCATAAATATGACTCATGAGTGGATGGTTTACACTGACAATGTACCTACTACCCTCTCTTTCAACCTCCATCTTGGGAGTTTCCTGTGATCAGATTACTAAAGAGGAAAAATTTGGGTGTAATTTAAAAATATTTCCACACAGAAATCAGGCACAAATCATAAGGAGACTGCTAGAGTATTAAATTCCACAGGACTGACTCAGAAGGGACCTTGTCCTGAGAAGAAAGGACTTCAAGCCATAAATCTGAAAGAAAGATGGCCAGAGGTATGGAGTTGCATTTGTATTCACTTTCTGTGGCTGCCACACAAAGTATCAGACTGGGTGGCTTAAACAATAGAAATTTATCTCCTCACAGTTCTGGAGGCTAGAGGTCTGGTATCAAGATGCTCCAGGGCTGGTTTCTTGTGACGGCTGGGAGAATCTGTGCTAGACCTCCATCTTCTCCGTGCATTTCTTCTCATATCATCCCTCTGTGTGTGTCTGTCTCTGTGTCCACATTTTCCCTTCTCAGAAAGATATAAACCATATTGGATTAGGGCCCATCCTTTTAAAGAGTTTTATTTATGGATTTTAGGGACAGCAGAGGCAGAAAAGCATTGGGGAGGGAGGAATGGGAAGCACCAACTTGCAGTTGCTTCTTGTATGTGCCCTGACTGGGCAAGCGTGGGGTCTCAAACCAGAAACCTCAGCATGTCAGTTGACACCTTATCCACTGTGTCACCTCAGGCCAGGCAATTAGGGCCCATCCTAATGACCTCATTTTAACTTGATTGCCTCCGTTAAGACCCTATCTTCAAATAAGAATACATTCTGAGGTATTAGAATAGGATACCAATATATCTCCTTCAGGGAGCATACAATTCAACCTATAACAGCATTTATTCATGAGCAGTGGCTAATGGTTTGGCCTGTATGTCATGGAATAAAAAGAAATAAAATTAGAGGGTTGGTAAGAAGAAACTTAGAGTGTCAGCTCTTGCTCTGAGCCTCTTGTGAGGTGTTAATAAAATACTGTATTACCCTCATTATATAATCCATTCATTCCTTTACGCATAGCTATTAACTTTTCTTTTCCACCCCAGGAAGAGACATTAGGTTAGGCCACTGTGCTGGTGTAGATTGAAGGGAGAGATACTAGTCTAGCAAGTGTTTCCCCCTCAGTCCACTCTTGTTATGCAAGGACAAACTAGTGGGCTATCCTTATCACCAGGCAATACAGCTGCACTGTGAATCCCAATTTTTCCAGATGGGGTTGAAGGCACATCCTGCCCAATAAGGCTCTTAAGAATTCTAACAAAAAAGTGAAAAACATCAGTATAATTTCTGCTTAAGGATCACCCTTCTGTCAGCCCTTTTAGTTGTAGCCCTGGTCCTATGACCACTGCATCAGCTAGGAAGAGAAATAAAAAGCTGAGGAGCAGGGGAGAAGTATACCAGCACCTTCCCAAACCCCTTCCCCAGATCCGCCAGAAATACGGACAAATCTACCCAGTGGGAACACTCCTACAGCCCCACCCATGTTCATGTTGAGTGCGAGCACACACTCGAGGGAGTGCACACCAGTCCTTTGTGCTTTTATTTCCCCTTGGTTTTGAAAACCAATATTTTAATTGCCCGGTACAATTCTCTGTATAACTATTATCTAAGGAAGATATCTGTCTTCCCAATTGTTGGACATTATGTAAAGGCCATAAAGTGAGTTCCTAGGTCTGAAGAAATGTCATTCAGCCATACAAATCAATATATTATTTCCTGTTCTGGTTTTTTATACTGTGGGCTTTGGCACCTACCACCAGGTAAGCTAAGGCCAGTCCAGAGTTTGCATCTATGCCTGTCAGGGCCCATTTGTATCCCTGCCATGCTACCAGTATCAGCCTGCCTTGCCGGCTATGTTCAGGGCCATCAGCCCAGGAAATATACCAAATAGCCATATGTAGTCTGTCTCTTTGTTGGAAGACATGACAGTTCTTACTGGCCTTTTGTGCCTCAGAGGGTGCACAAGGAATATGTCTAGATTCAGCCCATCTTTGCATTGCTGCAGACCCCCATTGTCCACTTATTCATGAAGCCAGGTGACCACCTATAGTGAGCACATGGGGATATCTCTGCTTGTTGATTCTAATCACCTTCCAAACCTGCAAGGGAGGTATTCTCATGGGCACTGGGATGTTCTACTTTAATACACACCTCAAATTTTGATAGGACTGTGCCCCATATGGGAAGCCTTTTAATAGGCCAAATTTCCATTGCCCTCCTGCATGACCACATGGCCAGAAAAAGTCGAACATAGGGGCTTTTTCCACTATGTTCTTCCATAACTGCTGGAAAAACAGCATGAAATTCAGCCCACCAAGCTGATTTGTTGTTACCTCCTTCCACCAGAGTGATAGCCTTTCAAACAGGATCTTTCCCATTTACCTTGGAACTGTCACCCACGAACCAAGCAGTTATTTGTCAGCAGTTTAGGACTTTCTATAGGGCATTATTGCCCATGTGACAGAAGAATCCAGCAACTCCTCATTCAGCTTCAGCGAAGGCAGTCCTGGCGGAAAAGAGTCCACCTCCCCACCTTGTTCTATCTCCTCCTTGCATTCCCCAGGCAGAATGGTCCTGTATAAACCATTTTCATTTTATTATGACATCCTTCTGGGCACTGTCACCCCCATAAAAGCATTTCTCCAACATCATCTGAGACATTGTGGTTATTTTGGGTGTTAAGTTTATCTTCTCATAACAAGGCAGCATAACACATTCACTGTCTTGCTCCAGAGCTATGTTAAATTTTTGGCTTTCTTTTGTAGTGCACTCCATAAAGACGTCAGCATTGACTATTCTGCAGAACATAATGTTAGATAAAAATATTGATGACATCGTGAAAATTGGACTTAGTGAGCAGCATATGGGAAGGACCCTCGATGGCCTACATGCATGTCAAAGAGTAAGAGATTAGCCCCATGAAGGTTCAGGGGTCTGGGTCTGCCACATCAGTGATGATCCTAGGGGTCTGAGGAATGTCACGAAATCCCCTCTGAGTTTAAATATTTATTCATTTTAGAGAGGAGAGAGAGAGAGAGAGAGAGAGAAAGGGGGGAGGAGCAGGAAGTATCAACTCCCATATGTGCCTTGACCAGACAAGCGCAGAGTTTTGAACCAGCAACCTCAGCATTCCAGGTGAATCTAGATGCTTTATACACTGTGCCACTACAGGTCAGGCCCCTCTGAGTTTAAATAGATTATCTTTTGCATCTCTTGCCACCAAGAAGAAAAAGGGACTGCCTTTAGGGACCTCTTTGGATTTTAGAAACAGCATGTACTGTATTTGGAATACAAAATGCTGCCAGGTATGAGCAGGGCCTGGAGTAAGAGTAAGATATGTAGCAGGTTCAGGCTACTAAACTAGTCAATCTGACATGAGTCAGCCAATCTGATGTTGCTAGCAATGCTCATGGTGGATAAGGATGCTGGGTGGAGCAGACCCATGACTTCTATAGCAGGCAATTTCTCTGTGTTTATAAACCGATCCTATCCTGCTTCTGAGCCCTAGTGTGGACTAGGTGGCTGACTACAGGACATCAAATGATTATGCCATCATCATAAGGTTAGGTAGGTATAAGAGCAATCTTTATATAATACAAATAGTGAATTCAGAATTGCTCCAAGCATGTTCAGAAGGAATATCACAAACACATGGTCTGGACTTTCATTTCACCAACTTCTATTGCACCAAAGTCTATACCAATTCACACCTATAATTCCACAGGAAAATTCTCTATGACCAATTTCAGAGGAGAAAAGATCTTGGCCCAGGTTCAGAGATGGTTGGTACAAGCCAACAATGTTTAACTGCTGAGTTATAGGCCTACTCAAGGGTGACCCTAAAGAATAGTGGTGGAGGGAGATCTTTAAAGTAAGCAGAGCTGGAAGCAGTACAATTTCCATCATTTTTAATGGAAAGAGAAGTGGTCTGAGGTATGAATATATACATAGATTGCTGAACAGTGACAAATGAATTGGTTGGTGGTTCAACATCCGGAAAAAACACAATACATTAGAGACAAGAAAACTGACTTACTAGACACATATATTAGAACATCAAATTAAGCCAGTATAGAATATTATTTTCTTCATAATTTATAAAAATTGACCATATTATCTATAAAAAAAGTTTCAACAAATAGCTAAAGTAAAAATTATACAAGTATATTTTCTTATCACAATGAAACTAAGCTAGAAATAATTAACAAAGATTAGGAGACTATCCCATATGATTGTAAATTTAAAAATTCAGTTCTAAATAACCTGTGCATCAAAGAAAACATCACATGAAAATGAGAAGCTATTTTGAACTAAACTATTTTGACACACATTTAACAAAACTAGCAGGATGCAATTAAGCAGTATTTAGTGAAAACGTTAATAAACTTGATATATCAGAAAAAGAGAAAGGCTAAAAATTATTGAATTAACTATCATTCACAAGAATGGGGGAAAAAGAGACCATAAACCCAAAAAAGACAAGAAAAAAAATAATTCAGGCAAAAATTAATGGGACAGTAAATAAGTATCCAAAATGAATCCAAATAACCAAAAGTTGATTCTTTGAAATATTAATAAAAATTTACAAATCTATGGCATTGTACAAGAAAATTACAGGGAATTACACAAATAACCAGTATCAGAAATTAAAGGGGAATGCCAACTCAAATATTATAGACACAATAAAAAGGTAAAACAAAATATTATACACAAGTCTATGACAAGAAGTTAAAAAGTTTAGTTTAAAAATAAATTGCTAGCCTGACCAGACAATGGCACAGTGGATAGAGCGTCAGACTAGGACGCGGAGGACCCGGGTTTGAGACCCCGAGGTCGCCAGCTTGAGCGTGGGCTCATCGAGTTTGAGCAAGGCTCACTAACTTGAGCCCAAGGTCGCTGTCTCGAGCAAGGGGTCACTCAGTCTGCTGTAGCCCCCCAGTCAAGGCACATATGAGAAATCAATCAATGGACAACTAAGGAACTGCAATGAAGAATTGATGGTTCTCATCTTTCTCCCTTCCTGTCTGTCCCTATTTATCCCTCTCTCTGACTCTCTCTGTCTTTGCCACACACACAAAAAATAGCTTGATGAATCAAACTGATTCATCAAGATTAGATAAACTAAGGTATGATAACTGTTTAATAATTAAACTTCAGGACCATCTGGCCATGACTACTAACAAAAATTCAAGGAATAAATAATGCTAATCTTATACAAACACTTCCATAAAATAGAAAAATAAAGGAACACTCCCTTAAAATGCTATTTGTTTAGCATAACCCTGATATCAAGAAAAAAAAATTAAAAGCCAATCTCATTCAACATAAATTAAAGGAGAAAAATCATAGGTATCTTTTTTTTTTATTATTCATTTTTAGAGAGGAAACACAGAGTGGGAGAGAGAGAGAGAGAGAGAGAGAAAGAGAGAAAGGGAGAAAGGGGGGAGGAGCTGGAAGCATCAACTCCCATATGTGCCTTGACCAGACCAGTGCAGGGTTTTGAACTGGCGACCTCAGTGTTCCCAGGTCGACGCTTTATCCACTGCGCCACCACAGGTCAGGCAAATCATAGGTATCTTTTAAAAAAATTATTTAATTGAAATTATTGGGGTGACACTGGTTAATATAACTATACAGATTTCACGTGCCCAATTCTACAACACATGTCCGTACTCCACATTGTGTGTTCACTGCCCCCCAAGTCATGTCTTCATCCATAACCATTTATCCCCCCTATATGCTCCTCCATCTCCCACCCCTACGCCCCTGACAATCACCACACTGTTGTCTTTGTCCGTGAGTCTTTCTCTCTTTTACAATTATCTTTATAGACACATAAAAAGTATTTGTTAAAATTCTGTTTGTGATGGGGGATATAATCTTGTTAAGCTAGGAGAAAAAAAGGACATTTCTTTAATTTTTAAATGCTATAAAAACATTTACTGCAAAACACATGAATTATGAAATGTTAAAAGCTTTCAAAAAAAAAAAAAGCTTTCCTCTGAGATCACAAACAAAGGCTCACTATTATATCTATTTCATATTGTACCAGAGGTTTTGGCCAGCGTGATAAGGCAAAGAAATACAAGTTATATAGATTGCAGAGGAAGAAATAAAGCTGTTATTATTTGCAGATTATATTTAGGAGTGCACAGAAAAATCTAAAAACAGCTACAGATATGATATTATAATTTTTTAAAAGTAAGTCTGCAGAAGTTGAAAAATTAATATAAAATAATTTTATTTTATAAACCAACAACAAACAGAAATTAACATTTAAAATAACGACACAATTTACAATCAGAAAAAAAATGATCAAGTACCTAGGAACAAGTGTAATAAAGTGTAAGAACTCTATGGGAAATTATATGATTTTTAGAGACATTAAGATGACTTACATTAATGGAGAAAGATATGATGCTTATGAATTGAAAGATTTAATTTTTTAAGATTATCAGTTCTCTTCTCCCCTAGTACATTACTTTAAGCATTACAACAGTACTTAAACATTACTTTAAAATTCATATGAAATGATAAAATGTCAATAATATCTAGGAAACTTCTTAAGAAAAAATAGCAGGAAGGAAAAACTTGCCCTACTAATTATTAAGACTTGTTAAAAATCTATACTAATCAAGATAGTCTGGTATTGATGTACAGACAGAAAATATGACAAATGTAATAGTGGTTAAAAATAGACTTACATATATATAAAATGTTTGAATGTTAGAGAGATGATAAGTCAAATTGTCTTAGTCTGCTCAGGCTACTCTAACAAAATACCACAGATCAGTGGCTTAAACAATAGATGTTTATTTCTCACAATTCTGGAGATTACAAAGTCCAAGAACAAGGTGCCAGCACATTGGGTTCTTAATGGCCTTTTCCTGGCTTACAGATTGAGAGGTATTCTTTGTATTCTCACAAGTCTGAGAGAAGCAGATATGGTGTTTCTTCCTCTTTTTATAAAGGCCTCATAAGGGAGTTCCACCATCACAGTGTCCTCCCAATCTGGTTACCTCCCTAGACCCCCACCTCCTAACACCACCATATTGGGGGTTACGTCTGCAATATATGAATTTGGAAGGGAGGCAGGGCACAAACACATTCAGTCTATAACACAGGTCAATGGAGAAAAGATGAGATATTCAATTAAAAATAGTTATTCACACAGAAAAATATTAAATTGGATCTTAATTTAAAAATCAACTCCAAATAGATCTAAGACTGAAGTGTCAAAATCTTTTCAAATTCTTAGTGGAAAATATAGGTAAATAAAATTTAGACCTTGGGCACAGAAATAATTTCTTTAAAAAGACACTAACCATAGACTAAAGGATTGATAAATGATAAATTTGACTGTATTAAAATCAAGGACTTTGACTTATTGATAGACATCTTAAAAATGTGCAAAGGGAGCCTGACCTGTGGTGGCGCAGTGGATAAAGCGTCGACCTGGGAACACTGAGGTCGCCAATTCAAAACCCTGCACTGGTCTGGTCAAGGCACATATGGGAGTTGATGCTTCTAGCTCCTCCCCCCTTTCTCTCTCTCTCTCTCTCTGTCTCCTCTCTAAAATGAATAAATAAAAAAAATGTGCAAAGGGTAAGTCCTGGCGATATGATGTACTGTTGTAGTAATATAATGTTATAGTAATTAAGTATATAGAAATATAAAAAACAAAATATGGAAGATATAGAAAAGTAATTAAAATATAATATTAAAAATAATTAAGGAAGTTAAATAAAATTATGCTGTCTGGATAGGAATTAATATAGTGGGTACAGATGTGATAAACAGACTCTGACTTTCTGGCAGGGCCCAGTTAGTGTGTGTGTGAAGTTATACATAGATAAGAAGTGGCTTGGTGTCATAACTTTGTATGTTAATGTAAATAAGAACATCTTAAAAAGTGGTTTGGCGTAAACATTTCAGTAGGTTAACATAAAAGGGATTCCCTGTGAGGAACTCCCGAAAAGGTGGTTTGAGGTAATAATCCTGTAGATTGACACCTGTTAGAAGGTGTTGGCCTGAAAAGGTACTAAAGCTGAGGAGCCCCCTGCTGCAGCAGTTGCCCAGACTCCAACGTGAACGTGAACGGTCTCCACGCCACTCTGAGCTCTGACCAAAGATAGCTGAGAGGAGCACACTTATGGGGCCCCCTTCAGCTGTACCCAGGCATGCCAAAAGGATTTATGAGTAATAAATTGTCTGTGTGATTATTGCAATCAACTCTGTGTGTCGGTTGCGTCTTTCCTCCTGTGGCAGTTAGTGTTGGCACTGATTAGTAGCATCCTCATAGCCGCCTCAAGAGTAGTCTCAAAGAGGCTGCCAGCCCTGCTGATATGCAGGAGTGTCCCACTGCACAGGGAAGTCAAATCAGGGATGCCTGTTTGACGTAGAGCTTGGGCTCTACTGGGACAACTGGCATAGTCGGCACTCAGCCTTAAAAAGGCAGTTTCAATTGGAAACTTCTGGCTTAAAACCAGAGGGCAGAAGTGAAGGGAAATTCATAAACTTCATGTGGTTTAGTGGCCGTCTGCCGGAGGCTGAGGGAAACCTCTTCCATCACCAGTCCGACCTAGTAAGGGATTTGTACTGACCGGCCTATACTATGAAGAGCGAATATCCCAAGGTGGACTTAGCAGATGGTTGTCACTCTTGAAAGACAACTCTGAGAAAACCGTTCTAAAACCCACAAATTATAAAAAATAATAAAAAAGAGGATCTACAAAATAAGCTCCGGAGCAAATTCGTGAAAATATTATGTTGCTTAAAGCTAAAACTAACTAAAGGCCTAAGAGAGTGCTGGAAGAAGTATAGACTAGAAACTAGTTTCAGATATCCATACACTAACAGAAAAAAGTTTTACCCATTTGAAAGATAGGGAGTAAGAATTAGCATTAAGAAGGAAAATGGAAAAGATTAGAACTTTCTTTAGAAAAATCTTTAAGAAAGAAAAGACCCCTATAGCACCACTTCAGTAAGTCCTTGGAGGATGACAGAGGACTCCCTAAGGAAACGGTTTAAGATCCCAGTCGCAGAAAATATCTGATGTGACCTTAAAAACCCAAACAACTTAAACCCTATTATAGAGAGGGCAGAAGGAAAGGAAATTACAGGAATTCTCCTCCAAACCATCAAACAAATAGATGCACTTAGATACAAAGGCAAGGAAATTAGCAGGGAAAGTATTAGCAAGAGTCAAAACAGACCCTCTAGTAATAATAAAGAAAAATATTAAACTAAAAATGCTAATAATGAGGAAACTATTGAATTTAATCCATACACCTGAACAGAGCTAACAGATTTAAGAAAAACACTAATTCAAGGAAATAATACAGATGTAGACTGGCTAATAAAAATTTATGAACGAGAAGGACATACAACCCTCTTATCTACAGATGAATTAAAATCAATTATAGATGCAATTGAAAACCCAAAAATTAAACACCAACTTGGATTGCTAATAGACAAAAATAAGGACAGAATAGCATCATTATGGAACTGGACTAGGGAAGCATGGAAAACATCATACCCTACAATAGACCTAACATCGGGAGCAATAACAGCTAGATGGACAGAAATAAGAGATTTAAAGATACAGTTTAAAAAGCTAGTATATTTACAAAGTATATATGAGGATGATTTAGAAAACCCATGGGAAAATAAAAATACATCAGGGATTATCAGAGCACTGATAAGGGAGTCCCCAAAAATTATAAAATACCTTTACAAAACTTGTTACAAGGAGCATCTACAGCAGAGGACATTAGAGAAAGGATACAATTACATGATGACTTAAATGAAAAAAATCAATTTACATATTACACAACCATGCCAAACCTAGGGAGAAGAACCACAAATGGGTTCCAATATAAGAAAATAAATAATAAAAATAATAACTTTAAATCACCATATAGGGGCCCTATTAAACAGGGAAACCCCAACTATTTAAAAAAACATGGCCCTTATTGGAAAAGAAATAATCCATTTAATCAATAAAATCAAAATAACCTTTTCAGAGCCTGACCTGTGGTGGCGCAGTGGATAAAGCGTCGATCTGGGAACACTGAGGTCGCCAGTTCAAAACCCTGCACTGGTCTGGTCAAGGCACATATGGGAGTTGATGCTTCCAGCTCCTCCCCACTTTCTCTCTCTTTCACTCTGTGTCTCCTCTCTAAAATAAATAAATAAATAAGAAAAAAAAAATAATAACCTTTTCATTTTAGGGAAATCAAAACCAAAATTGGAGAAACAATAAGAATAATCCTTTCTCTGATCAAAATAAAAATATAAACAATCCATTCCAGCAAAAACAGTCAAAAAACTGGAATGGCCCCCCGAGGAACAATAAGGGGGCAAATACAAACAATGGCAAAGAAATTGAGCTGTACAATTATACATAAACCAGGAGATAACAGACCTTATATTACCCTTGAAGTAAAATTTCCAGATAGTGGTAATAAATTTCAAATACAATTCCTCATAGATACAGGTTCCCAAGTCTCCTTATTAAGGGGAATATATAATTCAAAAAGATTAATTAGAGTTGAAAGAATAACAAGAGATTCATTAGTAGCAGCAGCAATCTTTTATAAATATTGTAAAAGATTAACAAAGAAAGCAACCTTTTCTATAAACCCAAATTTTCAAAATATTATAGAAATGACTATATTGCCATATTTATTAGAATTAAAAATATATACCCAAGAGACAAAAGATGGCAGCAGAGTAGGCAGATGCACAGACTTCCAGCTCACACCTCCAAACTGGACTACAAATTAATTTAAGAAGAGTTGGACTACAAGAACTGCTCTCAAAATCCAAGGAGCAAAGAAGAAGCCACACTGAGCCTGGTGGGGAGCGCTGAGGAGTGGTGAGCCTCCCCTGCTTACAGGAACAAAGAGGGGGGTGAGGCTGAGAGCCCAGAAAGGCTCTCAATCAAAGTAAAACAGTAGAAACTATCACTCACAGCCACTTGCCTGGGTACCTGGGAATGAGGTTGTTGGGCAGATAAAATATATTATGCTCACTTTGTTAAAGATGGTGCTGCCCACATAGAAGTTCGTTGATATTAATGTGTGTTCTGAAACAGGCTGTGGGCAGGCCGGGTCGTTATAGCCTAAGGCTTAGTATGGCGCTGCCCACATGGAAGTTCGTTGATATTAATGTGTGTTCTGGAACAGGCTGTGGGCAGGCCAGGTCGTTATAGCCTAAGGCTTAGTTTAAGAGTAAGCTCTTCTCCACACCCTTGATTTATTGGATAATGTAGGGTGGTGCACTCTCCTGAGGAATCCCATTATGCCTCAGATGGGTGGCTTTGTATCAGAGACTTCCTTGTATGTATAATTGGATTAAAGGTTTGGATTTTCTAGGCTATAAACTGGGGCAGTCTGGGAGCTTGATCTCTCTCTCTCTCGGTTCCTGGGTTCCTGAGATTAGTATTAGAGAGGAGAGCAGAGTAAGGCCACGTGAAGGCCAGGAGAAGTAGCCAAGATGGCAGAGTGCTGAGGAAGAAGCCAGTTTGTTAAGAGTTTGTGCAGGAGGAGATGGGAAACAGAGGTGAATAAGTCTGGTGAGTTGGAAAGCTTTGATGCTAGGAAACTCGGATAAGTGAGTAGCTTTGTGAGCACTGAATGTGTGGGTTTTGGAGCCCAGTGTGTGTTTTTGCTTGCCCGCCGGGTGCAAGCTAGAATTAAAGCTGATGGCTCACCAGTTTTTGGCTCCGGTGTTTCATTGCCATCTGTCCGAATCTAATGTGAACCTGCGTGGGTCGGGCTGCTGTGATAGTGCCCCCGACTACTGGCCTTACAGAGGTGTGTTGAAAGAGCTGGCTTGTTTTCCAAAAACAAAGGGGGAGAGAGAGACAGCCAGTGACAAACTGAGAAATGCATGGGAGGACCAGAGCAGCAGACAAATCCAGTGCTTGAAGCAGCCATACCTGGGGGAGGTGTTGGAGGCAGCCATAGCTAGGGAGGGGTTGATCCTTCCACATAACACAAGACTAAAGTGCTTCCAGGTCAACCTTCTCAAGATATCGCTCCAGCTCCAATCAGCACAAAAAGACACAGTTGAAAACAAGAAGTGGGGAGGAGGGGCAGGAACTCAGGTCTCCATGGAGATCTGAGATTCACCTCCCCCTACTGAAACAGAGAAAGCACCCCGCCCCCAGAGAGAGTAACTGGCAGATCAGGTCTTCAGAGTCTCAGGTTACACCTACTGCATTCCTGAATACAGTTTCAAATAAGCCCCCTGCTGAGATCAGTAAACAAGAGTACCACTGAGTTAAGAAAACTGAGAAGAAAACAAACAAATCAAGACTTCAAAGGGGCTCTATGAGAAAAGCCAAATTCCACAGTGGATTACAAACAACAGCTGAAGCCAACCCAAGAAGACCTAGAAATAACACAACTCAAAATTGGAGGCAGACAACTCCAAGCTGTTGGGCAGATAAAATATATTATTATGCTCACTTCGTTAAAGATGGCGCTGCCTACATAGAAGTTCGTTGATATTAATGTGTGTTCTGGAACAGGCTGTGGGCAGGTCGGGTCGTCATAGCCTGAGGCTTAGTTTAAGAGTAAGCACTTCCCCACACCTTGACTGATTGGATGATGTAGGGTGGTGCACTCTCTTGAGGAATCCCATTATGCCTCAGATGGGTGGCTTTGTATCAGAGACTTTCTTTATGTATAATTGGATTAAAGGTTTGGATTTTCTATGCTATAAAATGGGAGAGAGCCTGACCTGTGGTGGCGCAGTGGATAAAGCGTCGACCTGGGAACACTGAGGTCGCCAGTTCAAAACCCTGCACTGGTCTGGTCAAGGCACATATGGGAGTTGATGCTTCTAGCTCCTCCCCCCTTTCTCTCTCTCTCTCTCTCTCTCTCTCTCTCTCTCTCTCTGTATCTCCTCTCTAAAATAAATAAATAAAAAGGAATTAAAAAAAAAATTAAAAAAAAAAAAATGGGAGAGAGCAGTAGCTTGATCTCTCTCTCTCGGTTCCTGGGTTCCTGAGATTAGTATTAGAGAGGAGAGCAGAGTAAGGCCACGTGAAGGCCAGGAGAAGCAGCCGAGATGGCAGAGTGCTGAGGAAGAAGCCAGTTTGTTAAGAGTTTGTGCAGGAGGAGATGGGAAACAGAAGTGAATAAGTCTGGTGAGCTAGAAAGCTTTGATGCTAGGAAACTCAGATAAGTGAGTAGCTTTGTGAGCACTGAATGTGTGGGTTTTGGAGCCCAGTGTGTGTTTTTGCTTGCCCACCGGGTGCAAGCTAGAATTAAAGCTGATGGCTCACCAGTTTGTGGCTCCTGTGTTTCATTACCGACTGTTCGAATCTAATGTGAACCTGCACGGGTCAGGCTGCTGTGATTGTGGCCTTGACTACTGGCTTTACAGGTGTGTAGTTTGTAGAGCTGGTTGAGTCTAGGCTTGGTGTTGTCTGCCTCCAATTTTTAGTTGTGTTATTTCTAGGTCTTTTTGGGTTGGCTTCAGCTGTTGTTTGTAATCCACTGTGGGATTTGCCTTTTTGAATAGAGCCCTTTTGAAGTCTTGATTTGTTTGTTTTCTTCTCAGTTTTCTTATCTCGGTGGTAGTCTTGTTTACTGATCTCAGCAGGGGGCTTATTTGAAACTTTATCCAGGAATGCCTTAGGTGTAACCTAGGACTCTGAAGACCTGATCTGCCAGTTACTCTTTGTGGGGGCGGGGTGCTTTCTCTGCTTCAATAGGGGGAGGTGTATCTCAGATCTCCATGGAGACCTGAGTTACTACTCCTCCTCCCCACTTCTTGTTTTCAGCTTTGTCTTTTTGTGCTGATTCGAGCTGGAGAGTTATCTTGAGAAGGTTTACCCCGAACCACTTTAGTCTTGTGTTATGTGGAAGGATCAACCCTTCCCCAAGCTATGGCCACCTCTAGCACCTCTTCCTGGTATGGCTGCTTCAAGCACTGAATTAGTCCGCTGCTCAGGTCCTCCCATGCATTCCTCTGTTTGTCACCAGCTGTTTCTCTCTCCTCCTTTCCTTTTGGAAAACAAGCCAGCTTATTCAACACACCTAGTTCCTGGGTCTCCAGGCAAGTGTCTGTGAGTGATATTTTCTACTGTTTTCCTTGGATTGAGAGCCTTTCTGGGCTCAGCCCTTTGTTTCTGTAAGCAGGGGTGGCTCACTGCTCCTCGGCGCTCCCCACCAGGCTCTGTTTGGCTTCTTCCTTGCTCCTCGGATTTTGAGAGCAGTTTTTGTAGTCCAGAGTTGGTTTTTTATGCTGGTTGTTCCTAAATTAATTTGTAATCCAGTTTGGTGGTGTGAACTGGGAGTCTGTGCGTCTGCCTCCTCCGCTGCCATCTTGTGTCTTCCCCAAAGGTCTATATGTCTGCTTTTATGCCAGTATCAACTTGTTTTGATTACTATAGCCTTGTGTTATAATTTGATATCATGTAGTGTGATTCCTCAGTGTTATTCTCCTTTTTCAAGACACTCTAGCTATTCAAAGTTTATTGTGGTTCCACATAAATTTTTGAAATATATTTTCTAATTCTGTAAAATATGCCATTGGTATTTTGATAGGAATTGTGTTATATCTATAGATTGCTTTGGTTAGTATGGACATTTTAATAACATAAATTCTTTCTATCCAGAAACATAATAAAGGCTTCTATTTATTTGTATCTTCTTTGGTTTCTTTCTTCAATTTTGTAATTTTCTGAGTATAGATCTTTTACATCCTTGGTTAAATTCATTTATAGAAAGTATATTTTATTTTTTAATGCAACTGTGAATGGTATTATTTTCTTAGTTTCTGATAGTTTATATTACTGTATAAAAATGCAACTGATTTCTGGTTATTTATTTTGTATCCTTCTAC
This sequence comes from Rhynchonycteris naso, assembly GCA_037038555.1. Taxonomy (NCBI): domain Eukaryota; kingdom Metazoa; phylum Chordata; class Mammalia; order Chiroptera; family Emballonuridae; genus Rhynchonycteris; species Rhynchonycteris naso. Next base: position 102,689,137 of record CM073003.1, read on the forward strand.
TTTACTGAATTTATTTGTCAGTTCTAGTAGTTTTTTTGTGAAATCTTTAGGGTTCTCTACAGACAGTGTCATGTCATTTGCAAATAGTAACAATTTTGCTTTCTTTTTCCAATTTGGATACCTTTTATATCTTCTTCTTGTCTGATTATTGTGGTTAAGACTTCCAGTACAGCGTTGAATAAGATTAGTGAAAGTGGATATCCCTTTCTTGTTCCTAATCTTTTTCTTTTTCTTTTTTTTTTTACAGAGACAGAGAGAGAGAGAGTCAGAGAGAAGGATAGATAGGGACAGAAAGACAGGAATGGAGAGAGGTGAGAAGCATCAATCATTAGTTTTTCATTGTCATTATGACACCTTAGTTGTTCATTGATTGCTTTCTCACATGTGCCTTGACTGTGGGCCTTCAGCAGACCGAGCAACCCTTGCCGGAGCCAGTGACCTTGGATCCAAGCTGGAGAGCTTTTGCTCAAGTCAGATGGGCCCGCGCTCAAGCTGGTGAGCTAGGCGTCTCGAACCTGGGTCTTCCGCATCCCAGTCCAATGCTCTATCCACTGCGCCACCACCTGGTCAGGCTCTTGTTCCTAATATTAAAGGAAACATTTTTAGATTTTGCCCATTGCATATGATATTGGCTGTGGGTCTATCACATATGTCCTTTACTATGTTAAGGTCTGTTCCCTCTATTTCACATTTGTTGAAAATTTTTATCATAAACTGGTGGTGCACTCTCTTGAGGAATCCCATTATGCCTCAGATGGGTGGCTTTGTATCAGAGACTTTCTTTATAATTGGATTAAAGGTTTGGATTTTCTATGCTATAAACGGGGGCAGTCCGGGAGCTCGCTCTCTCTCTCTTGGTTCCTGGGTTCCTGAGATTAGTATTAGAGAGGAGAGCAGAGTAAGGCCACGTGAAGGCCAGGAGAAGCAGCCGAGATGGCAGAGTGCTGAGGAAGAAGCCAGTTTGTTAAGAGTTTGTGCAGGAGGAGATGGAAAACAGAGGTGAATAAGTCTGGTGAACTGGAAAGCTTTGATGCTAGGAAACTCGGATAAGTGAGTAGCTTTGTGAGCACTGAATGTGTGGGTTTTGGAGCCCAGTGTGTGTTTTTGCTTGTCCGCCGGGTGCAAGCTAGAATTAAAGCTGATAGCTCACCAGTTCTTGGCTCCGGTGTTTCATTGCCATCTGTCCAAATCTAATGTGAACCTGCACGGGTCGGGCTGCTGTGATGGTGGCCTCAACTACTGGCTTTACACAAGCCTAGACTCAACCAGCTCTACAAACAACACACTCAAACACACAGACATAATGAGAAGACATAAAAGTGTGATCCAAATGAAACCACAAGAGAATCCTCCAGGAAATGAACTGAGCGATATGGAAATAACCAAACTTCCAGATGCAGAGTTTAGAATAATGATTATTGTCCGGTAGTTGCCTCTGGGTTGGGTAGTGAAACCCTCCCTTGCCCTGAGCTGTCCGGCAGTTGTTAATCTTGCTCAAACCGCACACACCCAAATTCTCGAAACTCTGTCCCCAAGGCTGTTCCATGAACTGCACGCCCCACCAAACCGGTCGACCGTTACCATCCTCCCCCCTCTGCAGATATAAAAAACCCAAAAACCCTCCCCGGGCGCGCCTTCACAGACTCACATCCCAGGGTCAGTGAACTCGCCCGGAGTCCTCCCAGTAAAGCCTGACTTTTGCTCATTTGGCTGTTTCGGCTCTTCATTCGTTCATCGGCGGCACCCGGCAATCTTTCAATTATTAGGATGCTTAGGGATCTTAAAACAATAATGGGTGGTCATTATGAACACCTAAATAAAGAGATAGCAAGTATAAAAAGGGATATTGAATATTAAAAATGAATCAATCAGGGATGACAAATACAATATCAGAAATGAAGACCACAATGGAAGGAATGAAAAGCAGGATGGATGAAGCTGAGGATCGAATCAGCGAGTGTGAAGACAAGGTGAACTAAGGCATAGAAGCAGAGCAGAAAAAAGAAAAGAGACTCAAAAAGTCGGAGGAAACTCTAAGAGAGCTCTGTGACAACATGAAGAGAAATAACATCTGCATCATAGGGGTTCCTGAAGAAGAGGAGAGAGAACAAGAAATAGAAACTTTATTCAATCAAATCATAGCTGAAGACTTCCCTAAATTGATGCAAGGAATGGTTTCACAAGTTCAAGAAGCACAGAGATCTCCATTAAGGAGAAACCCAAAGAAACATACACCAACACACATCATAGTTAAAATACCAAAGCTAAGTAATAAAGAGAAAATATTAAAAGCTGCTAGAGAAAGAAAGGCTATCACCTACAAAGGAGTACCCATAAGGATGACATCTGAGTCCTCAACAGAAACACTTGAGGCTAGAAGGGAATGGCAAGAAATATTCAAAGTAATGAGGAACAAGAGCCTACAACCAAGACTACTTTATCCAGCAAGGCTATCATTTAAAGTTGAAGGAGAAATGAAAAGCTTCCCAGACAAAAAATAAAACAAAAACAAAAAACTCAAGGAATTCATTACAACTAAACCAATGCTGCAGGAAATGTTAAGGAGCCTGTTGTAAACAGATCAAAGTGGTAAAAGAATATAGCAAAAGAGGAATACACCTTTAAAATATAAAAGGCAAAAAACAACTACATATCAATAATAATCTTAAATGTAAATGGATTAAATGATCCAATCAAAAGATATAGGGTAGCTGCATGGATAAAAAAACGGGACCCATACATATGCTGTCTACAAGAGACACACCTTAAAACAAAAAGATGCACACAGACTGAAGGTAAAAGGATGGAAAAAATATTTCATGCAAATGGAAATGAAAAAAAAAGCTGGGGTAGCAATACTTATACCAGACAAAATGGACTTTAAAACCAAGGCTGTAAGAGATAAAGAAGGTCACTACATAATGATAAAGGGAGCAATCCAACATGACAATATAACCATCATAAATATCTACGCACCTAATATAGGAGCTCCTAAATATATAAAGCAGACTTTGATGGATATAAAGGACGAGATCGACAGCAATACTACAATAGTAGGAGATTTCAATACCCCACTTACATCACTAGATAGATCCTCAAGAAAGAAAATAAACAAAGAAACAGCAGACTTAAAGGACACACTAAATCAACTGGATTTAGTACATATCTTCAAAACCTTTCACCCTAAAGCAGAATATACATTGTTTTCAAGTGCTCATGGTACATTCTCTAGGATAGATCACATGTTAGGACACAAAAGCAGTCTCAACAAATTTAAGAAGATTGAAATCATATCAAGCATTTTCTCTGATCACAATGGCATGAAACTAGAAATCAACCAAAACAGAAAAACTGAAAAATACTCAAACACATGGAAACTAAATAGCATATTATTAAATAACAAATGGGTTAACAATGAAATCAAAGAAGAAATAAAAAAGTTTCTAGAAACAAATGATAGTGAACATACAACAACTCAAAATTTATGGGACACAGCTAAAGCAGTCCTGAGAGGGCAGTTCATAGCACTACAGGTATTCCTTAAGAAGCTTGAAAAAGCTCAAATAAACAACCTAACCCTTTATCTAAAAGAGCTTGAAAAAGAACAGCAAGTAAGGCCAAGAGGTAGTAGAAGGAAGGAAATAATAAAAATGAGAGGGAAAATAAATGGCATAGAGGCTAAAGAAACAATGCAGAGGATCAATGAAACCAAGAGCTGGTTCTTTGAAAGGGTAAACAAGATCAATGAACCTTTAACGAGACTCACCAAGAAAAGAAGAGAGAGGACTCAAATAAATAAAATTAGAAATGAGAGTGGAGAAATAATAACACAACAGAAATACAAAACGTTGTAAGAAAATACTATGAAGAACTCTATGCCAAAAAATTAGAAAACCTAGGTGAAATGGACAAATTTCTTGAATCATATAATCTTCCAAAAATCAATCTGAAAGAATCAGAACACCTAAACAGACCAATTACAACAAATGAGATCAAAACAGTTATCAAAAAACTCCCAAAAAAGAAAAGTCCTGGGCCCAATGGCTTCACAAGTGAATTCTACCAAAAATTCAAAGAAGAACTAACTCCTATCCTCCTCAAGCTATTTCAAAAAATTCAAGAGGAAGGAAGACTTCCAAACTCCTTTTATGAGGCGAGCATTATTCTGATCCCAAAACCGGGCAAAGACAACACAAAGAAAGAAAATTATAGGCCAATATCCCTGATGAATTTAGATGCTAAAATTCTCAACAAAATATTAGCCAACCAGATCCAGCAATATATGAAAAAATCATACATCGTGATCAAGTGGGATTTATTCTGGGGAGGCAAGGATGGTACAACATTCATAAATCAATTAATGTGATTCACCACATAAACAAAAGGAAGGAGAAAAACCACATGATAATTTCAATAGATGCAGAAAAAGCATTTGATAAAATTCAGCACCCATTTATGATCAAAACTCTTGGCAAAGTGAGAATACAGGGAACATACCTCAACATGATAAAGGCCATATATGACAAACTCACAGCCAACATCATAATCAATGGACAAAAATTAAAAGAAATTCCCCTAAAGTCAGGAACAAGGCAGGGGTGCCCCCTTTCACCACTCTTATTCAACATAGTACTGGAAGTCCTAGGTACAGCAATCAGACAACAAGAAGAAATAAAAGGCATCCAAATTGGAAAAGAAGAAGTAAAACTATCATTATTTGCAGATGATATGATACTGTATATAGAAAACCCTAAAGACTCAGTCAAAAAACTACTGGACCTAATAAACAAATTCAGCAAGGTGGCAGGATATAAAATTAACACAGAATCAGAGGCATTTCTATATATGAACAATGAAATGTCAGAAAGAGAATTTAAGGAAACAATCCCCTTCACTATTGCAACAAAAAATAATAAAGTACCTAGAAGTAAATTTAATCAAGGAGGTTAAAGACTTGTACTCAGAAAATTATAAAACATTGATAAAAGAAATCAAAGAAGACACAAACAAGTGGAAGCATATACCGTGCTCATGGTTAGGAAGAATAAACATCATTAAAATGCTTATATTACCCAAAGCAATATATAAATTCAATGTAATACCAATGAAAATACCAATGACATACTTCAAAGATAGAAAAAATATTCCAAAAATTTATATGAAACCAAAAAAGAACATGAATAGCCTCAGCAATCTTGAAAAAGAAGAATAAAGTGGGAGGTATCACACTTCCTGTTATCAAGTTATACTACAAGGCCATTGTACTCAAAACAGCTTGGTACTGGCATGAGAACAGGCATATAGATCAATGGAACAGAACAGAGAACCCAGAAATAAACCCACACCTTTATGGACAATTGATATTTGACAAAGGAGGTAAGAGCATACAGTGGAGTAAAGACAGTCTCTTTAACAAATGGTGTTGGGAAAACTGGACAGCTACCTGCAAAAAAATGAAACTAGAGCCTGACCTGTGGTGGCGCAGTGGATAAAGCGTCGACCTGGGAATACTGAGGTCGCCAGTTCAAACCCTGCACTGGTCTGGTCAAGGCACATATGGGAGTTGATGCTTCTAGCTCCTCCCCCCTTTCTCTCTCTCTCTCTCTCTCTCTCTCTCTCAATCTGTCTCCTTTCTAAAATGAATAAAATTTAAAAAAAAATTAAAAAAATATTAAAAAAAAAAAATGAAACTAGAGCACCAACTTACACCATGCACAAAAATAAATTCAAAATGGATAAAGGACTTAAATGTAAGCCGTGAAACCATAAGCATCTTAGAAGAAAACATAGGCAGCAAGCTCTCTGACATCTGTAGCAGCAATATATTTGCCGATTTATCTCCACGGGCAAATGAAATAAAAGGCAGGATAAACAAATGGGACTATATCAAACTAAAAAGTTTTTGCACAGCTAAAGACAATAAGAATAGAATAAAAAGACAAACCACACAATGGGAGAACATATTCGACAATATGTTTGATAAGGGGTTAAGTTAATAACCAAAATTTATAAAGAACTTATAAAACTCAACACCAGAAAGACTAACAATCCAATCAAAAAATGGGCAAAAGAAATGAACAGAAATTTCTCCAAAGAGGACATACAGATGGCCAATAGGCATATGAAAAAATGCTCAACATCACTAATCATTAGAGAAATGCAAATTAAAACCACAATGAGATACCACCTCACACCAGTCAGAATGGCGCTCATTAACAAAACAACACATTATAGGTACTGGTGAGGATGTGGAGAAAGGGGAACCCTTCTGCACTGCTGGTGGGAATGCAGACTGGGCAGCCACTGTGGAAAACCGTATGGAGATTCCTCAGAAAATTAGAAATGGAACTGCCCTTTGACCCAGCTATCCCACTTATAGGAATATATCCAAGGACACCATATCACCAACTGAAAAAAAGAAATGCACCCCCATGTTTATGGCAGCATTGTTCACAATAGCGAAGAGCTAGAAACAGCCCAAGTGTCCATCAGTAGACGAGTAGATTAAAAAGCTTTGGTACATATATACAATGGAATACTATGGGGCCATGAAAAAGAAGGAAATATTATCTTTTGCAACAATATGGAGGGACCTAGAAACTATTATGTTGAGTGAAATAAGCCAGGCAGAAAAAGAAAAATATTATATGACCTCACTCATTTGAGGAATCCAAGGAACATTGAGAACTGAGGAAAGGCATTGAGACAGAGGAGGGATCAAAGGGACCAGAGGAAAAGAGGACAGAGGGAAAGGGGAGGATAGGATGGGATAAACCTGAAGGGAAGGGGGAAAAGCGCTGTAGGGAGGGGAGGAAGGGAGATGTGGAGGGGAATAAGGGGGAGGGGGGATGCAGTCAGGGTCACCCTAGAATCTATGTAAACACAATTAAATAAATTTTTTAAAAAGAAAAATAATATATATATATATATATACCCTAGATTACATAAACTTCAAATACATTTAGCACAGTTGCAAATAAAACCGATATTTTTACCTTTAAAAGCCTCTTTTACCCCACAATACCCATTAAAAGGAGGACATCAAGAGGTGACAGAAGCCATAAATAAAGTAATAGATGATGACATAATTGAAGTAAGAAGATCACATATATATATAATAGTCCAGTGTGGCCAGTAATAAAGCCAAATGGAACCTATAGAATTACCATAGACTATAGAAATATCAACAAAAATTCTCCTACTATAAATGGAATCTTACCTGATGCATAGGAAGTAATTAACATTTTACAAAAAGACAATCCAAAATTTATGGCAGCAATTGATCTCTTGGATATGTTTTTTGCAATACCCATTCATGAGGATTCCAGACCAGTTACAACTTTCACGTGGCAAGGAAAGCAGTATCAATTTAAAAGGCTGCCACAGGGATACAAAAATTCACCAGCAATTGCACATAATTTATTAGCATCTAGCACAGGGATGCCCAAACTACGACCCGCAGGCCGCGTGCGGCCCCCTGAGGCCATTTATCCCGTCCCCCGCCGCACTTCCGGAAGGGGAACCTCTTTCTTTTTTTTATTTTTAAAATTTTTTTTAAAATATTTTTTTATATTTATTCATTTTAGAGGAGAGTGAGAGAGAGAGAGAGAAAGAAGGGAGGAGGAGCAGGAAGCATCAACTTCCATATGTGCCTTGACCAGGCAAGCCCAGGGTTTCGAACCAGCAACCTCAGCATTCCAGGTTGATGCTTTACCCACTGTGCTACCACAGGTCAGGCAAGGGGAACCTCTTTCACTGGTGGTCAGTGAGAGGAGCACAGGATGCATCCGCACCCATAGTTCCCATTGAATTACTGGTCAGTTTGTTGATTTAAATTTACTTGTTCTTTATTTTAACTATTGTATTTGTTCCCATTTTGTTTTTGTTTTTTTACTTTAAAATAAGATATGTGCAGTGTGCATAGGGGTCTGTTCATAGTTTTTTTATAGTCTGGCCCTCCAATGGTCTGAGGGACAGTGAACTGGCCCCCTGTGTAAAAAGTTTGGGGACCTCTGATCTAGCATAAATCCAAAGGATTACCAATCCAAAATTATTATATATATTGATGATATTATAATATATAGTGAAAACAAAGAAAACCTCCAGAAAGATTTAAACATACTTGTAGAACAATTGAAAGAAGTGGGATGAACAATAAATCCAGAAAAAATACAACACTCAGGGACAGAAGTAAAATTTTTAGGAATTGAATGGAGCTCAGATGGTAGGAAAATACCAGAAAAGGTAGTAAACAAAACACTTAGCATTAAGGCCTCCAGCAATAAAAAGGAAGCCCAACAGTTAATGGGATTATTTGCATACTGGAGAAATCACATCCCATACTTATCAGTATTAGCAGAGCCAATATATAAAGTAACCAGGAAGGCAATCGATTTTACATGGGGGAAAGAGCAACAAGAAGCCTTAGAACAATTAAAAGAATATTTAGAGCATCGTCAAAAATAGTATTCCATTGTATATATGTACCAAAGCTTTTTAATCCACTCGTCTACTGATGGACACTTGGGCTGTTTCTAGCTCTTTGCTATTGTGAACACTGCTGCCATAAACATGGGGGTGCATTTCTTTTTTTCAGTTGGTGATATGGTGTCCTTGGATATATTCCTATAAGTGGGATAGCTGGGTCAATTAGGGGTGTTAGGGCCTAAATATAGACCCTCACTGAAAAATGCCTGGTTTCAGAGGGATCAGCCTCTGTAGCTGGTGACTCCACCAAATGGAGAGCAGCAGCTTTCAATCCAGCGACAAATACAGAGCTCACGAGGGAAGGAAAGACTGACTCGGCTCAACATGCAGAGCTAACAGGAGTCCTTCTGGTAGTGGAATATGCTATGGAGAAGGGGCTACCCAAAGTATGTGTTTTTACTGGTTCAATGGGAGTATATGTATAAGGGAATAACAGAATGGTCAGGAAAATGGAAACAAAATAATTGGCAAATTAATGGAAAGGACCTCTGGTCCAGAGAACACTGGGAAAAACTAGATGAATTAACATCACACATAAAGCTCTATGTAACCCATATATCAGCTCATTCCATAGGTAATTCTTCAACCACACTAGGGAATCAAATAGCAGATAAGCTAGCAAAAGGAATTAAGGTAGGCGAAGAAATTAATATTAGAGATATATCAAAAACATATGGGATAAAGTTAAGGTTAGAAAAAGATGAAGATACAGGAGAATATAAAATACCCCCAATACCTACAATCAAGTTAAAAAGGGAAGGGGATAAATATAAAATAGAAAAACAATACTTAGATTTCTCACCAGAGTTTATAAAGGAAATTCATATCCAATTAGGACATCCAGGAGAAACAGCAATGATAGACTGGTTTAGAACTAGAAATTTAAAGGCAAAATTAGAAGACATAAAGAGAGGCATTAATAGATGTATAGCCTGTAAAAATGTATATACATTCCAGACAACAGAGCCACCAGGGCTAGATAGACCCCAAATACCAAATTTTCAAGCCCAAATTTATTTTATTGGACCTTGCCATGGCCTTTCCAACTAAAGTATGCATGTACGATGGTTGAGGTACATACGGGAATAATGTTCGCCTCGGCAGCAAAACACCCATCAGCAGCCACTACAATTAAGACATTAAATATGTGGAAACATTCTTTGGAACTCCTAAAATCATAGATTCAGATCGAGGAACCCATTTTACAGCCAGCCAAGTACAATCTTTTGCTGCTATAAATAATATAGATTGGAATTTTCATATGCCATATAACCCAACAGCATCAGGAATAATAGAGAGAGATACTGGACTATTAAAAGCTAAATGTCATACATTATTAATAGATAGAAAATATTACAATTTACAAGCGTTTTTTAACGAAGCATGCTTTGCCCTAAATAATAGACCAAGAGTAAACAGAAGTTCTCCCCTGGAAGAACTGATTAAACCCCATTTAGAACAAGCAGAAATTAAAATGGGAAGTGTACCAAAAATTAAGAAAAATCCACCCTAAAAATAATAGCAAAATCCCCTAAGGATGCATCTCTCTCCCAACAGAAAATAATCTGCAACACAGGATACAACACTGTGTGGACAGTAAATAAACAGAGACAAATACAACAAATCAAAGTAGATAACCTTACATCAAATGATTGAGAATGTGTAATTTAGTAAAATTGTTAATCTAGATTCTAGTACTCCTTATAATCATACTTTATACGATTATAATTCTACATATAACCCACTGTGCCACTAGAAATTGCCTGAGCAACGAAACACAAATATTCCACTGCTCTCAAGTTAATAATAGTCTCTGTATTTTAGACCATGGAACATTGGGGAGAAAACAGTAGAAAAACAAAATGGTAGAACATCTGTATAGAGTACCTAGGAGACAACCTAGAAACTGGCCAAACCAGAATGAAATCATCCAATATGATCATGAGGTGGTTCATCCTGGTTGTCAATGTAACATTAGGGTATAAGGCTAATAATGCTAACAATAATAATAATGCTATTACTGCTACTGATCTTGTGACTACCTTTAAATTTCCTAATGTACTAACCACACAGCAGCTAGTCATAAACTTTTTTGTTCTACCTGTGGTAGAAACCATCCCAAGGGAAGCATTTTATATTTTAGAAAACTTTGCCTTCAGACACTGGAACACCAACCTGACCCACTGGGATCACACTGTGAACTCAGGGAATTGGACAACGAATAACATTGCAGACAACTCAATGGACACCTGCAAACCAATCACTGACACCATGAACATGACAATCAACAGAAAAACCATGTAATTTTATAGAGACTATAGGATCTATATTTTCAACACTGAGTTGTAAACCAATATGAAATTTATTAAATCCAATATATTATATTAAACAAGGTATTCATACCTTTATATCAATATGGACTGGAATTAAGAAAATAATAATACTTATATGCCTGTTTGTTTTGATTGTATTTGGATTGAAGGTATGTAATCCCATTTGCAATATATGTTTAAAAAGTAATAAAAATTAGTTTTGTAATGATTCCTGTAAGCATATAGCTTGCTGGGATCAAGAAGTGGAATGTTGTAGTAATATAATGTTATAGTAATTAAATATATAGAAATATAAAAAACAAAATATGGAAGATATATAAAAGTAATTAAAATATAATATTAAAAATAATTAAGAAAATTAAATAAAATTATGCTGTCTGGATAGAAATTAATATAGTGGGTACAGATGTGATAAACAGACTCTGACTTTCTAGCAGGGCCCAGTTAGTGTGTGTGTGAAGTTATACATAGATAAGAAGTGGCTTGGTGTCATAACTTTGTATGTTAATGTAAATAAGAACATCTTAAAAAGTGGTTTGACGTAAATATTTCAGTAGATTAACATAAAAGGGGTTCCCTGTGAGGAACTCCCAAAAAGGTGGTTTGAGGTGATAATCCTGTAGATTGACACCTGTTAGAAGGCATTGGTCAGAAAAGGTACTAAAGATGAGGGGTCCTCTACTGCAGTAGTCACCCAGACTCCAAGGTGAACGTGAACTGTCTCCACGCCACTCTGAGCTCTGACCAAAGATAACCGAGAGGTACCCACCTACGGGGCCCCCTTAAGCTGTACCCAGGCACACCAAAAGGATTTGTGAATAATAAATTGCCTGTGTTATTATTGCAATTAACTCTGTGTGTCGGTTGCGTTTTTCCTCCAGTGGCAGTTAGTGTTGGCACTGATTAGTAGCATCCTCATAGCCACCTCAAGAGTAGTCTCAAAGAGGCTGCCAGCCCTGCTGATATGCAGGAGTGTCCCACTGCATGGGGAAGTCAAATCAGGGATGCCTGATCCACGTAGAGGTTGGGCTCTACTGGGACATGTACTGTCTGGTGACCATGGTTAACAGTACTGGATTGTATATGTGAAAGTTGTTATAAGAGTAGATCAGTGTATGTGTGTGTGTGTGTGTGAGAGAGAGAGAGAGAGAGAGTATTTGTGTGTGTGTGTGTGAGAGAGAGAGAGGCTTTCAAGGTTTATTGCAGATGGCAAAGTGAAGGGGAGAAGCAAGCAAAAACACAGTAGCACAAAACAGAAAAAAACAAAGACCAGTGTGTGCTCAAATCTCGTACCCCATTACAGTAGATAGTAATGGTGCCACGGCAGTCTCCAGACTTGCAGCAGAAGACTCAACCTGCTCTGTGGCCTCTTTATAACCAAATGGGCACCTACGTCTGAGATATACCCATGTCCGGTGCCCAAAAGATGGGGCAGGGTTTTTATGGGCAACATATCCAAGAACCTAGATCAGGATCCTGAGTGCTGGCTAGAGAAGAGCCCGTCTGCCATTTCTCCAAAGGCAGAAAGAAACCATTCCTTTGAATGCACAGAAGAGCCATTTGTATATAAATCAGTGATCAGGGTGTTATGTCTGGGTCCAGGGGCCCTTAACAAAAGCCGTAACTAGCTAGGTTGAACTTAGGTGACCCAGCGCTAGGGCAGTTCCTGTAACTCTCCACCTGCGTAATCCAGATGGATATCTTATCGCCGCCAGACCCTGGGGCATTCCAACAGTCACCTCCCCATCACTTATCTGAACATTCTGTTACTTAGTCAGTGCCACCCTCCGTCTCCGTTGTTTTACTGCCACGGGTGACAGAAGTATCCCCCATGTGGTGAGAAATACAGCCAAACTCAATCCTATAATAGGATGAGGCTTTTCATTCACTCACTGCTGAAGTCACTATGGTCTCAGCCCATCTGTTTACAGATGCATAAATATATTTCTTATAAAACTCATCAGGCCTTGTGTGTCCCTCCTTTGGCAACCAAACACAGGGTCTGGGGACACATGCCATTGTTAATGTCTGCTGAGAGTCCAGCTTGCTGAGGAGGACCTAGTGAAACTTCTTTAGACTGAATTAGAAATACTCACTATATAGACAATTATCTGGAGAAATAATATTCTTTCTGAAGACTTTTTCACCTACACAATATGCAGGATTGCTAAGAGATGTTAATTTTCTACAAAACTACTTACCCACCTGTGAAATTTTCCACTATTACCAAATGTTCTGACCTGGTTTTGAAAAAGGCACTAAGTCTGGTGCAATGAACAGAAGATCAGTGCTGATGACCACCATGAACCTTCAAGAGGTTTGGTGGCAAGAAGATACTAGTCTGTTGACAAGGAGCCAGTATTTAAATGCTGGCATTAGAAGGGAGATGAGAACACTGGATTGTGGAGCGCATTACGCAGCTCCCAGACTTAGATGATAGTTGTAAAACGGAAATGATTCACTTTCTAAAAAGTCTCTCAGAGAAGACTTCTGGGCGATCCCATGTGGATCCAGATGAAATCTGAGACCAGAGAGTTACAGACTTTTGAAAACAGGGATTTCAAAGCTCAGATGGTCCTCAAGTTTGAAATGCAGGCTCTGGACAGAAGGCTACTTTCTGACCTTCAGTTAAAAATATGTAACTTTTATGTACACAACAACTTCCTACAATTATCACTTCTCCTTAGAGCTCTGAACCAGAAGAAAAATAATCTCCTTTCCTTCCAAGCTCAGCAACTTGTTCAATTAAAGAAAATGGCAAGTTTGACACTTCAGTGTCAGATATGATCTTTCTCAAATGTCACATACAAGACTAAGCATCAGAAAAATGGATTTGGGCCCTGGCAGTGGCTCAGTGGATAGAGCATCAGCCTGGCGTCCCAAGTTTGATCTCCGGTCAGGGCACACAAGAGAAGCAACCATTTGCTTACCCCCCTTCCCTCTCCCTCTTCTCTCTCTCTTCCTTTCCTGTATCCAGTAGGCTCAATAGTTAAAGTGTGGCCCCTGGCACTGAGGATAGCTCTGTAACAGAATGATAGCCTCGGGCACTAAAAATAGTTTGTTACCCGAGCATCAGCTCCAGATGGAGTTGCCGGGTAGATCCCAGTAGGGGCACATGCTGGAGTCAGCCTCACTATCTCCCCTCCTCTCACCTTAAAAAAAAATGGGAAAAAAAAGAAAAATGGAGTTGACTAGTTTAATTTCTTTTTATTTTATTCATTTTAGAGAGGAGACAGAGAGGGGGAGAGAGAGAAAGAGTAAGAGAGAAAGGGGGGTGGAGCTGGAAGCATCAACTCCCATATGTGCCTTGACCAGACCAGTGCAGGGTTTTGAACTGGCGACCTCAGTGTTCCCAGGTCGATGCTTTATCCACTGCGCCACCACAGGTCAGGCCTGGAGTTGACTAGTTTAAATCTTAGAAATAAAAACCATCTCACCACACAAAGGATGTTATATGTCAATTATATATCAGTTTTAAAAAACCATAAAACCATGAGGTGATGGATATGCTACGTTAAAAAATAAAATTCATTAGATATTTTTAATTTAAAAATTAAATTTAATGGAGTGACATTGATCAAAAAACCAAAATTCTACTGAGTAAATTTGAAGAAATAATTGGCTTTATTAAGTGATTCATGAATAGAGCAATATCCCATCTAGCAATTAAAAGGATGCTCAGAGGGAAGTGTACAAAATGAAAGGTTTTTATAGGCAGGAGGGTGTGGCAGGGGAGTTACTAGCAAAAAAATAAATAAAAAGAATTATTTTTGAGAACAGAATCCAGATATCATTAATGTCTGAATACCCAGAGGTCAGTACAATACATTGTAGATGGAGTTAAATAAATATTCTTTAGGTAAATAACTTAATGATAAAGCATCCAAGTTTCTTTAAATCAAAACATCTTCTTTGGGGAGAGGGGAATGACAAGGGTTTTTATCATGCAGACTGCCTCTTTCTATGGCAGGTGTGGTGAGTAAAGGAAAATGAAGAGGACCCATATAACAGATTACCTCATTGGTATTGATCAGAAAATTCCAGACTGGTTATTAAGATTAGTTTTCTGGAAGAGGATGGAACAGTAATTAGCTCAGATATTAAATCTTGGTTTGGTGTCATGGGCTTTTAGCACATGTAATGCCATTTTGGGTCTGTGGTTTTTTTAACTAACTTTATTGTGGTAGTCATTTTACAATATATATTTGTATATCCAATCACCACATTGTACATCTTAAACCTACACAATGTTATTTGTCAATCATATCTTAATAAAGCCGAAAAAAAGAAAAATACCATGACACTAATTTAAAGAATACAAAAAAAACCATAGTACAAAAACATAATTAAGAGAAAGTTTCTTAAATTCAGAGATTTTATCACTAATCACACACACATACACACACACACAACTCGGATTCTACTATTTTATTCTGAATTTTATTCTAGCATATGACTGTATCATCTATAAAACAAACATATAGACCATCAGATCCTTGGGAACAGAAACCAAATATCATTAATGTCTGAATATCCAGAGGTCAATACAGAACATTGTAAGTGGTATGGGTTAAATAAATATTTTTATTTAGGTAAATAATTTAATAATAGAACACTCAAATTTCCTTAAACACAGTATTTCAAGCTGCTATATTTTTGTCTGGAATACAGATCTGAAATGGTACAAACTGTACCCAAACATCAAACCACAAATTCAGCAGAGTGGGAAAAACATCTCTTGAATTAGGCTTCCACTTCCCAATTCCACTCACTTCTACTTGCTTCAAGTTATTCCTACTGAAAACATTTAGTTAAACCTTTCATGAAAAACATGTGTACAGATCTGGAGTCAACAGGGCTGAGATAAGCTCACAGGTGCTGGACAGGAAGCCCTTGAACTCTGAAGAAGCCTACTTCCTGCGGGAAGCCAGAGCTGGAAGACATATTCTGAGTTAATTCTGTGTGAAGCCCCACTAAGTAGCTCCTGACATTTAAGTATGGAATATATAACTCAAATGTATAAATAACTTAAAAATAAAATGATTTTCTTTTAAAGAAAAAGCAAAAGAATACCAGCCATCACTCTTGAGCACACCAGCCCCCCACCCCCAAAATGTCTGCCTCAGTCCCCATTTGTCAACATCTTGTTTCTGGCACTATTTTTATTTAGGTAAATAATTTAATGATAGGGCACTCAAGTTTCTTTGAACACAGTATTTCAAGTTATTATATTTCTGTCTGGAACACAGATCTGAAATGGTACAAATTGTACCCAAACATTGAACCACAAATTCAACAGAGGCTTCACAAATGGCAAAAGCTAAAGGAAACTGAAGATTTTACACAAGATTCACGTTCTGCTGACAGTGATACACACCCATGGTGTGGACTACTATTAAGACTGGTAGCCTGCTTGCTTTTAGCTTTACATGCTGCTTGAGAACACTTATTAAAGACATCCTAAGGAATGATGAGGCTTATTTTAGTGGTGACAAGAAATGATGCTCATACCATAAGGCCATATGGTACTCTTCACCAAATCTGTGGGATCACATGAACTACGGTTGTGCATATATACAAACATATGGTATAGTTTAATAAAATTTCTTTTATTATGTTTCATTGCTTTATATAGTCACACCTCATACACAGTTATCATTAAAATTCACTGATGGTCATTGCCAAATTTAGAAGGTTCTAACACTGCATAAGCAGGACAAGGAGCTATGGACCTCGAGGTAAACTTCAGGATGGGTCAGTCTTAACATCCCTCAATGTGGAGTGCAAGCACTAAATTCTGTCTCATTCTGCCTGAGAGGAGGGGATTTTATCCACACGTATTGTCACTTGAACACCAAACAGGGAACATAAGTTTTCTTGACTTTGGAACACTCTGCTACCTAGGAGTGTTTCTGACTGGTGGAGGCAGACAGTGAATAATCCAAAGTAGATCAACAACCCCTAAATGGGCCTGGAATACTATCCAGGCCAGGACTAAAAACTAGAAGTTTAAGAACTGTTGCTAGCTAAATGGGTCTTCATCAAACAGCCCCTTCCCCTCAACCCCTTCCTCAGTCTAAAACCCAACAGAGGGGAAGCTCTGTGGGACAGAAGAAGGGAAGATGATACAGATGAAGGCTGTACTAATTTCCAAAGGCTCTCTAGGCCACACCTAACTAAGAGTGTGGAATATGATTCCACTTTGAAAATAGATGGCACCCTTTGAAGAGTAGAACATCTTAGAAAAATCCAGAATGCCAACTCTGAAACTAACTCGAGAATGTGGAAGACACACCAGTATATTCTCCTCTTAAAAATCTAGATGGGCATTTTGGTTTTTGATTACCACACTCAGTTTTTCTGGTTGATATGAAATTAAACTTAGAACCAAACTGTGCTTCACTCGCAATACATAACCAACCAAATTGTATGTACATGTACAGGTTTATACAAAAGCTGTAATATAACTATATTTAGCCTTTCAGATTAGGTCGATAGGGCCACCCACTCACTCTGTATATCCACAAAACAAAAGTAACTTTTCTATTTCAATACTATTATTACAGGTAAAATGATATGATGAAAAATAGAGGTTCTGCCATAAAATAAAGGATTTAGTGTAGAAGAAGACAAAAACAAAATTCCCATGAAGTAAAAAAAAAAAAAAAAAAGTTTTTTTACATTAGTCCAGCACTCCATGAAACCCTGAAATAAAACTATAGTCCTCAAGGTTGTGTGTTTGGATCCAGGTACATCAAGACACTTCAGTATGCCTCAAACTGGCTCATCATCATCTTCCTGCTGTATTCATAAACCAAAAACAATGACCCATTGGCAGGTAACGCTCGAATCATAGTTGCTGACAGTCCAGAATATAAGGCGGCTATCCCCTCACTTTCCACGATTGCTAAAAGAGTTCCGATAAATCCCGCCTGTTTTCCAGACATGGAAAGAACCTGAATTCTAGATTTGATACAATCCACTGGGTATATGACCAGCCAAAGGCAAATCCCAGCAATTCCACCACTTACCATCAAAGTGGCAGGGCCTAGTTCATCTTTTGATCTCCCAGAGGCAAAAAACGTTCGGCTCAGTTCATAGCCACCGAAAAAGAAGAAATAGCCCGGTATTTCTTGAAGGAGAGTGCTCGAGAGTCCGTGGTAGAAGCCCAAGGGGCCATCCTTCCTAAGGATGCCCTTCACGACGGACCAAACTGTGTCGTGGCTTTGGGCTATCTTCCCTGACTTCTCCATTTCGTACATGGTCTGTAGCCGGCACTTCACCAGCTCAGTGGGGCACAGGGTCAGCGCAGCAAACGCGGACGCCATGGAGCCGGCGGTCGCAGTCTGCAGATCGCTCAGCTTTGCTTGTTTGTCCAGTCCCACCACTTTCTTCACAAACTGTTGGCAGAAGCCGTAACACATGAAGAGCACAGAGTTCTCAGCGACATAGGCCATCAGCGCGGGACCGGTGCCCCTGTAGAAGCCTTGCAGGCCCACTTGGGAGTACGTCTTCAGGCAGCAGTCGGTGAAGCCCTTGTACAGGCGGGGGAACGTCTGCATCTTCACCTTGACTGTGTCGAAGGGCTGCCCGGTCAGGACACACGCGGTGCCCCCGAGGGCCCCCGCTGTGAGGTCGATGGCCGCTTGGATGGCAGGGTTGGACCTCATGGTCGCCTGCTCGCCCGCTGGTCCGGATGGAAGGCGAGTCTCTGAAGCTGCAGAGCGTCTCTGGTCGCGTCGCCTACTCTCGGCTATCACTCCGCAGCGGGAAAAGCCGCTTCACCCCTGGCTCGGTCGTGGGCCACCCCCCATACCCACCCCCACCCCGCCCTGAAATAACTCCCGCCTGGCGACTTCGGCGGGCGCGAGGTCCTGCCCGGCGCCCTGTGGACCGGGCCCTGGAACCGCCATCCCTGCGCGAGCGCCGGGACGCCAAATACATAAACGCTTTCAAGAACACAGAAACTGAAAGCGCTACGACAGATTCTTGCAAGGACGGGGAGAGTCTGGGCGCTGCTCTTCAAGCGAGGGGTGGGGGGCAAGTGCTTTCCTTTTGGGCCAGACCCCCGCCTCCCTAACTGTCCCTGGGAGAAACAAAATGGGAGCTGCTCGCAGTTAATAAAGCCTGGAAACAGTCTACCTAAACAAAGATTTTTAATAGGGAAAACAAACCACCGGGGTTTGTTGTTTTTTGTTTTTTGGTTTTTTTTTAGTATAACAATCGGTAGCTGCTTTTGACTATCAAACTCTTAATCCTCTCTGGGAGAAGGGCAGCTCTACCGAGGGACTGGCTCACAGGGCCTTCTCGTGGTCCCGCTGCTGGGGATCCTGGAAGGGGCCTGAGACGGGCGGATGCACTATCCTGGGCCTGCAGAGCTGGAGAAGGGGTATTTTGTGGCAACATCGCCAGGGACCTGGGGCTGGAACCCTGGGAGCTGGTGGGACTGAATCCTCGTCATTTCTAGAAGTAGGACGTGGCATTTTACAAACGGCTTGGAAAAGAGATTTAGTGCTAAGAAACTTGATAGTAAATGAAATATAGAAAAGAAAGGCTCTTAGCATGAATAATTTTTGGCAGAACTTACTTTCTCTAAAAAGATTCCCTATTCCTGGCCTTGAGGCGGGTCTCCCAGATTGTGGCCTTGGGCTAGCTTTGCAAGGTTGCAGATGTTTTCAGAATTTTTCTCCCTGAATTAACCCTGTAGATAAACATTGTAAGAAAGCTTGTTTCAGGCCTGACCTGTGGTGGCGCAGTGGATAAAGCGTCAATCTGGGAACACTGAGGTCGCCTGTTCAAAACTCTGCACTGGTCTTGTCAAGGCACATATGGGAGTTGAGCTTCCAGCTCCTTCCCCCTTTCTCTCTCTCTCTCTCTCTCTCTCTCTGTCTCCTCTCTAAAATGAATAAAATAAAAATTTAAAAAAAACAGTAAGAAAAATAAAATAAAATAAATCAATGTTAAAAAAAAAAGAAAGCTTGTTTCAGAGCTTTATTTTACTGCTATGCTTTCCTCTCCATTCCTCAATCAGTATGTAATTTTGCCTTTAGACCACAAGATTTGAAAGCTAGCTAATAAAGACTCCCTCATTTCTTAATTTGACTTCTTGATTGTGTAGCAGGACGTCTGTTTCTCGCTGTTGCAATACAACAGTAAAGGACTGTGTGGCTCCAGCTGTCTATACTTGATAAGTTTCAAGGTTCTTGAGGAGCCATAGAGTTTTGTGCAGCAGCCACCTAAGTTCGGGATAGAAAATGACAATGCACCTAGCTTCCAAAGTAAGGGGTGGTTTGGGACATCCACTTTTCCCTCCCAGATACCCACAATCTAAGCATTAGAACGTATTCTCTTAAAATTTACATTCCAAGGCTTAATTGAACTTTTACTTTGGGGTTAAAAACAAAATGGGGGAAAGGGCAGAAGGTATACTGAAATGACTTTCTCCCTTTCATCTAGGAAGCTTTCCTTGTCTGATTATCTCTGGCTGTTATAAGTATGATTATATTTAAAAGTAAGGCACTGAAAAGCAGATTGTGCATGGGGAGAGTTTGTCAGCAGATTGGTTTTATTGTAGTGTGACCTGGCCTTTTCTTGAAGCATGCCCAGATGTCAGTATTTGGATTTTTCTCAGGAAGCACATGGTTTCTTCAGAAAATAATCTTCTGATTAACTCCACGTTTCGGGGGGTGTGTGTTTGAAGGGGTGTGGGTGAGGTGGGTATCCCTTGGATACTGATTTAATGAAACTACGGTGAGGGAAGAGGGGTGACAATCCTGCAGATAAAAGATATTTTCACATATTTACTTTGTTTGATGCTGTACACCCCAACCTTTCTTTTTAAGAACGTACTTTTTATCTTAAAAATTTTTTTTTACTTTAGAGAGGAGAGAGAGAGAGAGAGAGAGGGAGAGAGAGAGAGAAGGGGGGAGCAGCATCAACTCCCATATGTGCCTTGACCAGACAAGCCCAGGGTTTCAAACTGGTGACCTCAGCGTTTCCAGGTCAATGCTTTAGCCACTGCGCCACCACAGGTCAGGCTGCACACCCCAACCTTTACATGTGCCTTCATCTGACTTTGAGCCTTTGCTTCAATTTACCTAGAAAATAAACTTTCCATCTATGGGAGGGGGAGGGAAGAGTCACCTAGATTCCTAGGGTAGCACAGGGATCTTGGACATCCAACAGCTCTGAAGACAGACTTTAATGAACCTTGTTTCCAGCCCACACCTTCCCCGTTCCTTGGAAATGTCTACCTGTAAAAATTGAGCCTCTCACGGGTCCTATATGAAGTGGGCTTGTTTCTTTTTGTTATACCTCCTTGAGACATTTAGCATGCAACTTTCCCTGAATTAATCACCAATTCATCTGCTTTGGTCTGAAAATGGCTTGACAGCTATCATTTAATGTTGTCTCATCTCTTATTTTCTTAACCTCGGGTGTTACTATTATTTTCGCAGGCTTTTTGACAGAGAAAAGATATGTGAGAACAATCTACCATTTTAAACTAAAAAGAAAGATTTTTAAATTCTTCATGTCATATTTGAGGGTTGTCTTAATGTTTTGATATGACCCTCAGGGAAAAAAAAAGTGTATTTTAATATTTATTGTGGAAACCCTGTCAAGCATCTAGAAATGCATTAAATATTTTTAATACTGATTTTCAATTAATTACATCTGGTTCATTGTTTGCTTTTTAAAAAAAACATACCGAGTTCTGGCCCTGGTTTGCTGCGTGAATGGTGTTTGCCCCGTGTGCAGACATCCTGGGTTTGATCCCCGGTCAGGGCACACATGAAAAGCAACCATCTGCTTCTCTTCCCTCTCTCTCTTCCCCTCTCTCTCTTCCCCACTCGTAGCCAGTGGCTAGATTGGTCCAAGCATTGACCCCAGGATCTGAGGATAGCTTGCTTAATTCTAGCATCAGCTCTAGACGGGGATTGTTGGGTAGATCCCGGTTAGGGCACATGCAGGAGTCTATCTCTCTAATTCCCCTCCTCTCACTTAAAAAAAAAAACATACTGAGTTCTTACAATAGATGCAGGGTAACAGCAATAAATTATCAACTGCTTTTAAATTCAGTTTATATGTTTTGGAAAAACCAAATTAGTTAACGGTCTGTTTCTGCTGTAATTTATAAACTGTGATTTAGATTCTTTATTTTGAAATCAACCACATTTAAAACAGCTGTTTCTTTATAATTTTCTACCATTTTGTTAACTAATTCAACTAGTTATTTAATCTGTGTTATGTTTAGACCTTTGTAAATAGGCAATAATAGTTGTTTATTATTGTCTACTATGTTTATTCCAGGAATTGTTCTAAGTCCTTTATATGTACCAACTCAATAGCCAATAGCCAATAACTCAACAGATCTCCAAGGTAGTTAATATTATCACCTGTATTTTAGAGATGAGAAAACTGAGATAGATTAAGTTATTTGCCCAGGATAACACATTAGGTCACTGCGCTAGGATACAGACCCAGGCAGCACTACATCTCTTAATCTTTATATTTTAATCTCTACTGTTCAGTAAATTTAATGACTAACAGGTCAAAATGCCTACTAGTGAATTTACAGCCTAGTGGGAGAAATGAGCAACAGGTAATTTACACTTTAGTGTGATAAATGCATAACATCATTTATCCCAGTGTGTCACAGGAGAAAGCACAAGTCCAAGGAGGCTTCTCCTTCCTTGGTTCTTGTCATGCTCACAAGAATAAATTCAGGGAGAAACAGGGTGCAGCAATCAGGCAAAGCAAGCCATTTATTAAGAAAGTATACACTTGGCACCAGGCATAAGCAGGCAACTTAGCTAGCCTGAGGTCTGTATCCTCTCTCTTTTTAAACGATTTTAAAAGACCCCACCTGCTGGGGTCTTGAGTTATACTGTATCCTCTCAGCTTCAAGGCCTTTTTCCATTTTGGCATAGACCATGTCTGGTTTCAAGTCTCCCCTTCTGTGATACTGGGACTAACATAGTGTTTCAAGTATGTCTGAACATCTGGTGATTTATTTTGGAAGACTTTAAGACTGCTGACTCCCTCCTGCAGTGGGTGAGGTAAACCCCATTTTATTATCCCCTCCCCTATTCCTGCCCTGGTAACTTTCTATCCTACCTAACAAGTAGACTAATATGGAATGCAAGAGAATATACATAGCCTGACCTGTGGTGACAGTGGATCAAGTGTTGACCTGGAATGCTGAGGTCGCTGGTTCAAAACCAGGCCTTGTCTGGTCAAGGCACGTGAGAAACAACCACCATGAGTTGATGCTTCCCACTCTACCCATTGCCTTTCTTTCTCTCTATAAAATCAATAAATAAAATCTTTTAAAAAGAGAGAGAATATAAACAGTAAACGTTTAGTCCAGGACTTCATATACAGTGTCTGGTACTGTTTGGCACAATATTTATTGAATAAGAGGGAAACACAGAGTATAGGCAAGGCCGTAATAGAACTGCTTAACCGAAATGGAGATCAAGAAAGACTTGCTAGAGTCATTGATATTTAGGTTGAGAACTGAAGGTTAAGTAGGATGTGGCCAAATAAAGGGGAGTCTTATAGGTGAACAGCTTGTTAAAAGTCTCTAAGGCCTGGGACAGGAAGAGGAGTAATTATACTTCTTAAAAAAATGTAAATAAGCTCAGTATGGATTGAAAACAGTGTGATGATGTAGCTCGAAGCACTCATAATCCTGAGTCTCTTTTTAATCCTGAAAGAATGATGTACCACTGGTTTTAAGCCTACGCTGACATGATCAAATATATCTTAGATCACTTTGGTGGCCGGTTCAAAAAACTAAGTTAGATGGTAAGTTTATATAAACACACTCACAGTTAGGAAGCTACTGCCATTTGCTAAGCAAGAGATAATGGCTTTTATTGGGACAGTAGCAATGGGGATGAAGTAGAGTGGCTGTAGAGCTTTTTAGAAAGTAGAATCAGTAGTGAGGGGCAGTAGTCAAAGGCTTCGGGTTCCATTTCTAGTTTCAGCAACTGGGATGGGTAGCAGCACTAATTTCAGTCATGAAACACAGGAGGAAGAGCAGGCTTTCAAAAGGAAGAAACACTAAGCTGCATTTAACATTTAGAGATGAGCTGCTTATGGGAACACAAGTGTTTCCCATACACAATTGGCCATACTAAATCTGCAGTTCAGAAGACATCAGGCTTAGAAATATGGGACTAAAAATCAGCAGAGCTGCTGCTGGAAGGGAGCCAGTGCAGTGGGGAGTGGAAAAGGGTATAGGGGGAAATAAATGATGGATAGAAACTTGACTTGAAGGGGTGAACACACTATATGGTGTACAGATGTGTTATAGAATTGTGTACCTGAAACCTGTATAATTTTGTTAACCAGTGTCAGTCCAATAAATTCAACTAAAAAATCATCAGAGCTAATAACTGAAATGGGGGTAATGAAATCACTAATTTTGTCTTTTTATGCATCTCTCCTTCCCATGATTAATGGCACTTAACCATCATGGGTGTTAAGGTCTTCATAAGAATAAACAAAACTAAGTAAGGTGAGAGCTTTTCAGGTGTCTAGTCTTCTAAGAAAATACCCAAAGTACTAAAAGGAGAATTTGTTCCCTGCCACCCGTATGTATCACAACTTGCCTCTATTATGTGCAAACCTCAAGAAATAACTCCAAGTCTAGCTATTGAGAGAAGCCTTGCTTACACATCCATAGTCTGTATTGAAATCTTAAAACTGTAAAAACATTTTGGTAAAAGAAAAATGAACAGATAACATGAGAGAAAAATCAGTCTTGTGAGCTCTCCGTGTATGGCATGAGACACCTGCATGTATTATAGATTTGAGAGGGCTGAAAAACTTGTCTACCATCTCACCACTATGTTTCTTGTCAAATACCTAACTAAAATGGGCTTTAAATGTTTGCTTCATGAGGCTAGTATTTTCAAACCAAAAATGTCCTGTATAAACCAATGTAATAAATGAATTGCAGACAACTCTGCAGTTTGTAAATTTTCATCACTGATTCTTCCAAAGAGCTCTTGTGAGACATCAGATTAGAATCTTTTTTTAAAATTTATTTTACTGAGAGGAGGGGAGGCAGACAGACTCCCACATGCACCAACCAGGATCCACTAGGCAAGCCCACCAAGGGGAGATGCTCTGCTCATCTAGAGCCCGTGCTCTGTTGCAACTGTAGCCATTTTTTAGTGCCTGAGGCAAAGGCCATGGAGCCATCACAGAGAAGGAGGAGGAGGAGGAGGAGGAGGAGGAGGAGGAGGAGGAGGAGGAGGAGGAAGAGGAGGTGAAGGAGGAGGAGGAGGGAGAAGAGTGGGAGGGGGAGGAGAAAAAGAGAGAAGTGAGAGGGGGAGGAGAGAGAAGTGAGAGGGGGAGGAGAAAGAGAGAAAAGTGAGAGGGGGAGGGGGAGAAGAGAGAGAGAGAAGTGAGAGGGGGAGGGGGAGGGGTGGAAAAGCAGATGGGTGCTTCTCCTGTGTGCCCTGACCAGGAATCAAACCCAGGACATCCACATGCCAGGCTGATGCTCTACCACTGAGCCAACCAGCCAGAGCAGATTAGAATCTTTAGCACTTGTAAAAAAATGTAAAAATTATGTTTAAGAAATCCTGAAATGTCAGGCTATGTACTGACTTCCTTTGGAAGCAATTTTGATAAACTGACATGGACTAATCACCTCAATTCTCAGAATATTAAATAATTGCAGAAATTAGGTTGAAAATATTTAGAAATATAATCTTAAGCCAACCAAATGAAATGATTCCTTCAACAGTACCTGATAGTCTTTGGCTTGTTTGTCCCTAACATATTAAGATGAGTATAATGCTTAAAAAAAAAACCCACAATGCATTAAAAAGGATCTTCATGTACAAAAGGGTAGTTTAGGAAGGTTCTGTACCTAGGAATTTTTTTTTTCTCTTATCAAGTGAGAGGCAGGGAGACAGAAAAGACAGACTCCCACATGCACCCCAACCAGGATCCATCCAGCAACGCCCACCCACCGCCCTGCCCATCCCCCCCACCCCAGATCTTCTGCCCACCCCCCCCACCCCAGATCTTCTGCCCAACTGGGGCCACTCCTCTGTTGCTCAGCAACCAAGGTACTCTTAGCACCTGAGGTGAGGCTATGGAGCCATCCTCAGTGCTTGGGGCCAACTTGTTCATCCAAGTCATGACTGTGGGAGGGGAAGAGAAGGAGAGGGTGGTGGTAGGGAAACATATAATTGCTTCTCCTGTGTGCCCTGACTGGGAATCAAACCTGGACTTCTCCATGCTGGGTCAGTGCTCTACCACTGAGCCAACCCGCCAGGGCCTTGTACCTGTGATTCTTAACCTCCAAATGGAGCAGGTGGATTAGAAACTTAAAATACAAAGATGACATTTCCCAATTTGCTTTTACCTGCTGTTTATCTTTTTCTTAAAATCCAAATTAACTGTTTCTTTCCCCTACAACACAGGACCAAAATGCTGTCGTTAAACCCTACCCACCACCTCACAAGCAGATCTGATACCCCCTCCCCCTAAAAGAACAAGACACATTATGAAGTAAAAACTAATTTTTATTGTACTAAAACAACTTTATAAAATGATTTGCAACTCTATATGTAGAAAAAGACTGGAAAATAAGCTACTGCATAGGAAAACATACAAACTAGCTTCACTGCTTCCATACTTCTAGCAACAGCAGCTTCTTGCAAATGGAGAAACAGTAGCAAAGTCCTGCAGTAAAACTAATTAAGGTTGAACTGTTCATTCCACTAAACATACAACTTTCCTACATTTCTGGCTGCCACACATTCTTACTACAAGATACTCAGCAAAGACCTGAAAGACAAATAAAATAGAAATTCACATTTATATTTGTCTATTATGATAAATGCAATAGAAGGCAGCAGAGGAAATAGGAATTTACTGCAAGGTTATATCTAGTCCAGGTGATAAAGTTGAAAGTTTTCTTCTAATGCTGACCACTCTATGGAATGAAATTAAGTATCAAAACTCTTCTTACTTCTCTAGGAGTGATTCTAGCTCTTCTTGCAAAGAGCTAAGCTGCTCCTTTTCTCTGTCTTCCTTTTGTTTGAGCTCATCCAGCACAGCCTGAAATCTATTCTTGAGAGCCAGGTTTTCCACTTTCATGATGAGATCTTCCTGTCGTTTTGCCCTGTCCTGGGTCTCTTGGAGCTTGCCTTTTATGTTATCAATCTGTTTCTGAATTCCCATCACCAGCTGATTGGTGGTTCCCTCATTTTCCTGGTGCTGTTCATCTGATGTATTTAGCTTGTCTTGAAGCTGTCTTTCCAGATCTTCCTCAGTGTCAATGATATTTATATCTTCCTCATCTTGATGCTGTGTCTCATCTTCATCATCACTGGTGCTGCTGAGGTCATTGAATATCTCCCGAAGCTCATCATGTTCTAATGAGTCATGGCCTTGCCTGTGGCCTGACATTCCTGGAGAAGAGATATCAAGACCTTGATTTTCTGTTTCCTTTGTTTCATCTTCAGCAATTATTTCCCAACGAGTACTGACAGCTTCAGCATCTGTACTCAGCAAACGCTTCACTTCTTTTTCCACATCTGGTGATTCAATATACTTCTTCTTTGCTGTCTTCCGGAACCTTCTCTTTCTGACATTTTTTAGCGGCAGGGTGATTCCATGGTTCCATATAAACTTTTTCTCTTTGTCCTTGTCCTTCTTTTTGCTTGCTTTGGGATCTGCAGCAGTTGCAGCAGCTGCAGCAGCAGCAGCAATTGGTTCCTCCACTGGAGGATAGAGATCACCATCAACTGTGGATACAAGCATCTGACACACATCAGCTGTCTTGTAAAAGGTTTTTTTATCAATGGTTTTCAAACTTTCTATAACACACGGAAGATCTACCAATTTTGAAGCCAGTGGGACCCGGTCCACTCTGACGATTCCATGACGACCATCGGGGTGTAACTCAATTGTCAGTCTGTCTTTCAGGTTGACATGACCAGACTGCACTGCCCGCCTCACAGTAGAAGCATATTCCGGAGGTAGACGTAGGATAAACTGGCTCTCTAATTCATGAGGAGCATCATCTTTGCTCTTACTCATCTTTGTTTCTTTGTAACTCACTTTTCTAAAAAATCCAAGCTACTGCAACTGTTTGTTATGAATTGAATTGTTTAAGTATTACAACAGCTAAGCGTCTATTGTCTTAATTTTGTATCAAGCACCAAGTCTTTTTAAATAAGCTATGACTGAATACCAGTTGTTACTGACACTGGCTTTTCAGTTAGGTCCTTTTAAATATATTAGCTGTAATGCCGAGTTCCAGCCTCTAGATGCCGCAGCCGGACAATGCAGACAGCAAGCGAGCAGGAAAGCAAATGGCGGCTCCTGCGGAATAATTTGGAGCACAGAAAGTTGAGATCCCAGGAGACACTCCCAATCCACAACCCCTCAGAACAAAGACAGTCAAAAAGGGAGGCGCAGTGAGCTGTCTTCGCCTCGGATACTTACAATCCAGTGACGATCAGAAACCCAGTTCCTGCGGATTGGAGCGAGCCACTCGGAGCAAGGCGGCCGGGGGCCGAGCGTCTCCTTCCTGATTTCCTCGTTCCTTCTGTCTCTAATAAAGCGATCCGGTACTGATTATCAGTGAAATGGCCCAGGACGGGAAGCGCGAAAGCTCGCCAAAACTCGCAGCTCTGAACGGCAGACCCGCAGACCCGCAGCTCCGCAAACCCGCAGCTCGGCAGCTCGGCAGCTCCACAGCTCCACAACTCCACAGATCTGCGTCGCGTGCAGCAGATAAAGTGAAGAGAGCACTACGTCACGGCTCGGGGCGGGAGACTGCTGTGAGTGACAGCCCGACTCCAGCGGAAGTGCGGGGTGCCTCAGACCACGCAGGCGCATGGCGCAATTACGTTCGCCGGCGTAAGACTGTCTTCTCGCGAGAACTTGGCTTTAATGCGATTGAGATGATTTTTTAAAGAGTATTTGGTTTTGAAAGTATGTATGTAGATACCGGTTTCAAGAAAGACCTATTCAACTTCCTGCACCCACCCGTCGACCTGCTAAGCCAGGATTTTTACCGGATAGCTCGTAGGCTTCCGGGTGATTGTCGTATTTCGGGCGTTCCTGCGGGCAGCGTCTTGGCTTCTGGAAATACCTCGGATGCTCCCCCGGGTATACCGAGTTGGGAGCCGATACAACAATTTATAACTACCATGCAGTGCATTTTAAAGTGCCCATATCAGTGGAATGAGGAGGACACGCTGCCTACTATATAATTCTAAGCTATAACATTGGTTATGAAAATGTCTAGAGTGAACCCATGGCCTAGAATCTGTTTCCGTGCAAAGGATCCCTAAGGAACAAGGATGATTCCTCTTTTTAATATGGTTGACGTAGATATAAATGTAAACAAAGAAATAAGTGTTCTTTTAGAGGCACAAGTTCGTTTAAGACAGTTGTCTGATAGAGAGGTGGTCTGATTAAGGTAGAATATAATTGAAGTACTACTCCCTGCCACTTACTTGCCAGTAATTTATAAATTAGGAATTTTTTTCATTCCTCCTTTACTATTCTGATAACTGTTATCTGCTTGTCTCTTCTATATGTAGTCAGGTATTCATCACCACGTATCTGCAGTATTTAAGCCAAGTTATGTAACAGTTTCTACTTATTTCTGGTCCGTTTCACTTATTTTAATGGGATCAATTTGGTAGAGCATGAAGGTAATTAAAATTTTAATTTCTATCTTCTAAAATAGTAACAACTGCATATACATTTAAGAGAACACTATTAAAATGTGATTAACATTTCCAAATTTTGCTTTATTTCTTTATGTATTTATTGTCTTCCTTACCCGAGTTTGGAAGGTCCATGATGATCAGGGGTCTTCTATCTTCTTCATCATATCCCAGTACCTAGTCAAAAAATATTTGCTGATTGAATGAGTCAACTGATCCATCTAGGAGGAACATAAATATAGTTTAAATCCTATAATTTATGAGAGAAAATACATTCTATGTCACTTTAAAATGAGTGTCACTTCATATACATAACCTAGGTAGTCAAGGACAGTGCTAATTGTTATGAGCAGAGAGGTTTGCTAATTGTGTGAACGTGTCCTCTTTGGTGTAGGTAGACTGTGTATCATGGGAGGAAGTTAAAATGGCCTGGCACCAGTTTCTTATTTTTTTTAATGTTAGGTTTGAAGTTGAAATTATGGTTTTTAGGATAACTGTACCTTAGTTCTCTTTATTCTATAAGTAAGATTTTACTTATCTTATAGATACGAGTTTTAGCATGCTCTCCTCCACATAATGCTTTACTTAACTATATAAAATGTGAGGCCATACTTATAAATGAAAATAATCCAAATATTGCTTTGTGTTTTAATTGCCTGTGAGTTTTATGATGCTCCAATATCCTTGTCTTAGAATGTAACCTGAGATAAAGTCTATGCAATTCTTACTTGCCAAACTATGATGTATGTCAGTTAGTAAACTTTGAAATGGAAGATAGAGATAATCAGGATTAACTGAAGTTTCCTCTGCAGTATCTATCTCCTTCAGCACTGAAATACGTCTGTTTTTGAATCTAATACACAGTTGTCTTCCATATCAAGTACGATGTTTTCTATAGGAAAAAAAATCAACCTAATTTACACTGATTTTAACAATAAAAAATGAGTTATCTCAAAAACCGAGTAGTCTAGAGCAGCTCTGTCCAATAATAATCTAATGTGAACCTCAGCTGAAAGTCACATATTATATATATTAAATTATCTAGTAGCCACATCAAAATGGCAAAAAGAAATAAGGGAAATTAATTTCAATACCATTTTATTTAACCCAATCATCAAAAATAGCATATCAACATATAATCAATATACAAATTTTAATGGTATATTTTTATTTTGTACTAAACCAAAATCTGGTGTGTATTTTACACTTTCAGTACACCTTAAGTGTTCAGTGGTCACATGTGGCTCATTGTTACTGTATTGGACAGTGTAGTTCTACAAATATGGTAAGATAGAATCCTGGTCTGGTACAAATTGTTTTTCTTCTCCTAAGTTTGGAGAATAAACATTTGTTTATGTGTTTTCTTTTTTTCTCTCAGCTTTGCTCTCATCTCCTGGTAAACTTCCAAAGTCTCTGGTCACAAGAAACTTGCCAGCAATAACTAGGAAACTTCCTTCCTTGTCCATGGTAAGTTTAGAGAGTGGTTAGCCCCAGCAAAGATTGTCTTTCAATCAGATTGGACTGACTTGGGTCATGTACCTACCACTGGTTCAATAATAGTCACATTTCAATGGTGAAGAAGAGGTGCTATTTGGTAATGTCTAAATCAGTGGTTCTTAACCTGGGTTCTGTTGAACCCTAGAGGTTCGATGAGTCGGTCTCAGGGGTTCAGAGAAGCCTCTGCTGCGGAGGCCAGAATAAAGTAATACCATAATTTGTTGTGAGTTCATGTTGGTTTTGTTCTTTGAGCAAGATGATGTTCATGCATGGCTCATTTTGTGCACCAGTAAAAAAATATATACCTATGTCTTGAATTTGGGGAAAAAAATCATATTTTATTTATCACTAAAGAAGGGTTCAGTGAATGCACATATGAAACTGGTGGGTTCGGTACCTCAAAAAAGGTTAAGAACCACAGGTCTAAAGACATTTTTGATTTTACAACTGTGGGGTGAGTGTATTGGCATCTAGTGAGGTGCTGCTGTATATTCTACAACACACAGAACACTTATCTCCCCACAACAGAGTTATCTGGCTCAAAGTAGTATCAGGGCTAAAAAACCCTGTCCTAAGCTTTTTATTTTAAGCCTACATTCCTAACTAAATACTGACAAGTGGAATGAAATTACCATTATTGGTTTAGATGTCTCAGAACCTACTATAACTAGGAACAGCTTGTTTCACCTTAGGTATGCAGAAAGTGGCTCCTAAACTAAAAAGAAAGTGCTAGATAAAAGGAAAGGGCGTGGACAACTGCCTTGGTCCATTTGGGCTGCTGTAACAAAATGTCATAAACCAAATGGCTTGTAAAGAACAGAAATTTATATTCCAGTCTGGAGTCTAAGAAGTCTGAGGCTTTTTGGTGTTCGGTGAGGGCAGGCTCCCATATTCATATACAGTAGTCTTCTCACTGTAACTTTACATGGTGGAAGTTGTGAGAGGGCTCTCTGCAACCTCTTTTACAAGGACATTTACACTATTTATGAGGACTCTACCCTCATTGACCTACTTACCTCCCAAAAGCTTTACCTCCTAATACCATCACATTATTAGATTTCACCATACGAACTTGGGAGTAGGGGAGATAACAAATATTAGTCCATGAGAGCAGCCAATAGTAAAAAAAAAAAAGAGCTAATTGTTTGGAGGATTAAAATAGTACATATGTAATTCCATAAATATAGTAATGGCCAATGAGCATATGACAAGATGCTCCTCCACATCTCTAATCATTGGAAAATGCAAGTCAAAACAACAATGCAATACCACCCCACACCCATTAAGATAGCTACTATTGAAAAAACAGAAAATGACACATGTCAGCAAGGATGTGGAGTAATTGAAACCCTTGCACCCTGTTGATGGGAATGTGAAATTGTACAGCCACTATAGAAAACAATGTTGTGGTTCCTCAAAAACTTAAAAGTAGAATTACCATAGGCTCCACCAGTTCCACATTTGGGTGTATATTCTAAAGAATTGAAAACGGGGTCTTAGAGAGATATTTGTGTACCCATGTCGCAGCAGTGTTATTCACAATAGCTAAAAGTTTTAAGGAACCCAGATGCTTATCAACAGATGGATGGATAAGCAAAATGTGGTACATACATACAAGGGAATATTATTCAGCTTTAAAAAGAAAGGAAATTCTGCCATGTGCTCCAACATGGATGAACCTTGAGGATATTATGTTATGTGAAATAAACCAATCACAAAAAGACAAGTGCTGCATAATTGCACTTAAATTAGATGTTTACTTAGAATTGTCAAAATCAAAGTCAGAAAATGGAAGGGTGTTTGCCAGGGGATGGAGAGAAGGGAGAATGAGGAGTTACCATTTAATGAGTATAGGTTTCAGTGCCCCAAGATGAAAAGAATTATGGAAATGGATGGTAGGGGTGTTTACATTGCATTATGTATATATTTAATACCCCTAAAATGTACACTTAAAATTGTTGTGCTAATTTTTAAGTCAGGTATATCTGATCTGTGGTAGCACAGGGGATAAAGCAACCTAGAAAGCTGAGGTCGCTGGTTTGACACCCTGGGCTTGCCTGGTCTAGGCGTATATGGGAGTTGATGCTTCCTGCTCCTCCCTTCCCTTCTTTCTCTCCTCTATAAAATTAATAAAGTCTTAAAAAAATTAAGTCAGGTATAGTTTATCACAGTAAAAAAAAGTATATGTATTTTTAAAAGTATGGATAGGCATAGAATATAAATTCTTTAAGTTGGTAATTATATAATGTAATTACTGGTGATTTTAAAATTTTATCAGTATTTTGTATCTTTTTATAGGGGGAGTTTCTTCTATATTATAGAATTTACAGTAAGAATTTATTTTTGTAATGTAAAATTCTTTTTACAATGGATAATTTCTTGAGTAAAAGGGGTTTTCGGAGAAAAAGAAACTTTAATAGTATATTGTGTTTTTTTCAAAAGGAAATGTCAAGAGGGAAAATTCTGTAAGAATTCTTATTTCAAGTTGATAGAATTTTAATAAAATGTTGGATTTAAATTCTGTGGAAAGATCATTTTATCGATATTTCGTCAAGAAATAATTACGTGCAGCCTTTGTACTAAACCAACTGGTATTTTAAAATAAATCCTGGAAATAAAGAACATGCAGTTTCCTGCAAGGTCTTTCAGAAATGAAAATAGGCTTAGGTCTGTGCCTCTGGGTGCCGCTGTTGGTCAATCCGTGGGTGGAGTGAAGCCACGCAACCTCTGGCTACTCTTGCCGCCGCGATCTCAGCTTTGGGGAAACACATCCGGAGCGGACTCTGGGTGCCTCAGCTTTGGGGAAACACATCCGGAGCGGACTCTGGGTGCCGTCTCTCCAGCAGTCTGTTCCAAATATCTGGGTCAGGAACATTGAGATCTTTAATCATCCTGAGTGAGGTGCTGCCTTTTCTTTCCTTTGTAATCCCGGAGCAACCGTATCGAGGTGTATTCGGACCTGAGAAGCAGCATTGAGAAGGGATAGGAAGAAGTCCCCCACAGGGAAGGAGCACCGCGTGCAGGAAGCGCCATTTCTCTTCCTGCTGTCATTGTTCAGCCTACTGCATTAC
The DNA here is from genome assembly GCA_037038555.1 of Rhynchonycteris naso. NCBI lineage: Eukaryota > Metazoa > Chordata > Mammalia > Chiroptera > Emballonuridae > Rhynchonycteris > Rhynchonycteris naso. Next base: position 102,723,241 of record CM073003.1, read on the forward strand.
GCAGCAGATCTGGAAGCAGCAGGCCAAAGGTTTATAAGTGGGTATCTCGCCAAAGATCTGCATCTCAGTAACCAGAACCACGGGTGAGTGCTGAGAAGCCTTTCTTCACCGCCAGGGAAGGGAGCAGGGACAAAAATCCAGAATGACAGGTTATAGATCTAGCAGATATGCTAAAGGAAGCCCCGAGGCCCCTCGAATCTGAAACCTTCACTGTAAATCCTAGAAATGCTTTTAGTAGAAAAATATTCATTCTGGATACAAATAACATGGCTTTTAGGGCAGACATTTCGTTTTGAAAATTCTAGAAATTATCTTAAGAGGAGCAAAGTTTACTCCTAAACCACAGTATATTTGGATGCTGCAAGTAATTCTCTATGAATTAATCAGATAAGTTTCAATAACTATCTCTCCCCCTACCCTAGAAGTAAAAGAGAGCATTAGGACAGTAAATATTGGAGAACTCTGAACCAGAAGAGCAGAACTGCCGCCATTTACTGGTGGGGTGGGAACAGAACAGCTAAAGACAAAGTGCATGTCTTGGATTCCAGTGACAGTCCTCCCATACTGAGCCACAAGGATTACAGCAGAGTCTGCCTGCAGGACAGCCTGCTCTTCACCTCCTCTCCATATTCTTCAGTGATCCCCACTGACCTAGATGACACCCTTAAGGTAGAGTTCTACACTTTCCACACATCTCACGAGGCATACAGAATATATGTAGTGTTCAATAACAACACCATCTTTGACTTTAAAAAGTAATGGTTAAATCATGGGGTAGAAAAGAAGACTGGAGTCAGTTTAAGGAACCATTTCAGAAATATGGTTGAAGTGGAAATTGAGAACTGTAACGCAGTGCAAGTGACTTTCAGCTGGGTGTCTAATCCTATTAGAGGCAAGAAATGTGGTTGCTCTAACTGAAACAACTGGACTTAGAGATCTTGCTTTAGTTGGAGAAATGAAAGATATTATAGAGTACTCTCACACAGTCAAACAATTCATCTCTAAAAATTACTGTGTAATTCTTTGTAAGCTATTTTCAGAAGGAATTCTAAACTGTGAGGGAACTCTGAAGTAGAATGTCACCATCAAAGTCATGGACAAGGACAAGCTATCCTTCTCCAGCACATCAGTCACCCTGCATATAACCCACATCAACAAAAACATTCTGGTTTTCCAACAGGCTTCCTATATAGTTCTGGAGACTGGGAAAGCCCACACAGAGCCTCCATCACACATGTTAGTGCTTCCAACTTAGATTTGGGTCTGTAAGAGCCTCCATTTCTTTCTGACCAGCCACTCATCGGTGACACTGCTGGTGGTGTCTGACATGTGGGTGACCACAGAGCACAAAGGTGTTCACTGTGGTCTGTCTTCGAGTTGACTCTAGGGGCTCATGACCAGGGTTTCACTGGGTTCAATGTCATCCTGAGCCTCTCTGTGCTGGTGGGCCACTACGGTAAAAATGCACAGAGAATGCTATGCAGGAGTTGCTGTCAGAAGTCACAGCCCTCTCCAATGTGGCACCATGTACTATGTGACCTGGCTACCTGGTCACCAAGGTGGACGTTGACCTGGGCGCAGTACCTGGCTGTTCTGTCACATGATTCAAACCACGGACTCCCACTCCTCAACCTGGGGATGCACAAGAGGGAGATGTGCACTGTGGCTGTACAGATGACAAAGATGCTGCTCTCCAGGTTGCCATGTGCAATGGCGGCAGCCATCATGCTGCACCTGGTTTTTGCCTACAGTTTGCAGGAGTTGCTGCTAGACCTCAGCAACAGCTCAGCACCTGCATCCAGGCCGACAGACCTGCAGTTTTCCCTGGCCTTGGCCTGGTCTTGGTGCCCTCCCTTCTCCAGTGATTGTCCATCATCCTGTGCCCACAGTGCTCCTCTAGCCCTGTTTTCAGCCTGGTCTCTGGTCCAAACTTGGATTTGGAGTTGTTCCCACTTCAGCAAGAGAGATTTGTCATGTTCTTACAATCTATGTATGGCTTCAGATATTGCAAATTCTTAATTTCAAGTTACTCAAGAAACACACACTTCAACTGGATATTCTCTGTAGTGCCAGTAACGAAGCCTTAAATATTACATTGGATCAAATGTATACGTGTGAGTTTTAACACTTCTATTTCATAAATATCATCCTGTTATAAATAAATTCTAATTGTTTTCCTGGTTAGTGGGGGAGGGGCGCTTTACAAGTTTACTTGCTAGTTTTTTTTGTATATTTTGATTTGTCTCATTAATCTGGATAGTTCATTAGACTTATGCCTGTTAACATGTTCTAAAAAATTGTGTTTTATGCTAAAGAGTCCTTTCTTTGCAATATTGAAGAACATTCACTGCATCTTTAATTTTCTGCTCTTCAGCTCTGTATACTTGCCTTTGAGAAGCTGAGAAACTGTAGATTTTGTTATGTAGAACCAGAAATTCTCTTTCCAAGAATTATTCTTGTGGGTTTTTTATTTCTTTTGTTTCATCATTTTCCAGACTCTTGTCAGTATGGTGTCTAAGGGTTGGATGCCAACATCTGGCCCAGTTTGATTCTGAGAATGTCTACCTCTGGAATGCAGAGAACATTCTTTCCTAACTTTGGGTAAAGATAAGGAAATCACTCTAAGTCTGAGACATTTTAGTTAGTGACCTTTTACTGATTTTGCAATAAGTAAAAGAATTCAGACAATCTAGTCAAAAAATCCTGCTATGTAAGAAAACCAACGTCTCTTGGAGAAATTACTGTGTGGGCTGTAAAAGAATACATATTATCCTAATAGCCTGTCTAAAAATAAAGGTGTGGCTTTTTTTCTTTTCAGTTTTGAAGAATAATGTCACTACCTCTTGTGTCTCTTAAAGTCTAAATTAGACATCTATATGACATCTTTTCAGTGAAATTCCAAGAGCCCAATTTTTTTTATATGTATCACCTTTAGATGAACTAAAGGTCTTTTAAAAACCTACACTAAAGGTTTTTTTAAAATCCATGTAATACAAAAAAAATCCATGTAATACATAGACACTTCACAAAATATGTAAAGTGAGGGTGGAGTAAAATGTATCCTTCAAAAATGCCAAGTTTCCTAATAAATATTTAAAGCACAATAGAGAGTAAATGGGACAGTCTGATTTTAAAAGTCTGGCTTATATTCTAAAAGTTTTTTTCCCCTTTGATTTTTTATGCTCAAAGGGAAGTTGATTTTCTATGTGGCCTGAGAGAATATCAAATGGTCAACATATACTACAGAGTGGAAGGATGATTTTTGTCTGCTTTGTGATATCCTCTGAATAGCAAACAGGGAAAGCAGTTAGGTTGGGAATACTTGGTTTCTACTGTATGTTGCAATTTAACAATACTGAAATATGATTAAATAAACATACTTGTTTCCTTTTCATCATATATTGTACAGTGCTTAACTATTTCTTTAACAAATAAACTAAGACTTAAAGATAGATAGATCAGGTAAGTGAAGAAAAATTTATTATGTAAAAGTGCAGTAACTGGGTAGGACTCTAGGCGCCGCTGCTCACCAGTCTGGGATATACAGGAAGAACACGCACGCACCTCCCACCAAAAAAAAAAAAAAAAAAAAAAAAGCTTCTTACAACCTTCATCACAGCCAGATTGAAAACAGTCTCTCTGGGGCTGCCCAGACCGTACTCCTGGACCACTTTCCGCTCTGAATTCTCCTGAAAATTCAGTTAATTTAGGCACAGAAGAGCAGAGAAGCAATACCCTTCGTACGACTGGAAGAAAACTGAAGCGAGAAAACAATGGCGATTTGGGTGAAGCTGCCCTGCTACAGCGGGCTGGTCCTGCTGTTCCTTTTTCTGGAACTATTGTTGGAAGCCCGGGCCGGGAAGATCCGGTACTCAGTGCCAGAAGAGACTGATGAAGGTTTCTTCGTGGGCAACATCGCCAAAGACCTGGGGCTACAACCCCAGGAGCTGTCAGAGCGAGGAGTCCGCGTCGTCTCCAGAGGTAGGACGCAGCTATTTGCTCTAAATCCGCGAAGCAGTGGCAGCTTGGTCACCGCGGGCAGGATAGACCGGGAGGAGCTCTGCGCTCAGAGCGAGCATTGTCTGGTGAGTTTTAATATCTTGGTAGGGGATAAAATGAAGCTTTTTCCTGTTGAAGTGCAAATAATTGATATTAATGATAACACTCCTCAATTCCAGTTAGAGGAAGTAGAATTTAAAATGAATGAAATTACCACTCCAGGTACCAGAATCCCTCTGCCTATTGGGCAAGACCTTGATGTCGGTGTTAATTCACTCCAGAGCTACCAGCTCAGCTCCAACCCTCATTTCTCCCTGGATGTGCAACAAGGAGCTGATGGGCCCCAACAACCAGAGATGGTGCTGCAGAGTCCACTGGATAGGGAAGAAGAAGCTGTCCACCACCTCCTCCTTACCGCCTATGATGGGGGCAACCCAGTTCACTCAGGGACCCTCCGTATTCGTGTTCAGGTAGTGGATGCAAATGACAACCCTCCAGCATTTACTCAAGCACAGTACCACATTAGTGTCCCAGAGAATGTGCCCGTGGGCACTCTGCTGCTCATAGTAAAAGCCACTGACCCAGATGAAGGAGTAAATGGGGAAGTGACATACTCCTTTCATAATATAGACCAAAAAGTAGCCCAAATATTTCAATTAGATTCTTACACAGGAGAAATATCAAATACAGAACCTTTGGATTTTGAAGAATACAAAATTTATCCAATGGAAATTCAAGCTCAGGATGGTGCAGGTCTTATGTCTCGAACTAAGGTGCTGATCAAAGTTCTGGATGTAAATGATAATGCCCCAGAAGTGACCATCACCTCTGTCACCACTGCAATCCCAGAAAACTTTCCTCCTGAAACCATAATTGCTCTTATCAGTGTGCATGACCAGGACTCTGGAGACAATGGTCACACTATATGTTCCATTCCTGTAAATCTACCCTTTAAATTAGAAAAGTTAGTTGATAATTATTATCGTTTAGTGACAGAAAGAACACTGGACAGAGAACTTACCTCCAGGTACAACATTACAGTAACAGCAATAGATCAGGGAACTCCGACTCTATCTACTGAAATGCACATTTTACTACAAGTGACAGATATCAATGACAACCTCCCTGCCTTCACACAGGATTCCTACTCTACATACATATCAGAAAACAATCCCAGAGGAGCCTCCATTTTCTCTGTGACAGCCCATGACAGCGACAGTGATGAGAATGCACGAGTCACTTACTCCCTAGCAGAAGACACCATCCAGGGCGCACCTCTGTCTTCCTACGTTTCCATCAACTCAGACACTGGCGTCCTGTACGCACTGCAATCTTTTGACTATGAACAGTTTCAGGACCTGCCACTGAGAGTGAATGCACATGATAGTGGGAACCCATCGCTCAGCAGCAACGTCTCCCTGAGCATATTCCTGCTGGACCAAAACGACAATGCTCCTGAAATCCTGTACCCGACTCTCCCCACCCACAGTTCCACTGGCGTGGAGCTGGCACCCCGCTCCGCAGAACCTGGATACCTGGTGACCAAGGTGGTGGCAGTGGACAGAGACTCAGGCCAGAACGCCTGGCTGTCCTACCGCCTGCTCAAAGCCAGCGAGCCAGGACTCTTCGTGGTGGGTCTCCACACAGGCGAGGTGCGCACTGCGCGGGCCCTGCTGGACAGAGACGCGCTCAAGCAGAGCCTGGTGGTGGCGGTCCAGGACCATGGCCAGCCCCCTCTCTCAGCCACCGTCACGCTCACGGTGGCTGTGGCAGACAGCATCCCAGACGTCCTGGCTGACCGAAGTATCCTTGAGTCTCCCGCCAACCCCAGCGACTCCAGCCTCACGCTGTATCTGGTGGTGGCGGTGGCTGCTGTCTCCTGCGTCTTTCTGGCCTTTGTCATCGTGCTGCTGGCGCTCAGGCTGAGGCGCTGGTACACATCCCGTCTGCTCCAGGCTTCAGGAGGGGGATTGGCGGGCTTTCCCACCTCGCACTTTGTGGGCGTGGACGGGGTGCAAGCTTTCCTGCAGACCTATTCCCACGAGGTGTCCCTCACCGCGGACTCGGGGAAGAGTCACCTGATCTTCCCGCAGCCCAACTACGCGGACACGCTCATCAGCCACGAGAGTTGTGACAAAAATGATTTTCTTTCAGCACCTCAGTCTTTACTTGAAGATAAAAAGAAAACATTTCCTCAGGTAAACTTCTTGTAGTAAATTTACCTAGATAAAAATAATCCCTGTGTTTCCTTACTTGCTTTCACTCTCTACTACTAACAGTCCTTCTATTTCTCATGTACCTTCATAGATTTCTATCTACAAATCCTGGGAAATTATTTTTAAGGGTTTATACCCAGTATATTTATAATTGTTCTTTCATTGAAAAGGTGACTCTAGGTGATTGGCATGAAGAGCATGTGTGAGGTGCCGCCTCAGTGGAGGAGAGAACACTGCCTCAGAAACAAAGAGAGTAGCTGCTAACATTTATCTGCTTGCCTCTAGCCAAATAGTTTGATTTTCTTCTGGGTTTACATGGCCATGGCATGGCTAGGGTTGGACTAGAAAAAGACCCACCAATATTTATGTTACTTATAGTGTTTTCAGATGTCCTTAAGTTACAAACAACCTCTAATTTATCCCTAAATTAACTATAGCTATCATCCGTCAGGTGTCAGTGTGCTATTTTATTTTAGGGCATTTAAAGAGGTAGAGATTGTCTAAAATAGTATTTTTAGTTGTGTTAGTATAAAAGTATGGAAATCTCTGTGAGCTGTAAGTTTAAATTATTGCTGGTTTAGTCCTTTGCTTAATCTTTATGCAAGCTTAAGAATACATCAGATGTTTAAGTTAGTTTTAAAATGAAGTAATGAAATGAATGATAGAAAATTGAATATGCAATTTGAGAACTAGTTTGAAGCCTCCTAACTTGGAACATTATTCCTGTAATGGAAGTGACTAAGAAATTAAATTCTATATCCCATTATAATGTGTTAACTTTTCATAAGAAATGCATCCCGAGTATGTTCATGTTTTGATTCAATTACTCTGTTCCAAAAAAATTCACAAGATATATAAAATAAAAGGAAAACAAAAACATAGTAAGACATAAATAAAAGATAAATATCTAAATGGATGAAAAGTGAAAAAGAAAGTGGTGAGCTGCCCTAGCCAGTTAGCTCAGTTGATTAGAACATCATCCCAATACACCAAGGTTGTGGGTTCAATCCTGGGTCAGGGCGCATACAAGAATTAGCCAATTAATGCATCAGTAAGTGAAACAAAATATCGATGTTCCTCTCTTTCTCTCTCTAAAACTCAATCAGTAAGCCCTGGATAGTTGGTTCAGTGGTAGAGTGTTGACCTGGTGTGTGGAAGTCCTAGATTTGATTCCCAGTCAGGGCACACAAGAGAGGTGATCATCTGCTTCTCCTCCTCTCTCTCTCTTTCCTTCCCGCAGCCCTGGCTCAATTGATTTGAGCGCATTGGCCCCAAGTGCTGATGATAGCTCCATTCAGCCTCTACTGCAGTCACTAAAAATAGCTCAGTTGTGAGCATGGTTCCAAGTAGGCAGAGCATTGGCCTCAGATGGGGGTTGCTGGGTGGACCCTGGTTGAGGTGCATGTGGGAGTCTATCTCTCTATCATCTCCCCTCACTTAAAAAAAGTCAATAAATGTTAAAAGAAAGAAAGAAAGTGGTGAGCCAGGCTTAAGCTTTGAGAATTCTAGTCTTGAACTTAGATGAAGACAGTGAAGGTCAGGAGATTGTTCCAGCAGTGTAAGGGAAATAAAAGTGTTTCAGGTTCAACAAGGGATCTGAGCCCAGCTTACTACTTAAATGCAAAATAAGCAATTAAGCCCCTCAGCTAGTTAAAAAGAGGAAATCGCATAAAAATGCTGCCTACCAATTTCTGTGATCATAATTTGTTGAAAGCACAAGACCAAGAGAGAGTGGTGGACATAGATGGCTGGTTTCAGAAAGTAAATGCCGAAAATATCTCAGGTGTAAGCTGTCATATTCAAAGCACTGAACCCAGGAGTGAGGAAGACAGGGAGAGGAAGTGGTGAGGGAGGTTCTTCCACTTAAATGTATAAACCAAAATGTTGAAACATATTGTCTTCTGGAATTTATTGTTGCTAATGAGAAGTTTTCTGTCAACAAGTTGTCGTTATTTTTGGGTAATACCTGTTTTGTCTCTGATGGCTTTTAAATTTTTATCTCATTCCTACTGAGTGTCTAAGTGTGGATTTTTATTTTTATTTTCTGTTTGGTACCAAGAGCATACTCTCAATTAATAACTTATTATAATTTAAACTTTTCTCATTTCTTAAAATATGGCTTCTGTGTCTATAAATGAGCTAAGTTTACTTATTAAAACAAAGAAATTATCAAGTTGGATGATTTTAAAATCCATCTATATTCTACCGATAAGGCTCATACTTAATGGCCTTGGCTGGTTTGCTCAGTAGATAGTGTTGACCCTATGTTTGGATGCTCCAGGTTTGACCCCCCAACAGGGCACACATGAGAAGTGACCATCTGCTTCTCTTCTCCTTCCTTTCCCCCTTCTCTCTCTCTCCTCATCTCTTGCAGCCAGTGGCTTGATTGGTTCGAGCATCAGTCTGGGGCACTGAGGATAGCTAAGTTGACTCAAGCGTTGGCCCCAGACAGGGGTTGCAGGGTGGATCCCAGTTGCAGAGCACGCGGGAGTCTTTCTCACTATCACCCCTCCTCTCACTTAAAAAAAAAAGATACATGCTTAAAACAAAGATATACAGTATGTATGTTTATTTCCAACATTTTAGTGTGATTCACACAGAAAACAAAGCTGTCATGTAAATATTAATATAACAAAGTAGTCTTTAGGCAATAAAATTAATAGTGATTTATAAATGGACTGATTATAATTATAAAATGAACAGACAAAAAGATACAAAATTATGAGCTCCCATAATTGAACAATATAGATTTAGAAATAATACCAGGAGATTTTAACCCAATTCCATGAGAAGCAATAGACCCCACAAGCAGAAAATTACTTAGTATACAGAATATTTGAACAACAGAATCTATAAAAGTGATTTAATAGATCTGTATAGACTCCAATAAAGACATAAACACATGAGATATGGAAAATCTACAATAATTTACTACATAGTCATCACAAAAAAGGCACAGTAAATTTCCAAACACCAATATTGTACCTGCCTTATAACATGTATTTAAATCACAAATTGGAGGAGGGGGGAAATAGGGAAAGGTTGGGAAATGGTATAAACTTTCAGTTATAAGATGAATGAGGTCTGGGACCTAATGTATAATATAGTAGAGACTATAGTTGATGACATGTATTGTATAATTAAATTGGCTAAGAGAGTAGAACTCAAATGGTCTCATGAAAAAAATAAATATTTGAGGTGATGGATGTGTTAACTTGAGAGGAATCTTTTCACAATATATACATATATCAAATCATCCTGTTGTATACCTTAAACATTACAATTTTATTTGTCAACTGTACCTCAATAAAGCTGAAAAAAATCAACTCAAACATTTAAAAATAGGCCCTGGCTGGTTGGCTCAGTGTCAGAGCATCAGCCCAGCATGTGGATGTCCTGGGTTTGATTCTCAGTCAGGGCACACAGGAGAAGCACCCATTTGATTCTCCATCCCTCCCCCTTTCACTTTTCTCTCTCTCTCTCTTCCCCTATGCTATGGCTCTATTGTAGTAAGTTGGCCCTGGGTACTAAGGATGGCTCCCTCACCTCTGCCTCAGGCACTAGGAAGAGCTTGGTTGCTGAGCAACAGAGCAACACCTCAGATGAGCAGACATTGCCTCCTAGTGGGCTTGCTGGGTGGATCCCAGTTGGGGTGCATGCTGGAGTCTGTCTCTACCTCCCTTCCTCTCACCGAATTTTTTTAAAAATTAAAAATAGTAAAAGGCAAGAAGAAAGTTTGGATATTTAAACCTATACCCCTAGATTAAATATCCAAATCACTCTTGGATTTAAAAAAAATAACAATGAAATGTAACCAGGTGGTGGCACAGTGGATAGAGTGTTGGCCTGGGATGCTGAGGACCTGGGTTCAAAACCTGAGGTTGCCAGCTTGATTGCAGAGTAGCTGGCTTGAGTGTGGGATCATAGATGTGACCCCATGGTTGCTGGCTTGAGCCTAAAGTAACTGGATTGATCAAAGGGTCACTCTGCTGTAGTACCCCCCGGTCAAGGCACATATGGGAAAGCAATAAATGAACAACTAAGGTGCTACAAGGAAGAATTGATGCTTTTCATCTCTCTCCTTTCCTGTCTGTCCCTGTCTGTTTCTCCCTTCCCTCCCCACCTCGCATGCGCAGGGTAAAATAAAATGAAGTAAAAAAATTTTAAAATGACAATGGAAATAGAAAGTATTTAGAAATAAACAAAAATTAAAATATTTATTAAAATTGTGGAATACAGCTAAAACAATATATAGTGGTAAATTTATAGACAAATGCAATATTAAAAAAGCAAATGATTGAAAAGAAAGTGAATTTAGCTTGCCACTTAAGAAACAAAGTGCCCTGGCTGGTTGGCTCAGCAGTAGAATGTCAGCCTGGCATGTGGAAGTCTCAGGTTCAATTCCCAGCACACAGAAGAAGTGACCATCTGCTTCTCCACTTCTCTCTCTGTCTCTCTCTCTCTCTCTTCATCTCTCACAGCCATGGCTCTAGTGATTTGAGCAAGTTGGCCCTGGGTGCTGAGGATGGCTCCATGGCCTTGCCTCAGGCACTAAAATAGCTCAGTTGCCAAGCGGTGGAGCAATGTCCTCAGATGGGCAGAGCATCACCTGGTAGGGGGCTTGCTAGGTGGATCCCAGTGGGGACGCATGCGGAAGTCTGTCTCTCTACCTCCCCACTTCTCACTTAAAAAACAAGAAAAGAAAGCAAAAACTTAGCAATACAGTAAAAGAAAATAGTAGAAATAAAAAACATAGAAGTATAAGTTATTGAAATGCAAACAAGGGAAAATTCTGATGATGGAACAATAGAAGAAGATAATAAAGATTATACTAGTGGGGAGAAAATGAAAATTCTGTCCAAGTTGGGACTAACATAGGCTAGGCTGATGCCACGAATAAAATATTTTTTAAACATCCTTAATACACCCCTCAAAGTTCTGATAAAAAACAAAGACTGGAAAAGGAGAAGGAGAAGGAAAAGCAAGGGAGACTGGGCAAAGATAACTGGATATTAATCAAGAAGCATGGATGGGAAATAATATACTGAGTAAAACCAGATATTGTCAAAGACAAAGAAAGGGGTAAATCTTTGGAAAAATAGCAATAAGGGATGTTAAATAGCTATTTAATGAACTCAAAAACATCAAAACAATGTCGATAACAGGTTTTTAAAAGCAAACTAGAGGCTCTACTAGACAGTATAGTTTGTTGATATCTGTTGTTTCCAATAAATATTTCATTGGTGTTATCAGAGGATTGAATAAAAGTAAAAATGTTCAATGGGGAAGAAACCAAAAGGCAAACAGACTGAGGTGAGACTAGAAATGAGCAATCTCACTTAAGAATGTTGATTCAAAATCTCAATTGAAATATCAAATCCTGTTCACTGTTTTAAAGTAATACTTATAGCTATTTGTTATTTTTAAAATAATATCATTTATGACATAGTTTACTTCATGGATGCAAGGGTATTTCAATAATGGCCATTGATCTAATAATATAAATCTCCCTAGTAAGAGATTAAAGAGAAAAAGCCACATGTTCATTTCAATATAGGCATAATAAAGTTCTTGAGACCATTCAACACATGACTAAACTAGGAATAGAAGGAAACTTTCTTAATGTGATAAACAGTATCTATTAAAAACATATAGACTACACAAAGCAATCTACAGATTCAGTGCAATCTCTTTCAAAATTCCAATTACTTTTTTTTTTTTTTTGCTGAACTAGAAAAAAATTTATCCTAAAATTTATATAGAGTGTCAAGGGACCTCAAAGAGCCAAAGCAGTCTTGTAAAAAAAGAAGGACAAAGTTGGAGGTCTCACACTTCCTGATTTCAAAACTTACTTTAAAGGTACAATAATCAGAACAGTAAAGACAGAAATGTAGGCCAGTGGAATAGAATAAGAAGATCAGAAATAAACTCACATATATGGTCAAATGATTTTCAACAAGGATGCCAAGACTGTTCAATGAGGAAAGGACAATCTTTTCAACAAAAAGTTTTGAAAAAACTGGATGTCCACATGCAAAAAAATGAAGTTGTGGCCTTCCAACTTTATTCATATGCAAATTTATATACAACTTATATCATATACAGAAATTTACTCAAGATAGATCAAAGACCTAAACACAAGAGCTAAAATTATAAAACTCCTAAAAGAAAACATAGTGGAAAAATCTTCGTGGCATTGTATTTGGCAATGATTACTCAGATGTGACATTAAAAGCACAAGTAACAAAAGAAATATAGATAAATTAGACTTTATCAAAATTAAAAACTTGTATATCAAAGCACAATATCTACAGTGAAAAGTCAACTCACAGAATGGGAGAATATTTGCCAGCCATATATCTGCTAAGGAATGGCATCTGGTATATATAAAGAACTCCTATAATTTGCAATAAAAAACAAACAACTGAATTTTAAAAGGGACAACTGACTTGAATAGACATCTCTCCAAATAAGATATACAAATGACCAAAATCACATGAAATGATGCTGTACATCACTAAACATTAGGGAAATACAAGTCACAATCATAATGAGATACCACTTCATTCGTATTAGAGATGGCTATTATTAAGAATAAACAAAGAAAATAAGTTTTAGCGATCATATGGAGTATTGCATTGTTGGTGGAATGTAAAATGCTGCTGCTGCTATGGAAATGGTACGATGATTCCTCAAAAGAATTAAAATTATCATAGGATTCAGTAATTTCACTTCTGGATATATACCCAAAAGAAACAAAAGCAGGCTCTTGGACAGATGTTCATAGCAGCATTATTCACAATAGCCAAAAAGTAGAAGCAAGCCAAGTGTCTATTGACATAAGAATAGATAACCAAAATATGATATCTATATATCTATATATATCTATATCTATCTATCTATCTATATATATATATATATATATATATATATATGACTATTCAGCCTTTAAAAAGGATTTTGCCACATGCTACAACATGGATTAACCTTGAAGACACTATGCTAAGTGAAATAAGCTAGCTACAAGGCACAAATACTGTATAATTCCTTTTATTATAAAATTCTTAGAGTAGTCAAATTTATATAGAGACAGAAAGTAGAATGGTGGTTGCCACGGGTAGACAGGAGGAGGAATATGGAGTAAGTGTTTAATGAGTACAGAGTTTCAAATGGGAAATATGAAAAAGTTCCTGAGATTGATGGTGATTGTTGCACAACAATGTGTCTATAATTAATGCTACAGAACTGTACACTTGAAATGATTAAAATGGTCAATTTTATGTTATGTATATTTTGCCACAATTTAAAAAAAAAGAAGTCCAGTTATTCTGCTGTTAAGATCATGAGAATAAAAGCACACATGGAAAAGCCATGTGAAAGGGAGAGGCCATGAGACTATATAGGAAGAGTCACCCAGATGTCAACACACCAGCTGAACCAGTCCCCAGATGCTACGCTGCATGGATAATCACCAGCAAGACCACCAGAAGAACTGAAATAAATGATCCAGCTCAGATTGAAAATTGTTGAACAAACAAAACCATGTCATTTGAAGACACTGATTTGGGGGTGTTTTTATACTCAATATAACCAAAGTGATATGCATACAATTTGACCCAGAAATCCCATTTTTCTGGTTAATATCTTAGTTCTAGAGAGTGTGTATGTGAGGAGACATATCCAGTAAGGTTCATTGCCTGATTGTCTGCAATAGTAAAGAAGGAAGGGGAAAGGTAGAGAAGGAAGGAGGTATGGAAGGGAAGAGAGGGAAGCAAAAGGAAAAAAAATACCTAATATCCTCCTACAAATACAGGGAAATAAATTTTAACATTTTTCACATAATGAAATATTATTCAATAGTTAAAATAGGCATGATAAGCATAAATAAATATCAAAAGTTGAATGTTGAGGACAGTACATTGCAGAATAAGTGTACCATGCTACTTTTGTATGAATTTGAAATAGACAAACTGTGGATGCATCCGTATGCAGTACAGAAAAGCATGCATGGGAATAATAACTGCCGCATTCTGGATGGTGATTACTTCTATGGATGAAGGAATAGAACTGTTTTTAAGGAAGGGTACCAGAGGGATTTGAATCTTTCTTTTTCTTTTTCAATTGATCTCCAATAACCATAGTAATAATTGTTTCAGGCAAGAATCACCAATGGTGACATCTGCATAATATTAATGCATTTCCCTACTAATTAAAACAAAAGAAAAACAGTAAGTTTACTAGAGATATTATTAATAGAGAAACCTAGAAGTCACCACCTTAACCAAATGATTACTGTTAACACTCACAGTAATGGAACAAAGAAATCATGTGCCCCCTGATAAGATGCACTGAGAAGGTTACAATATTTCTGCCAAAAAAAAAAAAAAAAAAAAACAACCCAAATAATCTGAATCTAATCATGGGCAAAAATAAAGAAAAAAATCAGATAAACCCTAAAGATGGCTATTCTACTGAATAACTGGCCACTACTCTTCAGAAGATTGAAGTTAGGAACTATAAATAAAAGGCTGGTGAACTGTCTCAGATTAAGTATAACTAAAGAGAAAACATTAAATGTAATATGTGGTTCTGGATTTGATCCTAGACCAGAATTTTCTGTTTGTTATAAAAAGGCATTATTGTGGCAACCGGCAAAATCTAAGTAACATTTTTAGGTAAGGTAATAGAACTACATCTGCCAATTTACTGACTTTTTATCATATTTTGGTAATGAGGGAATGTTACTGATTTTAAGAAATACACACTGAAGCATTTGAGAGGTAAAAAAAGCATCA
Source organism: Rhynchonycteris naso (assembly GCA_037038555.1). Lineage (NCBI taxonomy): Eukaryota > Metazoa > Chordata > Mammalia > Chiroptera > Emballonuridae > Rhynchonycteris > Rhynchonycteris naso. The sequence continues at coordinate 102,738,251 of CM073003.1, forward strand.
TATCTGGAAGATATTCTGAAATCTGGGAGATTCAGGGAGATTCAGAGAGAGGAAGAGAGGCAGAGCATGAAATCAAAATGTTAACATTGGGATAATACGGATGACACATTTATGGGAATTCTTTGTACTATTTTTGTAACCTTTCTATAAGTCTGAAATTATTAAAAAATAAAATGTTTAAAAATTGATCTCAGATATGGCAAAATATTAAGATTTGATAAATGTTAATGGCATGTATACTTTCATTACATTATTTTGTATACTCACCTGTATATTTGAAATATTTCAGAATTTTTGTTTGAAATAAAAAATGCATTATTCATAAGTACTTCAAAATGAAGCAGGAGTAAAAAGACATCAACTGCATTGTATTTTATGTGCTTAGAAAACACTAACCATCAGAAAAAGGACTCCGCAAGCTCTAACAACTTTGAGTGACTTATTCTTCGTTTGGCAAAACCTCTTGTCCTTAATGTTCCGTGCTGCTTCTCACCTTCAAGCATTTGTACTGAGGTTCTACAACACTACTCTACCCTCTTTTTAATCCAATTCTACTCTTTAGAATTCAGTTTCATTCAAGTGCTTGTAAAGGACCCCCAAATCTAGGCTGGATACCCTTCCTATGTATTCTCCCATTACCCAGTGTTTCCCAACATCACAGCAGTTATACTCTACTATACTACTCAGTTTACTTCCTCTATTTACTTCCTCTGGCCTATCCTATCCTGTAAACTGTCTGAGAGCAGGGACTGTGTGAATCAGGTTCACTAATTCTGTCTCCAGCATTAATCAGGCAACATGTCAGGCACATGATAGTTACCCAATTGAGTGTCCAATAATCCAGTTATTTTAAATACAGGTCTTGAAGTTAAGTGTTAATCCATCAAGCACAAAAATTCAAAATCTGTAACCTTAGAAGATAATGTAGCTAATTTTAAAAATGTTATCTCTGAATATAAAATATGAGGTTGAAGGCGTTTGCAACAAGGGCAGCATCAACCTTTATTAATACAGTACCTTGAACTTCAATAATACTTTCCTAGCAACTCCTATCAAGGTCACATTCGTTTACACCATTCTTATTAATTATAAGAGAAAGACTCCTGATTTGAAAGAGTTACTTCTAAGGTATCCTAGAACTGTAGGATTCTTCAAAGGAACTTGAAAGTCACAAAGCTAACAAGTAACTTGGGTTTGCCTGATAGGGTGCAGATATTACTTAGGCCTCTGAGCGTCGCTGTTGACCACCCAAGGAGTAAAAGCCTGCCTTGCGTCCAATCCTACACCAAGGCTGCCACAACACAAAGGGCTGGACATTTACTCATAAGCTTCCAGACGGCTAAGAAATTCAGTCCAGCAGTTCTCGCTACAGTGAGCTGGGTCCCGTGAATTCTGGTCTCCCCGGACCTTCAGGAATAAAGATTGGAATCCCGCACTGGATACTGGAAGTTGCCTCAGAGAAAAGACTACAGAAGAAATGGCGGTTCCGTTGCCACAACGCAGAAGGCTGGTCCTGCTGTGTCTCCTTTCCGCGGCCCTGTGGGAGGCTGGAGTTGGGCAGATGCGTTACTCTGTGTCAGAAGAGATCGACAAAGGCTCCTTCGTGGGCAACCTCTCCAAAGACTTGGGTCTGGAGCCTCTGATGTTGGCAGAGCGCAGAGTCCGCATCGTCTCCAGAGGTAGGACGCAGCTCTTTGCTCTCAATCCGAGAAGCGGCAGCTTAGTCACTGCGGGCAGGATAGACAGGGAGGAGCTCTGCGCTCAGAGCACGCGATGTCTGGTGAACTTTAACATTCTTTTGGAAGATAGATTGACTATTTATTCAGTAGAGGTGGAAATAACAGATATTAATGATAATGCCCCTCGCTTTGGGGTGGAGGAACTAGAGCTAAAAATCAGTGAAACAACTACACCGGGATTCCGGATTCCTCTAAAGAATGCTCATGATGCGGACGTAGGAGAAAACAACCTCCAGAAATATGAACTTAACCCAAATGACCACTTCTCCTTGGAAGTGCGAAGTGGAGCGGATGGGAACAAGTACCCGGAGCTGGTGCTGGAGCGCGTCCTGGACCGCGAGGAAGAGGCTGCTCACCACCTTGTTCTCATGGCTTTAGACGGGGGCAACCCAGTCCGATCTGGCACCTCCCGCATCCGCGTAATGGTCCTGGATGCTAATGACAACGCGCCTGTTTTTACACAGCCTGAGTACCATGTAAGTGTTCCAGAGAATACGCCAATCGGCACCCAGATACTCACAGTGACCGCCACTGATGCAGATGAGGGATATAATGGTCAAGTGGCATATTTTCAAGAGGAAACCCCTGGAAAATCCTCAGAAGTATTTGAGCTTAAGTCAGCATCTGGAGATATAATAATCATTAAAAGTCTAGATTATGAAGATGCAAAGTTCCATGAAATTGATATTGAAGCTCAAGATGGTCCAGGCCTTCTGACCAGAACAAAGGTTGTTGTTACAGTTCTGGATGTGAATGACAATGCCCCAGAATTCTACATGACCACAGCTACTGGTGCAATCTCTGAAGACTCTCCTCCAGGAACTGTCATTGCACTTTTCAATGTACATGACAGAGACTCTGGGCAGAATGCATTTATCACATGTTCACTCCCAGAGAATCTCCCTTTCAAGTTAGAAAGGTCAGTGGACAATTACCACCGGCTGGTCACAACCAGAGCTCTTGATAGAGAGCAGTTTTCCTCTTACAACATCACTGTGACCGCTAAAGATGGAGGGAACCCATCTCTGTTTACGGATACTCATGTTTTGCTGCAGGTGGCAGACATCAACGACAACCCACCCACCTTCTTTCACACTTCTTACTCTGCCTACATTCCTGAAAACAACCCCAGAGGCACCTCCATCATTTCTGTGAAGGCCCATGACCCCGACAGCGACGAAAATGCCCATGTAATTTATTCCTTGACAGAGTACACCCTTCAGGGGGCGCCACTGTCATCCTACATCTCCATCAACTCTGACACTGGAGTCCTCTATGCACTGAGCTCCTTTGACTATGAGCAGTTCCATGAACTTCAGCTGTGGGTGACAGCACAAGACAGCGGGAAACCACCGCTCAGCAGCAATGTGTCTCTGAGTTTGTTCGTTCTAGATCAGAATGACAACACACCGGAGATCCTGTACCCCACCCTCCCCACAGATGGTTCCACTGGCGTAGAACTGGCACCCCGCTCTGCAGAGCCTGGCTATCTGGTGACCAAGGTCGTGGCAGTGGACAGAGATTCAGGCCAGAATGCCTGGTTGTCCTACCGCCTGCTCAAGGCCAGCGAGCCAGGGCTCTTCGCGGTGGGGCTGCACACGGGCGAGGTGCGCACTGCGCGGGCCCTGCTGGATAGAGATGCGCTCAAGCAGAGCCTTGTGGTGGCGGTCCAGGACCACGGACAGCCCCCTCTCTCAGCCACCGTCACACTCACTGTGGCCGTGGCCGACAACATCCCAGACGTCCTGGCTGACCTGAATAGCCTCGAACCCTCTTATGACTCTGACACCTCGTACCTCACCCTGTACCTGGTGGTGGCAGTGGCCGCTGTTTCCTGCGTCTTTCTGGCCTTTGTCATTGTGCTGTTGGCACTCAGACTGCGGCGTTGGCACAGGTCACGTCTGCTCCAGGCTTCAGGAGCCAGGTTTGCGGGCGTGCCCGCCTCGCACTTTGTGGGCGTGGATGGGGTGCAGGCTTTTCTGCAGACCTATTCCCACGAGGTGTCCCTCACCGCGGACTCGGGGAAGAGTCACCTGATCTTCCCGCAGCCCAACTACGCGGACACGCTCATCAGCCAAGAGAGTTGTGAGAGAAAGGATTTGCTGTCAGCACCTCAGTCTTTACTTGAAGATAAAGAAGAAATATTTCCTCAGGTAAACCCTCTTCACAATATACTTATGAACTATTACTAAAATAAATAAAATGACCTCTTAGCTTCTTACACTGTTTACTATATCTCTTTATTTTGCATATTTCCTTGAGATAATATAGAAAATAAGTCCTTGTGAATTGTTTCTTGCTATTTTTAAGTGTTCACACAGTGCAAGGGGAAAGGAGCTAGAATCTTTGTGTCATAGTATAAGTCAGAAGTTAGTAGGTGAAGATATTTAAATTATCAAAAGAGCATTGGGAACTGGGGTATCTGGTTTCTTACACTTTCGTTCTGATTTTGGGGTAAATTTTCTCATCTACCTGGGTCAACAATTCTTTCTCTCTTAAAAATATGGAGGCTGTTTTTCTGTTTACTCAAGTGCTTTAAAATTTAAGGCTTTTATACTTTATATTTGAATTATATGAATAATGAAACACTTTAGTTTTTCTCACTCAGTCTTATTTTTCCTTCAGTTTGGCAGCAAGGTTCTTAATTTTATTTGATTTGTGTGGCCTTCTCTATCTAAAAGATGGAAATTTAGAAATACATAGGCTTCACCATGTTTCAGAAAGGAGGCAGGTATGTTATGGCATATATTCGTGGTTAAAAAATCTCATTTCCCTCTACAGTAGCTACATGTTTTTTGAAGAAGTGACTGACTTATTGTTTGCTCTATTATAAATAGGTAGTGTAATAATAAACATGTTTTGGCTTGACCTGTGTTGGCGCAGTGGATAAAGCATCGACCTGGAACGCTTAGGTCACTGGTTCAGAACCCTGTACTTGTCTGGTCAAGGCACATATGGGAGTTGATGCTTCATGATCTTCCCCTCTCTCTCTCTCTCTCTTTTCCTCTCACTCACACTCTCTCCTCTCTAAAATAAATACATTTTAAAAATAAATTTAAAAATAATAATAATAAGCATGTTTCTCTTTGATGTTTTTGTTTTTCTCATATCTGATAACCATATTGCCTTTTTATCTTTAAAAATAATATATATTTTCAAGGAAATTTAGAAACTATGTCAATAATTGCCCCTAAAATTCTTCTTATACATCTCTTTTCAAATTTTCCTACTCATAGCAGCTGTTTAAAATATTTTAAATCCCACTATAGATAGTCCCAACTTGAAATGACCTCTCTTAACTTGGGAGTCCATTTTGGGGGTCCAGATAAGACATAAGAGGAGTAAGGAAATAAAAATGAAATGTAATGAAAAATATTCTAATCCCTCACTCAACCTCAGTACCCCACACAACCACTGCTTTTCTTCACCACTTTTCTTTCCATGTTGGCTTTTAATATGTTAGTCATATAGTTAATAATAGAGAACAAAGAATACACATATTCTATGTAACTGGGATTGTTTTTTATTTATTTGGCAGTAATTAGGTACTGGGTCTTGTACTTAATGGTATCAGTATCATCTTTCAAGGTTCTGTGAGTATTATATTTAAGGGCATCTGAGGAAAAATTGATCCAAGACTATGTATTTCATTGTGTTTATTATTACTATTATATAATTCCCTATGAGATAAAATTTGAACTCAGTTTGGAATAATATCTTGTAACATCTTATAAGTAATTAATAAATTATGAACTGAGAAAAATTAAAGACAGTTTCTTTTAGTGTGCGTAATCACTCTTGACAAGAAGAAATGCCTTAAACATGGGTTATAGTGCATCATAATTGAAATGACAACTGTATTGTATTTCTATTTTGTGCTTAAAGAGAGAAATAAATTCAGAAAAAGTGTTTCTGGAACATAAAGCAAACGTTTATCTCTACTAATTTCAGTTTCAGTCTTTAAAAACCCTCCTCACACTCTAGCTCTAAGCAAAGTGAACTACTTTTTATTCCATGGAGTTCTGTGATTTCTTGCTTGCATCTAGGCATTGCCATGCTGTTCTCACTTTCAGGCCTTTCCCCTGATCCACTCCTCTCATGTTTCTTGGGAAAGCCTTTGTTAAACTCCAAGGCCAGAATGGCCACGCATTGTCATTTCTTGTTTGCTTTTATATCTTTACAATCTCTGTAAAGGAAGTGGCTTGTCTATATTATTCATCTAAAATCCCCAGATGTTGTCTGACACCCCATTATATGTTTGTCTAATAAACTGGTTAAATAAAAATATTAAAACTAAGATTTCAGGCTATCATGGACAACCTTCAAGAAGCATAATTTATAAATATGGCTGATATTTTTTCTGTGTGGTTCTTAAACATTGAACATTTCAAATCAGTAACTCCGGCATGTTTGAAGCAATATTGGTGGCATTAAGGTTAGTGCCTGGCTTCTAGAGGAAATAACTTGAAGTTACATCTTTGAACATAAAACATTTCAATTTGGTGAAATAAACACCAATCCCCTTACTCTGATAAAAAGGATTTGGGATGTTGGGAAACTTTAAAATTAATACACATACTAACTTGGGTTTGCCTGAGAAGGTGTAGTAAACGGTTAGGCCCCTGAGCGTCGCTGTTGACCACTCAAGGAGGAAAACGCAAATGGAGAGCTAGTCCACCATTTCCTTGCTCCTAAAAAGCAGAGTGTCAGCAAATCAGACTCAGAAGATCCCGGGCTGCTACACTCACCTTGTCGGTCAACCAGCTCTATGACCTAAGAATTAGGCCCACAAAGGGCTTACTTAGCTCATTGAGAAAATAAGAGTGGAATCAGTCGTGGGAAATTGGAATCGGACTCAAAAAATAATTCACCGAAAAGGAAATGACTAATTACCTAATCAAAAACAGCAGAGGACTGGCCCTGCTGTGCGCGCTCCTGGGGACGCTGTGCAAGACCGGATCTGGGCAGATCCGCTACTCAATATTGGAGGAGTCGAACGAAGGGTCCTTCGTAGGCAACATCTCCAGGGACCTGGGGCTGAAGCCCCCGGAACTGGCGGAGCGCGGAGTCCGAATCGTCTCCAGAGGTAGGACGCAGCTCTTTGCTCTGAACCCGCGAAGCGGCAGCTTGGTCACCGCGGGCAGGATAGACCGGGAGGAGCTCTGCGCTCAGAGCACTCGATGTCTAGTAGAATTTAACATCCTGGTTGAAGACAAATTGAAAATTTTTGAAGTAGAAGTAGAAATTAAAGACATTAATGATAATACTCCTGATTTTCTAACGGAGGAATTGGAAATAAAAATTGTTGAACTAACACCTCCTGGAACTCGATTTCCACTTAAGACTGCATTTGACCCAGATGTGGGCATGAATTCTCTGCAAAACTACCAGCTAAAACCTAATGACTACTTTTCCCTGGCTGTGAATATTGTCTCTGATGGGGCCAAGTACCCAGAGCTGATGCTGGAGCAAGCTCTGGACCGGGAGAAAAAGAAAGTTCACCAGCTTGTCCTCATTGCTTCTGATGGTGGAGACCCTGTTCGCTCTGGCAACTTGTGCATCCAAGTGATAGTTCTGGATGCGAATGACAACCCACCAGTATTTACTCAGCCTGAGTATCGAGTAAGTGTTCAGGAGAACTTGCCAGAGGGCACCCTTCTGCTCACTGTGAATGCCACTGACCCTGATGAAGGATTCAATGCTCAAGTGTCCTATATGCTAGATAAAATGCCCGGGAAAATCGCTCAGATTTTTTATCTCAACTCAGTGACTGGGGATCTATCCATATTAAAAAGTCTAGACTATGAGGATGCCATGTCCTATGAAATTAAAATTGAAGTACAAGATGGGCCAGGTCTCCTTTCAAAAGCTAAGATTCTAGTCACAGTTCTGGATGTGAATGACAATGCCCCAGAAATCACAATCACTTCTTTCACAGGATCTATCTTGGAAGAGACTACTGCTGGAAGAGAAGTTGCCCTTGTTAATGTTCATGACCGGGATTCTGGGCAAAATGGGCAAGTCACAGTTTTTGTCTTGGAAAACATGCCATTTAACTTGGAAAAATCAATAAACCAATATTACCGCTTAGTGACAGCCAGATCCCTGGACCGTGAACAGATTCCTGAATATAACATCACTCTGAGAGCAACAGATGGGGGAAATCCACCACTGTCTACAGACACTCACATCACCCTGTACGTGGCAGACATCAATGACAACCCACCTGCCTTCACTCATGCCTCCTACTCTGCCTATATTCCGGAAAACAACCCCAGGGGAGCCTCCATCTTTTCTCTTACCGCCAGGGACCCTGACAGCATGGAGAACTCCCACATCACTTATGCACTGTTAGAGGACACTGTCCAGGGGGCGCCTCTCTCCACTTATATCTCCATCAACTCTGACACTGGTGTTCTTTATGCTCTTCGATCCTTTGATTATGAGCAGGTTAGAGACCTGAAGTTATTGGTGACCGCCAGTGACAGTGGGAACCCTCCTCTCAGCAGCAACGTGTCACTGAGTCTGTACGTGCTGGACCAGAACGACAATGCGCCTGAGATCCTGTACCCCACCATCCCCACTGATGGTTCCACAGGCGTGGAACTGACACCCCGCTCTGCAGAACCCGGCTACCTGGTGACTAAGGTGGTGGCGGTGGACAGAGACTCGGGCCAGAACGCCTGGCTGTCCTACCGCCTGCTCAAGGCCAGCGAGCCAGGGCTCTTCGCGGTGGGGCTGCACACGGGCGAGGTGCGCACTGCGCGGGCCCTGCTGGACAGAGATGCGCTCAAGCAGAGCCTGGTGGTGGCGGTCCAGGACCATGGCCAGCCTCCTCTCTCAGCCACCATCACGCTCACGGTGGCTGTGGCTGACAGCATCCCAGATATCCTAGCTGACCTGGGCAACCTCGAACCCTCGGCCAACCCTAACGCTTCAGACCTCACGCTGTACCTGGTGGTGGCAGTGGCCGCTGTTTCCTGCATCTTTCTGGCCTTTGTCATCGTGCTGCTGGCGCTCAGGCTGAGGCACTGGCACAGGTCACGTCTGCTCCAGGCTTCAGGAGGGAGATTGGCGGGCTTTCCCACCTCGCACTTCGTGGGTGTGAATGGGGTGCAGGCTTTTCTGCAGACCTATTCCCACGAGGTGTCCCTCACCACGGACTCGGGGAAGAGTCACCTGATCTTCCCGCAGCCCAACTACGCGGACACACTCATCAGTCATGAGAGCTGTGAGAAAAGTGAGCCTTTTCTGGTAGCTCAAGATTTACTCGAAGCAAAAGGAGACCCCAAGCTACTTCAGGTGAGTTTATTTCTTTAAAAATATATATTATACAGAACGGTTACGCTGGTGTGGTTATTATAAGGCACATTCCTATTGTTTAAGTATTTGTTCCTCTCTCTTCTGGGCTTATGATTGGGCTGTACTTCTTGGCCTGGCATAGCTGAGTGGGCTATTAACTAGTTCTGGTCAAGACATGGTAAATGGAAGTAGGTGTGTCTCTTCCTGGAGGAAGATTTGGTTGCCATTGTGAATATTTCCAGATCTTTAACTTGCTCTTTGAAATTGTGACTGCTTCTTCTACCTGGGTTCTTAAAAAACTATGATGAGAGAAGATCTCTGTGATTTACCCAACATTGATCTATACTTGGGACAAATAGGCATTTTTATTTTCTTTTTTAATTAATTGAGAGGCAGGGAGGCAGACAGACAGACTTCCTTATGTGCCCCAACAGAGATCCACTCGGCAAGCCAAATACTCTGCCCCTCTGGGGCCGCTGCTTTGTTGTTCTACAACCAAGCTATTTTAGCGCTTGAGGAGGGGCCATCTTCAGTCCCCTGGTCAACTCGCTCAAACCATTCAAGCCATGGCTGTGGGAGGGGGAGAGAGAGAGAGAGATAAAAAAAAGAAAGGAGAGGGGTGAAGAAGCAGATGGGTGCTTCTCCTGTGTGCCCTGACCAGGAATCAAATCTAGGACTTCCACATGCCGGGGCAACGCTCTTACTGCTGAGCCAACCAGCCAGGGCCATAGGCATGTTTTATTTTAAATCTCTGTTTCTAAGTTTGTGTGTCATTCCAGACTACCTAGCCTGTCCTGACTGATACAAACAAGTAAATATATATATATATTTAGTTAAATAGTTTAGGCTCTCATAAAATGATGCTTAACTCCTTTCAAGCCAGACCAAACTCTTTATCTTAATGACATAAAAATTGTAGGGTAAAAATGTAGTTGGTCCAATTGTTTTACTTGGCCTGCAGTCCTTATTATGTACACCTAAAGTGTATGTGTTCATTTGTGCATTCACATTGATAGGCTGTTTGCCTAAAGGTGGAAGTTCAATTGCCTAAACTGTCATATGCCTCAAGTGGCATTTCTTGTCCTCTGAGAAGGGTAAAAAAAGTAAGGCAGTATGTCTTGGCCTTTGCAGGAGATTTTTAGACCATACATTGCAATAATAAAATAGGAGTGTTACAACCTTTTAAGTGAGAAATTTTGACCCATTTTGGACTTTATAAATTACTTTTACCCATGAAGTCACATCAGAGAGTCATCCAAAATTAGACACATTTCATTAAACTTCAAACAAAGGAACAAATGTCTCCCTCAATATATTAGGTAAAGGTACATTCAAAAGTGTGTGACAACAGGGCCTGAACAAAAGTAACTGAAGGCAGAGAAAGGTGTATTCTCACTCAAGCATGCAAATACATCACAGGAAAAAAAGGCACATAACCTTTGGATTATCGTTTTAGGAAAAAATCTTTATTATATTAATATCATTTTCCTTGTATGGACAAAAATTTATTAAATGGCTAGTGCCAAAAAGACTTTAGATGTTTAAAGAGAATTTTCTAAGAATCTTATGTAAAATATAACCCGCATATATGTTGTGGAGATGCAAAGAGAATACGAAGGCAGTGTAATTTTCATACACATATATAGATAATGACATCCCATTTTCATTTAAAAAATTTTTTAAGCATAAGCAAAATTTGTTATAAGAGAAGAAAATGAGGGATTCTAATAGAAAGAACTGAAAGTATAAAGGCATGAAGTAAGAAAAACAAGGGAAAGGATGTCTTCTGAAAATGGATTGTAGTCTGTTTTGACTGGAGTGTCAGATGAGTATGGGTTAGCATTGCAAAATCGTGGAACCAATTGTTGAGTTGGCATCTATTTGGTAGTGCATTTCTTTGTTTTATCCACCCAAGGCCAGTTCAAGGATTACATGATAAATTCCAGATTGGAATGTTTAAGGACTCTCACTGCCTCTTCAAGATTTACTAGAAATCAAGTCAAACTTATTTCACTTATTAAAGGTTTACATAGGATGGAACTGAAAATTGTCATATGGGGTTTTGCACGCATGTTTATATAATAAAGAAGCACTGGTTTCATAAAAATAAATATGACTTACACAAAATTCTGCTTATAAAAATGCATATGTGAGCCCAAAACCTAAATTGTTCCCTTTAACAAAATATCAGCCTCTGCTATACATAACAGGAAGATTATATTTTAAGAAGATCAGCAGTACATTAAAATAAGTCTAGGTCCTTGATTCACTCTTTTTTGCAAAGACTATATCTTTGAAAAGTATTACAGAATTGATGAAGTATATATGGGGAGAGTTAAAATACTAAATAAGGGAAGTTATGGACTTACAAAAGTATAAGGATCATAGTCCACCAAAATGTAGATTAAAAATCCAGTAATTTATTTGGTTACATTCATACTAGTCATATAGATTTTTAAAATACAATGAAATCAATAAAGATATTTTTGCCCCAAAACTGAAAAAAAGAAAAGACAGCATGCTTTATGAAATATGTTCATGGAAAAAATAATATAAAATGATGGCAATGCATCTGAGATTACAAAAAAATAGAAATGTCATATTTAAATGGAAAAGTTGAATATTTGGTTCTTTCCAACAAATAAAAAGGAACAAAGTGCATAGATTTAAAGAGCTTACACTTTGAGGATACACAGCTGGGCAATATGCAGTTTCCCCAGACAACCTCCGGGCGCCGCTGCTGACCAAAAGGAAGAAAGGGGTTCTCAGTTCTGCAGGATCTTCCGGTAGAGTGCCTTCCAGCTTTGTCCCGGCGCACAGCTGAACGCGGACGCGGCTCCTGGGTACCCGCAATCACCTAACAAATCCTACCCACAAGTCCCAAACATCCAGGGTGCTGTCATTGATATTTTAATCATCCCAAGCTTCCCAAAGAGTTCAAGAAATGAAAAGGAGCTCCAGAAAAGCTGAAACGATGAAAAGTCAGGTACTGTTTCTCTTCCTGCTGTCTTTGTTGTGCGGGGCCATCTCCCAGCAGATCCAGTACGTGATTCCAGAGGAGCTGGCCAAGGGATTCAGGGTGGGGAACCTCGCCAAGGACCTGAGGCTCAGTGTCCAGGAGTTGCCAGCCCGAAAACTGCGGGTTAGTGCGGAGGAACTTTTTAACGTAAGCGTAGAAAATGGGGATTTGTTAGTGAGTGGTAGAATAGATAGAGAGAAGATTTGCAGTAGGAAATCTGAGTGTGCACTGGAATTTGAAATAGTGGCTGAAAACCCAATGAACGTGTTCCACGTGATTGTTGCAATTCAAGATATTAACGACAATGCACCACGTTTCATTGCAAAAGACATTAACTTAGAAATCTGTGAGTCAGCCTTACCAGGGGTAAAGTTCCCACTGGATTCTGCGCAGGATGCAGATGTAGAAAGTAATTCACTGAAGGTTTACACCATCAACCCGAGTGACCACTTCTCTATATCAACGAAGGAAAGTCCTGATGGAAGTAAATACCCAGAATTACTGCTGGAAAAACCTCTGGACAGAGAACAGCAGAGCTCCCACCGCTTAATCCTGACTGCCATGGATGGGGGGGATCCTCCTCTAAGTGGCACCACCCAGATCCGGATCCAGGTCACCGATGCCAACGATAATGCTCCGGAGTTCATCCAGAGCACATACAGAGTTAGACTCCAAGAAAACGTTCCCCGGGGAACCTCTGTGCTGCGCGTGAAGGCCACCGACCAGGACGAGGGTGTTAATGCACAGATCACCTATGCCTTCCTCAATGCCCCAGCAAGTACCAGCCTCCTCTTCGATCTCAATCCAAATACTGGTGACATCACAACCAATGGAACATTGGACTTTGAAGAGACAAGTATATATATGTTGGCTGTAGAAGCCAAAGATGGAGGAGTACACACAGCTCACTGCAGTGTTCATATTGAAATTGTTGATGAGAATGACAATGCCCCAGAGGTGACATTCGTGTCTTTTTCTAACAAGATTCCTGAGGACTCAGACCTTGGAACTGTTGTAGCCCTCATTAAAGTGCAAGACCAGGATTCTGGGCAAAATGGTCTGGTGACATGCTATATTCAGGAAGATGTTCCCTTCAAATTAGAATCCACCTCCAAGAATTATTACAAGCTGGTGATTGACAGTGCTTTAGACCGGGAGCAGAGAGCAGAGTACAATGTCACCATTACAGCTACAGACAAGGGCAAGCCATCCCTATCCTCCAGTACAAGCATCACCCTACTAATCGGTGACATCAACGACAACAGTCCTGTGTTCCACCAGGCCTCCTATGTGGTTCACGTGGCCGAGAACAACCCACCCGGGGCCTCCATAGCCCAAGTCAGCGCCTCTGACCCCGATCTAGGACCTAACGGCCACGTCTCCTATTCCATCGTGGCCAGCGACCTGGGGCAGCGCGCGCTGTCGTCTTACGTGTCGGTGAGCGCGCAGAGCGGGGTGGTGTTCGCACAGCGCGCCTTCGACCACGAGCAGCTGCGCGCCTTCCAGCTGACGCTGCAGGCGCGTGACCAGGGCTCGCCAGCACTCAGCGCCAATGTCAGCCTGCGCGTGTTGGTGGGCGACCGCAACGACAACGCACCAAGGGTCCTGTACCCTGCGCTGGGGCCCGATGGCTCGGCACTCTTCGACATGGTGCCGCGCGCCGCGCAGCCCGGCTACCTAGTCACCAAGGTGGTGGCGGTGGATGCGGACTCCGGACACAATGCCTGGCTGTCCTACCACGTGCTGCAGGCCAGCGAGCCCGGACTCTTCAGCCTGGGGCTGCGCACAGGCGAAGTGCGCACAGCGCGTGCTCTGGGCGACAGGGACGCAGCCCGCCAGCGCCTGTTGGTCGCTGTGCGCGACGGGGGACAGCCACCCCTCTCGGCCACCGCCACGTTACTCCTGGTCTTCGCTGACAGCTTACAGGAGGCCTTGCCGGATCTCAGCGAACATCCTACGCCCTCGGACCCCCAGGCTGAGCTGCAGTTTTATCTGGTGGTGGCCTTGGCCTTGATCTCCGTGCTCTTCCTCCTCGCGGTGATTCTGGCTGTCGCCCTGCGCCTGCGACGCTCCTCCAGCCCCTCTGCTTGGGGCTGCTTTCAGCCTGGTCTCAGTTCTAAGTCTGGACCTGGGGTTCTTCCCAATTATAGTGAGGGAACATTGCCTTATTCCTATAATCTGTGCGTTGCGTCCCAATCAGCTAAGACAGAGTTTAATTTTCTCAACGTGACCCCGGAAGTGGCTCCCCCTCGGGATCTCCTTTGCGAAGATCCTTCTTTGGATGTATGTGCCAGTAATGAAGACCCCCAAATCGCTTATGACTCCTCTTTTTCCTCGCACGTGAGTTTCTGCAAACCTACTTGAAATTTATGTATTGTATTTTATTCTTGGTGGTGCATAATTAGTTTTGGTCGTTGTTCATTGTTCTAGTAATGGTAGTGGGAGGGGAGGTGTATTAGATGGCTGGAGATGGGCCCCTTCATTACCCAGTACTCTTGGAGGATATCTAATTACTACTTCTCTGCGCGGTTGGCATTTCTGTATGGTCAACAAATCTTACTGAAGAAAGCTTTTATTGGTTGTCACTACTTTTAGTAATAACACTACCCTTTCTTAGTTGATGTGTGATACTATATTTTAAAGCTTTACTTTTTATAAATGTGCCAACAGATTTTTCTTCCTAAGTTAAACTTTATGTTTGTCTCATTAAATACATTCTATTTGTATTTTTTTTGCTGCAATGTGTATTTTTAATATAGCTTTCCAATCCTTAAATCTCTTAGCACTTAATGACCTTATCACGTGTAGCAAAGTCTGTCAGATTTTGCATTTCAATCACTACCTTTGGGTCAACTTTACTCCCTCTTCATAATCTCATTCAAGAAAGATTTTAGCCTAATCTGTGGTGGTGCAGTGGATAGAGCGTTGACCTGGAATGCTGAGGTGGCCGGTTAGAAACCCTGGGCTTGCCCTGTCAAGGCACATACGAGGAACAACTACTATGGGTTGGTGCTTACTGTTCCTCCCCCACCTTCTCCTACTCCTCTCTCTAAAATCAATAAATAAAATATTTTTTTAAAATGTAATTTTAGCCTGACCAGGCGGTGGTGCAGTGGATAGAGCGTCGGACTGGGATGTGGAAGACCCAGGTTCAAGACCCCGAGGTTGCCAGCTTGAGCGCGGGCCCATTTGGCTTGAGCAAAAAGCTCATCAGCTTGGACCCAAAGTCGCTGGCTCCAGCAAGGGGTTGCTCGGTCTGCTGAAGGCCCACGGTCAAGACACATGTGAGAAAGCAATCAATGAACAACGGCAAAGAAAAACTAATGATTGATGCTTCTCACCTCTCTCCGTTCCTTTCTGTCTGTCCCTATCTATCCCTATCCCTCTCTCTCTGTCCCTGTAATATATATATATATATATATATATATATATATATATATATATATATATAAAATTTTAAACCCCTCTTTAATAATTTGTTTAAAATTATATTTATATATATATAATTTTAAACCCCTCTTTAATAATTTGTTTTTATACCGGTTCTACTTTGCCACTATTTTATTTTTTACAGGGACAGAGAGAGTCAAAGAGAGGGATAGATAGAGACAGACAGACAGGAACTGAGAGAGATGAGAAGCATCAATGGGTCTTCCGCATCCCAGTCCACTCTATCCACTGCGCCACCGCCTGGTCAGGCTGTCACTATTATAATAAGAAAGGTAATGAACATTTCTTCATCCAAAGCCTTTTTCATATTTGTTTTTTAGTATAGGTTCTAAGAAGAGTTCATTTTTTTCAAAATATCTCATTTTTCCTCCTGATCCCCAGCAATTTGTGGGTCCTTTGAGGATTGTGGAAAATACCTTTAATCTACTCAACAAAGTCTGAAGATTTAAAGATTTAAAAATTCAATAGTTAATGAACACTTGTTTCTGGTTAAAATTTATGAGTAATTTCCAGAAGTTAATTATTATGTGAGGAATAAAGAACTGGGTACTTGATGCTTTATCTCAAATTTTCTCAGATTAGTAAATTACTCGTTTTCTTGAATAAAAGGACTATGAAACATGCCATGACAATATATGAACATCTACTAAAATATTTCCTTTTGTTGGTTATTTCTAAAAATCTAAGCAAAAGTAAACGTAGAAATAATGGTAAAATAGTACCTCTAAATGTGTCCTCATGTGGAAAAAGATCACTGAAATATAGTCTGCTCTTTATAGTGCTTCACTCTAACTTTTCTGTTTTCTTATCTTTGTTTTCTATTTTTAAGATTGGAGTTATTTACTCATTGTTTTAGGCTTTGCAGTTGCATTAGTTACTCATTCATTAAATAGTGAAAAACTGTTTGCATGCATACTCTATGAAAGGTGGTTGTTCTAAAGTTTGAGGACACATTGTGAACATGATTGTCACAGATACAGCCCTTGGCCTAGAATTTTCTATATAGAAAATTGATGAGCAAATTCTCTTTCCAAACCTATCATTATATTTGCCAATCTCATTGACACAGGGGTAAAACTAGCTCTTCAACAGTATATACTTTTTGCGAGGGAACTAAAAAGTTGCTTCAGGTTCTAAAAGATCAATTTCTGTGAGGAAACTTGCTTCTGCATAGGTTGGGACAAGAGCCCAGGCTTTCCACTCTCCAGACATGGGCTTTTCACCTATTTTATTCATTATTCAAGTCTTTCCTTGTTCCTTGGGGGATAAATGTGTCTCTCACAAAAGACACTGTATTGAAAATGAACTATGAGAATAAACAATGCAAACAATTAAAAGAGTTTAAAAATTCTTAGCAAAAAATATCGTCATAATTTCTCTGAGAAATTAATTACTTTATAAGGCTTATTGTACAGGAAGATTTTGATTGTTTCTGGAATTTTATTGCAAATAAAACACCAGTTTGACTTTTATTCTTTTGAAAGAAATAAGATGCGGAAAAGAAATGGTGTATACAAGCGATGCTTTCTTTACCAAGAATAGATTGCAGTAACAGGTTAGGACTCTGGGTGTCGCTGTTCACCACTCTGGGAAAAGACGACCAAGAATTTAATCCAAACCACAAGATTTCTGCATCACAAAGCACTGGCCCTGGGGCTTTACAGAAGCTCCAAACTGGACCCCCAGAGCTCCAGCGTCCAGCGGTGAAAGCACATTATCTTGGACCACTTAGATCCTGGGACTCCTCAGGCCTGCACCGAGGGAGAACCCAAGCACAAGCTTCTCCGCGGCGGGCTGTAATGGCGGATCCTCCTTGTCGCCCAGGCTGCAGCCGGCTGGTCCTGATCTACATTTTCCTGGGGGCCCTGTGGGAAATCCGGGCGGACCAGATCCACTACTCGGTGCCTGAAGAGCTGGAGAAAGGCTCCTTCGTGGGCAACATCGCCAAGGACCTGGGACTGGAGCCACGGGAGCTGGCGGAGCGCGGGGTCCGCATCGTCTCCAGAGGTAGGACGCAGCTCTTTGCTCTGAACCCGCGGAGCGGCAGCTTGGTCACCGCGGGCAGGATAGACCGCGAGGAGCTCTGTGATAGATCTCCAAAGTGTGTAGTAAGCCTGGAGATTCTCCTAGAGGACAAAGTGAAGATTTTTGGAGTAGAAGTGGAAATAATCGATGTTAATGATAACGCACCCAACTTTGGGACAGAGCAAAGGGAAATAAAAGTCGCTGAACATGAAAATCCTGGGACAAAATTTCCTCTTCCTGAAGCTTTTGATCCGGATGTAGGAGTAAACTCTCTACAGGGTTACCAGCTCAGCTCAAACGTTCACTTCTCCCTGGACGTGCAAAACGGAGCTGATGGGATAAAATACCCCGAGCTGGTGCTGGAGCGCGCCCTGGACCGCGAGGAAGAGGCGGTTCACCACTTGGTTCTCACCGCCTTCGATGGGGGCGACCTGGTTCACTCCGGCACTACCAGGATTCATGTAACACTTGTGGATACCAACGACAATGCCCCCCTATTCACTCAGCCCGAGTACCACGTGAGTGTTCGGGAGAATGCGCCGGTGGGCTCCCGAATCCTCACGGTAAAAGCCACTGATCCAGATGAAGGAGCCAATGGAGAGGTGACATATTCTTTCCGGAAAGTAAGAGATAAAATATCCCAGCTATTCCAGTTGAATTCTGTGACTGGGGACATAACAGTATTGGGGGATCTAGATTATGAGGACTCTGGATTCTATGATATAGATGTAGAAGCTCATGATGGTCCTGGTCTCCGAGCCAGAAGTAAGGTACTGGTGACAGTTCTGGATGTAAATGACAATGCTCCAGAAGTCATGGTTACATCTCTCACCAGCTCTATCCAAGAAACTTCTTCCTCGGGAACAGTGATTGCACTTTTCAATGTGCATGACAGTGACTCAGGAGAGAATGGCCTTGTCACGTGTTCTATTCCAAATAATCTGCCGTTCACACTTGAAAAGACCTACGGAAATTATTATCGGTTGTTGACACACAGAACTCTTGATAGGGAGGAAGACTCAGAATATAACATCACGGTAACTGCCACTGACCATGGAAATCCACCACTGTCTACAGAAACTCACATCTCACTGAAGGTGGCAGACATCAATGACAACCCGCCTGCCTTCACTCACGCTTCTTACTCTGCCTACCTTCCTGAAAACAACCCCAGAGGAGTCTCCATTTTATCCATGACCGCCCAGGACCCTGACAGCATTGAGAATGCCAGAGTCACTTACTCCCTGGCTGAAGGAACACTCCAGGGGGAGCCTCTCTCCTCCTTCGTCTCTATCAACTCTGATACCGGTGTCCTGTATGCGTTGCGCTCCTTCGACTATGAGCAGGTTAGAGACCTACAGCTACTGGTGACAGCCAGCGACAGCGGGGAGCCTCCACTCAGCAGCAACGTGTCTCTGAACCTGTTTGTTCTGGACCAGAATGACAATGCACCGGAGATCCTGTACCCCTCTCTTCCCACTGATGGTTCCACTGGCGTGGAGCTGGCACCCCGCTCCGCAGAACCCGGCTATCTCGTGACCAAGGTGGTGGCAGTGGACAGAGACTCGGGCCAGAACTCCTGGCTGTCCTACCGCCTGCTCAAGGCCAGCGAGCCAGGGCTCTTCGCGGTGGGGCTGCACACGGGCGAGGTGCGCACTGCGCGGGCCCTGCTGGACAGAGATGCGCTCAAGCAGAGCCTGGTGGTGGCGGTCCAGGACCATGGCCAGCCCCCTCTCTCAGCCACCGTCACGCTCACCGTGGCCGTGGCTGACAGGATCCCAGACGTCCTGGCTGACCTGGCCAGTCTTGAGATTCCTTCACAGTCGGAGGTCTCGGACATCACATTATACCTGGTGGTGGCTGTGGCTTCAGTCTCCTGCCTCTTTCTCGCTTTTGTCATCGTTCTGCTGGTGCTCAGGCTGAGGCGCTGGCACACATCGCGTCTGCTCCAGGCTTCCGGAGGGGGATTGGCGGGCTTACCCGCCTCGCACTTTGTGGGTGTGGACGGGGTGAGGGCTTTCCTGCAGACCTATTCCCACGAGGTGTCCCTCACCGCAGACTCGGGGAAGAGTCACCTGATCTTCCCGCAGCCCAACTACGCGGACACGCTCATCAGCCACGAGAGCTGTGAGAAAAGCGAGCCTCTTCTGATAACTCAGGATTTACTTGAAACAAAAGGAGACCCAAGTCTTCATCAGGTGAGTCAGTCTTGCCGCACTGAAACAGAGGCAGACAGCTGTGTCTTTAATTGCATTAGCTCAGGTTGTGTGAGTACCATACATACCACATTAGGGCGTTTCTTTTTAGTACTCTATTGCTTTAAAGAGAAAGATCAGATGACCCTCTGATAATGATGAATAATGATTGCTGCACCTAAAAGGTATCTGTTTTTACTTGTCTTTGCAATCTTTATACAATTCTAGTTTCAGCAACAATTTAATTTTCTTTTTATTTATTTATTTATTTTAGAGAGGAGACACAGAGTGAGAGAGAGAGATAGAGAAAGAGAGAGAAAGGGGGGAGGAGCTGGAAGCATCAACTCCCATATGTGCCTTGACCAGACCAGTGCAGGGTTTTGAACTGGCGACCTCAGTATTCCCAGGTCGACGCTTTATCCACTGCGCCACCACAGGTCAGGCAACAACTTAATTTTCTATCTATAACTACCTAGCTTTTTTTTTTTTTTTTTTACTGAGACAGAGAGAGAGTCAGAGAGAGGGATAGACAGACAGGAATGAAGAGAGGTGAGAAGTATCAATCATCAGTTTTTCGTTTTGACACCTTAGTTGTTCATTGATTGCTTTCTCATATGTGCCTTGACCGCCGGCCTTCAGCAGACCCAGTGACCCCTTGCTCGAGCCAGCGACCTTGGGCTCAAGCTGGTGAGCTTTTGCTCAAACCAGATGAGCCGGCGCTCAAGCTGGCGACCTCGGAGTCTCGAACCTGGGACCCTCTGCATTCCAGTCTGACACTCTATCCACTGCACCACCACCTGGTCAGGTTACCTAACTTCTTTAAATGCTGTTTTCCTTTAGGTTTTACTGAAAATATAGAAGTGCAAAATAGAAAATAATTGTGTAAATTCATATTAAAACATTCTCTCATATGAGGTGATTGTTGAATCTGGACTGAGTATTGTAAAATTTTCTTGTTTTACACCCCAACAGGTTTTGCTTAAATTTTGCTTTTCTTTACTTCAAGTATTTTTCATTACAATTAAACAATGGCAGTTTATAAATACTGGGGGAAATATTTAACGTTTAGATATAACTTTAACAGTGATGGTTGCTCAATTGGACTGGTATATCAAAAATATTTTGTTCCAGTTTGTGAGATGTACCAGCACTGACTGTGTGATTCCTCTGGTGCACCTCTGTGATTACCAAAAATATTGCCCAATTTATTTCACTCATATTTCATTAGATTGTAAGCATGATTTTAATAATATCTAAGTTAACTATTTTGTCATCACCATGAGACCCTTGTCCATTTAAGGAAACATAGCTTAGAAAGATCGTTCCTTTTTCATCAGGGGAGCCTCTTGTAAAAGTCGAGTAACTTGAATTCTGAACTGATAGGATTTGTGCTACTTAGTAAATAGGCCTCATCCCTGTTCCTGCAAATTGCTCTCAGGGAGCTCTGTTGTGGCTCTGCGATGATTTAACACGGATAAATATTTTGTTTGCAAGAGATATGATACTTTTTTTCCTTATGCCTTCATTTTAGTTATGTGAGTTAATTTGGAATTCATGAATGTCTAGGACTACACAAATTAGTGACATTTAGATACCTGGAAATTGTAGCAATAGATTGTGAATTATGTCTGAATTCAACTTAAGGAGAGTTTCAGTTCTAGATTGTTCTGTCTTCATGGGAAGTTGGGTGGTAATATATAGAGTAAATAAGAATGTGATATGATGCAACCAGCTGGGGAGAGGAAATAGAAAATAACACATGAATGTTGAGAATTAAATAATATCTGAGGAGAGATTATATACAATACTGAAGCTTTAAAATATAATTTGGAAATAATAATTGGCCTCAGGCTGGGTCATACATATTTATTTGGATGGTAGTATTAGGAATACATTCCAGAATCAAAATGATGCATATTTTAAATGCTTAGGAGAGTAGCAGTAGATAATTTATAACCTAATAGCACATGGAAATCTATTTTTGTTGGAATGGGTACTGGGTTTTTTTTTTAAATATTATCTCTGAGTTAAATTATATAATGGGCTACTACATAGCTATAAGAAATAAATGGGAAACTTTGAAATGTACTGATATGAAATGATCTTCAAATATAATGAATGAACAAAGCAAGCTGAAGAACATGGTGTATTGTATACTTCCATATATGTATAAAAGCAGGGGAGCACATGAATAAGTTCTGCTTCACTAAACAAACCATATTTCTGGAATAGTACACACAAAAAAGAACACTCATTTCTTCTGGTAGAAATGTGTTCTTGGAAGCAGAGAGGGAAAGTCTATAGAATATGCTGTATATATAATTGAATTGGGAAGTATATGAATGTATACCGATTTTAAAAATAAATACTTTAGAAGTCTGCAAGAGGAAAGAGTGCAAAACATTTACAAGCCATTGGAGCAGTTTTACAGAACATCCTCTAGGCGTCGCTGTAGGTCAAAAGAAGAGCGAAGAGATTTCTGAGACTCATTGGGGAGCCTCTCAGAGGGTAACTTCCTTCTCAAACCAGCCACCCGGAGGAGGCCAGTACAGATTCGGTTACAGAAAACAAAAGCAGGAAAATTGCCGCTACCCGGGATTTTTGCTATCCAGGGAGGTCTTACACCTCCCCCGAGGCTAAGAGGCAGAGAGCAGCAGCGGAGGGAGACAGAAGATGAGGCCCAGCACAGAGAGGAGCAGCCCTGCGCGATGGCGGCAGGTATTGTTGCCCTTTCTGCTGTCTTTGTTGCGCGGGGCTCTTCCAGACCAAATCCGCTATTCAATTCCCGAGGAGTTGGCCAAGAACTCGGTGGTAGGAAACCTTGCCAAGGATCTGGGGCTCAGAATCCAGGATTTGCCGGCCCGGAGGCTGCGGGTTAGCGCAGAGAAGGAATATTTCACTGTAGACCCTGACAGCGGGGATTTACTAGTGAGCGACAGAATAGACCGAGAGCAGATTTGCGGGAAGAAGCCCCTGTGTATTCTGGATTTTGATACTGTCGCTGAAAAGCCACTAAATATTTTCCACGTAGCAGTAGTAGTGCAGGATATAAATGACAACATTCCTTTATTCAAACAGAGAATGATTGACTTAAAAATTGTAGAATCCACTAAGCCAGGTAAAACATATCCACTAGATCCGGCCCTGGATTCAGATGCTGGTCCTAATTCTCTGCAAAGATACCACCTTAATGACAATGAGTACTTTGATCTCGCAGAGAAACAGACTCCAGATGGACGTAAATATCCCGAGTTGATTCTGAAAAATTTTCTGGACAGAGAAGAACAGAATTTCCATCAACTGGTCCTAACAGCTGTGGACGGTGGGGACCCACCCCAAAGTGGCACCACCCAGATCCAAATCCAAGTCACCGATGCCAACGATAATCCCCCTGTGTTCAGCCAGGACGTGTATAGGGTCAGTCTGCAAGAGGGCGTTCCCCCAGGCTTCTCTGTGCTTCGAGTGACAGCCACCGACCAAGACGAAGGCATTAACGCAGAAGTCACCTACTCCTTTCATAATGTGGACGAACAAGTGCAACAGTTGTTTAATTTAGATAAAAGAACAGGAGAAATCACGACAAAGGATAATTTTGATTTTGAAATTGCTAATAGTTACACTCTTGGTATAGAAGCGAAAGATCCTGGCGATCTGGCAGCTCACTGCAGTATCCAGGTCGAAATTCTTGATGAGAACGATTGTGCACCTGAAGTGATTGTGACCTCAGTGTTTACTCCCCTTCCAGAGGATTCACCACCTGGAACAGTGATCGCCTTGATAAAAACAAGAGATAGAGACTCTGGAGAAAATGGAGAAGTTTACTGCCGCATATTGGGAAAGACAGAGTTTACATTGAATTCTTACTCAAAGAACTATTACAAGCTAGTGACAGACGGAGCTCTGAATCGGGAGGAGATCCCGGAGTACAACGTCACTATAATGGCCACCGACAGGGGCAAGCCGCCCCTCTCCTCCAGCACCACCATCACCCTACACATCACCGACGTCAACGACAACGCTCCTGTTTTCCAGCAGTCAGCCTACCTGGTCCATGTGCCAGAAAACAACCCGCCTGGTGCCTCCATAGCGCAGGTCAGCGCCTCAGACCCTGACCTGGGACCAAACGGCTGCGTTTCCTACTCCATTGTGGCCAGCGACCTGGGGCAGCGCGCGCTGTCGTCCTACGTGTCGGTGAGCGCGCAGAGCGGGGTGGTGTTCGCGCAGCGCGCCTTCGACTACGAGCAGCTGCGCGCCTTCCAGCTGACGCTGCAGGCGCGTGACCAGGGTTCGCCCGAGCTCAGCGCCAATGTTACCTTGCGCGTGTTGGTGGGCGACCGCAACGACAACGCACCAAGAGTATTGTACCCGATGCTAGGGCCCGATGGCTCTGCGCTCTTCGACACTGTGCCGCGCGCCGCGCAACCCAGCTACCTGGTCACTAAGGTGGTGGCGGTGGACGCGGACTCCGGACACAATGCCTGGCTGTCCTACCACGTGCTGCAGGCCAGCGAGCCCGGACTCTTCAGCCTGGGGCTGCGCACCGGCGAGGTGCGCACAGCACGAGCTTTGGGTGACAGGGACTCCGCCCGCCAGCGCCTGCTGATCGCTGTGCGAGACGGGGGACAGCCACCCCTCTCGGCCACCGCCACGTTACTCCTGGTCTTCGCTGACAGCTTACAGGAGGCCTTGCCGGATCTCAGCGAACATCCTACGCCCTCGGACCCCCAGGCTGAGCTGCAGTTTTATCTGGTGGTGGCCTTGGCCTTGATCTCCGTGCTCTTCCTCCTTGCCGTGATTCTGGCGGTCGCCCTACGCCTGCGACGCTCCTCCAGCCCCTCTGCTTGGGGCTGCTTTCAGCCTGGTCTCAGTTCTAAGTCTGGACCTGGGGTTCTCCCCAATTATAGTGAGGGAACATTGCCTTATTCCTACAATCTGTGCGTTGCGTCCCAATCAGCTAAGACAGAGTTTAATTTTCTCAACGTGACCCCGGGAGTGGCTCCCCCTCGGGATCTCCTTTGCGAAGATGCCTCTTGGGTACCAAGTGCAAATCATGAAGATGGTGAGGGTCCATTTGTCTCAGATACTATTTTAAAGGTGAGTTTAAATTTAACTCATTTTCACTTTGGTTTCGAATGTTTCTTCACAAATCACCTATCTGGGGTAGGAGTCTCCATTTCATATTTGTCTTGTGGGTTTAATTTAGGCAGTTTTCTGCCTCTAATTATCTTAATCTTATTTAACCAAATCTTGATGTAATTTTCTATCCGATGTGTGAGATCTATTTGTTTATAATTACAAGTCTTACCTACATAAGATACTTCTATTTCTTCCTCATCTTTACAATTCTTCCTTCTGAATATGTATTACTATTGGCATCTTAAGCTACTTATTATCATTCAAGGTTTTTATTCCTAAAAGTTTAGTTTTATTCTCTTTTCAAATTATAATACTTCAGAGTTAAAAGCTCTCCCCACCTTGCTGGTTTGGGGAAACTGGGAACCAAAGAAAGGAAGAGTTTTCCCCAGTGTCATGGCTTGTCAATATCAGAGCATGGTAGAACTGACTTGAACACAAGCACTCTAAGTGTCTTTACAAGCTAAGTATTTTGGGATTCCAGATCTATTTTTTAAAGGATGGGCAAAATTTGAGGTCTGCAGTGTCTGCTATTAAGACTGCATTTAAGCCTTGGCTGGTGGCAAAGTGGATAGAGCCTCATCCAGGAGTTTCAAGGTAACAGTTTCATCTTGGGGTTGCTGACTTGATCCAATACCGAGGTCACTGCTTTGGTTCAAGCCTGGGTTAGGAAACATATAATAAACAATCAATGAATGCACAATTACATGGAGAAATAAATTGATGCTTCTTTCTCTCTCTTTCCCTTTTTTTCTCTAAAAAAGAATGCATTTAATAACAGGAGAAATCTTTCTCTTTCATGCATAATAACAAATTGCTCTTGTGAAAATTGTACATTGCAAAAAATTTTGTAACCTATACTTACATTATGTACTTAAAACTTTATTTTTTCATTTTCTATTTATAGAAATAGAATATCTTCATTTCCTTTAATATTTTGTGAAAGTGTCATTAAGTAAAAATTGCTTCTCTCACTTAATGGACTTTCTGAAATGTCTATTTTTTTAGTCTTGATGTTTTTCTTTTTCTGCTACCATATAAAAGTGATAACATTAAACATCTATTTAAACATAAAAAGTTAACTGGTTGCCTGCTCACTGTTAAGTTATAGATGTATATTTCTGCAGGGATGATGAACTAAAGCCCTTTCCTCTATAGTTACTGTATTGCTTTCCTCCCAAGAGTCTGCCACTGTATAATGTCTAACTCCAATTTAGACATGGTAATAGAAAAAATATAAGTAAGGCGTAACTAACTCAACTCAAACTCTCAGTCTACTATAGTATAGCTGCCATATTTCTAGGGTGGAAAAACTGGAAACTTTCCAAAAACCTCACAAGTAATGAGATGGTTTCTTAATTACTCCTGCATATGACAGCTAATACAATTTGCATAACAATTAAGCCTTTTTGCAAAGGTGCATTGAGAGCTAGACCTGTTTCCTTGGCATTCTTCTGTACAAATTGGCAGGTTTTCATAAATATATTAATAAAAAATTAAATCTTAAAACCTACAAAAGCAAGAATTACAATGCTCTAATTTAATGGATTCAGTATAGGTAAGAGGTAAGTAAAGGACATAGGTTCAACAGCACCTTAAATAAAACGTTTCTAAAGAAGTAAAAATAATTTACTAATTATACCGATCTCAGGGGGTTGTGAAAGTCTTGCTCTTTTGGAATTAAATCTTAAATGTAAATAATGTCATGCAGTAATACTTAAAGGAAACAGCAAAATTATTAGAAATAAAATATAATTAAACGTTTATGAAATAAAATCAGAATTGATGTAGTAACTGATTAGGACTCTGAGTGTCGCTGTTCACCAAAGTGGGGAAGAAGCTGCTGGTAAAGCAACCGGACTCTGCTCCTTCCGCACTGAACACGCACAGACCCGACAAGCTCCAAGAAAAACCTTTCCACCGGCAACCCTCTCCCATTTCCAACAAGGAATGTGTACCCTTTGGCTTTAAAGAAATCAGGAAACAGCAGGCCGGAACCAGGACTAAGAGAAAATTGGTCGGAGAGAAGACAATGGCGGATCCACTGAAGGGTTGGGGCTGCAGAGAGCTGCTCTTGCTCTTTCTGTTCCTGGGGACGCAGAGAAGAGCCAGGGCTGGGCAGATCCGCTACTCATTGCGTGAGGAGCCGGACAAAGGCTCCTTCGTGGGCAACATCGCCAAGGACCTGGGGCTGGAGCCCCAGGCGCTGGCGGAGCGCGGAGTCCGCATCGTCTCCAGAGGTAGGATACAGCTTTTCGCGCTGAACCCGGGAAGCGGCAGCTTGGTCACCGCGGGGAGGATAGACAGGGAGGAGCTCTGCGCTCAGAGCGCGCAGTGTCTGGTGAGTTTTAACATCTTGATTGAGAATAAAATGAAAATTTATGGAGTAGAAGTAGAAATCATCGATATTAATGATAACTTCCCGCGTTTCCGGGATGAGGAAGTAAAAGTAAAAGTTAATGAAAATGCGGCCACGGGAACACGATTAGTGCTTCCCTTCGCTCGAGATGCTGATGTAGGTGTGAACTCCCTCCAGAGCTACCAGCTCAGCTCCAATATGCACTTCTCTCTGGATGAGAAAAGTGGAAGTGATGGACAAAAATATCCGGAGCTGGTCCTGGAACAGCCCTTGGACCGGGAGAAAGTGGCTGTTCACGACCTCCTCCTCACAGCTTTAGATGGCGGAGACCCCGTACTCTCTAGTACTACGCACATCCGTGTGATGGTCCTCGACGCAAACGATAATGAACCCCAGTTCACGCGATCAGAGTACAGAGTGAGTGTTCCAGAAAGCATACCTGTGGGCACTCGGCTGCTCACACTAACTGCCACGGATCCAGATGAGGGAATAAACGGAAAATTGACCTACTCTTTTCGCAATGAAGAGGACAAAATTTCACAGACTTTCCAACTTGATTCCAACCTGGGTGAAATTTCAACAGTACAATCACTGGATTATGAAGAATCCAGATTCTACCTCATGGAAGTGGTAGCTCAGGATGGAGGTGCTCTTCTTGCCAGTGCTAATGTGGTGGTCACAGTTCAGGATGTGAATGACAATGTCCCGGAAATGATTCTCACCTCTCTCGCCAGTTCTGTCTCTGAAGATTGTCCTCCTGGAACTGTAATTGCGCTGTTTAGCGTACATGATGGTGATTCTGGAGAGAATGGGGAGGTTGCATGTTCTATCTCCAGGAATTTGCCCTTTAAGTTGGAAAAGTCAGTTGATAATTACTATCATTTACTGACAACGAGAACCCTGGATAGAGAAGATATCTCAGATTATAACATCACAATAACTGTCATTGACCGTGGAAACCCACCCCTGTCTTCAGAAAACCACATTTCCCTGAAAGTGGCAGACATTAATGACAATCCTCCCAGCTTCCCTCACACCTCATACTCCACCTACATCCCAGAAAACAATCCCAGAGGCATCTCAATCTTCTCTGTGACTGCCCTCGACCCTGACAGTGGCAAGAATGCCCAGGTCACTTATTCTCTGGCCAAGGACACGTTTCAGGGAACGTCTCTCTCCTCTTATGTCTCCATAAACTCTGACACCGGTGTTCTGTATGCATTGGGCTCTTTTGACTATGAGCAAGTTAGAAATCTGCAGCTGTGGGTTACAGCCAGCGACAGCGGAGACCCTCCACTTAGCAGTAATGTGTCACTAAGCCTGTTCGTGCTAGACCAGAATGACAATACTCCTGAAATCCTGTACCCCACATTGCCTACTGATGGTTCCACTGGTGTGGAGTTGGCACCCCGCTCCGCAGAGCCTGGCTATCTGGTGACCAAGGTGGTAGCGGTGGACAGAGACTCAGGCCAGAACGCCTGGCTGTCCTACCGCCTGCTCAAGGCCAGCGAGCCAGGGCTCTTCGCGGTGGGGCTGCACTCCGGCGAGGTGCGCACTGCGCGGGCCCTACTGGACAGAGATGCGCTCAAGCAGAGCCTGGTGGTGGCGGTCCAGGACCACGGCCAGCCCCCTCTCTCAGCCACCGTCACACTCACGGTGGCTGTGGCTGACAGCATCCCAGACGTCCTGGCTGACCTGACCAGCCTTGAGTCTCTCGCCAACCACGACGACTCCAGCCTCACGTTGTACCTGGTGGTGGCAGTGGCTGCCGTCTCCTGCGTCTTTCTTGCATTTGTCATCGTGCTGCTGGCGTTAAAACTTCGGCGCTGGCACACGTCACGTATGCTCCAGGCTTCAGGAGGAGGATTGGCAAGCGTTCCTGCCTCCCACTTTGTTGGCGTGGATGGGGTGCGGGCGTTTTTGCAGACCTATTCCCACGAGATCTCCCTCACCGCGGACTCGGGGAAGAGTCACTTGATATTTCCACAGCCCAACTACGCAGACACGCTCATCAGCCACGAGAGCTGTGAGAAAAGCGAGCCTCTTTTGATATCTGAGAAGATAAATGCAAACGAAGAACTAGAAGTTGTTCAGGTGAGTTTTCTTTTACCGTAGAGATACTTGAAACATTTTCTTCACTTGTTTCCTCAATTATTTTTCTTCTACATTCAAATAGATTAATTATGTAAATAGCAAATCATTATTTGCTTTATTTAGAGATTAGTTTAATTGAATTTGAAAATTGATGCTTCCTCCATTTATTTTCAAATTAGATTTTGGGTATAGTGTCTTATTTTTTCAATGGGTGAATATTTTAGAAAATCTAATTGACAGCCATAGACAAATGAAATGAGTACTTTATTATTTTTTAAACAAATATTTTAAAGTGGTTAAATGTAACCACTTTACCCAGACTTTCTTGTAGTCAGAACTGTTATAATCTTAATAGATTTGTTGTTTAATTAGTCCAAATTGTTAGATGTAATGTTTTCTTTTGAATATTTACCTAAACACCAATAGCAAATGTTTCAGAAAGGATACTGGGCAGTCTTGCCATTTTAGCATATCTTTTGTTTGCATAAGGAAATATTTTACATATTTGGATAAATCACTGGAAAGTCACAGAAAAATTATTCATGAGAACTATTAGAAAAACAAATTACATTTATATTGATAATAGTGTCTGTGGCATTCTGAAATATGGACAGTGTGGGATACACCATGAAATTATTGGATGTGTGTTGGTTGGGAGAAGAAATTAGTGAGGAGCCATAGAATTGTGTTTTATTCTGTGATGTATTTTTAAATCTCCAAGATTTAGATACTGCATTTATTAAATTCAAATATGCAAGCACACACCCAGCATCTTCTGGTTATGGGTAACCCTTTCACTTATCAGAATCAGTGTCTTCCTGAATGTTTGCATACAGTTCTGCTTTATGATGAGAGTCTAAGGTTTCTGTTTGGAAACTCAACTCAACTTTAAAATGGTTTCAAAATTTAAACTTATTTTCTAAAAATTGCGTTTATCTTAAATTAATAGATTTTTCTTAATACAATGCTAGTCTATGGATCTCAATTTTCATGAGTATATGTTCTGTAATGGAAGAACTATCCTATTCATTTTTGGCATCTGATTCACTGAAGATGATTTTCAGAATCTTCTTTTTAAAGGAGCTTTCATATTTCAAATTTTATGCTTTCAACAACTGGAACATCAGCTGAAAAGTATTGATTAGTGGGGGGTGGCAATAAAATATTAATGGGAATGGGATAGAAGGCTACATTACTCAACCACATGAAAGGTTTATTGAAATGTTTAAGAATCTAGGACCACTTGATTTTTATTTTTAAAATACTTTTTAAACATTTAGTTGAAGGGATCCAATTACATTTACATATGGACAGTTCTGACCTCAATGTAAAATGTAGACTCAGTGAATAGTGAATACATCCAAAGACTAACAAGAGAATCTGTATGATAGATACTGATACCATTCACTTCTACATAAAAACTCACTTTTGCATTATTTTTTAAAGAAAAGGTGATAGATTTGGTATCTGTCTTATGTTACCTATTTTATGCAACGGAAAAATACCTTTAACCCTCTATAGAATTGATAAACTTCAACAGACTTTAGATTTGTGTTTGGAAAACCAATTCAACTTTAAAATGGTTTCAAATTTTAAAACATTCCTCAGGGACTGTGCTTATCTTAATATATTTTTAAAAATAAAATTATGGTCTATAGGTCTTACATTTTATGAGTAATATGTCATGTATACTTTACATAATAAAATGATTCACACACTCTGAATGTATATATTATATATACTATATATACTCTTTTAAATTTTGAATCTTTAAGTTTCATATGTGTTATGAAGAGATAACTTTCCTGTATAATTGAAGTGTTCACATGGTAGTGGAAAGACACTTGCTCAGTCATGTTTTGGAACAAAGTCTTGAATTGGTAGTGTCTTTTATATTAGTATAGAGATGCCAATGTGTTTCTGTCTAGAGTCCTTAATACAATGAGTAGTTTATTTATTTTAGAAAAAGGAGCTAGGAGCCAGAAGCATCAACTTGCAGCAGTTGCTTCTTGCATATGCCTTGACCAGGCAAGCCCAGGGCTTCAAACCAGTGACTTCAACATTCTAGGTCGATGCTTTATCCATTGCACCAGCACAGGTCAGGCACAATGAGTAGTTTAAGATGCTCTAATACTGTTTTACTGTAAGTTCAACATTGCTACACACCTGTCAAATTTTAGAATGACAATATATTATGTAGGTTTAAAACAATTTCTTTATGGATATTTCTAGTTTGAATATAAAATGGAGAGTGAAAAACACCTATCAGAAATGTGGAAATTGGCATGCTTATTGACAAAAAAAATTGTCAATAACAAATGCTTAGAATAATTAGTAGAATCTGGGGACCAAGGAAAAATGGGCAACATAGATTACTCTCTTTGGGACATATTATCATAAGGACTCATACTTCACCTTCATAATCAACAAAACTCACCACTGTTAAGCTACTTGAGAAGAAACAGTGTAATTAAAGATGATGTAATGTTTTGTGAGAAAATGAGTAAAATACTTTTTAAAATATTTGCATTGACTAGAGAGAGGGGGAATAGAGGGGGAGGAAAGAGAAAAGAGAGAAGCATCAATTTTTTGTTTCACTTGGTTGTTTCATTTAGTTTTACACTATTAGTTGATTCTTGCTTCTTAAATAAGCCCTGACCCATGATCAAACCAGCAACGTCAGCATGCCAGAATGATGCTCTATCCACTGAACTACTTGACCAGTGCAAGTAGAATAATTTTTAAATCGTAGTCATTTAATTAAAAGTAGGCACTTGGAAACTACAGAAAATAGAGTATCTTGCTTCTTACCATATTCTATTTTGTAAGGACAACCAATCTCCTTGATATCTATTAATTATTTTAGGAAGAAGACGATAAAATAGAAGAAAGTGAAACATAGTATAAAGGCTATGAGATTTATTACTTTTACAAGTTAGAAAAAAGAAAATAGAGTGGAATTACAATAAATATCAAGTTGTTATTTTAAGAATTTACTCATTACACCTTCTGCCATCACCAACACTGTCCTTCATTTGTATTACTTTCTATATATTATTTTGTTTGCTCCTCAAATCTACTAAGGTAAGTAGGGAAGTTGTTATTATGACCATTTTTATGACAGTGGAAACTAAAAGCACCACTATGCCAATAAATAGTTTCAGCAAGATACCTCTGCTCTTTGATGTAAAAACAATCACTTGATTTGGACGAATAAAGTTCACATTCAAAGAAATGGCAGTCAGATCGAAGGTATAGTAAATGTTTAAAATGCTATATATCCTTGTTAAATGGGAAGAAAGAGGAATCATATGAGTACAACTGCAGTTCTGAAGCCAAGACGCGGGGTGCCGCTGTCGGCTAGTACTGAGCGAAGTGGCAGCTCCTGACTCAAACGAGTCGCCATCAGACCGTGGAATCCGGAGAACTGTGCACTCTCTCTCCGGCTCTCTGCGGAGGAGTTATCTATCGGAGAACCTGTGTGCTAAGACAAATCAAAGAATCGCTCTTGCTGAGAAAATTCTTCGGAATCACTAAGGCAAAGGCTCAGAAAGCGGAATGGGAAACCGCTGGGGTCCGCAGAGCCCAGCTGGGCGGAGGCGAGTGCCTTTTCTCCTGCTGCTGCCTTTGTTCTGCCGGGCGCTCTCAGAGCCGATCCGCTACACTATTCCGGAGGAGCTGGCCAGGAGCTCGCTGGTGGGGAAACTGGCCAAGGACCTGGGACTTGGCGTTGGAGATTTGCCTACCCGGAATCTGAGGGTTAGTGCAGAGAAGAAATTCTTTACGGTGAGCAGCGAGAACGGGGACTTACTTGTGAACGACCGTATAGACAGAGAGCAGATTTGTGGCAAGAAGTTGACATGTGTTCTGGAATTCGAAGTGGTTGCTGAAAAACCTTTGAACTTTTTTTATATTGCTGTGGTGATTCAGGATGTCAATGACAATCCACCGACCTTCAGCCAGAATATCACTGAACTGGAAATCAGTGAACTGGCCCTAACTGGAGCCACCTTTGCCTTGGAATCCGCACAAGACTTAGATATAGGGGTAAACTCCCTGCAGCACTACTACCTCAGCCCTGACCCACATTTCTCTTTGATCCAGAAAGAGAACCCTGATGGCAGTAGGTACCCAGAACTGGTAGTGAAAGCTCTCCTGGACAGGGAAGAGCAGTCCTGCCACCACCTGGTCCTCACTGCTGTGGATGGGGGTGAGCCTGCCAGAAGCTGCACTACCCAGATCAAGGTGGTTGTGGCAGATGCAAATGATAACCCCCCAGTGTTCACCCAGGATGTGTACAGGGTCAGTGTTCCAGAGAACCTGCCAGTTGGCTCCTCTGTGCTGAGAGTGATGGCCACTGACTTGGATGAGGGCATCAATGCTGAGATCACCTACACTTTCATCAACGTTGATAAGGCAGTGAGACAACTGTTCAAGCTGAACAGTAAAACAGGGGAACTCTCCACTTGGGGAGGACTTGACTTTGAAGAGAGAGAGCACTACACAATTGGGGTAGAAGCAAAGGATGGTGGACATCACACAGCACATTGTAAAATACAAATAGATATATTGGATGAAAATGACAATGCTCCTGAGATAACACTGGATTCTGAATCCAAACATATACAGGAAGATGTAGAGCCGGGAACTGTTGTTGCACTGATCAAAACACGTGATCTGGATTCTGGATTTAATGGGGAAATCTTATGCCAACTAAGTGGAAAGTTCCCATTTAAAATAGTTCAAGATACAAAAAACACATACAAGTTGGTGACAGATGGAGCCCTAGATCGAGAGCAGACTCCAGAATACAACATCACCATTACAGCCACAGACAAGGGCAAACCTCCACTCTCCTCCAACAGAAGTGTCACCTTGAACGTCGCTGATGTCAACGACAATACTCCTATTTTCCACCAGGCTTCGTATGTGGTCCACGTAGCAGAAAATAACCCACCCGGTGTTTCCATAGCGCAAGTCAGCGCCTCCGACCCTGACCTGGGACCCAATGGCCGCGTCTCCTACTCTATCGTGGCCAGCGACCTGGGGCCGCGCGCGCTGTCGTCCTACGTGTCGGTGAGCGCGCAGAGCGGGGTGGTGTTCGCGCAACGCGCCTTCGACCACGAGCAGCTGCGCGCCTTTGAGCTGACGCTGCAGGCGCGTGACCAGGGCTCGCCCTCACTCAGCGCTAACGTCAGCCTGCGGGTATTGGTGGGCGACCGCAACGACAACGCACCAAGGGTGCTGTACCCGGCGCTGGGGCCCGATGGCTCTGCGCTCTTCGACACGGTGCCGCGCGCCGCGAAGCCCGGCTACCTGGTCACCAAGGTGGTGGCGGTGGATGCGGACTCCGGACACAATGCCTGGCTGTCCTACCACGTGCTGCAGGCCAGCGAGCCAGGACTATTCAGCCTTGGGCTGCGCACGGGCGAGATACGCACAGCGCGAGCCTTGGGTGAGAAGGACACAGCCCGCCAGCGCCTGCTGGTCGCTGTGCGCGACGGAGGACAACCACCCCACTCAGCCACTGTCACGCTGCATCTGATCTTCGCTGACAACCTCCAGGAGGCACTGCCAGACCTCAACGACCATCCTACGCCCTCCGATCCCCAGGCTGAGCTGCAATTTTACCTGGTGGTGGCCTTGGCCTTGATCTCTGTGCTCTTTCTCCTGGCAGTGATTTTGGCGGTGACCATGAGCCTGCGACGTTCCTCCAGCCCCACTACCTGGAGTTGTTTTCAGACTACTCCTGGCTGCTTCAAGACTGGACCTGAGGTTTCCCCCAACTACTGCGAAAGAACTTTACCCTATTCCTACAATCTTTGTGCTGCACCACATTCCTCAAAGACTACGTTTAAATTTCTAAATATAAACCCTGAAAATGCTCCACCAAACGATCTTCTATGCAATGAAGACTCTTGGTTTGAAAATATCAGTAATGACAACCTCAAAGTGACTTCTGAGTCAGTCAACTTGCAGCAGGTGAGTTACTTCAAAACCCTTTTCTCCCATAAGTGTAATTAGGTTTCAATTCATTATTTTAGAGGTTAAAAAAAAGGCTATATCTTGATTTTGTGTTTCATTGATTTTGGGGGATATGCAATGTATATGTTAGAAGTTCTTTGTTCACTTGTCTGTGTTCACTTATCTGTGTTGCAATTGTTCTTTCATATAAAGTCACCTTGTAATGGTCTTGAAATTTTTGTTAATCCTAAAACAATATATCCTGAATCGTTTTTGTTGAATTAATACCTCACACTCTCATTGTGAGACACATTATCTATATATAGTTAAACATAAATCTAGACAATTAAATGGTTTTCTTAGTTTCAATGAAGACAGTCCTAAACTGTAGTGTGTGTGTGTGTATAATACATACCTAAAAATATTTTAATTTTATCCCATGTATTTTTACTTTATTTAAATGTTTTTTAAATGTATGCACAGATATTGGCTAAATTAGGACAATTCTTTGTATGTTAATTAAAATATATAATGAAATTTAAAATGACAACACTTAGCTGGCACTAAATGGCTTGGTTCAAACATGTTTGTGGTTATTGGTTCCCTTATTGAAAATAGGACAAATATAAATTATGGTGTGGTGGGGTTAAAGATTTACAGAAATGTGTAATATTTTTGTTCTCCAAGACCATAGGAGATATCGCCACAAAAATGAATGGTAAATTCCAGGGAACACATAACATTCTTTAAATAGGCTCTTTTATTTTCCAAATGCTTCTTATTCTTGGGGAGAGAAATTTTATGATTGATAGTATGCAAATTTAGCAGAAATAAGATCTCTGTAGGATGGTTTCACAAAAACAATGCAGTATTAAGTTAGGACTCTAAGCGTCGCTGTTCACTAACCCGGGTAAGGAAAGCAGTGAGAACTCGAGTTATATCCTCCAAGCACGGAGCAGATCAGACACAAAACTCTGCAGCTGCGCAAAAATTCTGACCTTAAACGCTTCTCATTGAACTTCTGCTTGTTTATGGACCCTGAACTCTAAATTCTGAGGAGTCCAAGGGCGATGCGAACCTCTTCCCTCTACTCATAACCACACGGAAGTTTATAAGGAGCCAGTAATGGCGGCTCTGCAAAGGAGCCGGCGCCACAGCGGCTTAGTCCTGCCTTTTATGCTCCTGGGGACGCTGTGCGGGGTCGGGGCCCGAGCTGGGCCAATGCATTACTCCATTCCTGAGGAGCTGGACAAAGGCTCCTTTGTGGGCAACATTGCCAAAGATCTCGGGCTGGAGCCCCAGGAACTGACGGAGCGCGGAGTCCGCATCGTCTCCAGAGGTAAGACGCAGCTCTTTGCTCTCAATCCGCGAAGCGGCAGTTTGGTCACCGCAGGCAGGATAGACAGGGAGGACCTCTGCGCTCAGAGTCCGCGGTGCCTGGTGAGTTTTAATATCCTCGTTGAGGACAAACTGAATCTTTATCCCGTAGAAGTGGAAATAGTGGACATTAATGACAATACACCCCGATTCTTTAAGGAAGAATTGGAAGTAAAAATTCTCGAAAATGCGGCCCCATCCTCTCGTTTTCCATTAATGGAGGTCTCTGACCCGGATGTGGGAATAAACTCTCTTCAGGGCTTCAAGCTCAGCGGGAATAGTCACTTTTCAGTGGACGTGTCAAGTGAAGCCAATGGGCCCAAATACCCGGAGCTGGTGCTGGAGCGCGCTCTGGACCGGGAGGGAGAGTCTATTCACCACTTGGTTCTTACTGCCATGGACGGCGGTGACCCTGTCCGTTCAGGCGTGGCGCGCATTCTGGTAACTGTCCTAGATGCGAATGACAATGCTCCAGTGTTTACTCAGCCTGTCTACCTTGTGAGTGTTCCTGAGAATCTGCCAGTAGGTACGCCAGTGTTGTCGGTAACTGCCACCGACCAGGATGAAGGAGTCCACGCGGAAGTAACGTATTCCTTTCTGAGGATAACAGAAAAGATCTCAAAGATTTTCTGCTTGAATGTTTTTACTGGAGAAATATCAACTTCTGCAAATCTAGACTATGAGGACACCAGCTTTTATGAGCTAGATGTTGAAGCCCGGGATCGGCCAGGTCTACAAGACAGAGCAAAAGTCTTAATAACTGTGTTGGATGTGAATGACAATGTACCAGAGGTGGTAGTCACATCTGGAAGCAAGTCAATTGCTGAAAGTGCACCTCCAGGAACAGTAATTGCTCTTTTTCAAGTATATGATCGTGACTCTGGACTGAATGGCCTGGTAACATGTTCTATCTCAAGAAATCTGCCATTTGAGCTGGAAAAATCGGTAGACAGTTATTATCGATTAGTGACCAATACAGTTCTAGATCGAGAACAGATAGCTCTGTACAACATAACTGTGACAGCCACAGACAAAGGAGTGCCATCTCTGTCTACAAAAACGTTAATCTCCCTAACTGTGGCAGACACCAACGACAACCCACCTTCTTTTCTCCATTCCTCCTACTCTGTCTATGTCCCTGAAAACAACCCCAGAGGTGCCTCCATCTTTTCTGTGACTGCACACGATCCTGACAGTGGTGAGAATGCCCGGATCACCTACTCCCTGGATGAAGACACAATTCAGGGTGTGCCTCTATCCTCCTATGTCTCCATAAATTCTGACACTGGCGTCCTGTATGCATTGCACTCCTTCGACTATGAGCAGCTCCGTGAGTTGCAATTGGGAGTGACTGCACGTGATAGTGGAGACCCACCACTCTGCAGCAACGTGTCACTGAGTCTGTACGTGCTGGACCAGAACGACAATGCACCGGAGATCCTGTACCCCACTATCCCCACTGACGGTTCCACAGGTGTGGAACTGGCACCCCGCTCCGCAGAACCCGGATATCTGGTGACCAAGGTCGTGGCAGTGGACAGAGACTCAGGCCAGAATGCCTGGCTGTCCTACCGCCTGCTCAAGGCCAGCGAGCCAGGGCTCTTCGCGGTGGGGCTGCACACGGGCGAGGTGCGCACTGCGCGGGCCCTGCTGGACAGAGATGCGCTCAAGCAGAGCCTGGTGGTGGCGGTCCAGGATCATGGCCACCCTCCTCTCTCAGTCACCGTCACGCTCACCGTGGCTGTGGCTGACAGCATCCCAGATATCCTGGCTGACCTGGGCAGCCTCGAACCCTCCGTCAACCCTAATGGTTCAGACCTGACGCTGTATCTGGTGGTGGCAGTGGCCGCTGTTTCCTGCGTCTTTCTGGCCTTTGTCATCGTGCTGCTGGCGCTCAGGCTGAGGCGCTGGTACGCATCACGTCTGCTCCAGGCTTCCGGAGACGGGTTGGCAGGCGTACCAGCTTCGCACTTTGTGGGCGTGGATGGGGTGCGTGCTTTCCTGCAGACCTATTCCCACGAGATCTCCCTCACCGCGGACTCAGGGAAGAGTCACCTGATCTTCCCGCAGCCCAACTACGCGGACACTCTCATCAGCCACGAGAGCTGTGAGAAAAGCGAGCCTCTTTTGATTAAGGAAGACTCAGGTTTTTGTAGAGAGGAAGACTCCCTTGTTCAGGTGAGATTATTACTTTTATTGGTTTTATTTGAACAGAAAAATTTAAAATTATCTTGATCAGTGCTTAAGTTTTCTTAGTGTTTTGCAGTGAATCATAATTTTGAGATTTTTCTTTATCAATACAGCTCTATTAAATCGTAGTTTTCTCAACTTTTGCCAAAATAGTCTTCATGATGTATGTATGCTCTAGATTTTTTTGGTTTCTTGTTTTGTTTTTTGTATTTTATTTTGCTCCTCTTAGCAAACTCTTTGCGCCTGTGATAACATACATCTCATTTCTTATGTTTTCCCTACATTATGTGTAATTTCTTAGATTCTTTTTTTTTTAAAGGGACAGAGAGAGAGAGTCAGAGAGAGGGATAGATAGGGACAGACAGACAGGAACGGAGAGAGGTGAGAAGCATCAATCATTAGTTTTTTGTTGCCCTCGCAACATCTTAGTTGTTCATTGATTGCTTTCTCACATGTGCCTTGACTGCGGGCCTTCAGCAGACGGAGCAACCCTTCGCTGGAGCCAGCGACCTTGGGTCCAAGCTGACGAGCTTTTTGCTCAAGCCAGATGGGCCCGCGCTCAAGCTGGCGACCTTGGGGTCTCGAACCTGGGTCTTCCATATCCCAGTTCGACGCTCTGTCCACTGCGCCACCGCCTGGTCAGGCCTTAGATTCTTTTTCTAAATGTGAAAAAAAGCTGAATTTCTGTCTCTGTTAAAGAAAATCAGTTTTGTTTTCTCACAGTTTTAATTAATGGCGAGTGTTTTCTAAAATTATGAACATCTGTGAGGGACATTTTCCTCTTTACTACTTAGGAATCATAAGTTATTTATATACACCCTGGCTGGCTAGATCTGATGGTTAGAGCATCTCCCTGCTACACAAAGGTTGCCAGTTCAAACCCTGGTCAGGGCACATATGAGGACAAATTAATGTTTCTCTCTCTCTCTCTCTCATCCTCTCCTAAAATCAATAAAAATTTTAAAAATAAAATTATTTATATAAAAAACTGAAGTAATTAGTAAAACTTGATCTTTGGTGTTTGAAAATATGAATAATATCCCTGGAACTATCTGTTAGTCTTTTGGGACTAGTCACAATATCTGTAGTCCTCAAATTATAACCTAAATTTCAGACTTGCCTTACCTACCTCACAAAATTATGGGGACATGAAATATAATACAATAATTACATTTAAAAACTTCAAATTATAAAGCCATATAGTGAACATTTGTTGACCTCAGCATTATTATAATTACTGGATTGATAACAGATAAATATAAACATTTAATGCTGTATGCCTACTACAATGTTTTCTTTAATATGTGTGCCTGAGAGTATTTAAAAATAAAAATTATCTTTAAAATATGCTCATTAGACCTTGGATGGATAGCTTGGTTGGTTAGAGCATTGTTCCAAAGAGCAGAGGTTGTCAATTTGATCCCCAGTCAGGGTACATACAGAAAATTGATATTCCTGTCTCTCCCTCTGACTCCTTCCTCTCTGTCTAAAAATAAATAAATAAATAAATTTTTAAAGAGAAAAAGAAAAATATGTGTATTAGTGTTCACTTACAGGATATTGCTCTAAAAATAAAGGAGGACTAGAGAATAGGAGAATAAAGATTTAATCATGTTCAAATAAGAGTTTAAATAATTAGCATACTTAACCCAGATTAAATAAAGGTCTGTCATGTAGGAACTATTCAAATATTTAAGGAAAGAAGGGTTGTCATTTGGAAGAATAGTCTAATTCATTGTACACCAAAGGTGTGATTGAAACTATGGTTTGATAAATGTGTGTGTGTGGTGGGGAGCAAGGTTTTGAGGTGTCTGTTTATCAGAAAATGAATTGCTAAGAAGGTAAAAGATTCTATTATTGGCACTCTTCAAAGGTAAATTGATGGCCATAGAATTAATAAAATACCAGGTATAATATAATTATATAACTTGTTGAACTACATGATAGTCAAGTTCTTTTCCAATTCTGAGCTGGATGATTCTATGATCTGATAAATAATAAATTGGTCACTTGTGCATCTAAAATAAACAATTGCACATGTCAAATAAACAATTGAGAAGGTATTTTGAAAATGAACGGAACCTCTTTTGTAACCTGAAATTGTCAGTCTTCATAAAGACTGAGTTGATGTCCTTAAATTAGCTGCTAAGGGAAATACATGTTTTTCTAAATCAATATTGTGGTAATCCCATTTCAGCAATTGCAGAATTATTTACCTCAATATTCCAAATGTATATGACTAGCTAAGAAACTCCAGTCATGTAGCTATTCAAATCTGATTTGCTTGGACATTTTAGATACAATTCTTGGTGCTTTTGATCAGAATTTAAGAGTAAATAACAATTCTAAAGAATTTGAATTCTGGACATTGGTCAAGGGAGTCAGATGGTCTCTTATACAAATATTATGATTTATTTCATACACTCAGAGTGTAGATGTATTCACACACTCTGAGAGTGTAAGTGTTATTTTATTATATCACCAATTCTGGGTGATTTAAACTACATCTTCATTGTTATAAGCAATGCTCAGTAACTAGTTTCACGGATAGTACAATGGTTTATTTTATTCTCTTCTTTGTTCACAAACAGAGATAGTAGCCTGTTTTATTTTATTCATTTTTGAGTCACCTGTGACCATTTCATTTTTAAAAAGTTTTTTACTGACAGGAAAATGATCAGATTCTTCTCTTACAATAGTAACTCATTGATGTGGACTGACCAAGTGTTAAATCCTGGCAATCATGAACTTTGCTAAGTTCTGACTAAATGAGGCACTCTGACCTACATACTATACAAGTTACTAGGAATAAAATAGACAGTTTGAGACTTTGAGCATATATTGAATTTTGAAGCATCAGGGGGAAAAATATACCAAATTATTGGGCTATTTTATCATCTGTGAAAACTGCCAGTTTCTGATTAGACTTTTGTTGGAGTAGCAGTTATCAAAGGAGAAGGAGTTAAATCTCAGAGAGAATCATTGGGAAATGCCTGTACTATATCTTTGTCTTGGAATGAAAACCTAAACAGAAGTCTAAACAAGTGGTTCTTCGATTTTTAAAAAGTTTCATAAAGAAAGGGGAGAAGATAACTCAATGCATAGGAAGTCAAATAGACTTTCCATAGAATTTTTAACTGCAAATGAATAAATGAAGTTCAAGATTCTGCCCCAAAACTCCATCACTAACATATTCCCTTTAAAATTATAAAATTCTTTCAACTTTGTTGAAAGAACATAGAAGGCTTATGTTATATAGTTAAAGATACTGTGGTGCTCTAATAGAGATCCTTGGTATTTAATTTTATGTTGTAAAATAACTTCAAAGACTTGATACTAGAAATGGTACAGCCATTTACTCCCTAAAGTATGCTCTATGTTCAAAGTATATCTATAATCTCCTTTATCTA
The DNA here is from genome assembly GCA_037038555.1 of Rhynchonycteris naso. NCBI lineage: Eukaryota > Metazoa > Chordata > Mammalia > Chiroptera > Emballonuridae > Rhynchonycteris > Rhynchonycteris naso. Next base: position 102,780,508 of record CM073003.1, read on the forward strand.
GATCTTATTTATTTAACTTCAAAGAAGGTGCCCAGAAGAGATGTCCACTGAGATGTTTAAGTAACAGTAGAAATAGAGACAAATAAGAGCTTATGCTATGAGTTTTGAAGTATCAGATAGAAAACGATGATGGCTTTGGGAGCCATAATATCCAGACATGAAAATTTTGTTTGCAAATGTCTGCAAGTACTTACTCATGATCTTTGATGACTGTATGCTTTCATAATTACTACTAATCAAATAACCTTTAACTCGTGTTTATGAAATTAATCTGTAGTATTTATATCAGTTCCTTTGAACAAAAAGTTCTTTTATCTGCTTGGTGAAAATAAACGTGACTATGAATTATTTCAATAGGCTGAAACAGCATTTCATTCAAAGTATTCCCTATATTTTGGAGCACTGCCAACAGAGAACGCCACCTAAGCTAAGCATTTTCATGTTACCTCTGGTTCCTTCTGGTACTGCTAGCTACTCCCCTGGGGATTAAAGTAATTTACAAAACAAGGCTGTATCTTGCTAGGTCTTCATTCCAAAACAGGTCACTCTCTTTTCTCCAGCAGCTATGTGGAAGGAATTTTGATTTATTTCTACCACCTAATGGTAACTTCAGATCTGCCAACAATTGAGTTTCATTTCATTAACATCAGTGGAGAAATGAATGCCTATAAGCATCCTCTCAGGACAGACCTGCATGTATGCTCAATGGCTGTTTGTCTAGAGACCCACCTTTCTTCATTTATTCTGGACTAAGGTATGATGATTATTTGAATTGTAAAATGCAAAGAAGCAGTCAAGCCAACATTCACTTTCTTATGAATCCACAACCAGTAGAACTGCTTATTTTGACTCTCTGTACAAAATGGGTTGCTTCTACAGCTCATTGTTGTTGTTTAGTGTCTCATCTCTAACAGCACTTTTTGAGCATAAAACATCAACTAAGGCCAACAGTGTAGGGGTTTTCTTTCTCCTCAAAAGGTTCTACACTGGTTCTACTACTAAATAGTCCAGGACAATGTAGTAGTAATCACTAAAATGAAGGTATTGGGCTAACCCATCTCCAAAGTTCCAGCCAATCAAAAACTTTATTAAATTATCTCTTCATATGTTAAATAAAAATTTGGCTTTCTGAGTTTTACATCATAGTTGGTGTCTAGAGCATAGTATGTGTTCAATAGTATTTAATTAATTTAAAGTATTTTTTACTTGGATGTAAAGTTTCTGTACATCTTTTTATGTATACATACACACCCTTTTAAAATAAATTAGGCTTTTTTTAACCTACAATGGCTGATGTGCAATAAAGTGTGAGACAGAACCCAAGAGTCATTTCAAAGTAGCAATGCAAACCAAAGAATTTTGAAAAATCATCAGGGATTATTAAACACTCATCATCCATGAACATTGTCACATCAGTTCAGTTTCTTAAAATCTATTTTTAATGATATCAGAGATATATGTACTAAAGAAATATAAACGGAAGAATTTCGAGGGATAAAACAAGTTTTCTGGGGAGGAAAATCAATTTTCTTCAATATGGTGCAGTAACACAGTAAGGACTCTGAGCGCCGCTGTTCACCAACCAGGGGAAAGACGCGCAAGAGCTACCGATCTTTTGCAGTACAAAGAAAAGCCAGACTGAGACAAACTCTTCTCCAAGAGGCATTAACTCAGTCCGGTATTCTCCTGGATTTGGGGCTCCTTTCCCGAATACAGAGGGCTTCACGCGAACACGCCAGCATCCAGAAGTACAACACGAGGTAACCCAGGATCTAATGATCTGCAGGACAACAATGGCGGCTCCGAAGAGGGGCCGGGATTACAGAGGATTCATTCTGCTTTCCATCCTCCTGGGGACCAGGAGCGAAGCTTGGGCAGGACACATTCTCTATTCTGTGCCAGAGGAGACAGAAAAAGGTTTTTTTGTAGGTAATATCGCCCAGAATTTGGGGCTGGAGCCCCAGAAGCTGGCGGAGCGCGGAGTCCGCATCATCTCCAGAGGTAGGACGCAGCTTTTCGCTCTGAATACGCGGAGTGGCAGCTTGGTCACCGCAGGCAGGATAGACCGGGAGAAGCTCTGCTCTCAGAGCACGCGATGTCGGGTGAGTTTTAACCTCCTGATGGAAGATAAAATGAATCTTTACCCTATAGAAGTGGAAATTATGGATATTAATGACAATGCTCCTAAATTCTTGACGGAAGAAATGAATGTAAAAATAATGGAGAATACAGCCCCTGGGGTGCGATTTCCGTTAAAAGAGGCTAGGGATCCCGATGTAGGCACAAACTCCCTCCAGACCTACCAGCTCAATCCCAATAGCCACTTCTCCCTGCTTGTGCAAACTGGAGAGGACGGAACTAAATATCCGGAATTAGTGCTAGAGCGGGCGCTGGACCGGGAGGAAGAGGCGGTTCACCAGCTCCTCCTCACAGCCTCTGACGGTGGTGACCCACCCTTATCTGGCACCGCCCGCATCCAAGTAACAGTGGTGGACGTGAATGATCATGCACCAGTCTTCTCTTTGCCCCAGTACCAAGTAACTGTCCCTGAGAATGTGCCGGTGGGCACAAGACTGCTCATAGTAAATGCCATCGACTTAGATGAGGGAATCAATGGGGAAGTGACATACTCTTTTTGGAAAATGACTCCAAAAATTCTACAGATATTCCAATTGAACTCCCATACAGGAGAATTATCAACTTTAGAAGCCCTAGATTATGAAGAATCCAGCTACTATGAAATGGAAGTTCAGGCTCAGGATGGTCCTGGTAGTATGACGAGGGCTAAAGTACTGATCACCATTTTAGATGTGAACGACAATGCCCCAGAAGTGACTGTAACGTCTGTAAGCAACTCAGTCCCTGAAGACACTCCTCCTGGAACAGTAATTGCTCTGTTCTACCTTCATGACCGAGATTCCGGAAAAAATGGTGAAGTGACCTGCACTATTTCAGAAAATCTGTCTTTTAAGTTAGAAAGATCAATAGACAATTATTACAGATTAGTGACAGCAAAATACCTAGACCGAGAAATACTCTCTGTGTACAACATTACACTGAAAACCACAGATGGTGGGACCCCACCCTTGTCCGCGGAAACTCACATCTCTCTGAAGGTGGTGGACACCAACGACAACTCACCTTCCTTTCCCCACTCTTCCTACTCTATCTATGTCCCTGAGAACAACCCCAGAGGCGCCTCTATCTTCTCTGTGACTGCACACGACCCCGACAGTGACAAGAATGCCCGGATCACCTACTCCCTGGATGAAGACACCATTCAGGGTGTGCCTCTATCCTCCTATGTCTCCATAAATTCTGACACTGGCGTCCTGTATGCATTGCACTCTTTCGACTATGAGCAGTTCCGTGAGTTGCAATTGGGAGTGACTGCACGTGATAGCGGGGACCCACCACTCAGCAGCAACGTGTCTCTGAGTCTGTACGTGCTGGACCAGAACGACAATGCACCGGAGATCCTGTACCCCACTATCCCCACTGACGGTTCCACAGGTGTGGAACTGGCACCCCGCTCCGCAGAGCCTGGATACCTGGTGACCAAGGTCGTGGCAGTGGACCGAGACTCAGGCCAGAACGCCTGGCTGTCCTACCGCCTGCTCAAGGCCAGCGAGCCAGGGCTCTTCGCGGTGGGGCTGCACACGGGCGAGGTGCGCACTGCACGTGCCCTGCTGGACAGAGATGCGCTCAAGCAGAGCCTGGTGGTGGCGGTCCAGGACCATGGCCAGCCCCCTCTGTCAGCCACCGTCACGCTCACCGTGGCAGTGGCTGACAGCATCCCAGACGTTCTGGCTGACCTGGGCAGCCTGGAGGTTCCACCTGATTCTGGTGCCCCAAGCCTCACACTGTACCTGGTAGTGGCGGTCGCCGCGGTCTCTTGCGTCTTTTTAGCCTTTGTCATCGTGCTGTTGGCGTTTAGGCTGAGGCGCTGGCACACATCCCGTCTGCTCCAGGCTTCAGGAGAGGGATTGGTGGGCTTACCCACCTCGCACTTTGTGGGCGTGGACGGGGTGCAGGCTTTTCTGCAGACCTATTCCCACGAGGTGTCCCTCACCGCGGACTCAGGAAAGAGTCACCTGATCTTCCCGCAACCCAACTACGCAGACACACTCATCAGCCATGAGAGCTGTGAGAAAAAAGATCCCTTGTTAACAACCATAGATTTTCATGAATGTCAGGATGAAGCCCAAAGTATTCAGGTGAGTTTATTCATTTTTCTTTATATCCTCAAGGAATTAATCTTGATTGTTTTGTGAAGCTCATACTTTGAAGATGGAATTAAAAGGCTTTGAAAAGCTAAAGCATACCCTGGCCCGTGGTGCTGTGTACAGAGCATTGTCCGAAGCACCGAAGTCGCCAGTTTGAACCCTGGGTCCCCAATTGATCCTGGCGGCTCTATCCCAAGTACGCGGCTCAACCTCCAGGTCGCTGGTTCAAGCCTTGGTTTGAGTCCTGATCAAGGCACTTATGAGAAGCAATCAATCTATGCACAACTAAATGGAACAATGAGTTGATGCTTCTCTCTCCCCCCACCTCCTTCCCCTCTCTCTCTCTTTCAAAAAAAAGCACTAAAACATGTTAAATTGTTTATTTCGGTGGTGATACTTTAACATACAACACTTATTAATAGAATTTGGTATCATTTCCATAGTAAATGCCTTTGGACAAGATTGTGAATAAGTGAGACTATCACATATTTACACCTTCCACTTGATTTTTTTATTTTCCACTTTTTTAAATGAGGGGGGTCGGGACAGGGAGAGGAATGAGAAGCATCATTTCTTAGTTACGGCAGCTTAGCTGTTCATTGATTGTTTTCTCATATGTGCTTTGATGGATCAGGGGTCCTTCTGCCAAGCCAGCTACTTGGGCTTCAAGCCAGTGACCTTTGAGCTCAATCCAGTGGCCATGGGTTCATGTCTATGATCCCACGCTCAAGCCAGCAACCCCGTACTCAAGCTGGTGAGCCCACGCTCAAACTGGATGAGTCTGTGCCAAGCTGGTGACCTCAGGGTTTCAAACCTGGGTCCTCTGCATTCCAGGCTGACACTCTATCTACTTACTGTGCCACCACCTAGTCAGGCTATATTTTCCACTTGATATTCATTTAGTTTATAAGTAAGAATGAAGCATGTCTTTCTCATTGTACTAGGTTAGCAGAAGCCAGATTCTCTTTAGATCAGATTTATAAAAGGCACTTGCACATTGTTTCTGTCTAAAGGGTTTTTGTATGTGTGTCTAGTTTCTGCCTCAACATACCTCAACTTGATGGCCTTGAAAAATCTTAGTTGCTTTATGATCTATTTAAAGAATAATAATCTATTAAAGCCAGGTCCTGGTGGAAGGTTGGATAAGTGCCTGATGAAAGAAAAAAAAAATGAGTGTGTCAAGCTTCACTAACATCTAGAGCAACAACAGGCATGGATTCTGCCACACTGAAGGTCATTGTTCAAAACCAGTAAAAAAAAAAAATAGGACATCAAATAAAATTTTTTCAAGTATTATAAGTGGCATTTTTGAAATAGGTAGGAACATATTTTGCCACAAAATTTCTCTGTGCAGTTTTAGTGCTGCAGTCATGTAAAGTGTGACTGTGGGCTCTCCAAGGAAAATATTAGGGATGCTGGCTTTATGAAACAGTATCTCACAAACTCAAGTCCTAGACCAGTAGCTGGACTTTACTTATTGAGTCTATTAAAAAATTCAGTCTTAAATAACCCAATCTGGGACTAAAATTTAAATATAGCTCAATACATCTGTTGATTAGCATCCAGGAGGGGTTGATGACAAGATAATCTTGTTTTCTGAGACCCTTTTAGTGTTAATTTAAACAGTGTTTTTTAGCATAGGGTTATGTTTGTGGTATTTTCCATATAAAGAATGTATGCAATTGTGTGAGTATATTTTATATATTCTACAGTGTTCAGATGTACAATCACTTGGGAAACAGTGTTACCAACACCCTGTGAGGCATAAATGTGGTTACGAGGTATTTTGAAAAATAAAATTCTCTTATCAAATTTATTAGATGCTTAAAAAAACATGTTTTAAACAAAGGGGAGAAAATGTCACTAAAGTCAGTGAGCTACTGCAAATAAACTTTCTAGGAACTATTTCCTTCATTTGAAGTCACCATGGGGTGTTACATAAGTACAGAGTAGGAACCATGCATGCATCGGGGCAATAAGCCATGTTTACTGACTTTTGTGTTGCAAGGCGAAATATTATTTCCCTGATAACTTTTTGGATTGATGTGACATTTCATAACTAGTAAAATAATTTTGCAATGGGAAGGAGAGGGATAGGCTAACTCTTTTCTTGCTACAGTATTTCCTTGACTGAGATACCAGAATTTAAAATAAATTAAAATTAGTATAAGTAAATTGCTAAAACAATTTTTGAAGAAAAGAGGTATTTGAAGGTAAGTATATAAATTGTGGCCTTTTAAAAACAATTTCAACATTACTGATGCTCTCTGAATAAAGTGAAGTGACTCAACATGAAAGTACCCAAAAAGTAAAGAAAAAAGCACCAAACTTTACCAATATGTTGCTAATTAATAAGTATTCATAATTATTGTACTCTGAGATCGTTCAGACCAAGTCTGTGTTGTGGTCATCTTTCTATTACTATTGTGGATTTGAGGGTTGCGAAATAATTATGTTAACTTATAGAATTCGTGTACTAAATCTTTGTGATTTCTCGAAAATTTGGAAAGTTGGGATAAAGGATTTCTAATGGTACAAATTAAACATTATTAGATATATAGATATAAAAATTGTTCAGTCCGGCACAGGATTGTAATTACTGTAACTGGTTAAACTGAAGCAGCAGAGGCTGCAGTTTCCCAGTGAGGACTCTGGGCGCCGCTGTTGGCCAGAGTGGAGAGCTTGGCGCTGGCGATCGCCTCGCGCAGCCGCAGCTCACCTTCCTCGGCTCAGACTCGCTACTGCAAGCTTTTCCACCGCTTCCTCTTCTGGAAAAGAAGAAACCTTGACCCCCACGCAGGAACTAAAACAAGTTCGGAGCTCCGGACACCTGCGACACAGAGACTATTTGTCATCCGGCGTCCTCAGGCCGGTGAGCAAGCTGAGGGGGGCAAGAGGAATGGGGAGCGGCGCTGGGGACAGGGGCCGGGCTGAGCGGCGACTGGTGCTCTTTCCCTTTCTGCTGTCTTTGTTCTGCCCGGCGCTCTCGGAGCCCATCCGCTACAGGATCCCCGAGGAAATGCCCGAGGGCTCGGTGGTGGGGAACCTCGCCGAGGACCTGGGACTCAGTGTCCGCGAGTTACCGGCCAGAAAACTGCGTGTCAGTTCTGAGAAGCCTTACTTCACTGTGAGCGCAGAGCGCGGGGAGTTACTCGTGAGCAGCAGGCTGGATCGGGAGCAGATATGCGGGAAGAAGCCAGTTTGCGCTCTGGAATTTGAGGTTGTCGCTGAAAACCCGTTGAACTTTTACCACGTGAACGTGGAGATCGAGGATATTAATGATCACACCCCAAAATTTATGCAAAAATCTTTTGAGCTGCAAATAAGTGAGTCCACAAAGACTGAGGCACGATTTATCTTAGGGTCAGCCCATGATGCAGATATCGGTACCAACTCACTACAGAATTACCAGCTCAGTACCAATGACCATTTCTTACTCGTGAATAAGGAGAAATTTGATGGTAGTAAATATCCTGAGCTAGTGTTGAAGATGCCGTTAGACCGGGAGGAGCAGAAGTCCTACCACTTGACCTTGACTGCTTTAGACAGTGGAGATCCACCCCTTAGCAGCACTGCACAGATACAAGTCCTAGTGACTGATGCCAATGATAACCCTCCAGTGTTCAGCCAAGAGGTGTACAGGGTAGGCCTTCCTGAAAACGTGTTTCCAGGCACCACTGTGCTTCGAGTGATGGCCACCGACCAGGATGAGGGAGTGAATGCCGAAATCACCTTCTTTTTTACTGAAGCAGGTCAGATCACCCAGTTTGACCTGAATTCTACTACTGGGGTAATTACTACTCGAAGTATGTTAGATTTTGAGGAAGTCAAAGAATATTCCATAATTCTGGAAGCAAGAGATGGTGGAGGAATGATTGCCCAATGTACTGTGGAGATAGAAGTCCTAGATGTAAATGATAATATTCCAGAAGTGATATTCCAGTCTATATCAGATGTTATTATGGAGGACACTGGGTTGGGAACACACATTGCTTTACTTAAAATCAGTGACAAGGATTCTGGACAAAATGGAGAAGTTACTTGTAAATTAGAAGGTGATCTTCCTTTTAAATTGCTAACTTCTTCAAGAAACACATATAAATTAGTGACAGATGGAGTCCTAGATCGCGAGCAGACCCCAGAGTACAATGTTACCATCACAGTCACCGACAGGGGCAAGCCACCCCTCTCCTCCAGCACCACCATCACTCTGCACGTCACCGATGTCAACGATAACGCTCCAGTTTTCCAACAGTCAGCCTACTTGGTCCATGTGCCAGAAAACAACCCGCCTGGTGCCTCCATAGGGCAGGTGAGCGCCTCCGACCCGGATCTGGGACCCAACGGCCACGTCTCCTACTCCATCGTGGCCAGCGACCTGGAGCCGCGCGCGCTGTCGTCCTACGTGTCGGTGAGCGCGCAGAGCGGGGTGGTGTTCGCGCAGCGCGCCTTCGACCACGAGCAGCTGCGCGCCTTCGAGCTGACGCTGCAGGCGCGTGACCAGGGCTCGCCCGCGCTCAGCGCCAATGTCAGCCTGCGCGTGTTGGTGGGCGACCGCAACGACAACGCACCAAGGGTCCTGTACCCCGCGCTGGGGCTCGATGGCTCGGCACTCTTCGACACGGTACCGCGCGCCGCACAGCCCGGCTACCTGGTCACCAAGGTGGTAGCAGTGGACTCAGATTCGGGACACAACGCCTGGCTGTCCTACCACGTGCTGCAAGCCAGCGAGCCTGGTCTGTTCAGCCTAGGGCTGCGCTCGGGCGAGGTGCGCACAGCGCGTGCTCTGGGCGACAGGGACGCGGCCCGTCAGCGGCTTTTGGTCGCTGTGCGCGACGGGGGACAGCCGTCCCTCTCGGCCACCGTCACGTTGCACCTTGTTTTCGCTGACAGCCCTCAAGAGATACTGCCAGACCTCAGTGACCGTCCCGCACCCTCTGACCCCCAGGCTGAGTTGCAGTTTTATCTGGTGGTGGCCTTGGCCTTGATCTCTGTGCTCTTCCTCCTCGCGGTGATTCTGGCGGTCGCCCTGCGCCTGCGACGCTCCTCCAGCCCCTCCGCCTGGGGCTGCTTTCAGCCCGGTCTCTGTAATAAGACTGGACCTGTGGTTCCCCCCATCTACAGTGAAAGGACTTTACCTTATTCCTACAATCTGTGCGTTGCCCAAGCTGGAAAGGCAGAGTTTAATTTTCTAAAATGTAATGAGCAGTTGAATTTAGAACAAGACATACTTTGTGGCGATTCATCTGGGGCCTTTTTTCCACTTTGTAATTCCAGTGAGTCTACTTCCCATCAGGTAAGTCTCCTTTAAGCATACCATGCTTCTTATGGCGACCCAGTTCTCCAAATCACAGGAAAACATACAATTTTCAAATCTAAAGGTTGTCTTAAGAAAGGAAGGTTGAAGTAGGGGCAATTATGTGTTTTTAGGGATCTCTTACCAGGCTCAGATTTATGAAGCAGTGAGGATGTGGGTTTATCTACAAAAGGAAACATTATACAATGCTATACACTCTTTCATAAAAGCTTATGAAAATTTTCCCTAAATTTTTCTTCCTATCTCTTAATAGGTGACTTTTTTCCAGCTTGAACATACTGTAAATATAAAAGTTGGCAATCATTTAAATAAGCCTTTTAAGCAAAATAATAATGAAGCGCTAAAATTAGACGTTTTTCTTAACTCTATGCAAGGTTCTGTGTGTGTGTGTAAAATTGACTTAGCAGTAGGTTTATTACGCTTTCCAGAAGATAAAAGCATATTCTTTCTACTTGCAGCACGGGTTTTTCAGGAATAATTTGTATTGAAGCTCATTCCATAGGCTCTTCCATCAAAGAAAATAGTGTTTTGAACTGTCTTTTGAAATCTTAAACTAATGTAGCTATAGTCTAGTTATTCTAATATCTCTAGAAAGAAAATAGGATTCATTAAATTTTAGAGAAAATTGCTAACCTGATGTGTAAACAAGTATATACAAAAGATGATAAAATGTTCGTTCAGCCTTTTGCTAGATTTTTCCTTAGCAACTGCTTTAATTAACGGTCACTTTGCAAACTGCTGAGGAGACATTGTTTGCATTTGAACTTTTGACTCCTTACTGATAATTATGTGTTCCTTACTTTTATTGCTTCTTTGATCAAAGTAGTTATAAAAATAAAAGTAACTTTAGAACATATGTCTACCTTAAGAATTTAATTCTTATTTAAATTGTAGTAATCTTTCATTGGGGAAGAATGGAATGAAGATGTACTTTTCATTGTAAATTTATTTTTACCTTTCAAGTCTTTTCAAACCAAAAAAAGATAAATAATTTGAATAAAATAGCAAAATAGTACAACCTTTGAAAAACTTGAAAGTAAAAAAACATTTAAATCTTTACAAGATTAATTTGAAATGATGTGTAATTTAAAATGACATTTTAAAATTTAAAAATAGAAACCTTATTATTAATATAATGATTAATTAGATAAACCAAATTAAACAACTTCTGAGTCAATCATCTCCAGTAGGTCTATTTTAGTCTGAGTGAATTAATTGCCATTGGCAACTGGAGTTTTTACTTATTTTTTAAAAAGATAATATTTATAACAAAGCTTAGAGCACAATAAATAAAATGTAATAATTCATTTTAAAAACAATAGATGTCTTCCAGAAATGAGTAATTTAATGGGATGCTAACCCATAAATATTATAATTTTATAATAATTTATAAGACTTTAGCCCTACTTCATCCCATGTTTCTTGGCCTTACTTTTAAAATGTGAATTCAGGGACACATTAAATAAATGCGAGACAAACTAAAGCAATTATTTTTTCAGTAATCTGATAAACAGTATAACAAATCTAAGTGGGTGCAGTAACTGTTTAGGACTCTAAGTGCCGCTGTTCACCTAACTTGGAGATTAATGTAACCAAACGCCATCCGGATACTCAGGGCTCCCACCTCACAGAGACCTGCGGATTCCGCAAACCAACTGCAGGGCTGCAGCGATACTCCGTCCTAAACTTGGGACACTCCAGCTTTCGATAGGATGACCTCCGTAGCTGCAGCAAAACGGTAAACAAGACACATATGCCCAATGAAGATTCGGAGTGGATTCCATAGCGAAAGAACAATGGCCGCTCCAAAGAATTCCGGAGGACGCAGAGAGCTGGTCCTGCTATGCTTGCTCCTGGGCACGCTGTGGAAGATTGGGAGGGGACAGATCCACTACTCGGTGTCAGAAGAGAGCGACAAAGGATCCTTCGTGGGTAATATCTCCAAGGACCTGGGGCTGGAGTCACAAGAACTGGCGAAGCACGGAGTTCGCATCGTCTCCAGAGGTAAGACGCAGCTTTTTGCTCTAAACCGGAAAAGCGGCAGCTTGGTCACCGCGGGCAGGATAGACAGGGAGGAACTCTGCGCCCAGAGCGCTCCGTGTCTAGTAAATATCAACATCCTGATTGAGGATAGAGGAAAACTTTTTGGGATAGAAATAGAAATCACTGACATCAATGATAATGCCCCGAAATTCCAGACCGAAAATCTGGAAGTAAAAATTAATGAAATCGCTGCGCCTGGCACACGTTATCCACTCCCAGAGGCTGTTGACCCGGATGTGGGCTTGAATTCCCTGCAGAGCTATCAGCTCAGCCCCAACCACCACTTCTCCCTAGACGTGCAAACTGGAGACGACGGAACTATAAACCCAGGGCTGGTGCTGGAGCGTGCCCTGGACCGCGAGGAAGAGGCCGCTCACCACCTGGTCCTCATGGCCTCCGACCGCGGTAAACCTCGTCGCTCCAGCACAGCGCATATCAAAGTGACAGTAATGGATATAAACGACAATGCCCCCGTGTTTGCTCAACCGATTTACCAAATGACAGTTCCAGAGAACGTGCCCCCTGGCACCCAGCTGCTTACTGTAAGAGCTAATGACCTGGATGAGGGAGCCAATGGAGAAGTGGCCTACAAATTCTGGAAAATTAGTGAAAAACAATCTCTGTTATTCCAGCTTAATGAAAACACTGGGGAAATATCAACAGCAAAGAGTCTAGATTTTGAAGAATGTGCGCTTTATGAAATGGAAATACAAGCCGAAGATGCAGGGGCTCTTATGGGAAGAACCAAAGTGCTCATTTCAGTGGAAGATATAAATGACAATAGACCCGAAGTGATTGTCACCTCTTTACTTAGCCCAGTCCTGGAAAACGCTCCTCCTGGAACAGTAATTGCCTTCTTGAATGTTCATGACCGAGACTCCGGGAAAAATGGTCAAGTTGTCTGTTACATACATGATAATTTACCTTTTCAATTAGAAAAGTCAATAGATAATTATTATAGATTAGTGACATGGAAACATTTGGACCGAGAAAAGATCTCCGTGTACAATATCACAGTGATGGCCTCAGATCTAGGAACTCCACCTTTGTCTACTGAAACTCATATCACCCTGCATGTGGCAGACACCAATGACAACCAACCCACTTTCTCTCGTGCCTCCTACTCAGCTTATATCCCAGAGAACAACCCCAGAGGGGCTTCCATTTTCTCTGTAACTGCCAATGATCCTGACAGTGGCAAAAATGCTCTGGTCACTTATTCTCTGACTGAGGATACCATCATGGGAGCACCTCTCTCCTCTTTTGTCTCCATCAACTCTGACACTGGTGTACTGTATGCACTGCGCTCTTTCGACTATGAGCAGATCCGAGACTTACAGCTACTGGTGACTGCCAGGGACAGCGGGGACCCTCCACTCAGCAGCAATGTGTCACTAAGTCTTTTCATTCTGGACCAGAATGACAACACTCCTGAAATTCTGTACCCCTTACTCCCCAACGATGGTTCCACTGGTGTGGAGCTGGCACCTCGCTCCGCAGAACCCGGATACCTGGTGACTAAGGTCGTGGCGGTGGACCGAGACTCAGGCCAGAACGCCTGGCTGTCCTACCGCCTGCTCAAGGCCAGCGAGCCAGGGCTCTTCGCGGTGGGACTGCACACGGGCGAGGTGCGCACTGCGCGGGCCCTGCAGGACAGAGATGCGCTCAAGCAGAGCCTGGTGGTGGCGGTCCAGGACCACGGACAGCCCCCTCTCTCAGCCACCATCACGCTCACCGTGGCTGTGGCAGACAGCATCCCAGACGTCCTGGCTGACCTAAGCAACATCAAGAACCACGCCAACTCTGATGATTCGGACCTCACGTTGTACCTGGTGGTGGCCGTGGCTATTGTCTCCTGTGTCTTTCTTGCTTTTGTGGTTGTTCTGCTGGCGCTCAGACTACGGCGATGGCACAAGTCTAGTCTGCTTCAGGCTTCGGGCAGAGGGTTGGTGGGCGTGCCCGCCTCAAGCTTTGTGGGCGTGGAAGGAGTACAGGCATTCCTACAGACCTATTCCCATGAGGTCTCTCTCACTTCAGACTCGGGAAAGAGTCACCTGATCTTCCCTCAGCCCAACTACGCAGACACACTCATAAGCCATGAAAGTTGTGAAAAAAATGATTCTTTGTTAACATCCATAGATTTTCATGAATGTAAGGATGAAGCTGCTTCTGTTCAGGTGAGTTCAGTTTTTCTTTTCATTTATTTCTCAAATTTTCTAAATAAATTTATATGTTTTAAAACATATTGTGAAGAAAGTTTATAAAATTTTAAAAATAACTGAGCCAACCAACCAGGGCCTAAAATAAGTTTTAAAAGAATAGCCATTGCGGCCCTGGGCTGGTTGGCTCAGTGGTAGAGCATTGGCCCAGTGTGTGGATGTCCTGGGTTTGATTCCCAGTCAGGGCACACAGGAGAAGCACCCATCTACTTCTCTCCTCTTCCCCACCCCCTTTTCTCTCTTCTCCTCCCCTCCAGCAGCCATGGCTCTATTGGAGCAGTTCGCCCAGGGTGCTGAGGGTGGCCCCATGGCCTCCAATTGCTAAAGAATGGCTCCCACTGCAGTGGAGTAAGGGCCCCAGATAGGCAGAGCATCGCCCCCTAGTGGGCTTGCGGGGTGGATATCAGTGGGGGCGCATGTGGGAGTCTGTCTCTGCCTTCCCTCCTCTTACTAAATATTTTTTTAAAAACAGTCATTGCTCCTCCCCTAAAAACAAAACAATGAAATCATATTTGCAATTAAATGTCATTTTAAACTGTTGAAAGTGATATGATACAGAAGACCATGTTTCAGTAGAGTTCACATAGTAAGAGAGTTTGAGAATGTTGGCTTAAAGAATAGAAGTTTCATGTACACAAATTCTACACAAACTAATCAACTCAACTAAAAATGATTCCATCTTAAGCACATGCTTGTCTTCTGTATTCCTTGTTATAGCACTTTAATGAAGCTAACCCCTGATTTGTCATAAAGAGAATGTAGAAAATACAATGAATCATTTGTTAGTACTTAAAAAGACAATTCTCAAGAATAGTGCAGTGTTCCCTCCAATTTGCATATACAGTGGGTAGGAGTTAACTTTATATTTTCTGTAGTATTTGTAGCACAGCCCTTTTAAGGGGATGACTATGTATATTATCAACACTTTGCAATTTTAAAGAGTCTGTGGAAATTTTTCATGATAGAAAAGAAAAGCTTTACTATGGGTCAAAAAATTTACTAATCATCAAAAATAATGAAACTGAAGTAAAATAATTAGAACAAATATCTCTATATCCAGTAAATTTATTTAAATAAACTCACCATGAGCTCACTTCCTCCAATTCCAAATTCATTACTTCAGTATAATGTAGGTGCATAAATAAGGAAGTAATGCAGCATACTGGTATATCCCTTTATGACTTTATATTGAAGGATATATAAACATTCCCCCAATTAGTTTTAAAAATTAACAATACTATATTGGATATGACATAAGCCAAATAATTTTGAAATATGAAGAAGTTAGAGTAAATCATGCTTTGACTACATCAAAAGGACAGTTTTTACCGAGTGAGTACGTACTTCCTGAGGTAGTCAGAAGAGTAAAAAGAAAAAACTTTTAAAAACAGTATTGATATTATCAGGAGGAGGAGATGTTTGAGGATTGGCACAAAATTGCACAACTTTGCCAGTAATTTCAACAGTATTGATGTTCTCTTAATACATGTGATATAAAATAACAGTAATTATGTAGAAATGTTGGGGCAAAACATAGGAATTAATAAAAGAAAGTCAGATATTATTTTACATGTCATAGCTAAGAAAGAGAATGAGTTTGTGAAATCAGTAATTGATAAAATCACTGAGGGCAATGCCTGTGTTTTCCCGTTGTTATACTGCCACTAACAAGAGCAGAACTTAGCACAAGGAAGTTCAATGTATGTTTGTAAAATGGTGAAAGCAATGCACCAAAACAAGGCGGAGCAAAAGTAGGTTTACAGTTGTGAGTACACGAAACACAGAGTTTATTCTTGTATTATTACTTATTTATTATTGCATTATTTTCTACTTGAGCAACTGTAAATCTACTTTTGCCAAACCGTGTATATGTAGGTTCGGATAAAACCCCAACATGATATGTCTAATAACTTAAAAACAAAAGTAAATATGCCTAAAGAAGGCCTTATAATTTAAGGTGTAAATATGTTAACAAAACAAACACGGTTTTGTTCAGGATTGTAATTACTGTAACTGGTTAAACTGAAGCAGCAGAGGCTGCAGTTTCCCAGTGAGGACTCTGGGCGCCGCTGTTGGCCAGAGTGGAGAGCTTGGCGCTGGCGATCGCCTCGCGCAGCCGCAGCTCACCTTCCTCGGCTCAGACTCGCTACTGCAAGCTTTTCCACCGCTTCCTCTTCTGGAAAAGAAGAAACCTTGACCCCCACGCAGGAACTAAAACAAGTTCGGAGCTCCGGACATCTGCGACACAGAGACTATTTGTCATCCGGCGTCCTCAGGCCGGTGAGCAAGCTGAGGGGGGCAAGAGGAATGGGGAGCGGCGCTGGGGACAGGGGCCGGGCTGAGCGGCGACTGGTGTTCTTTCCCTTTCTGCTGTCTTTGTTCTGCCCGGCGCTCTCGGAGCCGATCCGCTACAGAATCCCCGAGGAAATGCCCGAGGGCTCGGTGGTGGGGAACCTCGCCGAGGACCTGGGACTCAGTGTCCGCGAGTTACCGGCCAGAAAACTGCGTGTCAGTTCTGAGAAGCCTTACTTCACTGTGAGCGCAGAGCGCGGGGAGTTACTCGTGAGCAGCAGGCTGGATCGGGAGCAGATATGCGGGAAGAAGCCAGTTTGCGCTCTGGAATTTGAGGTTGTCGCTGAAAACCCGTTGAACTTTTACCATGTGAACGTGGAGATCGAGGATATTAATGATCACTCTCCAAAATTTATGCAAAAATCTTTTGAGCTGCAAATAAGTGAGTCCACACTGCCTGGCACGCGATTTATATTAGAAGTAGCAGAAGATGGAGATACTGGCACAAACTCTCTGCAGAATTATAAACTCTCTCTCAGCCCTACTTTCTCATTGATAAATAAGGAGAAACAAGATGGTAGTAAATACCCAGAACTGACATTGGAGAAACCCTTAGACCGGGAAAAACAGAGTTATCATAGGTTAGTTCTCACGGCCTTCGATGGCGGAGATCCACCCTTAAGCGGCACTATTGAGCTCCGGATCCAGGTCACCGATGCCAATGATAACCCCCCTGTATTCAGTCAGGACGTTTACAAAGTCAACCTTCCAGAAAATGTGCCCCCAGGCACCACTGTGCTGCAAGTGTCAGCCACCGACCTGGATGAGGGTGTTAACTCAGAAATAACTTATTCCTTCTACAGGACGGGGCAAGTCTTCCGTCTGAATTCAAAGAGCGGGGAAATTACCACGTTAAGGACACTAGATTTCGAAGAAATTAAAGAATATTCTATAGTAGTGGAAGGAAGGGATGGTGGAGGACTGGCTGCACAATGCACAGTTGAAATTAACATTCAAGATGAAAATGACAACAGTCCAGACATTACATTCCATTCTCTATTGGAAACAATTCTGGAAAACACAGTGCCGGGAACGCTCATTGCTTTGATCAAAATACATGACCAAGATTCTGGGGAGAATGGGGAAGTTAATTGTCGGTTAGAGGGTGAAGTCCCATTTCAGATCATCTTTTTGTCCAAAACTTCATATAAATTGGTAACAGACGGGATCCTGGACCGAGAACAGACTCCAGAATACAATGTCACCATCACAGCCACCGATAGGGGCAAGCCGCCCCTCTCCTCCAGCACCACCATCACCCTACACATCACCGATGTCAATGACAACGCTCCGGTTTTCCAGCAGTCAGCCTACCTGGTCCATGTGCCAGAAAACAACCCGCCGGGTGCCTCCATAGCGCAGGTCAGTGCCTCCGACCCGGACCTGGGACCCAACGGCCACGTCTCCTACTCCATTGTGGCCAGCGACCTGGAGCCGCGCGCGCTGTCGTCTTACGTGTCGGTGAGCGCGCAGAGCGGGGTGGTGTTCGCGCAGCGTGCTTTCGACCACGAGCAGCTGCGCGCCTTCCAGCTGACGCTGCAGGCGCGTGACCAGGGCTCGCCCTCGCTCAGCGCCAACGTCAGTCTGCGCGTGTTGGTGGGCGACCGCAACGACAATGCGCCAAGGGTGCTGTATCCCACGCTGGGGCCCGATGGCTCTGCGCTCTTCGACACTGTGCCGCGCGCAGCGCAGCCCGGCTACCTGGTCACCAAAGTGGTGGCGGTGGACGCAGATTCGGGACACAATGCCTGGCTGTCCTACCACGTGCTGCAGGCCAGCGAGCCCGGACTGTTCAGCCTAGAGCTGCGCTCTGGAGAAGTGCGAACAGCAAGAGCTTTGGGTGACAGGGATGCTGCCCGCCAGCGCCTCTTGGTCGCTGTGCGTGATGGGGGACAGCCACCCCTCTCGGCCACCGCCACGCTGCACCTCGTTTTCGCTGACAGCCCTCAAGAGGTATTGCCAGACCTCAGTGACCGTCCCGCACCCTCTGACCCCCAGGCTGAGTTGCAGTTTTATCTGGTGGTGGCCTTGGCCTTGATCTCTGTGCTCTTCCTCCTCGCGGTGATTCTGGCGGTCGCTCTGCGCCTGCGACGCTCCTCCAGCCCCTCTGCCTGGGGCTGCTTTCAGCAAGGTCTTTGTGTCAAGTCTGGACCTGTGGTTCCCCCCATCTACAGTGAAAGGACTTTACCTTATTCTTACAATGTGTGCATTGCTCAAGCTGGAAAGACAGAGTTTAATTTTCTAAAATGTAATGAGCAGTTAAATTTAGGACAAGACATACTTTGTGGTGACTCATCTGGGGCCGTTTTTCCACTTTGTAATTCCAGTGAGTCGACTTCCCATCCTGAAACACTAACAGAGGTGAGTTCTATTTAAATGTCTAGGCCTTTTCATCATCTACCCAATGTTCTGTGTTTATATGAAAATATACTACATTTCCAAGTCTAGTGAGTTGTCCTGGGGGAATTAGAGCTTGTCGAGAAGCTGCGCTTCCATTTGACAAGGGGCATGGTGATTTGGGAGTTACTATGTGCCACAAAACAGTATCGAACCAAGTTTGGATCTACAAAGTAGTGAGAATGTGACCATTTTTTACAGCAAAGGTATTGTACCAATTTGTTACCTTTTTATTTTTTCTTTCTTTCTCTTTTTTAGTGAGAGGAGGGCAGTCAGAGAGACAGACTCCCACATGTGCCCTGACCGGGATCCACCTGGCAAGCCCACTAGTGGGTGATGCTCTGCCCATCTAGGGTCTCCTTTTTTTAATTATTGAAATTTACCCACTAATTGTCTCATTTTAAATATATTTAAATTTTTATTATAATTAAACATTACAGTTAAAGCACGCAATCATTTAATTCATCCTTTAAACAAAAGAACATACAACTAGGTATTTTTCTTCACTGATTTCACTGGTACTGTTTCTGCCCTTTTTTATGCCTATTCTTTATGTCTAGTTTCTTATATGTACCTATTCATAATTCTTTGAACCCTTAAAACTAAGAAAAATACTCTGTGTGTGTGTGTTGAGTGTGTGTGTGTGTGTGTGTGAGAGAGAGAGAGAGAGAGAGAGAGAGACTCAATGAACTCATCAGAAGGTCCAAATAATTATCTAAGTTCCTTTAAGTTTTCTTGAATGCAAAATATTTCTCTTCCTCTTTATAGTTATTAGAAGGAGAGACTTGATAAGAGAATAGAAAATGTAACTGCCTGTATCACTTACTCTCATTTCTGAACTATAGTTTTTGAAGAAGATAGAGGGGGAAGGTTCCCAGATTGGTCTTATAATTTGGAGCCTTAAATAATAGTGACTAGAAGTTTTCTCATCATCATTGTATCTGTAGGAGGGGAAGAGAAGGCTAAATTTTCACTTTTAAAGACAAAATCTTCTAATTTCATGTATATGCAAAGTATCCATTAGATAAGCCAGTCTTTTGCTCGGTTTCCCTTAGAAGCTGCTTCAGTAAATGATGTCTTTACGAACTACTGAAAGAAATTTCTTATGATGGCACTGACTTCTCCCTTTCTAGAGGTAATTTGTCTATATTATTACATAAGTTTCAGTGACTCTTAGAAAAAGAAGTTTAAGACTACTTTTTTTTTAATTGCATTATTTCTTGATGAAAGGATTGAAATGAAAACCTGCTTTTCAGTGTATGTTCATTAAGAAAACTTAAAAATTTTGAATTGGCTTACGTTTTACAATCACAAATATGTAAAAATTCTAACCCAATACTTTTAAAATTTAGCAATATTGGGTCAGAAAGCCTATTACTATTGCCTAATTAAAATAATTTTTGTAAATAAATTTTTAAGGAAAATGTACTCAAGAAATTTTACTATCAAAATAACCCAGCCTGACCTGTGGTGGCGCAGTGGATAAAGCGTCGACCTGGAATGCTGAGGTTGCTGGTTCAAAACCCTGCACTTGTCTGGTCAAGGCACATATGGGAGTTGATGCTTACTGCTCCTCCCCCCTTTCTCTCTCTCTGTCTCTCTCTCCTCTCTAAAATGAATAAATAAAAAAAATGTTAAAAAAAAGAGCATTAAAAAAATAACCCAATAAAATAACTTCAAAGTGAAAATTTATTCATATATATTCATTCTATATAAATTATGTAAGATACATACATGTCTAAAATTTAAAATAGAGAAAAAACCAAATTCTACCCAGAATTAAAGTTAACCTGATATTAAGAAAAATGGCGATTTAATAATACACTTAATAGAAATTTTATTCTACTTCATTTCCAAGTAAGATATCCACAAAGATGATTGCTTTTGAAATATGAATGTAAGAAACAGTTAGAGACATCTAAAATCATAATTAGAAGAGAATAGTGTTTTCTTTCAATAATCTGTGATAAGTACTGTTTTGTTATCTCAGTAAGTGTAGTAATGGCTTAGGACTCTGAGCGCCGCTGTTCACCAACTCTAAGAAAAGCTCAGTCAGCTCTCCATAGGATGTTAGAATCTGCAATTACACAAAGCCCCGCAGATCCCACAAACCGCCTCCTGGACTGCAGCAAACTCAGCCTCATAACTTGGGACTTTCCGGATTTCTCATGAGGGAAAGGATTACCATAATTTGCGGGAGGAAAAAAGAACCTAAGGAGTAAGCGTGCACCGAAAGCAGTCTGAAAAAATCCGGAGAGAAGCAACAATGGCGGCTCCAATGAATAGCCTGCACCACGGAGGAATGGTCCTGCTGTGCCTTTTTCTGGGGAGGCTGTGGGACATCCGGGCCAGCCAGATCCGCTACTCCGTGCCTGAAGAGACAGTAACAGGCTATATTGTGGGCAACATCTCCAAGGACCTGGGGCTGGAGCCCCGGGAGCTGGCAGAGCGCGGAGTCCGCATCATTTCCAGAGGTAGGACGCAACTTTTCGCTCTGAATCCGCGAAGTGGAAGCTTGGTCACCGCGGGCAGGATAGACCGGGAGGAGCTCTGCGCTCAGAGCGCGCGTTGTCTGTTTAACTTTAAAGTCCTGGTTGAAGACAAAGTACAACTTTATGGGATAGAAATAGAAGTCACTGATATAAATGACAATGCCCCAAAATTCCAGGCTGAAAATCTGGAAATAAAAATTAACGAAATCGCTGCACCAGGCATACGTTATCCACTCCCAGAGGCTGTGGACCCGGATGTGGGCTTGAATTCCCTGCAGAGCTATCAGCTCAGCCCCAACCACCACTTCTCCCTGGACGTGCAAACTGGAGACGACGGAACCATAAACGCTGGGCTGGTGCTGGAGCGTGCCCTGGACCGCGAGGAAGAGGCTACTCACCACTTAGTCCTCATGGCCTCTGACGGCGGTATACCTCGTCGCTCCAGCACAGCGCATATCAAAGTGACAGTGTTGGATATGAATGACAATGCCCCGGTGTTTGCTCAACCGATTTACCAAGTGACAGTTCCAGAGAATGTGCCTCCTGGCACCCAGCTGCTTACTGTAAAAGCTAATGACCCGGATGAGGGAACCAATGGAGAAGTGGCCTATAAATTCTGGAAAATTAGTGAAAAGCAATCTCTGTTATTCCAGCTTAATGAAAACACTGGGGAAATATCAACAGCAAGGATTCTAGATTATGAAGAATGTGCGTTTTATGAAATGGAAATACAAGCTGAAGATGGAGGGGGGTTGAAGGCGTGGACGAAGGTGCTCATTTCGGTGGAAGATGTAAATGACAATAGACCTGAAGTGATCGTTACATCTCTGTTTAGTCCAGTGAGAGAAGATGCTCCTCAAGGAACAGTGATTGTACTCTTTAATGTTCATGACCAAGACTCTGGGAAGAATGGGCAGGTTGTTTGTTCCATTCAGGAGATCCTACCTTTTCAATTAGAAAAATCAATAGAAGATTATTATAGATTGTTGACATCTCAAATTCTTGACAGAGAAAAATTCTCTGAATATAACATTACATTGACTGCAAAAGACAGAGGAACACCACCCCTGTCCACAGAAATTCACATCACTCTGCATGTGATTGACATTAATGACAATCCACCCTCCTTCTCTCAAACCTCCTACTCAGGCTATCTCCCTGAGAACAACCTTAGAGGCGCCTCCATCTTCTCTGTGACAGCCCATGACCCTGATAGCAATGAAAATGCCCGAGTTATTTACTCCTTGGCTGAAAACACCATCCAAGGGGCCCCTCTCTCCTCTTATGTCTCCATCAACTCAGACACTGGTGTGCTTTATGCGCTTCGCTCCTTTGACTATGAGCAGTTTCAAGAGCTTCAAATGCAGGTTATAGCAAGCGACAGCGGGGACCCACCGCTCAGCAGCAACGTGTCACTGAACATATTCGTGCTGGACCAGAACGACAATGCACCAGAGATCCTGTACCCCTCTCTCCCCACTGATGGCTCCACTGGCGTGGAGCTGGCACCTCGCTCTGCCGAGCCCGGCTACCTGGTAACCAAGGTGGTGGCGGTGGACAGAGACTCAGGCCAGAACGCCTGGCTGTCCTACCGCCTGCTCAAGGCCAGCGAGCCAGGGCTCTTCGCGGTGGGACTGCACACGGGCGAGGTGCGCACTGCGCGGGCCCTACTGGACAGAGATGCGCTCAAGCAGAGCCTGGTGGTGGCGGTCCAGGACCATGGCCAGCCCCCTCTCTCAGCCACCGTCACGCTCACCGTAGCGGTAGCTGACAATATCCCAGATGTGTTGGCTGACTTGGGCAGTCTTGAGATTCCTTCGAAGCCGGAGGCCTCGGAGCTCACGTTGTACCTGGTCGTGGCTGTAGCTGCGGTCTCCTGTGTCTTCCTCGCCTTTGTCATCATCTTGCTGGCGCTCAGGCTTAGACGTTGGCATTCATCACGTCTGCACCAGCCTTCAGGAGGTGGACTGGCTGGCACCCAGGCTTCTCCCTTTGTGGGCGTGGACGGGGTTCGGGCTTTCCTGCAGACCTATTCCCACGAGGTGTCCCTCACCGCGGACTCAGGGAGGAGTCACCTGATCTTCCCCCAACCCAACTATGTGGACACGCTCATCAGCCAGGAGAGCTTTGAGAAAAAGGATCCTTTGTACCTTTCAGATGATTCCAAGTTACCTATAGAAGACACTCCTTTGGTTCCAGTGAGTTCATTATTTTTTCCATTTATTTTCAATTACAATTTATTTCTATCCAAGTTTTTGCATTTAAGGTAGGATGTGTTCATGTTAACATATATTTCATCATTTACATTTTCACTGCGCCCAATTAAGATTTTATTTATTGATTTTACAGAAAGAGTGGGTGGGGGGAGATCTAGACGTATCAACTCACAGTTGTTAAATTTTAGTTGTTCATTGATTGCTTGTCATATGTGCCTTGACCTGGCAAGCCCAGGGTTTCAAACTGGTGACTAAGCGTTCCAGGTTGACACTTTATCCACTGTGCCACCACAGGTCAGGCTGGGCCCAACTTTTGTTCTAACATGTATAGAAGGCATTTATTGGTTACATCGCTGATATTTTTATTTCCTCATAATAATTAACTTGGTCAGTGACACCTTTCTCAGGGAATGCTTTCATGATCCAACATTAACATGGGCTTTTTGGATGGGGTGCTTGATTAGTTACCCTGGTTCACTACTAATTTTTGAGCTGGTTTTCCATTCTTAAAATTATTGTTTTCTTGCCTGACCAGGCAGTGAGTGGCACAGTGGATAGAGCTTCGGACTGGGATGCGGAAGACCCAGGTTCGAGACCCCAAGCTCGCCAGCTTGAGCGCAGGCCCATCTGTCTTGAGCAGAAGCTCCTGAGCTTGGACCCAAGGTCGCTGGCTCCAGCAAGGGGTTGCTCGGTCTGCTGAAGGCCCGCGGTCAAGGCACATGTGAGAAAGCAATCAATGAACAACTAAGGTGTTGCGACGGCAACGAAAAACTAATGATTGATGCTTCTCACCTCTCTCCATTCCTGTCTGTCTGTCCCTGTCTATCTCTCTCTCTGACTCTCTCTCTGTCCCTGTAAAAAAAAAATGTATTGGTTTCTTCAATGGACACATTGTAGAATTCGTACTCAGTCAATACTATTTTTGTAAGTGTAAATTAACGAGAAGGCAAATGCATTCTTTTCGGAGAAACAACTGGTGGACCAGATTTACTGCTTCTGCTCTTCTGTTTCTATGACAACAGCCTTTTGAGGTGATGTTTTCTTCATATCTAATGTTTGAAGAGGTTGTTTGCATTTGAAGATCATTTCTGAGAAAGATTCAAACTTCAGTTATTATCCATTTCCAAGCCATATAAAAACATGTTTTATTCTTTTAATGATGACAAATTTATCATCCTTGTTTTCATATCCTCAAGATTTTAATTTCCTAATGCTATACATTCAAATTACTTATTGCTTGACATTCTTCTTTTCTATACTTTATGCCTGCTCAAGAGGGGTTTTGATTGAGCACGCTGAGAGCACAAGACAAGGGAAATGAAAATTATTCTTCAACTCTGTGATTTATGGCTCAATTCTTCAACCTTTGAGGCTAGAAGTAAATCTGGATATGGGAGATGATTTAGGAAAATATTCTCAAGAACTGCTAAGTATGTACTAAGAATGCTTTACTGGTTTTTACCTATCAGAAAAAAAAGAATGATGTATTACTTAATTTGATTTTATACACACTGTCATTTCAAGTAGTAAATGATACTGTAGAAAACTTTGAAAATGAGCTTTGAAGTTGACTCAAAATACTGTTCTAAACATGCTGACTATAATGGTTAATATATCTGGGAATCTATTATGACATACAGACATAATTATCTTAAATACTCTCTATTCATAAGCTATTAAGAAAAAAGTAAACCATCATATGTGGTTACATGTTTAACCATGCAGTAAGAGAATCTGTTGCTTAAATTTTGCCCTGGGGAGTAATCTTTGGTACTTAGTGTTCATAAATATTAAAACAAATGAAGTTGAAAAAAAGGTAATAACATAGATATTGATGAAGGCTTGTATGTTATAATGGGAAACTACTATTCTCTACTATAAAAAGGTCACTACCTTTAAAAACATAACACAAAAAGAAAAAATTAAAAAAAAATAACACAAGGCTCACTGTATGAATGACTGAACAGAGTATGGACAATGGTAAATTCTATTTTTCTTGAGCAAGGTAGAACTGCATCGGTAACAAATTATATAACATAATAAGCTTGAAGATAAAATTCTTGTTCACCTTAATGTTTCTTCCTAAAAGGAGTTAATTAAAATACTTTAGGTTACTTCAAAATACTGAAGGAAGGCAATATATTTTAAACAAAGGTGGTCTTGTGTCAGTCATTGTTGCAGTTGGGTGATGAGTATGTGTAGATTCAATAATAATCCTCCTTACTTTTGTATAAATTTGAAGTCATTCATAATAAATTTTATGAAAACATTAAGTATCTTATTGAAACTTAAATTTGGTGCTATTATGTAACTGCATTTTTGAAGGGTGATCTATATTCTGGAGATAAATTAATGGATTCAAGACTAAAATGTCAGGCTGCAGTTCCACACGGGGACTCTGGGCGCCGCTGTCGGCCAGTACAGAGCAAGCGCTCGCCCGGGATTCTTCAGCCTCCATCCAGCCTGGGATTTCCTGCGCTGCCATCAACACTGAGAGAAGGAAACCCGCTTACACTGTGAGGGTTCTGGCCGCGCAGACTCTTCCTAGCACAAACTGATTCCCTGCTCCGTCAGTCCTGAGCCGAATGCTCTTTCAGTGACGCTGTGGTATGCAGTTTCTTCCGCTTTCCAGAAGGACTAGGACCCAGCGCGAGAACTAGAGCGCACAATGGGAGGGAGCTGTGCGCACAGACGCGGAGCCGCCCGGCTGCAGGTATTGTTTGCCTTTCTGATGCCTTTGTTCTACCGCGTACTCTGCGAGCCGATCCGCTACTCGATTCCGGAGGAGCTGCCTAAGGGCTCGGTGGTGGGGAACCTCGCCAAGGATCTAGGGCTCAGTGTCCTGGAGGTGTCCTCTCGGAAGCTGCGAGTTAGCGCGGAAAAGCTGCTTTTCAATGTAGACGCGGAGAGCGGGGACTTACTTGTGAAGGACCGGATAGACCGTGAGCAGATTTGCAAAGAGAGAAGAAGATGTGAGTTGCAGTTGGAAGCAGTGGTGGAAAATCCCTTAAATATTTTTCATATCGTTGTGAATGTTGAGGATATTAATGACCACGCTCCTCAATTTGATAAAAAGGAAATACATCTAGAAATTTTTGAATCTGTATCCGCAGGTGCTCGAATATCCCTTGACCCTGCCACTGACCCTGATATAAACATGAACTCAATTAAAGATTATCAGATAAATCCTAATCTTTATTTCTCATTAATGGTTAGAGTTAATTCCGATGGTGGCAAATATCCAGAGTTATCTTTGGAGAAACCCCTAGACAGGGAAGAGCAGCGATCTCATCGCTTGATATTGACTGCCTTGGATGGAGGGGACCCGCCACTAAGTGCAATTGTTCAAATAGAAGTTTTTGTCAGGGACACCAATGATAACCCTCCGGTATTCAGCAAAGATGAATATAGAGTCAGTGTAAGTGAAAATATGCCCCCTGGGTCCTCCGTATTGCAGGTGACAGCTACTGATCAAGACGAGGGGGTCAATGCCGAAATAAACTACTACTTCAGGAGCACTGCTCAGAGTACGAGGCTCATGTTCACACTAGATGAGAAAACAGGCATGATTAAGAATAACCAGTCACTGGATTTTGAAGATATGGAAAGATATACCATGGAAGTGGAGGCAAAGGACGGAGGTGGTCTCTCTACCCAATGTAAAGTAATCATAGAAATCCTAGATGAAAACGACAACAGCCCAGAAATAATCATCACTTCTCTCTCTGATCAAATTTTGGAGGATTCCCATTCAGGAATGGTTGTCGCCCTCTTCAAAACACGGGACAGGGATTTCGGAGGAAATGGAGAAGTCATATGTAATATAGAAAGACATGTTCCTTTCAAGATTGACTTCTCTTCTAATAATTATTACAAGCTGATGACAGATGGGGCCCTAGACAGAGAGCAGACTCCAGAATACAAGATCATCATCACAGCCTCCGATAGGGGCAAGCCGCCCCTCTCCTCCAGCACCACCATCACCCTGCACATCACCGATGTCAATGACAACGCTCCGGTTTTCCAGCAGTCAGCCTACCTGGTCCATGTGCCAGAAAACAACCCGCCCGGTGCCTCCATAGCGCAGGTCAGCGCCTCCGACCCCGACCTGGGACCCAATGGCCACGTCTCCTATGCCATTGTAGCCAGCGACCTGGAGCCGCGCGCGCTGTCGTCCTACGTGTCGGTGAGCGCGCAGAGCGGGGTGGTGTTCGCGCAGCGCGCCTTCGACCACGAGCAGCTGCGCGCCTTTGAGCTGACGCTGCAGGCGCGTGACCAGGGCTCGCCCTCACTCAGCGCTAACGTCAGCCTGCGCGTGTTAGTGGGCGACCGCAACGACAACGCACCTAGGGTTCTGTACCCGGCGCTGGGGCCCGATGGCTCTGCGCTCTTCGACACGGCGCCGAGCGCTGCGCAGCCCGGCTACTTGGTCACTAAAGTGGTGGCGGTGGACGCGGACTCGGGACACAACGCTTGGCTGTCTTACCACGTGCTGCAGGCCAGCGAGCCTGGACTGTTCAGCCTCGGGTTGCGCACGGGCGAGGTGCGCACAGCGCGAGCTTTGAGCGACAGGGACGCGGCCCGCCAGCGCCTACTGGTTGCTGTGCGCGATGGCGGACAGCCACCCTTGTCAGCCACCGCCACTCTACTCCTGGTCTTTGCTGACAGTCTACAAGAGGCCTTGCCGGATCTCAGCGAACATCCTACGCCCTCTGACTCCCAGGCTGAGCTGCAGTTTTACCTGGTGGTGGCCTTGGCCTTGATCTCCGTGCTCTTCCTCCTCGCGGTGATTCTGGCGGTCTCCCTACATCTGCGACGCTCCTCCAGTCCCTCTGCTTGGGGCTGCTTTCAGCCTGGTGTCTGCTCTAAGTCTGGATCTGTGGTTCCGCCCAACTACAGTGAAGGAACATTGCCCTATTCCTATAATCCGTGCGTTGCCAATACCGGAAAGACAGAGTTTAATTTCCTAAAATGTAATGAACCCTTGTATTTCACTCAAGACATAGTTTGCGGTGATTCTCCTGGCGCCTTAGTTCCACTTCATGGTGGGAATGATTTGACGTCACAGCCTGAGACCCTAACACCGGTGAGTTTCATTTTTGTGTCTTCTGTAGTATTCCACCAGTTTCTCATATTTCAGGCATACTTCATTTATATATCTAGAATCATTTTTAGAAAATCCATAACTAATCACCATCTTCTCTTCTCAGTGTTTACTTTTGGCTGGTTATATTTTTCAAGATTTACTTAGTTCATAAGTTGCGCTATAATTCAGAAACACTGTCACTAAAATGGAGATACCTT
The DNA here is from genome assembly GCA_037038555.1 of Rhynchonycteris naso. Taxonomy (NCBI): domain Eukaryota; kingdom Metazoa; phylum Chordata; class Mammalia; order Chiroptera; family Emballonuridae; genus Rhynchonycteris; species Rhynchonycteris naso. The sequence goes on from CM073003.1 coordinate 102,809,074, forward strand.
GTCAAGCTCAGATAAACAAAACATAGGCAGTTGTCTTCTTATCAAATAAATAAATAATAGCCTATCGATTCCAATCTGCTAAGATTTAAGATACATTTTCTATATCCTACTAATGCTTTTAAAGTTTAATAATATTCAGGCACTCATTAAATATCAAAGCATGTACTCCTTTCAAAGAAACATTTATTGCAAATAATCTTATCAGTGCATTTAGATATATTTCCTCATTATTTCAATGATTTTTAAAGTGTAAGTATCTGAGGGGGGACGGTGAACAGATCCATGAATTCCTGAAATTATATTCAAAGCTTGACATGTATGCAATTTTCTTGGGAGACAGTCAAAATTTTATTTCCATTGCCAAGGTTTCTATGGTCCCCAAAACTTAATACTAACAACCCTTGAGGAATTTTTCTCTTCAACTTTTGGGCCTTCTGGCTTTCTTCTTGTATTTATTTATCTTTTCTGGGAGCTCAAGTTGTAGTCTTTCCCAATCTTCTTTCCTCTACATTGAAAAGTCTAGAATTTCTAAGAAAGCAAACAAAATGCTCTTGCCTTTTGCATCTAGTCTGTATTGGAACATATGATATAAAGTCTTTGAAGATAAAAGATAAAATCTTTGAAAATTTGCATAACTTGGGGTATAGTGACAAATACTTCTGAACAACTTGTTCTCTATATGAAAGAAGGCCCCTTTAAACCCTTCAACTGTGAGATGAGAACTGCTGGGTTGATGGACAATACAATTGGAGATTTGTGTACCATTTTGGGCTTCCATACCAAAATGCTAAAAGAAGCGATTATTCAAATTGGCATCAGTGCCCTGATGGAAACAGGTCAGCTGACATAAGCGCTTAATTTTCAAAAATCTGCACCACTATTTCTAACATCGTTTATGAAAATTGTAGCCCTGAAATTCCTGTATGGATACTTCTTCCCATTACAACACAGACTTGTTCCTCTTAGCTTGCAACTACCTGCTCAATTCATTAAAATATGTCAAGCCAACCTCTAATAATATATACCTAAAATAAAAAATACATTAAAATATTCATTGAGGCTCAATAAAACTATTTTAGAAAAATATTTTGAAAACCTTTTATACAACCTTAATGTTAAACAAACTTAATCAATTAATTAAATCTAAACTAAAAATTCTAAGTGAATTGTTAGTGGTATATTTCTTATAGTCTCTATATCAATCCCTAAATAATTGGACAGTTTAAATCTAAATTTCAAATAAAATTGTAAGACTTTTCTGAATATATCTAGAATCTCATAGGAAATAAAGTAAGAAATACCTTTTAAAGTGGATATATTTCTATTGGGAAAATGTGTTGAAATATATATTTAACTATTTTCATTTAACATTTTATAGTACTCTCATTCCAATTTATTCTACCCAATAAAGAAAACTACTAATAGTAGTCGACTTAATGATATTAGCTGAGAAACCAAAGATGTAATGTAAAATAAAATCTTCAACCAAGTGGCGTCTGTTTTCTATGGCATACACATACAGGGTGCAATAACTTCTGAGGACCCTGGGCGCCGCTGTTCACCTACTAGGAGAGAAGCGCAGCCAGCGCTCCATCCGGATTCTCAGGGCTCCAACTACGCAAAGCTTCCCAGTTCCAACAAACCGGCTCCCGGGCCGCAGCGACACTCACTCCAGAATTTAAGGTGTTCAGGCTACAGAGACTTCCTGCAGTCAGAGAAAGAAAAGGGAACCGCTCAAAACAGGAAACTGGCCAGCGAGGACTTTGCCAGAATTCCGTGACCAAACAACAATGGCCGCTCAGAGGAATCGCTCCGACCGCAGGGCGCTGGTTCTGCTCTGCCTTTTCTTCGGTGTACCATGGGAGGCTGATGCCCGGCAGATCCGCTACTCGGTGCCTGAGGAGCTGGACAAAGGCTCTTTCGTGGGCAACATTTCCAAGGATCTAGGGCTGGAGCCTCGGCAGCTGGCGGAGCGCGGAGTCCGCATCGTCTCCAGAGGTAGGACGCAGCTCTTTGCTCTGAACCCGCGGAGTGGCAGCTTGGTCACCGCTGGCAGGATAGACAGGGAGGATCTCTGTGCTCAGAGCGCTCGGTGTCTGGTGAATTTTAACATTCTTGTGGAAGATAGGGTGAAACTTTTCGGAATAGAAATAGAAGTAACTGATATCAACGATAATGCCCCAAAATTTCAAGCAGAAAATCTAGATGTAAAGATTAATGAAAACGTTGCTCCAGGAATGCGTTTTCCTCTTCCGGAAGCTATTGATCCGGATGTGGGCGTGAACTCCCTACAGAGCTACCACCTCAGCCTCAATAGGCACTTCTCCCTAGCTGTTCAGAGCCGTGCCAGCGGTGTCAAGTACCCGGAGCTGGTGCTAGAGCGCGCCCTGGATCGTGAGGAAGAGCCACAGCACCACCTGGTCCTCACTGCCTCCGACGGGGGTGACCCTCTCCGATCTGGCACTGTCCTCATCATTGTCACTGTCTTTGATACAAATGACAACGCACCAGTCTTCACTTTGCCAGAATACCAAGTAAGTGTTCCCGAGAACTTGGCTGTGGGCACACAGCTGCTGACAGTCACTGCCACAGACAGGGATGAAGGAGCCAATGGAGAAGTGACATATTCATTCCGAAAATTACCTGATACACAATTGTTGAAATTCCAACTAAACAAAAATACTGGAGAAATAAAAATATTGGAAAATCTAGATTATGAAGAAAGAAGTTTCTATGAAATAGAAATACAAGCAGAAGATGGCGGAGCATATCTTGCAACAGCAAAAGTGTTGATTACAGTAGAAGATGTAAATGACAACAGTCCAGAGGTGACCATCACATCTCTGTTTAGTCCCTTGAAGGAAGATTCACCTCTGGGGACTGTTATAGCTCTTTTAAACGTCCATGATCTAGACTCTGGGCAGAATGGACAGGTCACCTGTTCCATGCCAGGGAATTTGCCATTTAAGTTAGAAAAGTCCATTGACAGTTATTATAGGTTGGTGACACACAGGGCTCTTGACAGGGAACAGGTATCCTCATACAATATTACTGTAACAGCCACAGATGGAGGAAGTCCAACCTTATCAACAGAAACTCACTTCACCCTGCAAGTGGCAGATATCAACGACAACCCACCCACCTTCTCTCACACATCTTACTTTACCTATGTCCCAGAGAACAATGCCAGAGGTGCCTCCATCTTCTCCGTGACCGCAGTAGACCCAGACAGCAAAGAGAATGCTCGGGTTATTTACTCCCTAGCTGAAGACACTATCCAGGGAGCACCTCTATCCTCCTACATCTCCATCAACTCTGACACAGGAGTCCTATATGCACTTCAGTCCTTCGACTATGAGCAGTTTCGTGATATACAGATGCAGGTGACTGCCACTGATAGTGGGGATCCACCACTCAGCAGCAACGTGTCACTCAGTCTGTTTGTGCTGGACCAGAATGACAATGCTCCAGAGATCCTGTACCCCTCGATACCCACCCATGATTCTACCGGTGTGGAGCTGGCACCCCGCTCTGCAGAGCCTGGCTATCTAGTGACTAAAGTGGTGGCAGTGGACAGAGACTCAGGCCAGAACGCCTGGCTGTCCTACCGCCTGCTCAAGGCCAGCGAGCCAGGGCTCTTCGCGGTGGGGCTGCACACGGGCGAGGTGCGCACTGCGCGTGCCCTGCTGGACAGAGATGCGCTCAAGCAGAGCCTGGTGGTTGCGGTCCAGGACCACGGACAGCCCCCTCTCTCAGCCACCGTCACGCTCACGGTGGCCGTGGCAGACAGCATCCCAGACGTCCTGGCTGATCTGGCCAGTCTTGAACCTTCCACCAACCCTAAGGACTCCAGCCTCACGCTGTACCTGGTGGTGGCTGTAGCTGCGGTCTCCTGTGTCTTCCTCGCCTTTGTCATCGTGTTGCTGGCACTGAGACTGCGCCATTGGCAAACATCACGTCTGCTCCAGGCTCCCAAAGAAAGGTTGGCAGGCGTTCCAGCCTCGCACTTTGTGGGCGTGGATGGGGTGCAGGCTTTTCTGCAGACCTATTCCCACGAGGTGTCCCTCACCGCGGACTCGGGGAAGAGTCACCTAATCTTCCCGCAGCCCAACTACGCGGACACGCTCATCAGCCAAGAGAGCTTTGAGAAAAAGGATCCTTTGTCTTTGTTAGATGACTCGAAGTCCCCTATAGAAGATACCCCTTTGGTTCCAGTGAGTTCTATTTTTACTCCTTTCCTTTCATTTAAAAAAAATTATGACTGGTTTTGCTTTGAGGTTTGCAGCATGGTGATGAGAAGTTTTAAATTTTATTCTTTCACTTTTTCCTTTGTTTCAATTTGCTTTTTGCTAAAAATTCCAGAATAGAACTTGGTTATTAAAGCTGATAGGTTTTTACTTTCTGGTAAATATTTACACAATGGCAATGAGGGTCTATTGTCATGAGACTGTTGAAATTAGCTTTTCAGAGCCTTATATTTTACAGTTTTGTGTGCTCTCCTGTTGACCACATGCAGAACTCCTTACCCTGGTTTTGAAGGCAGGTGTGGTAAATATAGGTAAATGTCACAAACAAATGCATTAGCATCACTGGAAACATAACTCAAACACAAGACCACTCGGTTGTTCTTCCCAAGGAAAAGGGCAGAAGTACACATTTGTGATTATATTTGTCAACCTATATCTTGTAATGACAGTTACAGTTGAATATGCTTCCTAAAGAGTTTAAAATTTTTTTAAAAATATTCTATAGAAGTCATAACAATGTATTTTTAAATTTTTCCAAGTGTGATTATACCCGGCAATTCTGCAGCATCCTTTGACCTGTGCTTCTAATTTCTTACTGTTACATGGATGGAGGACATAGCATTTTAATTTGAGTTTCTTTGCTCCATTGGATTTCTAGAGGACATATAGAAAGTTGAATTAAGCAAATTTTAATCTGCTCTCTCTGTAATTTTTTTTGTTAAATTTTCCAATCTCTAAGGCTGAAAAAATATTTAGATCAGGGAGACAGGTAGATTTGTACATGTTCCCATGAACAGGAGCAAGGATGTGTGTCAAGAGTATTTCAGTAGCTCGTTAACATAGAGAAAGGAAGATCCACCCCAAACTGAAATTAAGAGTCAAAATAAACTTGAAGTCAAGAAAGAAATGTTATTTCTGTAGGAGATCCAATTTGAATATAAGCAGAGAAGTGCCCAGCGTTATTCTAAACAAAGGATCAGTGGTATTACTGATGAACCTATTTGGGTTATTGAAGATAGTGATGTATTGGTTTGATCTCTTACTTTTAATTTATTACTAATATTCTTCTAACTTAATATGGTAGCAGAAAGACAAAGAGTGTCTTAATGTATCTCAAAATACTTATGAGAACATTACTTCTTTCATATCATTCAACATTTGTTCAATGATATGTTTGTGGAAGGAGAACACACCTGTTAGGCTCAGTTATTAACTTTAAAATCATTGAAGCTGTCACTTAAAATTTCGGTTCGTGAGAGTCAAAATTATGCATCCATCTCAAATAATTATTTTATTTTTAAAAAGTTGTTTTTAAAGAAACTACTCTGACATGGTAGCTATTGTAAGCAAATGTTTTTAAATATAATTATTTAAAAGCAACACAGTTCACGTTAGGTTATTGTACTCAATATAGCAATGGTTGCAATTTAGTTCCTAAATATGGGGGAATAGATTGATACTTTCTAGCCACATATAAGCTAAGATCAAAGACAAAAAAGTCTTTTTGCTTATCTTCAGTACTTTCTTTTGTGGATAATTCCTCTTAAAAGTAAAAACAGTGATTGCCTCTGAATGAAAGAACTGGATAGCAGTGGGCCATGGGATAGAGACCTACTTTTCACCTAATAGTCTTTGGTGCCTTTTTGACTTCTGAAAAAAATATTTTTATCAAAATATATGTAAATTTTTAAAATATAAAAGGGTATAGTTTTGACCATGTGAAAAAAATGTTTCATGATGAAAACGGAATCATTGAGGAGTAAGATTCAAATATTTTAGCTCTTACTATCTTATATGAAAAAAAAAAAAAGGATTTCCTGAAATGGAGAAATATTAGGCTGCGATTCCACACAAGTCCTCTGGGCGCCGCTGTCGGCCAGTGCAGGGCAAGCGCTCACGCCCGGGATTCTTCAGCCTCTAGCCTAAGATTTCCTGCGCAGCCACCAACACTGGGAGAAGGAAACTCGCTTACACACTCCCGGCTGCGCAGACTCTCCAAACACAAGCGGATTCCTAGCCCTAAGAAAGGGGGTTTCGCTTGTCTTGGGCTAAATGCTCTTCCAGTGCGATAGTGTGTGCTTTCTCCAACTGGAAAGACTGGGACCCAGCGAGAACTAGAGCGCACAATGGGAGGGAGCTGTGCGCACAGACGCGGAGCCACCCGGCTGCAGGTACTGTTTCCCTTCCTGATGCCTTTGTTCTACCGCGTACTCTGCGATCCGATCCGCTACTCGATTCCCGAGGAACTGCCTAAGGGCTCGGTGGTGGGGAACCTCGCCAAAGATCTAAAGCTCGGTGTCCTGGAAGTGTCCTCTCGGAAGCTGAGAGTTAGCGGGGAGACGCTGCTTTTCAATGTAGACGCGGAGAGCGGGGACTTACTTGTGAAGGACCGGATAGACCGTGAGCAGATTTGCAAAGAGAGAGGAAGATGTGAGTTGCAGTTGGAAGCTGTGGTGGAAAATCCTTTAAATATTTTTCATATCGTTGTGAATATTGAAGATATCAATGACCACTCTCCTCAATTCCATACAGATGAAATAAACTTAGAAATCAGTGAATCTGTCAGCCCAGGAGTGGGAACTATTCTTGACTCTGCCAAAGATCCTGATATTAGTATGCATTCTCTGAGCAAATACCAACTAAGCCCTAATGAATATTTCTCATTGGTGGTGAAAGACAATCCCGATGGTGGCAAATATCCAGAATTAATACTGAAGAAGACCCTGGACCGAGAAACGCAGAGCGTACACCACTTGGTACTAACAGCCTTTGATGGTGGGGTTCCGCCACAGAGTGGTACTGCTCGGATCCGAATCCTGGTGGTGGATGCCAATGATAACCCGCCTGTGTTCAGCCAAGATGTGTACAGGGTCAGCATTCCAGAAGACGTGCCCCCAGGCACCTCTGTGCTGAGGGTGAGAGCCACAGACCTAGATGAAGGTTTGAACGCAGAGCTCACCTATTCCTTTCTTCGTGTGGCTGATAAAGCCCAGCACGTGTTCTTTCTGGATTCTGCTACAGGAAACATTATAACTCATGAACCTTTGGATTTTGAAGAAGTAGAAAAATATATCATGGATGTAGAAGCAAAAGACCGAGGATCTCTCTCTACACGGTGTAAAGTAATTATAGAAGTTCTAGACGAAAACGACAATATCCCGGAAATAATCATCACTTCTCTTTCTGATCAGATTTTAGAGGATTCGCATCCAGGAATGGTTGTGGCCCTCTTTAAAACTCGGGACAAGGATTCCAGGGAAAATGGAGAAGTCACGTGTAATTTAAGTAAAAATGTTCCATTTAAGATTCATTCTTCTAATAATAATTACTACAAACTAGTAACAGACGGGGCCCTGGACCGGGAACAGACACCGGAGTACAATGTTACCATCACAGCCACCGACAGGGGCAAGCCGCCCCTCTCCTCCAGCACCACCATCACCCTACACATCACCGATGTCAATGACAACGCTCCGGTTTTCCAGCAGTCAGCCTACCTGGTCCATGTGCCAGAAAACAACCCACCCGGTGCCTCCATAGCGCGGGTCAGCGCCTCCGACCCCGACCTGGGACCCAACGGCCACGTCTCCTACTCCATCGTGGCCAGCGACCTGGAACCGCGCGCGATGTCGTCCTACGTGTCAGTGAGCGCACAGAGCGGGGTGGTGTTCGCGCAGCGTGCTTTCGACCACGAGCAGCTGCGCGCCTTCCAGCTGACGCTGCAGGCGCGTGACCAGGGCTCGCCCTCGCTCAACGCCAACGTCAGTCTGCGCGTGTTGGTGGGCGACCGCAACGACAACGCACCAAGGGTCCTGTACCCCGCGCTGGGGCCGGATGGCTCGGCACTCTTCGACACGGTACCACGTGCTGCGCAGCCCGGCTACCTGGTTACCAAGGTGGTGGCGGTGGACGCGGATTCGGGACACAATGCCTGGCTGTCTTACCACGTGCTGCAGGCCAGCGAGCCTGGACTGTTCAGCCTCGGGCTGCGCACCGGCGAAGTGCGCACGGCGCGAGCTTTGGGTGACAGAGACGCAGCCCGCCAGCGCCTGCTGATTGCTGTGCGCGATGGAGGACAGCCACCCCTCTCGGCCACCGCCACGCTCCTCCTGGTCTTCGCTGACAGCCTACAAGAGGCGCTGCCAGACCTCGTCGAGCGTCCCATGCCATCTGACCCCCAGGCTGAGCTGCAGTTTTACCTGGTGGTGGCTTTGGCCTTGATCTCCGTGCTCTTCCTCCTCGCGGTGATTCTGGCCATTGCCCTCCGCCTGCGACGCTCTTCCAGTCCCGCCACCGGGGGCTGCTTTGGATCTGTTCTCTGCTCCAAGTCTGGACCAGAGATTGCCCCTAACTACAGTGAGGGGACTTTGCCATATGCCTATAATTTGTGTGTGCCCGGGGATCAAACTAACCCAGAATTTAATTTTCTCACATCTGCTGATCATTGTCCAGTCAAACAAGATACTCCCAACAAAGATAGCTCTTTAGCGCTATTAGCTAGCATTCTAACTCCTAATGTTGTCGTAGATAAGAAGACTTTTAAACAGGTAAGTGGTTAAAATAATGCTTTTTGTATTCTAATATGCCAATATACATCAATATAACGCTATTATTTCAAGATCCTATGTTCAATCTCTTGATAGAGTTTCTAAAATAAATCTTGGTCAGATCTATGGGTATCACTGTTAAGACTAAAATTCACAACGCTGTGATCCTTCTAATATTAAAATGCATTTTAAAAAATATATAGGGAAACCTCGGGTAAAATTTTTTCATGAAATAGAATACCATTTCATTAAGGATATAGAGTGCAGGTATACTTGATAACGTGGAATTTTAATTATTTTTATTTATCTATTCATTTTAGAGGAAAGGGAGAGAGAGAGAGAAAAAGAGAGAGAGAGAGAGAAGGGGGGAGGAGCAGAAAGCTTCAACTCC